>CM059572.1:43154289-44363890 GCA_030386875.1 Morinoia aosen | reverse complement strand
ATTTGGTTTTTATTCGCAATACAAATAATTCGTCTCCTTATCTTGAAACAAAACATTTCCATAGGGCGAGTAAAACAACATCAAAGGATATAATTAACGACACCAAGAACACGTAATTTTCCGTATAAAAAGAAATATTCTAAGACAATATATTCTAAAAGAAATATTCTGAAAATATTCAGATCCATCTTGTATGTGTAAAGATCCATCTTGTATGGACGTGCACGTGGACTCTGTGCGTGAGCGTGTTCCCATTTTTCGAAGTTTCGAGGGACACCCTCGGAGATGAAAGCTCAGCGTTGAGGTACGTGTGTTTTGTTATGTTAATATGAATGTAGAAGTTAGCGTTGTAGTGTTATGCGCTAACTTGAGGTGGAACTGCAAGAATTTGCTTAGGACTATTGCAGATCTCCTTCCAAGCAGTTCGACGCAAAGCTACGTCCTCACCACTTAGTCGTCCAATAACTTTGTTGAGATCTCGTTTAATATAAATAACCATTACAGTAATTATAATTGTGATTATCGTGTAAAGGAGCAACAGTATGTCACTCAATTGATCAGGAATGAGGTCGACTCTCGTCTCCTCTGTGTGGCGGATGAGTTCATCCGATATCTGACCATTATTGGCCTTTATTGCAGTTAAAATGGCGTCCACATTAACATTTGATACTTTGTTACCCATCTTAGCGGGCCACAAAGCGACTATCAGCGCAGGAAGTAAAATGATTTAAGTCTTTTAGGTGCTTATTGAAATTAAGTAAGTAGTTATTATTGATGATTACTTATTATTGAAATTAGATATGTGCGCAAACCAAGTAGTAAGTGAAGGTGTAAAGTATATGTGTATATCGTAAATCGGAATGTCTAATGTTCTGGAATTGTTCAGGAGTCGCCCGAATCTGAAAGGAGACGAGACAGGAGATTAGCATGGCCACAAGTTAAAGTAAACAATTCTCGTTTTATACTAAGGCAACGCTTCCTTCTCATTAAGACACATTCATTCCAACTACAATGCCTGACCTTGTTTTCAAACAAGCTGTGGCAGATGCAATGCAGTTCTCGCGGGTTTCGCACTCGCACTCTCGTGTTGACATTTCCAAGATTGCACCTAAGTTTATCAACTCTAGCATACGGCTTGACGAACACAGCTTTTGATGTCGCAATAACAGTATGACAACATCCTAAGCTCAACATCTCGTCACAAGGTGTTTGCGCAACACAATATTTCCTAACGCAAGACACATAAAGTCTTAAGAAAGAAACTCATATAACGCACTTACAAGCTAAAAACTCATAGAACGCACTTACAAGCTAAAACTCATAGAACGCACTTACAAGCTAAATACCATTTGAATACAAATATGGAATGGCAATTTCGGAATATATGAAATGAACAGTTCCAAACTAGGTTGACAATTTTACCCTTTTAACTTATCTAAAGGCAGTACATGGTTTAAGTTCGATCGGATAATCTTGTTACCGATCTTAATATCTGCATAATTTTTACCTAGCCTTTCAATGATACCTGGTCCTAAGAAATTTAGCTGTAGTTTGTGTTTTTTGGCATGGTTTTTCACTAGTACACGGTCCGTCACTTTTAAGTTTTTATTGCGACGTTTCACGTTCCTATATGTAGTTCTTTCGATTGTAGCGTTAATGATTGCATTTCTAATATTGTTCACTACAATAGATGACTCTATAAATTTTTGTTTTTGAACATCTTCATATGTAGTCGCAACATTGAAGTCTTCTAAATTAGTAGAACTAATATACACACACGTATCTCTTCCGAAAACCGTGTATGCGGGGGTATCGCCTAATGTTTCATTAAAGCTATTGTTAATCGAATTCTCCACAATATCCAATAATCTATCCCACTCATTATGAGTAAGAAAATTTAGATATAACTTGAGCAGGTGTCGAATTTTTCCATTACATCGCTCAACAATGCCATTAGAAAAAGGGGAATAAGCCAGAACTTCCCTTTTTAAGATAGAAAGTCCTTTTGTGAAATTTCCCACATTAGATGATTTAAATTCTAAAGCATTGTCGGACAACAATACGTCCGGGGTACCGAACAAACAGCAGAAATTCCATAGACAATCTGTAACAGTCGCTGTACGTCGGTCACTAGTCGAATATAATTTAACAAAACGCGAGAATAGGTCGATTACGACAAGGATATATTTGTTACCATTGTCTGTCATTGTTAATGGACCGTAGAAGTCCATGCTGACCGTTTGAAAACATCGTGTTCCAATTGGAGCATTCAGAATTTTAATCGGCGTCGGTATTCGTGATTTTAGAATCTTACAGATGTCACAAGATTCAACAATTTTGCGTGTAATTGTCCGTTCGTACGGATGAAAATATTTTAATTTAAACTTAAACAAGGTATGATTCAAATCTGTATGGGACAAATTATGGATGAATAGAATTGTTTTGTGTAGCAGAGTATATGGCACCACAATAGTCAGAATGGTGCTGGGTCTGTTGTCAATTCTTCGTCTTTTATACAAAATGTCATTCATAATCAGAAATTCATTCATGTCAGTATTAGTAACTTTAGTTGCATTCTCTAGGGCATCCTTTATTTCAGAACAAAAAGGATCACTATCTTGTTCACGTTTAAATTCGTCTAACGACCAGTTGTCGTTAATACTTGAATGGTCTGTAGTCTTGTTAACGTTATCCAGTCTGCATAAGCACGTTTTCTGTCTGCTATTAAAGTCACTGGGTTCACGTCTGGGGTCTGTCTGTTGTTCAGCAGTACTGTTGTTGTTTCTTCCATCCTCACTTCCTGGCATTGTCTCCTCGAACTCTTCCTCAGTCACCGGCTTGTTACATTTGTTACCAGCAGCAGCGGCTTGCAGCCTGGTTACAACGGGAAAAGTCTCTACATCCGGGGTTATTTCAGAACACTTTAATAGTTCTCTTTCTGTTAAAGGATTTTTGTCATGATTTAATCTACTTAATGCATCGGCAGCACTATTCGCTTTCCCAGAAAAATACTTTAATTTGGCATCAAAAGCTTGCACATAAATACTCCATCTAGCGAGCGTGTTGTCTTCAGGCAATTTCTTTGAAAATAAAGGAACTAAAGGCTTATGATCGGTGTAAATGACCAGATCATATCCTAAAACAAGATATTTAAAGTACTTCAACGCTTCAACTACAGCAAACATTTCCTTTTTTGTTGTTGAGTATCGTCGTTGGGTGGAATTCAACGTTTTAGAAAAAAATGCGACAGGTCTCATGTTTCGAACTTTATCAGTAGATGACTGGAGTAAAACAGCTCCTATGCCGACGTTTGATGCATCACAAAACAGATGAAAATTTTGACCGAAGTTTGGGTGACTCAAGGTTGTATTTTCACACAGTTCATCCTTTAATTTTTCAAAAGCGTTTTGACAATCTCTAGACCAATTGAATTCAACATTTTTCTTCAGAAGATTATAGAGCGGGCTTGCGATACTCGCAAAATTTTTATGTACCTACGAAAGAAATTTACCAGTCCTAGAAATGACTGTAACTGTTTCACATTCTTAGGAATTTCTAAATTCTTTACTTTGTCAGTACCGGTGCTTCTGGTTCCCATTCCGCTAATGGAATGTCCGAGATATTCAATCTCGTCACTGAAAAATTGGCATTTTTCCGTTTTTATTGACAATCTAGCTTTTCTTAATAGTTCAAGTACAACTTTTATATCGGCAAGATGCTGTGCCTTTTCCTTAGAAAATATGAGCACGTCGTCCATAAAGACGAAAGATAGTTTTCCTAGAACAGGAGATAGCGTTTGCGTCATTACTGACTGGAAATATGCAGGTGAGGTTTTTAAACCAAAAGGTAAACGATTGAACTCGTATTTTCTGCTACCAACGGTAAATGCTGTTATTTCCTTACTCTCATCGGTCAGTGTAATATTATGATATCCCGACCTAAGATCTAATTTCGAAAAGTATTTTTGACCATTTAGACTATAGAGAATCTCATCCATTCGCGGTAGAGGGAATGATTCTTCATAAATTACCTCATTTACTTTGCGAAAGTCAACTACCGGACGTATGGTTCCATCTTTCTTATGAACTACAATTATCGGTGAATTATAAGCTGAAATCGATGGTCTAATAATTTCGTCGTCTAACATTTTTTCGTTAACGACTTTCAAGTCTTCCATGTAACGGTGGGCAATACGATAGGGAGGGACATTTACGACATCCACGTTAGGTTTCAAACGTATTTTGTATGGTTTAATCGCAGCAGCGGGGATCGATTCATTGTCTATAGTAATAACGTCTCTGAATTCATTCAACAAACTCAGCAATTCAGGCTTCATTTCGTCATCGTTACACTTGATATCATCATTATTTAATTTCCGCCGACCACGGGCTACTTCTTTGGAATCTGAAACGTACCCTTTGTCGACAACTCCTGTGATCCCGACAGATTCACTATTAGTGTCTTTCTTCTCGACATCTAAATGACTGTCCTGAACAACACTAGCTGCCTGCACAAAGGTACTCAATCCTCCTTTTAATTCTCCTTGTACATCTGACAAGTAAACTTCGGATTCAACGTGATCCTTCTCCACTTTTTCTAAAGTACTTATAGTTGCATTCTCTGGTAAAACAATCGCTCTGTCGGAGCTATTAATTAACAACAACGGAATCTTTCTCCTATTATTTACTTTCACAATTGCTTCTGCGACACAAATGCCTTCTTTTAAAGTTGCTTTCTTTATTATGTATTCTCCATTTTTACACTTTCCAACATGTCCAACATGTTTCAAAATTACATTGGGAGCAATCTCCACTCGTTGAGTATGAACTCTTAACGGCCTTGGCCCTGTGTGGGAACTGGTAACTGCAACTACGCCTCGAACAGGCTGATTTTCTCTCTTACCATCCCTTTTTACTTCCTCGCCGACTCTTGCAGCATTACACGTCCTGAGAATTTCTCTCTTCTCTCTTAGCTTATTTAGGACTTTTTTCTTAGCTCTGGACGTAATCGTGTCCGCCATGAGACACTCAGTATTCTCTATTAAATACTCGAGACACTCTGTCTTTCTCTTTTCTCGTCGTTTTACCTCTGCAAAGGGAATTTTCTCGTCCTTGATAATTAAACATCTTTGTTTTAAGTCTACAACGGCGTTCTTGTCTAATAAATCACGCCCAATAATGACGTCATAATTGTAAATACCATCTTTAATTATTAAAGCATTTGTCTTTAAACTTATACCGTTTTTTAACTTTAGGACAAGCTCCACCTCGCCTTCAACATTACTCTTAGCGTTAACGCCTTTTATAGTCAGAGAACTTGGCTTCACGTCATTACTTATCTCACTAATTCTGTGGTAGCTGATTAGACATTTCTCTGATCCTGAATCAATCAATGCATTCCACAGGTCTGCATCTTTTCTAAGCACAATCATGGGCTTATGACTTTTTCGTATTACAAATAATTCATTTTGTCCTGTAACTTCAACTTCTTCATCTTCTTCGTATTTACAAACGTTCGCCGTCAAATGGCTTTCACATTCAGTGCCATGAGCATTTAAATCATTTAAATCGCTTAAATCCGCCTCTCCCAGCGATTCATATCTATTTTGACACTTAATTAATGGATCGATTATCTCAACATTTTTAACGAGGGAACCTCCAGACATGTTTAACACATCAACTCTCTCGACATTTTTAACGAGGGAATCTTCAGCACCAGAATTCTCCTCGGGTTCACAGGGAGCTGCTGACGTAGAGTCGCACTTAGTTATTTCATTTTCATTTTTATTTTCACCGTAGACGTTATTTCTGTCGGAAATAAAATCGTCTCCGCAGTTTACGCTAAAAAATTATCGCCACTATTAGTTTGGTAAGTTTCTACCTGGCTTTTTTCTGGTACACGAGTTTTATGCTGTCCTCGCGCACGGACACGATCAGGTCTACCTGGTCTGTTGAAATAGTCTCGTCTGGACCTACAGTCTCTTGCGTAGTGTCCTAACTTATTACAACGAAAACAAACTACGTCACGCAGTGAATGCTCGGTGGCTGTCTGATATGAACCTGGTTTGTACCAATCAGTCGGTTTCCTAGCCACAGTGGTTACCGACACACCTTGTCCTTGACAGACACACACATGATTGTAACAATTCGAGCAACGCTTCGCTTCAGCTGTCTCTAATGCCTGGACTTCTAGAGTTCCTAATTCCCGATCTCCAACAAAAGATTTTACGTGAGGTCTAGCACGGAAAGTCGGTCTTGGGAAATTTGGTCTCGAGTAGGGCCTACGCGTCCTACCTCTACTTTGAAATCCGCCTCTTGTTATTGTATGCACTTCGGCCTCATCATAGGCTGCATCAAAGTTTGGTTCGGGAGAATGGTCATCCTCTGCAAAATAGATTTCCATAGATCTCTCAGATCGAGTCGCTAATATTTGCTTATCTTCGGGAAAATTGCGAATGACAGTCACAATTCTTTGAAGGAGCTCTTCCGACGAGTTAAAGGGTTTGTTAAATAGTTTTTTGGAAAAATCTTCTGTTACTAGGGGATTGATGATGGCCATAGCTAACGCAACAATTAAAGCATTCTCGACATACTTATCGAGAGCAACAGGATCGGGACAATTTACTACATAGGGGTGGGCTCTGTTCGAACACTCCGGGCTGTTCATTATTCTGTGGGTTAGCTTACGGATTTTGGACAGTATAGCAACAAACTGGCTCGCTAAAGCATCATTACGTTTTAGGCGTACGTTATTTAGATCACAGGCGACCGCGTGCAAAGATCTTTCACCTTTTGACACGTAGATATTTTCTAACAGGTGTACGACTTCTTCGAAACTTAATTCATAACCTTCACTAATTATGGAAGCGACAACAGTATTGAAGTCTCCTACCCGCTTGTCTGCAGTTCGCCACAACAAATTCAGTTTTGCCTCTTCCGAATTATCTGACAGCATATTGAAATACGCTCGCAAATTCTTTATATGCGTTTCTAGTGACTTATTTTCTATGAAGTCAGGGTCATTTCTTCGTTTTCTACCCCTGAACTGCGGCAGATCCTGCCCACCAATTACAACACTAGGTATCGGACCGACAATAGAAGTCGTCACAGTGGTAACCGTACTAGTTACAGGGCTAACTGTGGTAGTGACTGCACTGGTAACAGGGGTGACTGTGGTGGTGGTCGCCATGGTAGTAGGTACAGAAATCGACTTCGCGGAAAAAATAGGAATTGATACTCGTCCAAATCTAGTCACGTACGGGATTGTTCTTATGTACTCGTATCCGTCAGAGTCACTGTCCGACATAAATACACAATACTCTTATATTCTTAGACCTCTAATTACCTTTAAGAGAAAAATGTTCTACACACATTTAATGAAAATATTCTACATACAATAAAATGATAACTCACATTTTCAGTGGACTTAAAACAGGCTATTTCAGCACCACAAAGTCAAAGCTCGTGAAGGCTGGCAACAAACTGGACAGAGACAGGCTGCTTCAGCTTACTCTTATGTGCTAGAGAACAATGGGCTAGAGAACAATAGCTACAACTTCCTTCAATTGTTCTAGAGAACAATGGACTACCGCCTCACACAAATGCTTCCGCGTACACGCTCTCCCACTCCCAGGAATCTGCGTGCTTACTGCACTTGCAATGCCTATGCTGCTCACTGCTCAACTTCTTATTCATTAATTTTATAATAATGATGTATAATCATTAATTTGAGCGCATGCTTATTTAATTCGCAAGCAAACATCATCGGCGTACACTTAACTTGCTATGTGAAGCTAGTTGGTGACGTTGAACAATATTTTGGCGATGCGTAGATCTCGTAGATCTTCTCGTTGCAGATGACGGTGCGTAAATGCGTAGATCTCGTCGACAGACCAGGTTGTTGGTCTGGACCCTTTCACTTCATCTTCTCCTTTGAGTAGCGATGATCCAGACTGGTGAAGACTAAGTAGCGTGTAGATTTTCGATTTTTTTCTCCCTCGAAGTTCTTTCCAATCTGCGCTGACGTCCTTCTTCCTTTTCTCGATGCTCTGAAGTAATGTGATAACTATGCGACGTTACTCCAAACAGGGTGACACTCCTCACACTTAAGATCACGGATCAGCAGAACCGAAGATCAATTCTTGATATCTTTCTTCTTCAATGGGCAATGTGGCAATGTGGATATCTTTAATGTGGCATCCCGATATACTGGCCACCATAAATGTTCCGTCCCTTTCCATGTACAGGTCGAAATTAACGCGGATGAGGTTCGGGAGTGACGCAGAGCAGTAACGTGGTTATCCTTTATTGGTACTTCAGAGTTGACACAGGATTCGTAATTGGAAAAGAATCTGTTAGATTGGACGGTAGGGCTAGTACGAAGTGATGTTACTTCTATAACGCATCTGTGATCTGTACAGATGCTTCCTCGGCAGCGACGCTTCCTCTACTGAACAGCGACGCCTCTGTTTTAAATGCTACCTCTACGGCAGGCCTCCGCTAATGAACGGCGATGTCTCTTGCCGATTCTATTTATATACTCGGCGGGCGCACATTATATTACAGTGTTCTTGTCTTATACTGCATTTCGCACGTAGGACGTACGAAACGAGAGCAGGCAAAATTTCGAATTTATTTGTTAAAAATCGTCCTTATGCTTACTTTTCTCCCCAGTCGTTGAAACAGGGTGTTAAAGACAGCCCGGATTAACCACTTGCATTTCCTCATACAGAAAGACATCAAGTGCTTTACGACACCTGAGCCCCTACGGTGTTGTCAAAGTACATAATTGTCAACAATTTTACTACAGAAGACCTTGAGTTGTTCCAGGCCAAATAGAAGTTCTTGCAGCTAAAAAAGACGAGCCGAAAAGTTCGTAGCTATCCCGTCTGTTGCGATCAGAGTGACGAATCTGTGCACATTATTTCAAGACGCTGCATTATTTAGAGAATGAAATCACGCTCTGCCTTAGGTGGAATCAGAAATGAAAACTGTCCTTAGCAAACTCGTGACTGGAGAAGGTGAGTGAACATACGAGTTTTATGACTAATATTAACAAAGCTATTGAAAATATCATTTCAACGTTAATTTACTTTCTATGAAAAACTGTAAATTGAGAGAACAGGAAAGAGATATTTTATGGGAGTGATTTGAACCCTTTGTCTTGAACAACCTCTTCATAGGTGTTCTTTTACATCTTCTTCTCAAAATAGTTTTGTTTAGTCAAAAACGATGAGATTTTCTATCTAGTGTATTTTATTACTCAAATTTTCCAACAAAATACATTCCCTTCACGGAAACAATCAGCGGACCAAAACCACTGACACTTCACGAAGACGGCAATGCATCGTTACAGCTAAGCGTTTAAGGATTGAAGACTGCATGAACTCTGCCATGCAAGTAGTTGTAATGATTAAGAATGAAATATATATGGGCAGACCGTCAAGTAAGAACACAAATATCGATCGAACAGCGTTTATTTTAAAGTAGTCATCCTAATCTGAACTATCTGCTGCAATATTGGCCGCGAAGTATTCCAAGCACTTTCAGGGCGTCAAGATGGATTTGCGAGTCCTTCTAAATTCTGAGGGTCAACAAATCATAACCGTGTTGAAAGTAGCCCCCTTTAGTTAACGCTCTTGCTAGAATTGTTCCAAATGTGGGTGATAATTTTCGTGCTGTACGTGAAAATTCGAAGTATTTCATTAATAATGTGCAGCTAGGTAACCCGCTTGCGCGGTCAATAGAGCAACTTTATGCGGACTCTCAACACGTTACTTAGGGAAATTAAAAATGTCAATTTAAACTGTTGCATTATATGCAATGAGAGCTAGGCACATTGTTCTGTGGCTTTCAGCTGAACAATTGTAGAAAATAACCCCAAATTCCTCAGTTTGTTAACATCTAGTTCATTGAACATTCAGTTCTTTTATGATGGTAAATCTATTTCGACTCTGCATTAAACGTGGTTACTCGACTGGCTAGTGATTGCTTGAGAAGCCCGTTCGTGGCTCCTACAAACAGAGCCAAACAGTTACATGAGGTATTACACTCAACTTTGATCAGGTAATACATTCTGTGATATGAATATTTGATGGTCGGATCACGAGAAAATGTCAGGGCTACAAAAAACAGGGCACAACAAGCACCCTCCGTCTATGTGGCACTCTTCTGAGAGAGGACGCTGCGAGACCAGGATTTTTATTAAATGCTTTATTTAAAATCATTATCATTAAAACAGTTTTTCAGTTCCTAATCTAAAAAATAATGAGTTAAATGCAAGCTTATTGAGTAGGAGGGATTCCCATTTAACCTCTTACAACGTTTTTTATCTATCGCTCTTCTTCAAAGTTGTTACAATTCAAATTTCTTGAAAAAGGCGGGGGAAATGCAAGCGCAATGAGTCGGTGGGTCTCTCATCCAACTTCATATAAGTCTTTTCCATACAGTGCATCACCAGAGGAGCTGCTTGCACCAGCAACAAAGGCGACTGTATCGCATCGGTCACGAGCCCTCTCGATGCAAGGCTATATCCACGGTGTTGTTACCATGGGCAGAAGTGTCAACCCAAAATTATCCACCTATGTTTGTGAATGGCTACCAACAGCCTGGTGTAAACGCCATTGCATACTGTCATTAATGGTGAAAACGTAATTTGAAATATTTCATTGTTTAGTTGAACTGGAATAAACGTCTTCTTGCGATATAAAACTGCAGTTTTGAAATGCACAATTTTAAATAATTCATCTGTAAATTTCATCAGTAATTTCTTCATGAGTGAGACCATTACCAGTCGCGGCTTGCTGCACTAGTGTACGTATAAGTGTGGCACTGGTGTAATAAATTTAGCGCTCTATGTCAAGTCACGAGGAAAAATCATTGGTAAAATGGTTTTGAACGCAAATTTTAGCGAGGAAAAACTGTGTCCGGGGGATACTGCATCTGGAGGAAACTACTTCAAAAGTAAACAGCTGATATACTTTTAAATTTAATAAATAATACTGTTTCGGCAGGATGGAACAGCGTACCTAGAGTGTCGCGGTCGAAGTTAATCGTTTCCTGGCCGCGTCGCCGCAAAATGGCCTTGCGCAAGCGGCGGTGATGACAGTCTTGTAGCCCAGTGTATCGCCTGCTTAGGCAGGGAAAAGGACGACCTGAATATCAAACACGGATCGATCGGAGCGTTGAGCGATCTGCGTTCCTCCTTTTTCTCCCCGTCGTTAAAAACTTGCAAGTTAAGTTACGTGGATCATTCTTAGAACCTTCGATTGGATGTAATATTAGCGTACAACGTAACCTTTTGTCAAATCCATTTATCAATATTGATTGTGATGAACCGCAATGGATAAATAATGTGATCCGTTCAGGACTTCAAGGTGGCTGTAACGGAGCTGAGGGTTCGAGGTGGAGAGCAGCATGCAGTGTATTTGACCTCCTATCTTGGTGCTCAAATATTTAGCTCTTGGTGCAACACAATCTTAAGGATGCTGTTCATTTGAAGCGTAAATAATGAAAATGAAATTTACTGAATAGCGGACGCTGGTTTCTGTACAAGTTTGAAAATAAGATAGTATGTATGGAGTTCATTTTTGCAGGATGCAAAATGCTTTTTATTCTGGTTAGTTTTAAGAAGTTGACCAAAAAGATTCTATTTGCATGTATTTCAAAGTGAAAATTTTAACGCAAGTTAGAATAAAAATTGTTTTTATCTTCAATATCATGAAAATTGGCCCATTTTCATGTCATTGAACTGAATCTCTATCATACGCGAAAAATTTGACTGTCGTGAGTCGCAATCGCCACAAACATTTCCGTCTGCTTCAGTCGTAAATTTTGATACGTTGAAAGCTGCGAATCTTTCTCGTTGAAAAGAGCGACCATCTGTCGTGCGATTGGAGTGGAGATTTTGAATCGCAATGCATTTTCTTCGAGCCAGGACGATTTTTTCCTGGTACTTCCCAGTCAAACTTTTTCACCGCCTGCATGCATGTTTTTCGCCACCCAAATAATTAAATCGCTTGGGTGACGAAAAACATGCATGCCGATACACAATGCAGGCTCTTACAGCCTGCATTGTGTGGTCCTCAAATAAATATATTAACAAGGAAAACACTGCGTTGTATACGGATGTAAATTATAAACGATTCATCAACTTTCTATTTCAACGGGAGTGAATTTAAGTAGAATTTTATTTACGTTCTTTGTTGAAATCGAATCTTGCAAATGACATAGCACACAATTACACTGTGATTTACAAGAACTTACGTTTTCCTATTAAAATTTACTTTCCCCGAGCATAAAAAGAGAATTCGCGCTTACATATTCTATTCGCGACGCAGTGCATAAATTTGTGACCAAGAAGCACTGGAAGCCGTAACTGACTCGTAGACCAGCAAAACGTGCCGTAAAAATCAAGCTATTGCAATCTCAGGCGCCGTCAAATTCTGCAAGAGGCCTCCAAAAGTCGTCGACGCCGAGCGGAGAAGGCGTTCAGTGCGCACTGATGGAGTTGCGCATCTCATCTGTTTGATAAAGATTGCAACATGTGCTCGTCTCGCTGGCCGACTGACTCTCTGAGACGCAGAGTATCCTGGCTGACATGTTTGTTGCTGGTGCTGATGTGTTTGTTGCTGGTGCTGACGTGTTTGTTGCAGGTGCTGACGTGTTTGTTGCAGGTGCTGACGTGTTTTTTGCAGGTGCTGACATGTTTGTTGCAGGTGCTGACGTGTTTGTTGCAGGTGCTGACGTGTTTGTTGCAGGTGCTGACGTGTTTGTTGCAGGTGCTGACGTGTTTGTTGCAGGTGCTGACGTGTTTTTTGCAGGTGCTGACGTGTTTGTTGCAGGTGCTGACGTGTTTTTTGCAGGTGCTAATGTATTTATGGATGTCGCAGAAGATTATTTGACTCTGTCACGCAGATCTATTATTTCAGCAACTACATATATATGTACAATAGTTGTATTTCTAAGACAGCAACAGTGTAGTGACCCGTCGGTGTGTAAAGAGTTGATTCTAATGCTTGTATATATTTTAATTCTAATACTAGCATTTATTCTAGTTCCAATACTGGTATTTATTCTAATTGAAATACTGGTGTACATTCTAATTCTAATACTGGTATATATACATTCTAATTCTAATACTGATTTTTATTCTAATTCTATTACCGGCATATATTCTAATTCTAATACTGGTTTTTATTCTAACTCTAATACTGGTATATATATATTCTACTTCTAATACTGGTTTTTATTCTAATTCTATGACCGGCATATATTCTAATTCTAATACTGGTTTTTATTCTAATTCTAATACTGGTATATATTCTAATTCTAATACTGGTATATATTACAGGCGAGCTACATTCACAAGGAGCAGCAGTGCATTATTTTAGTCATTGTTGCGACTGCATTTGTGTTAGAACGATTGAATGTATTCGCGTTTCTTGCTCTTAAGCCACTGCTTTCGTTGGCACGCCGTAGCGAACAGCCCGGCTTTGAACTGCTTGTGTCTGGCTTTGATGTCACACAATACCTGGTGATATATTACGCTCTTTGATGTTGTTCTTGTTACGTTACGTTTGGGGCATAACGTTTGTGATGTTGTTCCTGTATGGGCTGTGTTCTCGACTGCGTTGCGACTCGTTGCTTCTCTGAAGGCCTCGCTGTTGCCGAATTCGCTCAGGTTCATTCTACAGCTTCTATGTAACTTGCGTGCTTAATGATTTTCACTGCGGTTGCTGCCGCTAAACTCTAACTTGCTCTGCAGTTGTCATTTGCGTACTTGACGATGCTGTGTGAGTGCCGTTGGCAAATTTTAAAATACTGTGCAATCGTCGATCGCGGTTTTACAATGCTGTGTGATTGATCATAGTCTGCATTTTTTTCGATGTTGTGCAATTCATTTCGGCAAATTTTTATGAGGTTGTGTAACTCTTCCTTGCAAATTTTAGGATGCTGTGTTATTGTCGTTGAAAATTTTTACTGCGCTCTACAATAATAATTATTGTCGTTGTCAAATTTTATTGCACTTCGCAATTGTCATTGTGAAATTTTAATGCTCTTTGCATTGTCGTTCGGAAATTTTGCGACCGAGAGTATGAATCAGCAATATTTATGCAGGTTTATCACAATTGTGAAATTGAAAATTTACTAAATTTTGCTCTCTAACACTGCCTGTGCTCCCCAGTCAGCATTCAACTGGTCTTTCGAATGCCAGGTAATCTCTTATGCAGGAGAACTGAGAATGTCACTTTTATCAGCTCTACTGATCTCCACGTGTTTTGAAATGCAATATCCCGAGCCTCTCTGAAATCTGTCGGCATTGTTTAAATAATTACATGTGGGGCAACAATCTGCCTGCAGCTGTGTCAGCACCAGCTGCAACAGCTGTAGCAGCAGCTCCTGCAGCAGCTGTATCAGGTCGCCATCACATCCGGGATGTGTCAGCCCTGACAGGATATTTAGAGGCAGAATATCCTGTGCCTCACATTATTATCTGAAAGAACGTCCCTTCTCAAGGTTTGCAAGGCACTCCGATGGCTCTGCGTTCTTTCAAATGTGCGGAGTATGGTCCTATACTCCGTCCCAGTCATATGCAGTCTTCAACTTTAAATTAAATATGGTAACACTGCGGAAAATGAAGCCCATTCACTTCAAAAAGCGACTTACATTTTCAATAGGGAAGTCCTTTCTGCTAATCAGAACCTGTAAGTTAGGATCGCATATCATGTAAGGAAATAAGAGTTACCAAAGGCTGTGTAGTTAATGGCCATATTGACGCATGAGAGATGCATGAACTTTAGAGCACGTTTAGAGTTTCAGCAGTGTTTGACTGTTAAATATTTGTCAAAAGTTAGCGAAACTACCGTGTTTGAACACTTTTGTACCGTTTACTATCGGCGAGTTATTTTTCATCACTCGGAGGGAAAAATAAATTGTTTCAACTCATGAAAAAAATACTTTCAGGTTTGCTCATTTTTCTGCTGTTAAGATTTATAAATCATCTAGATACATCATCACTGTTGAACGACTATTAACGCTTTGTTTTACCAAACTTTTACCTTAGTTCCTCATGAAAGAATGCTAGGTCAAGAAATTCGAGATGACGCCGCGTGAAACAAATTTTCTGAAAAGTAGTCCCGACTGTGCAGGTTTAAAGGATTTTTAGAATAAAGCTTCGGACTTTCCTTTTGTTCTCGAGCGGATCAAAGGCATTGTCGGGAGAAATTTTTCATTAAACAATCATTGCGACTACATTCTCGCTGAGAAGCGAATCTCTAAAGGTATTCGACCTCTAGCATCGTGGACGTTACGCGAATTGGCTTACATGGCGGTCAGTATTTTAAGTTAGAAATACGCCCTCACGCTCCGCCACGTTTGTTTTAATTTTAATCAGTGAAATACGGCGTTTCTCCGCTTTCATTGTCGTGTTTCTAAAATATAAATGAGGTTTAAATCGTTTATATTTTTATCAGTGTTCTGACATTGAGGTTTAAATCGTTGAATTACGTGTAGAATTCTCTTCTATGGTCTCAGTAAGGATGAACGGGTGACCATACAAGAATGGTTCAAATCTTGCGCAGCTCATTCAATTGGGCCAGAGTTTCTTTGATTGCTTGGCATCTATACGTCCGTATTTAGAGTAAATGATCCATGAGGAAAGAAACTCTCGCACCTCCCTTACTTTCTCCCATCAACACCACCTGCCTACCACCAAAGTCGTCTACAATGTACCGTCTCTGTGACAAATAATACGACGAATATAATTATGCATGGATATTACCACGGATACTAGTAAATGAAAAATAACTGTTGCCGGGGATCTGATTGTTTTTTGCAACAATTTTGGGACCAGCGACCACGTGGTGGAGTAAGAGGTTGAGCGCTGGTGTGCTATTTCAAATAAGAGAAACAATGTTTAGCGAGCACCCACCGTAGCGGAGGGTTGCAGTTCATGGAAGGGCCGAAGCAATGTTTGTGACACTAACCCAAGCTATCGGGCAGGACCGTTAGCATGTCTTACAAATTGAGTAAAAAAAATACAGTGGAAAATAGGTTTCTGAAGCATTATGTGTTGTCATAGGAAGAGAATTTTAGCCAAAAAGAAGAGGTACCTTTGAAGTTTTTGCTTATTTGGCTGCTGTAATGTGGAATACGAGGGAAAGAGGCATACTGTTTGCTAAAATAAAAGTAGGCAGCACCGCGCAGAAATGATGAAAAATTAAAATTCGTCGGAATGGAGAAATGTAAAAGCAAAATATCAATGTCCAAACAGGTAACGATGAGTCGTAAGTAGAAGCATCATTCAGTATTCAGTAATTAATGTTACAATTTGCATCGAAAGTCACGCAAATGAGCGATAAGTCTTTTTCACACATAGAGGTGACAAACTTCATAACTCATACAATAGTTGAATACATATTGGTCATGAATTTACAGAAAAAGATAGAATGTTTTTTGAAAAAATTGTGTTCAATCATTGCTTCACAAATGTCTACCTTGAAGTTACAATTTCTAACGATCTAACGTGATTAGAGAAAGTCAACACTTGGAATAGGCTTAGGCGAGTTCGGAAGTTATTGTTTAAAAAAATACCATCTTGATCATTTTGAATGGCTCGAAAGTTTCTGAGCAGTGAAAATATTTAAATATACTGGCATATTATATAATGAAGAAAAAGTTGATAGAGATATGTTGATCTGCATTCAAATGCGATATGGCAAAAATAAACAGACTAGTTCTTTCTTGCAGGTGGAGGGCGTTTTGTTGCTGTCATAAAGAGCAAACCTCATCTGTATCGTAATGTCAGGTGCGCAGCGGTCGTTAAAAGGATCGCTTGCAAAAGTTACTTTCCTGGAAATATTTAATCTATTCTGCACATCGCATCCAGTGTTCATTAAAAAAAAAAAAATTGTCTTGGGATGAACTGTACACGAGAGTCTAAATAAAGTCATTAGGAGTTTAAAAGTTTTTGCGGATGATACGCAATCTTTGTTCACTGAGTTATTTAACATGTGTGTGTTTTTAATGTAATAATGTGTTAGGAATTAAAAGGTGAAAGTCTGCGGTCCTCCAGTTCCACATTACAATAGCTGAAGGTCTTATTGCGGTAAAAATTAAGTTGGCAGGCTGTTTTCAGGGCTTCAGTATTGTTATTAATTAATTAACGTATATTAAATCGTAGTTGCGAGTTTATTCCATCACCATCACCACCACTATGTGCCTACCACCTACCACGTCTAGAATGTATCACTATCTCCACCACCACCACTTCGAGCCCGCTACCACTACGTGCCTACCACCTACCACGTCTAGAATGTACCACTACCTCCACCACCACCACTTCGAGCCTGCTACCACTATGTGCCTACCACCCCTACCACGTCTAGAATGTACCTCTATCTCCACCACCACCACCACCACTTCGAGCCTGCTAACACTAAGTGCCTACCACCAATAACGTTTAGAAGGTACCACCCTCTCTACCACCACCACCACAGCAGCAGAGCAACAGGAGCAGAGTGTGTCGGTCACCGGAGATTGTTTCCTTTGTTGTGGAGCCCTGCTGCTGCTATTGTTGCTGCTGTTGCTGCTATTGCTGCTGTTATTGCTGCTGCTGTTGCTGCTATTGCTGCTGATGTTGCTGCTATTGCTGCTGATGTTGCGGCTGATATTGCTATTGCTGATGCTTTTATATTATTGCTGTTTTGGAGTGGCTGCTGTTGTTGCTGTAGTTGCTGCCACAGCTATGGCCGCTGCCGACATTTCGGTCTATGTTGGGAGTACCATTGCCACTGGTGCAGATGACGCCTTAACTGCAGGTTTGCCGTTTTATTACCAAACATCGTTGATGCTCCATCGGTTAATTTTTACTGTTTTCGAAACAGTTAGTACACATTCTTTTTAGATCCATGCACATTTGTGGGGATTAAGAAATATCTTGCTTTATTTCGATGCTGCGTCGATGTTACTGTTAGTTTTACTCCACGTTGACGTTATCGTGTGTTCGGTCTACGCTATGTTTACATTATTGCGTCTAAAGGCAGCACAATGTTCAAATTATCGTGCATTAATTTCACGCTCTGTTGACGTTATCATGCATTATTTCTACACTATGTTCAAATTATCGAGCATTAATTCTACGCTATGTTGACGTTATTCGTACATTATTTCTAGACTAAGTAGATGTTATCGGGCTTTCATTGTACGCTATGTTGATATTATCGTGTATTAATTCTACGCTATGTTCAAATTATCGTGCATTAATTCTACGCTATGTTGATATTATCGTGCAATCATTCTACGCTATGTTGATGCTATCGAGCGTTCGTTCTGCACTTTGTTGAAATTCTTGGACGTCCGTTTGATGTCATCGCGCTTTTGTTTCATTCCATCTTGGAGTTACTTTGCATTCGATTCGTACGCTATGATGGCTTCATTTACAAAATTTCTTTTCTCGGATAGCTTTTCTCGAATGACATAATTAACCCTGTCACACTTATTGTAGACAAAAAAAAGGAAGATTTTAGGAACGCTTGTACATTGAAAATGTGCTCCATATCACTGCATCTTGTTTTGATTGGCAGCTGCAGCTACTTTTACCATTTGAAGGAAAAAAACCGCGGAAGAACAGGCAATGTTTCCGCTGCGAGGTGGCGTCTACTGAACTTCGTCGTCATTCAACTTCTGCCACCGTGGTTTTGACATTTAGAATTTTTGCGTCCAATGAGTGATGCTGATTGAAAGGCCAATGGCAATCGGCGGTGAGCTTATAAAGCTTTTGGTGTTGCGCGCAAGTCGCGTTCTGATGTTTATCAGTTGCTGCATGCATGATGTTGATCAGTCACTGCATGCATGATGTTGATCAGTCACTGGATGCATGATGTTGATCAGTCACTGCAGGCATGATGTTGATCAGTCACTGCATGCATGATGTTGATCAGTCACTGCATGCATGATGTTGATCAGTCACTGCATGCATGATGTTGATCAGTCACTGCATGCATGATGTTGATCAGTCACTGGATGCATGATGTTGATCAGTCACTGCAAGCATGATGTTGATCAGTCACTGCATGCATGATGTTGATCAGTCACTGCATGCATGATGTTGATCAGTCACTGCATGCATGATGTTGATCAGTGGCTCTATTTGAGCTCGAGTGGCAGGAGTTACAGTAAAGAGACGACGTCTGCCGTGGGTGACAAATTAACTCTATCCGAACTATTGTCATTTCTGAAATACATCTCGCGTATTTAATAGTCTCAAGAAAAATTCCCTTCGTCAATCACTCGGGCTAAACAAATTGTTTAAATTGTTTAAGTTGTTTATTTTATTTTACTGTTCTACTCTTGCTGTTCTCGGTAAAATTTACCTCGCTGTGTGAATGAATATATGGAGGAAAAATCAGCTTTAAAGACGGAATTTTGGAGCAAAAATCAGTTTTAGGGACAGAATTATATGGCATGAATAAATTCTGTGCAAAGATATTTAGAGGAAGAAAACGTTTTGGGAGCGGAAATATGGTAGAAGGCTAAGTTTTGAGAACGGAAATACGGGGGAAGAATAAATTTTGGTTACGAACATATGGAGGTAAAATATGAGGGTTGATGCACGCAGTATACAGCAATGCACGTACTGTATGACATAATGTACAATAATACTGTGTTCACTTCAAGGGAAAATAACTTGGTTCTTACAGGTTTAAGTACAAGTGGGAAGCGCCACTTGTACTAAACGCAATCCTTCCCCAAAACTGATTTTTCCTAATTCTTTCGGTTAACCAAACTTATTTTACCTCCATATGTTCGTAACCAAAATTTATTCTTCCCCCGTATTTCCGTTCTCAAAACTTAGCCTTCTACCATATTTTCGCTCCCAAAACGTTTTCTTCCTCTTAATATCTTTGCACAGAATTTATTCATGCCATATAATTCTGTCCCTAAAACTGATTTTTGCTCCAAAATTCCGTCTTTAAAGCTAATTTTTCCTCCATATATTAATTCACGTAGCTTTTCCTCCCTTCATAACTTTTCACTAATTTAATGTATGAAACTGGTTCACGAAGCTAAAAGCTTAAAACCGCTTGATCCTGACATCTGCTCCTCGTATCGTTTCAGCAGCAGTGCCTATCTCTGCAGACATAGCAAACATTGCTACATCTGCCGCACTCAACGCTGCAGCCGTTGCTTTCTTCGCAAGAGTTGTCCTTTTATTGTCGGAGTCCTAGCTTTTATTGCTGCCGAAGCTACTTTGATTGCACCAGTAACTGTTTATTTGTGCGATACAAACACTTTTGTCTCAGCTGTATGTGCATTAATCGATGTAGCAGGTGCTTACCTCCCCATAACAGATGTTCAGACTTGTTGATTGTTGGTGTTCTTGCTTAATTTTAAAATCCGTGAAACAAAGTAAAATGTATTTTTTTTCCGGACCTCAATGTAATTTTGATCATGTGTGCTCGTATCGGCGGTGCAAATGCAGCAACTGCAGCAGATCTGCTGACGCAAATGCAGCGACTGTAACAGATGTAACTGCTAATGCAAATGCAGCAACTGTTGCAGACGTAACTACGAACATAAATTCAGAAACTATAGCAGATGTAACTGCTATTAAAAATTCAGCAACTGTAGCAGATGTAACTGCTGACACAAATGCAGCAACTGTAGCATTTCTAACTGCAAATGCAAATGCAGCAACTGCAACAGATGCAACTGCGAATGCAGATGCAGCAGCTGCAACTCGGTCTCGCATAGCTGAAGAGCCCGGCCGAAGCCTTGATTTGTAGGTATTGACAGCTTGAGGAACGGCTGAGTGGTTGGAGGATTTACAAGTTTCTTTACGATGGCCAGATCTAGTTTGATCCAACGGGCTAGCAGACGTGTACTCGATTTAGCTGATAAGTGAACTGTCCGGGCGTGCATCCATAAGTAGATACAATTCATACCGTTTAAGCGGTGTAATCAATTGCGTTCTTGAACCAGATTTCTTTCGTTTGCCAAAAGTTTTAATCAATATAGAATGAAATTTCTTCCCAAAGATCGTAACGCTGTACGCATGAAACATAACAAATTTCGCAGTGATGTTTCACCGTCCTCATATATCTCAAAACGTACTCGTATGAACAGTCTAAGATATTAATTTTAAATTCGAATTTGCATCCCAATATGGTTTTTTAAATTCGCTGTCGATTAGCAAGTTCCTTGCTCATGCTGATGTCGGTGACGCTGAGGTGCCAGAGCCGGTCTAATGACGGCGGCTGCCGTAACGGTAGCATGTGGGAGCAATTCATAGGGTAAAGGGTTAGAGGTGTTACCTATGCATCATGCAATTAGCACCGGTGTTGAAATGAACTCTGCTGAGTTTTCAAGAAAAACAGATCTATCATTACTCAACAGTTTTTGACTACGTATTTTGGTGATAGTCAATGAAAACCGGGGATAAAGAATTAGAATAGTAGTAGCTTTGTCTTCTTTAGTACAGTGCCGTGAATAAATTGAAAATAAATTTTCAGACTATTTCGAATGAATCGATCCCAAATTTTTTCTCCACGACTTATTTACATGAACTAGGATAAAGAAAGAAAACAACGGCGCTCGAGAAAAGTGAATTAAATTTGAACATAGGCGAGATGAAAGGAACGAGTACATGCTATTACTTTGGGAGGGGAGATGTCACAGAGATTCAAGAAATGGACGGCACGAAGAGAGGGGCTGCAGTTGGCTGAACTGTGTACGAGTAGCGTTGAGGAGTGGACTGATGGATCCAGTGTGAGGGCAGTGTTGAGTTCAGTTTTTGCAATATCCTTTGACAAGTCCGGGCTAACAGCGAAACGTGCAGAAAAACCGTGAGTTCTCGAGATTTAATAGAATATTTTCAAGTTCAAAAGAAATAAATTGCGTAACAGGGACGGAAATTTGTAATTCAGCAAAAATTTAGTGGTACACAGGTATCATTGGTAATCATATCAATAATTTCGAACAAGAATTATAATGGATTCGCTTGACGCGAGTTAGTAACAATTCAGACATAGGTGTCTACAAAAATTCCAAGTACGGATGGCTTGACCATTTGTGCTGCAACGTTGGGGGCAAATGGATAATTACACAAAGCATAACAGACTAGGCATCGGTTACTCCACATGGTAAGTATTGACGTGATCACAGCTGTGATTTTCGAAATTGAGGGTCACCTATACATGTTTCAGTGCACAAATTTTGCCATGAAAGTAACTATTGCATTTTTTAGAGGTGGGACCCCGGAAACGTTTACATAAGCGTAGAAGGTAACATGCTGAGGATATTACTGCGAGTTTACTTCGAAGATGAAAAGGAAAATAAGAATGATTCATCAAATATTGATATGACTGTGGCCAGAATTAAATCTACGACATTTCCATGTAGTAAATATGTACCTGAGCCACACCAGAGTCAGCATTAACTTTTTCGCCCGCGTTCTAATTTCTTGCAGACAAAATAAATTAAAGCTCTATGAAGCAGGTGGTGATTCTGCTCGGTGATGTCTTTGTAAATCAGTTCTCGAATTGCACCTTGAAGTTCGACCGTGATATTTCCATGCTCTATTGGCCCTGTACCCCGCCCCTACACAACCCAAACGTTTATTGAGAGCACTCAAGAGCAGGGACTGACTCCTGGTGCTCGTAAAACTGCCGTAAAAGTCGTTGGCGGGTTAGCAGTCTCTACATTCGGCTCAACATAATAAAAACTTCATTTTAATTTCTCACGATGGCTCGTTGCTATGAAACAGCTCTAAGCTTAAAATTTAGAGCAATGTTCTTCACTTGACTATAACGTGAAGTTGTATGGTGTGCTGTGCAATCCCCACTACTTATATATATATATATATATATATATATATATCTGAACAACAAGTTTTTTTTACTGGAGATGTGTAAATTGATATAGACTAATTCGGGTACGCTGATTTCAAAAATCATAACCGTTTTGCTGTATCACGTCAGGATTTTCAGTTACAGACATACTTTTCCTTCTGCTTTCAGTGTCGTCACTGAACGTGATACAGCAAAACGGTTATGATTTTTGAAATAAGCGTACCCGAATTAGTCTATATCAATTTACACATCTCCAGTAGAAAAAAATTTTTGAAATTTTTTAATTTCAAAAAGTCATTTAAAGTCATTGCTGAAGTAATTTGATTTCTTACACACATAAAAGATAGTTTGTGTTTGAGTAAGACTAATTTGGGTACGCTGATTCCAAAAATCATAACCGTTTTGCTGTATCACGTTCAGTGACGACACTGAAAGCAGAAGGAAAAGTATGTCTGTAACTGAAAATCCTGACGTGATACAGCAAAACAGTTATGATTTTTGAAATCAGCGTACCCGAATTAGTCTATATCAATTTACACATCTCCAGTAAAAAAAATTTTTTGAAATTTGAAATTTGAAATTTGAAAATTTGAAATCTAAACTTCAAATGCACAGGTATCAGAGGAAGTTTACGACTATTAATTTTTTTCACATATTTAAGAATAAAATCTTTAGAAACACGATGAACGGAATAGGAATACTCTACATAAGTAATTAATTGTGTTTAGATGAGTCAGTCAGGGAGACTAGATTTTTTCACCTGGCACTCACTGATTGCAGCCCACGCTGTGCAGCCCGTACTACGTAACAAATCTTAAGTTCTCATTTCTATAAAATTCTTACTGATGTTTAGGTTGAGAGTACAAATTCAAGCAGATGTGACATGTCAGCTGTGATGCAGGCAGCTGGGAGTGGCTGCAGGCATGAAAAAAAAATGTTTTCAGAAATGCTAAGTTACTGACGCTAATGCCACTATGAGCATGCTTTATAAAACGTTTCATGTCACCGCAGTATGCAGCGTTTTAAGAGTCGACCTGGTTACGTTAAGTACTGCCGTACGTTGCTGACTTCCGTTACAACGAACGATGCTTGCTGTAGTACGCTGCTAAGTTCCGTTATAACTTACGATGCTTACTGTAGTACGTTGCTAAGTTCCGTTGAAACTTACGATGCTCGCTCTAGTACGTTGCTAAGTTCCGTTAAAACTTACGCTGTTTTATGTAGTACGTTGCTAAGTTCCGTTAAAACTTACGCTGCTCGCTGTAGTACGTTGCTAAGTTCCGTTAAAACTTACGCTGCTTTATGTAGTACGTTGCTAAGTTCCGTTAAAACTTACGCTGTTCGCTCTAGTACGTTGCTAAGTTCCGTTAAAACTTACGCTGCTTTATGTAGTACGTTGCTAAGTTCCGTTAAAACTTACGCTGCTCGCTGTAGTACGTTGCTAAGTTCCGTTAAAACTTACGCTGCTTAATGTAGTACGTTGCTAAGTTCTGATAAAACTTACGCTACTCGCTGTAGTACGTTGCTAAGTTCCGTTAAAACTTACGCTGCTTAATGTAGTACGTTGCTAAGTTCCGTTGCTTAATGTAGTACGTTGCTAAGTTCCGTTAAGACTTACGCTGCTCAATGTAGTACGTTGATAAGTTCCGTTGCTTAATGTAGTACGTTGCTAAGTTCTGTTAAAACTTACGCTGCTTAATGTAGTACGTTGCTAAGTTCTGATAAAACTTACGCTACTCGCTGTAGTACGTTGCTAAGTTCCGTTAAAACTTACGCTGCTTAATGTAGTACGTTGCTAAGTTCCGTTGCTTAATGTAGTACGTTGCTAAGTTCCGTTAAAACTTACGCTGCTTAATGTAGTACGTTGCTAAGTTCCGTTGCTTAACGTAGTACGTTGCTAAGTTCCGTTAAAACTTACGCTGCTTAATGTAGTACGTTGCTAAGTTCTGATAAAACTTACGCTACTCGCTGCAGTACGTTGCTAAGTTCCGTTAAAACTTACGCTGCTTAATGTAGTACGTTGCTAAGTTCCGTTGCTTAATGTAGTACGTTGCTAAGTTCCGTTAAAACTTACGCTGCTAGGCTCTTTAGTTCCGATAAGGAAAAAGGATTTTGGAAATTCGGCCACTGCTCTGCTGCTGAGACCTTAAGGCGTGTATGAAGTACCTCTTGGAGGCTGGTAAAATGACACTCACGGTGGGACAATCTTGATGTGAAACCCTTCTGCATTGCTCATTTTCTATTTACTTTAGATTTCGTTTTTTTATGAAAAATACCCTAAAGATAATATATTAACTTATTTACTGCACCAATATGCAAAATTGCAGAACGTAAAAATAATTGCCCAATACCAATGTGAAGTTCGATCTACAGGAATATGTAGAAAGAGATTAGAATACCCCAGAATTTTGTGTGGACTTATAGATAAACCCATTAATTGAAGATTCCACGAGGAACAATATATAGAACTTTCAGTGAACAGCTGCTCTGATCCGCAGGATTGAAGTGCACTTCCAATTATCGAGAATGTTTAATTATTAGTTCTAGTCTGGTAGTAATCCTCTTGAATTGCTCCAATGGCAACCGCACTGTGTGAAGATTTCTGTCTGGGGCTTGGAATAGTTCGGATTGTGGGACCCTTATATTTCTGAAGAAGGTGGCATTACTGTGATTGATTTCGATTCGTAATTGTAAAAATGTTAGAGAGATTGCGGTGCCCCGATAGCGGGAGGTCCACCGCCATATATCGCCTACCAAGGTGCAGTTTGAGATGTACAAACTGTTCATCGCTGTATTAAATGTATGGAAATAAGTAATACCCATTTGGGTAAATCTGAAGAATATGTCAGTTATCGATTTTCCACATTTTGGTGCCTGAACCTAATTAATTAAATCAAAATAAACAAGTTTTCGTCTATGCACTTTCCGGCTCAAATGAGTATTTTACGATTTATAGCGGTAGGTTTAGTTTCAGTTTGATGACGATTGCGCTCAAATAAACAGCTACTCATCGATGTTCGAACTTTTGTTGCTTGAATCATGGTAATTACATCGAAATAAACAACTTTTCTTCTATACACTTTTTTCGTCAAATGAGTATTTAACGAGGTATAGCGGTAGGTTTGGTTTCGTCTTTGATGACGATCGCGCTGGAAGCGAGTGCGCATTGCAGTGTTGCTGTCCGACGTGCTTCTTGAATTACTTGCCGCTTCGAACACTGGAGTTGCGGTAAGTCATTTACCGCTATAACTAATAAAATACCCATTTGAGAAGGAAAGTGCATAGAAGAAAACTTGTTTATTTCGATCTAATCAACTATGCTTTGGCATCGAAATTTACAAAATCGATAACTGACATATCCTTCAGATTTACCTCCGTTTGTAACCTAACCTAAGCTCACGCTATAGTAATAGCTAGGGGTAGATCTCATGCTATAGTGTGGTAGACTTCACGCTATAGCATTACCGAGATTGCTCTAGCCACGCGTCATCGAATTTTTCACCGATTATGATCCTGAAAATCTATGTGTCCAAGATGGTTCAACATAGCTTGCTTCTCGATATTCACTCGGAATCCCGTACTACATGTTTTTAGTTCAAGATATTGAAGATCCAATGGCAGCAATAACTCACGGAATCAATGTTGCACGAGACATAAATTCAAATGATCATGGTGAACCTCCGGAAGCGACTTCAAAACTGAGTCAACATTAGTGTGCGCAACTCAAGGGATAAGATTTCCAAACTTTCAAAGCAAAATTGCGTTAGATGTGAAGAAAAGTTCTTCAAAGTTTTTCTTGCATCTTTACGAGCTCTTCCTTTTGTAGCCTCTAAACTCGCTGAATCTTTTTTCTCGGCTCGTGCTTAACTAATTTATGGGAAATATTTATCAGGAAGTTAGAATTTATTTTGGATCGTACTCACAATACGGCACGCAAGAAGGCAAAATTTTACCCTTTTTTAGAACCGAAATCAAAATAATGAATTTTGCCATGTGGTGCTACTGACTATATTACGCTGCGTTTAGTCCTATGTTATAACTGAAAGCAAGATGCTGAATTTTACCTCATGTCACTGCGGAAAGCAGAGAGTGGACGATGACAATCACACATAATCATACAAGCATGCCTACAAACGAACAAGGCTACCTAATTATTAAGGAGTTAATATATTATGTTATTTTAGATCACGCTTTTTTCCATCACCGCGTTCGAAAAGGCTGCTGTCCAGTCAGTGGTAATTTTTATTAGAAAACCCAACTATATAGCATCAATAGAACACCTGTAAAGCTGTTCAACCAAAACTCTACGGAGGGCTAGAACCAAAATTGGGGCTAGCGCGATCAAAATATGTAGTCATGTAAGTTGAGGTATCGGAACAGCATACAATTCAAACATAAAAACAAAGGCGTAAACTTAAACAAAAACTGACTCTACTAGTGAACAAAAATAGCTGCTGAGTTGATATCGCGAGTTTTATTTTTTTTTATCTAATGCAATATCGATAGAAGTTTAGAATCTTCTCTTATTTCAGAACTTCGTGACTCGAATCTCACAGCCTACCCTTGTAAACGAAAATTACAGGAAAAGAGACGTTAAATCGGAAACGCAGAGAATAAAATTCAAAAATTCCAAGCAAACTCGTGCATTTGCACTGGATAATCCAGGGGATGACGGTACCAGTGTGTTTACTTGAGCGTACATCACGGTAGAAGAAACAAGGTAGGGTCAAACCAGTCTTTTTCGTCGACCGTGTGGCAATGCTGGCGTCATGGCAACGGACCAATAGTAGTGAGATCTCATATTGCATCTGGCAACATTACTAGCCCCAAATCTGGTACCACTATTGGCCTAACGACATGTCGCAATGGTGACGTCATAAAGTTTGTTTTAAATTAAGCCGTTCTCTTGGCTGACCGAACAAGAGGAAGTGCATTTCCCCCGTAGAAATGACTCTACCTTGTTTCCTCTACCGCGGCGCACATCGAGCAACGCGAGCAGTCCTAGCGCTGTCTGCAGCAGCGAGTCGATCAGGCGTGTGTCTCGCGAAAATAAGGTACGGCTCAGAGTCGTTTATTTGTACGTCGCAAATGAAGACGAAGTGCATCCAAACAGGCGTTAGGACTGCGAAAATAAGCAGCCTGACTAATATGCCTCGTGACGGGCGTAATATTCGAGCCTGCCTCGGCGTCTGTTCTCCCTCGGATACACAGACGGAGTCGGGTCAAATAAACAGTGTCCGGCGAGACACCTCTGTTGCGAGCGCGGGCTTCCATGCGTAAATTAGCTCATCATCGAAAGTTCGTGATGAGTGGCACTAGGAATTTTAGAACTTTGTGAAGGGAAATTAGCTTACAGTTCTGAATAAGAAACTTTTCCACGGGAATTTAAAATAATGTTGATGATTCAACTGACTTACAAAAATTTCGCTCATCTTTGATAACCCTGAAGAACTCCTCTTTAATTTTGTTTCAGTGTAAGTTAAAGATGCGAACACTTAGAAGTATTAAGAAATACCGTGATATTAACTATTTGATATAAAATCCCTGCTTTCTATCAATACTGCTACTGCGAGAATAGTTTGTTATATTCATGAGAATTTAATTTAGATTACCAATAATTATTTTCAATTGAATTGAAACTACCTATTTTCCAGAGGTGGATTGAGTGCAATCGATCGAACTCACGCATATACTGTAAAACATACAAGATACTGATGTAAACAGTCAATAATCAAAACAATCACATAAAGACTTGGTAGCGATTCAAAACCCCACGATCAGCCTTTTTTTATTCAAAAAACCATTATTACTCCTGCGATGTCTACGTTGTTCTTTAAATTTACAGGGAATTAAACTCCAACGAAACTGTACTTCCAACCAAACTCCAACACAACAGTACTAGCCTAACTCCAACGCAACAGTACTAGCCTAACTCCAACGCAACAGTATTAGCCTAACTCCAGCGCAACAGTACTAGCCTAACTCCAACGCAACAGTACTAGCCTAACTCCAACACAACAGTACTAGCCTAACTCCAACACAACAGTACTAGCCTAATTCCAACGCAACAGTACTAGCCTAACTCCAACACAACAGTACTAGCCTAACTCCAACGCAACAGTACTAGCCTAACTCCAATGCAACAGTATTAGCCTAACTCCAGCGCAACAGTACTAGCCTAACTCCAACACAACAGTACTAGCCTAACTCCAACCCAATAGTACTAGCCTAACTCCAACGCAACAGTACTATCCTAACTCCAACGCAACAGTACTAGCCTAACTCCAACGCAACAGTACTAGCCTAACTCCAACGCAACAGTACTAGCCTAACTCCAACGCAACAGTACTAGCCTAACTCCAACGCAACAGTACTAGCCTAACTCCAACGCAACAGTACTAGCCTAACTCCAACGCAACAGTACTCCATACTCCACGATCGCCGACGCCTGCCCAGCGTCCGGCCAAGACTGCCAGCTGGCTACTTCTTTCGTGAGCTTCGCTGAAAAAATGTTCCGAAACTCGGATAAAAATCCAAGAATTTCCTTTTGAAAAACTCCCGATATCATGATCAAGTTACATTAACTTTGAGCGGTAATTTGGGATGAACTTCAGCCGAGCTCCGCGTGAGAAAACGGCAACTTTGTTACAGAGTTAGGCGACTTTTGGCCGCTGTCTTGCTGTGCGGACTGTGCGGTGTGTGCAGTGGTGCAATGTGTGCAGTGTGTGCGGTGTGTGCAGTGTGTGCGGCGTGTGCGGTGTGTGCAGTGTGTGCGGTGTGTGCAGTGATGCAGTGTGTGTGGTGTGTGCGGTGTGTGCAGTGGTGCAGTGTGTGTGGTGTGTGCAGTGGTGCAGTGTGTGCAGCGTGTGCGGTGCGTGCAGTGTGTGCAGTGTGTGCGGTGTGTGCAGTGGTGCAGTGTGTGCAGTGTGTGCGGTGTGTGCAGTGGTGCAGTGTGTGCGGTGTGTGTAGTGTGCGCAGTGTGTGCGGTGTGTGCAGTGTGTGCTGTGTGTGCAGTGTGTGTGGTGTGTGCAGTGGAGCAGTGTGTGCAGTGTGTGCGGTGTGTGCAGTGGTACAGTGTGTGCGGTGTGTGTGGTGTGTGCAGTGGTGCAGTGTGTGCGGTGTGTGCATTGGTGCAGTGTGTGCAGTGTGTGCGGTGTGTGCAGTGGTGCAGTGTGTGCGGTGTGTGCAGTGGTGCAGTGTGTGTGGTGTGTGCGGTGTGTGCAGTGGTGCAGTGTGTGCAGTGTTTGCGGTGTGTGCAGTGTTTGCGGTGTGTGCAGTGGTGCAGTGTGTGCGGTGTGCGCGGTGTGTGCAGTGGTGCAGTGTGTGAAGTGGTGCAGTGTGTGCAGTGTGTGCAATGTGTGCGGTGTGTGCGGTGTGTGCAGTGGTGCAGTGTGTGCGGTGTGTGCAGTGGTGCAGTGGTGCAGTGTGTGCAGTGTTTGCGGTGTGTGCAGTGGTGCAGTGGCGCAGTGTGTGCGGTGTGTGCAGTGGTGCAGTGTGTTCAGTGTGTGCGGTGTGTACAGCGGTGCAGTGTTTGCAGTGCATGCAGTGTGTGCAGTGGTGCAGTGTGTGCAATGGTTTAGTGGTGCAGTGTTTGGGGTGTGTGGTGTGTGTAGTGGTGCAGTGTGTGTAGTGGTGCAGTGTGTGTAGTGGTGCAGTGTGTGCAATGGTTTAATGGTGCAGTATGTGCAGTGTGTGCGGTGTGTGCAGTGGTGCAGTGTGTGAAGTGGTGCAGTGTGTGCAGTGTGTGCGGTGTGTGCGGTGTGTGCAGTGGTGCAGTGTGTGCGGTGTGTGCGGTGTGTGCAGTGTGTGCAGTGTGTGTGTGTGCGGTGCAGTGTGTGCCACAACTGAACTGCCTGGTCTTCTGGCTGGTGATGCTCTGGTCCCCGACTCGGGGACCAACAACGAAATCAGCCGAGAGGGTGCTAGCGACCTAGAGGATGAAGATAGCCGGGAGGACAACACAAAGTCTCCACCACCGAAGAAAAAGGCCGTATGCAGCTATTATCTTAAAAAAAGATGCAAATATGGACCCAAGGGCGAGGAATGCCCATTCTCTCACCCGAGGTTATGCCGCAAATTTTTGAAACTAGGTGGAAAACTAAAGGGCGGCTGTAGCAAAGGTAAGCAGTGCGACTTCTACCACCCAGCGCTGTGTCGAAAAGCGTTGGAAGGGCAGCCCTGTGAGCGGAATAAATGCAAATACCACCACATATCAGGTCTCAAACCAAAGGAGGACACCGTGACCAAGGAGGAGACGGGATTGAGTACCACTGGACCAGTCCGCCGGGACGTACCTACGATCAGCCAGCGAGTGACGGGTATAGCAAAGGTGGATAGGCAGAGAGTGGACTCCTTTCCAAACCGTCAGTCAAACCGGACCCCAACACATGACGAGGGTGGATGTGGAGAAACCCTGGGCGAAGAGAACTCTGCTTTTTTAGAGCTGAGCCGCCAGGTCCTGAATATCCAGGTCCAGGTCCAGAGTCTCCTGAAACTACTCCTGATGGACAGAGAAGACAAGCCGACGCCACAGAAGGGACAAGCGTGCGCCTGTCGAACAAAGTGGGGAGCACTGGCTCCGACACTGCAATACTAAGCTGCAACATAGAGGGCCTGAGCACATCCCAAAAGAAATACAAAGTGGGCATGTTGCGGGAAAGAGCCATGGAAGAAGGTGCTCTCTTTGTTGTACTGGTGGAGACTCACCTCCACGAAGACGTGCTTGACGCGGAAGTGGCAATGGAAGGCTACACACTCCACAGATCGGATAGACGCCATGGCAGAAAAAAGGGAGGTGTTGCAGCATACATTAGGAATGACTTGGCACCCCAAACAGTAGTCTTGTCTGCAGACTCGGATGGTGTGGTTGAACACCTCGTTCTGTGGCTGGATCAGGTGAGACTAGCACTTGTGGTCGTGTATCGCCCTCCTGCCTGCGAATTGGAAAATTTCCTACCGGTAATGAGGCATGTTTCCACGAAGTTGGAGGAGTTGGGAACACCATTGCCCACCATCATAGTGGCGGGTGATTTCAATTTCCCCTCAATGTGCTGGTCGACGAACCATATCTATGGGGGCTCGCGGGAGTTGAGGGCTCAGGCGACTCAGCTTACCGAGTTTATGGAGAAATTCGCCCTGGAGCAATATGTAGTGCTCCCGACTCGGCAAGATAACCTCCTCGACCTCTTCCTGACGAATAATGACGAAGTGGCGAGGGAAATTCGGGTGGAGGACACTGCCATGTCGGACCATAGGCTGCTGATAATAACTGCGGATATAGGTTGCGATGGTTCTTGCCCACGAGGCAACGGAAGCAATGTTGGACTGGGATCGCTAAATTTTATGAGCGATGCGACAGATTGGGACAGCATGCGTGAAGAACTGGCGGCCGTAGACTGGGCCCTCTTAACACTCAGTTTGACCGTACTGGAAATATATGAAGTGTTGTTGAAGACTATCACGGATATCTGCACGAGACACACACCAGCGAGGAGGATAAGGTCGAAGAGACTTGTCCCCAGAGATCGCAGGATCTTGATGAAGAAGCGAAAGCGACTACTGCAACAGCTGACGGGAGCATCCAGGCCGGCGGCGAGGCAGCAGATTACGGAAAGAGCTTTGGATTTAGAGAACCAACTAATGAGATCTCACGACGCCGAGACCGAAGCTGAGGAAGTAAGGGCGGTTGATGCGATAAGGACTAATTCTAAATACTTCTACGCCTTTGCAAGGGCTAAAGCTGGAACCAAGTCACAAATAGGACCGTTCCGCTTGGAAGGCAACCTCATAGGCGATCCCAACCAAAAAAGTGAAGTGCTTAGGGAGCAGTATGAGTCTGTGTTCAGCGCGCCAACCTACACAAATCTGGAGGACCTACTGTCAGAGCCCCTTCAGTATCAAAACAACAACCACCTCAGCAGTGTGTCGTTCACTGAGGCGGAACTGGCTGAATGTATGGACGAGCTGTCGCCCACATCTGCACCGGGGCCAGACCAAGTACCGGCAGTTCTACTTAAAAAATGTCAGGACCAACTTAAGACACCCCTATGGATCATGTGGAAACTCTCGATGGACACCGGAGATATCCCAGATCAGTTGAAGTTGGGAATTGTCACACCTATATTCAAGGGTGGGGAAAAGCACCTACCAAAAAACTACAGACCGGTAACATTGACATCCCACATCATCAAAGTATTCGAGAAGGTGATCGTGAGGAAGATGGTGAGGTTTCTGGAGGATTCCGGCAGACTGAATAGATCACAGCATGGGTTCCGTAAGGGAAGGTCCTGCCTCTCGCAATTGCTGGAACATCAAAGAACCATCACCGAGGCTTTGGGAAACGGCCGCGCAGTGGACGTTGTCTATCTCGATTTCGCAAAGGCCTTCGATAAGGTGGACCACGGCATACTGCTTGGTAAGCTCAAGGGCCAGCACATAGGAGGCCGGCTGCTGACGTGGTTGGCTCACTTCCTGACAGACAGAAGGCAGAGGATAGCTGTGGATGGATGCCTCTCGTCTGAGTCTCTGGTAGTGAGCGGCGTGCCACAGGGATCGGTGCTCGGACCACTGCTGTTTCTGGTCCATATATCGGACGTGGACGCCAACCTCCAATGTTCCCGTGCATCTTCTTTCGCAGACGACACGAGGTTGATGGTGGAGATAACTGATACGGAGGACTGCAGAGGGATGCAGAGTGACCTGGAGCGGATATACCGGTGGGCTCAGGTAAACAACATGCAGTTCAACGAAGCTAAATTTGAACTGATAAGGTATGGAAGTCACCCAAATGATGCCTTCTCCTACGTAACAGAGGGAGGACTGGACATAGAAAGAAAGCCCTCTCTTCGAGACCTGGGCGTCATCGTTGAGGATACTGGAGCCTTTCGTGAGCACATTGACCTGATTGTGAGCAGATGCAGGCGGCAGATGGGATGGGTGTGGAGAGTATTCCGCACAAGAGAGACCGTGCCCATGCTGACGCTTTACAAAGCACTCGTCCTTCCCCTGGCAGAGTATTGCTGCCAGCTCTGGAATCCGGGAGCTTGGGCTGACATTGTCAAGCTTGAGGGAGTCCAGAGATCCTTCACGGCAAGGATCTCGGAAGTAAGGCACCTGGACTATTGGCAACGTTTGAAACATCTTGCCCTTTACTCCCTCCAGAGAAGGCGAGAGAGATATACTATTATCTACACCTGGAAGATTGTGAGAGGGCTGGTCCCCAACTTTGTAGAGGATGGTTTGAAGCTGAAAACCAAACAGCACGTGCGTTTTGGGAGGCAATGTGTCGTGCCGGAGTTCAACAACAGAGCTGCGGCCAGCATTCGCACAAGGCATGAACGGTCGTTCTCCGTGATGGGCCCACGACTCTTTAACTGTCTCCCAGCCGAGCTGCGTGAGTTTGAGGGGTCAGCTGAAAGCTTAAAAAAAAATTGGACATGTTCTTGAGATTGATTCCGGATAAGCCACCTCTACCACATTACTACCAGACCGCCTCTGGCAACAGCATCTTGCAGCAGCTCGCCGACCGGAGAGCGCGAGCGCTGTAGGAGGCGTGGCGGCACGAGGGCGGCGCAACGCGTGGCCCGGGCGGACGACCCGAACTCATCCTCAGGATCCTCAGGATCCTCAGGATCCTCAGGTGTGTGCAGTGTGTGCGGTGTGTGCAGTGGTGCAGTGTGTGCGGTGAGTGCGGTGTGTGTAGTGTGTGCAATGTGTGCAGTGTGTGTGGTGTGTGCAGTGGAGCAGTGTGTGCAGTGTGTGCGGTGTGTGCGGTGTGTGCAGTGTGTGCAGTGTGTGCAGTGTGTGTGGTGTGTGCAGTGGAGCAGTGTGTGCAGTGTGTGCGGTGTGTGCAGTGGTGCAGTGTGTGCGGTGTGTGCGGTGTGTGCAGTGGTGCAGTGTGTGCGGTGTGTGCATTGGTGCAGTGTGTGCAGTGTGTGCGGTGTGTGCAGTGGTGCAGTGTGTGTGGTGTGTGCAGTGGTACAGTGTGTGTGGTGTGTGCGGTGTGTGCAGGGGTGCAGTGTGTGCAGTGTTTGCGGTGTGTGCAGTGGTGCAGTGTGTGCGGTGTGTGCGGTGTGTGCAGTGGTGCAGTGTGTGAAGTGGTGCAGTGTGTGCAGTGTGTGCGGTGTGTGCGGTGTGTGCAGTGGTGCAGTGTGTGCGGTGTGTGCGGTGTGTGCAGTGTGTGCAGTGTGTGCGGTGTGTGCAGTGGTGCAGTGGTGCAGTGTGTGCAGTGTGTGCAGTGTTTGCGGTGTGTGCAGTGGTGCAGTGGTGCAGTGTGTGCGGTGTGTGCAGTGGTGCAGTGTGTTAAGTGTGTGCGGTGTGTACAGCGGTGCAGTGTTTGCAGTGCATGCAGTGTGTGCAGTGGTGCAGTGTGTGCAATGGTTTAGTGGTGCAGTGTTTGGGCTGTGTGCAGTGTTTGGGCTGTGTGCGGTGTGTGTAGTGGTGCAGTGTGTGTAGTGGTGCAGTGTGTGCAATGGTTTAATGGTGCAGTGTGAGTTGTGGTGCAGTATGTGCAGTGTGTGCGGTGTGTGCAGTGGTGCAGTGTGTGCGGTGTGTGCAGTGGTGCAGTGTGTGCAGTGCATGTGATGTGTGTAGTAGTGCAGTGTGTGCAGGGCATGGGGTACGAGCAGTGTGTGAGAGGTGCAGTGTATGAGGCTTATGTTTGTCCTACAGAATATCTGAGGACGCTAATCTCTCGATGCTTATGTGTGAGCAAAACGCCTGCATTTCTCATTGTGAGGTTAGCATTCGTTAGTTTTCACGATAACTCTCCCCCTGCTTCAATTAAAAATTGTGACTCTTCAGTAGACTGAAAATATGAGCGAATAAAACTAAATTTGTGCAATGGAGTTCAATCTCAAGTCATGGAAACGTGAAATTCGATCAACAAAGAAAAAAAATTCAGGCAAACTACCGAACAGTTTTACAACAGATTTTTAAAAACACGTAGAAATTAAAAAAATATTTCCATGATGGACTGAACTTGTATCTTACGCGTAGCATGCGATTTGCAATGCAGGGCAAATGATCAAAACGCAGAGTAAAAAGCAGATAATCACGACTTGACTTCTACATTTGACATGACTGGACTGCAACTTTCCCCTTCAGATTCCCGGTCTGCTTTAGATTCCTGAGCAGTTCCTCGCAAAAAACACGCGATCTCAATGGTAGGTTGCCGGCCCGCTATATTGCATAAGTTTTGTAAGCTGGATTCCTGCGAAGAAGTGCTTTGCTCGGTCAAATTCATAGCTGGAAAGTGCAAAATTGAAGTTTCATTACGTTCCCAAGTGATGGCTTTCCGCACTCCCATCCAAGTTTCGTTGTGGTCTGAGGCGATCAGTGATCGTGCTTTCTGCTGCGATACTTTATCGTGCTTTCTGTTGCGACACGTTATCGCATTCTCCATTGTGATTAGTTATCGTGCTTTTTGTTGCGATACGTTATCGCATTCCCTGCTGTGATTAGTTATTGTGGTCTCTGGAGTGATTAGTTATTGTGCTCTCTGTTGCGATACGATATCGTGCTTTCTGTTGTGATAAGTTATCGCACTTTATGTTTTGAATAGTTATCGTGCTTTTAGTTGCGATACGTTATCGTGCTCTCTTTTGCGATATGTTATCGTGCTCTGTGGTCATAAGTAATCCCGTAATCTGTTACGATACATTATCGTGCTCTCTGTTGCGATAAGTTATCGAGCTCTCAGTATGAATTAGCATAATCTGTTACTCTTGGTTATCGTACGCCAGCTTTCGAATACTTATTGCGATCTCATTATGAACTTGCATCGTGATCCCATAACAAATAGTTGTCGTTATCAGTAGAGAGAAGGTATCGGGCTCTCAGCTGCAGTTATTATAGTGTCGAGTTCACTACCACGGTTAGTTACTGCCGCACGACCGACGATGGATTCTTAGACTCTGAGACACCATAAATGATAATTCCATCTCGTGAGATAAATTACCGCTTTTTTAGGTACAATTAATTCATTCTTGACGATTTGTTCGCCCCGAGAGCGAAAAAACTACGGAATTTTCCAGCCTTAAACACATTAAATTGCATGCCAAAGACGATTTTAATTCGAGCCAAGTTTAATATTCAAATCAAGTGCTTCACTCATCCCACAAGATGTCATTGTGGCCATTTTTTATTGCGCTCGTCGAAAATATTGCGCTTTTAAAAAGAGTGTTATCAGCAAATAGGAGAATTCATTCAACTGTTTATTGAAACAGAAAAATCTAAAGATCTTCTTCCTTTCTCCTCAGCGCAGCGGAGCAAAAAGACATTTTTACACGCGCACAAAGGGGAATTGCTTCATTAATCGGCGCGGTTTGGGTCTTTTATCTTGCGCGTAATTATACCATCCACCGGTGCTGGAGAGTTTGTAAATGCAATCTCAAGTCTCAAATGCCGAATTTGTTTTTGCGCTTCACATTAAAAAGTTATTTAATCAGCGTCTCTAGTTCTTGCTTCATCGTGATGTTGTGGATCCAGAAGTTTCTGATGAGGCTTCTTCGGGCTGTGAAGTCGTCAGTTAGGCGCTCAACGATTCGCAACTTTGGTTTAAATCGTGGTAGAAGCTAGTCTGACGTATATCATTTTTATCGTACAGGATCAGGCAAGGCTTTATGTGTATCAGTTCATCGGAAAGGTCATTATTCTTTCATTTAGGAACAGAAAATAATAGCGATTCACTTGAAAAATTAAGCAGATTATTAAAACAATTTATGTCCGCGAATTGTTAGCCGTTCAATTCGATTTATTCGATAATGCTCGTTGCAGAATGACAAAAAAAAAAAAACCATCATGCTGTAATATATCAAAGCAGTTTATGTATTTGGTGTCAGAGAATGTGAAATGCAGGACTCAAGTTATACTCGGTGAACTACACTCAATAAAAGTTCATGCAAATTTAAAATCCTCTTCGCACCCAGAAGAATATATGGCTAAGTAAGTTTTCAATTCTGGAACTATTGACTTAGAAAGGGACCCTGTTTTGAGATATGAAAATAAGCCATCAAATAGATATCGTCCCAAATGTGTTTGGCTAAAGTCTCATCCTCGTACATTTTATTTTTCACCTGGGAACAAATTATTATAGCCTTTATATTGAGAATGACATTATTTGTGATGTAGCGTGAGGAGAAGAATTCCTACAAGCCAAACACGCTCACAAACTTGTACGGACACCGACCAAAAAGTTCACACAGCTCCTAATCACAAGCTATGTGTGCACGAGAGTCGTGGTAACACGTTCACCGCGTAATGGGTCATATGTGTCCTAGTAGGCAAATTTCTCATTCAAGTACTGGTATAAATGAATTATAATTTTAGCGGTTTCGCAACCATTTGTAAAAATAATTGTAATCATACGAGGCGAAATATCCTACAATTGTATTTTTCATATGTTTTGAGAAAAACAAAAACGTATTCGAGCAGTAAAGTCGATTTCCCTATTTTGCAACTTACAACCTTACCAAATCAATTTTTAACAGCGGCAGAAACGCGGGGAACGTGTTTAAACTTATCAAAAGCCCATAGCATTGTTTGGAGAAGCTAGACCCGCGTATTTCGAAGGAGCACATCCGCTGTGGCGGCCAATTACATCAGCCAGTCGTTTGGAGAAGCTTGACCCGCGTATTTCGAAGGAGCACATCCGTTGTGGCGGCCAAGAGAGCACATCGGTCGTGGCGGCCAATTACATCAGCCAGTCGTTTGGAGAAGCTTGACCCGCGTATTTCGAAGGAGCACATTCGCTGTGGCGGCCAATTACACCAGCCAGACACCAATAGCCCGCTCTTTATAACACCACCCACCGCGTCGCCTCTTGAGACCAATTATCTCGCCTCAATGATCGCTTTGCAGGGCTCCCGCCTCAACATTCACCGTCACGGGACGCGAGCCGAGCAGGCGACGACTGGATAATTTGAGCCTCATTATAACATCGCCTTCTGCGGGATCGCGCTTTTGAAGCGCTTAGTTCAGTTAATTTGCAGCCGCGAAATTACGGTTCTGAATTACTTGTGAACTCATGAACCGACATTTTGGTTTCGCTGGGGTTTCGTACCATGATTTGTGCCTGCAACTGATTTGCAGAGTAAGATTTTTTTAATGTTTAAAATACATGTTTATAAGAAATACCGTAGTTTTCATGTTTGAAATACATACGAAAATGCTTACGTAATTTCGAACTGTTTTTTGGCGCGAAATCGTTCATGATGTCACAGAAAATACATATACTGTTGTTGAAGCCAGTCTATCTTCCCGTCAAGCATCGGTTGATGATCAAGCAGTAAAAATTGTAGCAAGATCAGCGCTTTCTGCTCAGTGACGTACTACCTTAAAAATTGACGGCAATGTATTAGCTTTTAGCTAATTAGAAATTAAATTAGAATGGGAATAAGTTCCTGAGCGAGTACTGAGTACTTGACGTGCGTGCTGAGTACTTGACGTGCGTGCTGAGTACTTGACGTGCGTGCTGAGTACTTGACGTGCGTGCTGAGTACTTGACGTGCGTGCTGAGTACTTGACGTGCGTGCTGAGTACTTGACGTGCGTGCTGAGTACTTGACGTGCGTGCTGAGTACTTGACGTGCGTGCTGAGTACTTGACGTGCGTGCTGAGTACTTGACGTGCGTGCTGAGTACTTGACGTGCGTGCTGAGTACTTGACGTGCGTGCTGAGTACGTGACGTGCGTGCTGAGTACTTGACGTGCGTGCTGAGTACTTGACGTGCGTGCTGAGTACTTGACGTGCGTGCTGAGTACTTGACGTGCGTGCTGAGTACTTGACGTGCGTGCTGAGTACTTGACGTGCGTGCTGAGTACTTGACGTGCGTGCTGAGTACTTGACGTGCGTGCTGAGTACTTGACGTGCGTGCTGAGTACTTGACGTGCGTGCTGAGTACTTGACGTGCGTGCTGAGTACTTGACGTGCGTGCTGAGTACTTGACGTGCGTGCTGAGTACTTGACGTGCGTGCTGAGTACTTGACGTGCGTGCTGAGTACTTGAGGTGCGTGCTGAGTACTTGACGTGCGTGCTGAGTACTTGACGTGCGTGCTGAGTACTTGACGTGCGTGCCGAGTACTTGACGTGCGTGCTGAGTACTTGACGTGCGTGCCGAGTACTTGACGTGCGTGCTGAGTACTTGACGTGCGTGCTGAGTACTTGACGTGCTCGCCGAGTACTTGACGTGCGTGCTGAGTACTTGACGTGCGTGCTGAGAACTTGACGTGCGTGCCGAGTACTTGACGTGCGTGCCGAGTACTTGACGTGCGTGCTGAGTATTTGACGTGCGTGCTGAGTACTTGACGTGCGTGCTGAGTACTTGACGTGCGTGCTGAGTCTTGACGTGCGTGCTGAGTACTTGACGTGCGCGCTGAGTACTTGACGTGCGTGCTGAGTACTAGACGTGCGTGTTGAGTACTTTACGCACGCGTTTTAGTCTGCACATAGCGCGCAGCAACGTTTACATGTGTGGTCATGGCAGTCAAGTAGACGTCTGTTGTCTGTTTGAGGAAGTATAACTGAAAGTTTTATTTTGAATGGAACAATTTTTTATTTACTCTGAACACAGCATTTGAAGCATGGACCATCCTATTCTTGCGTAAAAATTGAAAGTGAGTGCTTCGAGAGTATCCAAAATAGTAGATAAATTAAATGCATTTGAATTCCAGAAAAACTCTTTGAGTTATTTAGGAGACCAAGTTGGTTTATGATGCTCGCATCACATTTTTTTCACCTTTTGGGAATTTCTCGAAAATTTTTGCCGTGCATGAAGAGTACACACATGAGATCATTTACTGGTTCTCTGTAAAAGTTGCATTCCTAAAGAATCCACAAAAAGATCAGTATTTACTCACAATCAAAGTGTATAAGATTTAAACCCTGTGCATTGATAACTTCATATTTATCATCAAAAATAATGAGAATGCCGTTTGTTTGCTTGAGAGAAATTACGCTCAGAATGTTGGTAGTCCGGCTCTCGTTACATTATTTTCATTAACTTCTCCAATTCGTATTTTGATTGGTTCCAGTAGAGGGGAAGGATATCAGCATGGCTCTGAGGGAGATTCAAGTTACATCAAGACCTTTTGTGACTTCTTAGCCACTCGCACCACAAAAACCTGTACGAGAGCCGGGCCTTCATCAGGTATGAGATGACCAAGATTGCCCACTCATATTTTACCTACACAATCGTCTCAGGCGCAATCCTCTGCAATTTTTAGGAACAATCATCCCTCCTTCGCTCCTATCGTCTTTCATAGAACTTCATTCTGGCAGCTCTGGTGCTGTCCACGGTTCTCTCTAAGCCATGAGCTGTTCATCGCTCTGGTGCTGTCCACGGTTCTCTCTAAGCCATGAGCTGTTCATCGCTCTGGTGCTGTCCACGGTTCTCTCTCTCTAAGCCACGAGCTGTTCATCGCTCTGGTGCTGTCCACGGTTCTCTCTAAGCCATGAGCTGTTCATCTCTCGGGCGCTGTCCACGGTTCTCTCTAAGCCACGAGCTGTTCATCGCTCTGGTGCTGTCCACGGTTCTCTCTAAGCCATGAGCTGTTCATCGCTTGGGTGCTGTCCACGGTTCTCTCTAAGCCACGAGCTGTTCATCGCTCTGGTGCTGTCAACGGTTCTCTCTAAGCCATGAGCTGTTCATCTCTCGGGTGCTGTCCACGGTTCTCTCTAAGCCACGAGCTGTTCATCGCTCTGGTGCTGTCCACGGTTCTCTCTAAGCCACGAGCTGTTCATCGCTCTGGTGCTGTCCACGGTTCTCTCTAAGCCACGAGCTGTTCATCGCTCTGGTGCTGTCCACGGTTCTCTCTAAGCCATGAGCTGTTCATCGCTCTGGTGCTGTCCACGGTTCTCTCTAAGCCACGAGCTGTTCATCGCTCTGGTGCTGTCCACGGTTCTCTCTAAGCCATGAGCTGTTCATCGCTCTGGTGCTGTCCACGGTTCTCTCTAAGCCACGAGCTGTTCATCGCTCTGGTGCTGTCCACGGTTCTCTCTAAGCCACGAGCTGTTCATCGCTCTGGTGCTGTCCACGGTTCTCTCTAAGCCACGAGCTGTTCATCGCTCTGGTGCTGTCCACGGTTCTCTCTAAGCCATGAGCTGTTCATCGCTCTGGTGCTGTCCACGGTTCTCGCTAAGCCATGAGCTGTTCATCGCTCTGGTGCTGTCCACGGTTCTCTCTAAGCCATGAGCTGTTCATCTCTCGGGTGCTGTCCACGGTTCTCTCTAAGCCACGAGCTGTTCATCGCTCTGATGCTGTCCATGGTTCTCTCTAAGCCACGAGCTGTTCATCGCTTGGGTGCTGTCCACGGTTCTCTCTAAGCCCCGAGCTGTTCATCGCTCTGGTGCTGTCCACGGTTCTCTCTAAGCCATGAGCTGTTCATCGCTCTGGTGCTGTCCACGGTTCTCTCTCTCTAAGCCACGAGCTGTTCATCGCTCTGGTGCTGTCCACGGTTCTCTCTAAGCCATGAGCTGTTCATCTCTCGGGCGCTGTCCACGGTTCTCTCTAAGCCATGAGCTGTTCATCCATGCTCTCAATCTTGATCAAGACTTGTGTGCTCTTACTCGCTTAAACTGGTCTTTATTTGATCTCGCAGCACGATTTCTCAAATTCAGATACTGATCGGGGATATTCATTCTTTGCTTTAGCTTTTAGGGAAGTGCACTTATGAGTGGGACTTGATTTGGACCAGGAATTTTCGGACAGACTCAATTTCATTTTGTGCATAGCGACATTTGGCGGACAGTGATGGGTAAAATCCCCTGTTTAAAGGCAATAGTACGATATGAATGTCTTTTTCTCTCAGATTCAAACACGACTAGTCTTTTTTGTAGTGTCGCTGCTTCTGTTTTTCATCCTCCCGAATTAGACATTTTTCGATCATATTCTGCCAAAAAATTCTTCACATTGAGAAATTCTTCAAATGTATCCAGAATCGAAATATTTCTTCTCGATGCAAAGTTTCGTCAATCCGTCACGTAAAATAAGAAGCATAAAATATCAGATAATTTTACAGTCACTAAAATCACTCTTTTTGGTAAATAAAACGACGCAGAAAACACTATTTAATCTTACGTTCTCACTAGAACACAAGACTGGCGAGGCCTATGAAAGCCAGGAGCTCAGCTTGGTTTCATTAGGCCGGTCTATATTGCCTTATTTCCCTAACAACTGCTGCTTATAAACTCAGCATTTCGGCCTTGTAGTTGCCTGGTTACAAATTCCTTTTAATTAAACTCTAAAGCCCACGGCTCGTGAGCACCCCGGCATTTGACTGTGTAGTCTGCGTTGCCACGCGTCTTTTCGCCGAATTCTAAAGCAAATCGAGAACAACGTCGCCTGGGAGTTATCGGAGCAGAGACTCGTGATAGAGAGACCGTTTCTCCATCGCTAGCACTTTTCATCACCGCCAGCTTTAATTAAATCGTTTTGCTCGGGCCCGCTCCCCTAACTTGCAGAGATTGGCGCTAAAACGAAATGTGCTGCGAATCGCTGAGAGGAGAGCAAACAGAGCATTAGGCGGCCTGAGCCACGGTATCTTGCTTGTGAAAGCTACCTTCAGATTTGGGCCGCTTCAGTTTTCCCTTGATGGAGTCGAGCGAGTTGAAAGGTGGCTTTGCTGAACCGACTAGCCGGCCATCTGCTTCGATGAGCACACGTTCTTGTGAGCGCTTAGCAAAGTGATTGATAAAACGGACTTAGATTATTTCTCAATAAGGTCAAGAAGTTTTTGAGCTTTAAACAAATCTAGCATGTCTGTCGTGGAGTGAAATTAAAAACACGAAGGCCACCAAAGTTTTTACCCTCTTAGTTTTTAACTGCTGGGAGTTGCTAAATACAATTGAAGTTGTCATAGGTGTTGGTTAGTTAGGAGAACCTTGCTTGAGGAAATTAAATGAAACAAATTGTGGCATTGGTTTGAGTAATTTTATTTCAGAAGCCCAAATATTTCTTCAAAACTCATTCAAGCGCGACGCCGTTCATTTAGAGATAAAAGCAAACTTCATGTTTACGAGCACGTGTTTTTTGCTCAAATCAACGACGCTTTTGCTTTTTTTTACAACTGAAAACAAAAATCTGAACTCTTTCGAGCTCCGAACCCAAATTCGATTGGCTACAGAATTTATTAAAATCTTTGATGTTAAATTTGTGCAGAGTTTGGTAAATAAAAAATTTCCGACCAGCAAGGCACAAACAGCGGGCCAGATTTTTATTTGAAATCGATAAAGTTAGAGGAAATTTTCTTGGTAAAAAAGTTTATTATACTTGAGCTGAGCATGAAGTTACTTCCGGAATGTTTTACGCAGAAAAATGACGTTTAGATTTGAATATACGCCAGTGGAGCAAAATATAAAAGTTGAAATAGAAATTTCTGATCCATGTTAAAAGGCTGGCTGAAAGTGAAATTTGGATTCATGTGTGTAAAAATAGAGTGAAATATTCTGGTAAACATAAAAACTTGTATTTTGTGATGTAAGGCTGGTAGGAAACAAAGTTTTTTGCTTGCTTCTATGGATCGCAAAGAATCATTTACGCATGTAAGCACTGAGTAGCTTGTGGATATTTCATGTGTTTTAAAAAGAACAAAAACATTCATTTCATTGTGCCTGAAAAATTTCAATTCTTTCGCTAATTTGTTATTTTAAAGAGATTGAAGACGTTCAAGCCATGGGAAGGTTAAAAAAAGATTCACTACGGTGACGGTCTCGGTGACACTGTCTTACTTGGCTATGCTTCAGGGTCATCAGACATGAGTGAAAATTTTGAATAGTACAAAATCTGGTGAACTAAAAAAAAATATACTAACTTCACCAACGGTGTTTCAACTCTCCATATAGGGAGGTTTTATTATCTCGTAGATATGATACCGGATGCATGGAATATGTTGCTGTCTTTGTGCCATTTCACACAACTCGACATTGAAAATGGCTGACCCTGCACACCAGAAGTTCAACTTCAGGATAAAAATTTCGGCTGAGAAGGGCGAATCTTTCCTGAAGCTGAACTTCTGATGTGCAGGGGCAGCCATTTTCAAAGTCGAGTTGATACAAAGACAGCAACATATTCCATGCATCTGGTATCATATCCACGGAATACTAAAACCTCTCAATGCGGAGAGCTGGAAAAACGTTGATGATGTTAGTTTCTTTGTTTAGTTCACCAGATTCTGTACTATTCAAAATTGTCACTCATCTTTGATCACCCAGTAGCAGCGTGATAACATCGTGCCTCTGTTAGCACACACAGTACGCATGACTTCACTCTGCCACGGTTTTCGATAATAAATTGATTCTTCCGTCGGACCATGAAGCAAAAAACCATGCAGAGTTTCCGACTGCAAAATTAAGAGCTTTATTCTTGCTTAGTCCATGAACTAAGTTGCAGAAGTTCCGTGGTATTCGGTGCAACAAACAGTAGATGTTTTAGGAAACTTGACTGTGAAGCAGTTTTCGGAGTCTAACATCACTTCCCCATTAATAAATCCATAGCAGGGTTTCGAACCTCAAATGTTTAAGCAGCACGGGGACGTAAAATGACCTAATGCAGATATCTATACCTCTATTGCTTTCAGGCGACTGTCACCAACGAAGTACCGAGGGATGAGTCCTCTTTGATACGAGCGAGGGAGAGTTACTCCAAAGTAAATCATGACCTGAAGTTCTTCGTGGTGAAAAATCTTCCAAGTCCAAAGCAACAAGAAAGCTTTCTGCTTCGGGTTTTCTCTTCTCGTAAATTGATTTTTAACGCTCTAAAGCCTTCCATGTTGACATGGACCCAGCAGTAGAATTAAAGCGTAGGTTGGGAAATTATTTTTCTTCTTTATTCGATCACATTGATATTCGTCTTCAGTTATATGTATATTGACTAATTGTTCTCTAATATTTTTTTTGAGCCAAGAAGCGATCGCTACATAAAATGATGAAAATATAACAAGACAAATATTTGTCTTTTATTTACTTTCTTCGTATGTTATGAATCAACAGCTCCAAATTTAATAATATTGTTCTTCATTTAGATTTTGTCTCAAAATGTTCTAAGATATACCGTTCTGATGATTACCATTCTCATCACTGAATTTCGAAACATGGCTGCTGTAAATTCTAAAGTTCTTCCTAAAACGAATAATTCTACAGTTGAAACAACTGTTCTTTTTTCGCTTGTGCCTAAATATGCTCTTAAACACTCCTTTAGAATCGTCCCTAATCTCAGCATGAAAAATTCAGAAAAAAACCAATCTAACTCTCAGTGTTTCCCCAAAACATGTCCGCTAAAAATAATAAACTGAAGTAATTTTTCAATCCCTATGTAACTCATTCAACCAGCATGACGACGTTACTTCGCTTTGAGACTTTGTGTTTAAGAATCGATGCTGTACGCGGATCAAAGGATAGGCGTCCTAGAGCGCAGAAGACAAAAAATACAGACAAGTCTCTTCCTCGAGCAGCTTTTTCGAACCATCAGTTTCCAATTAGAGACTAAAGCGTCAATCTAGAACTCGAGCAACTTAGGGAAACTTTTGCAAAGCGCTCAACATTTCCTTTATTTTTGTTTAAACGCTGTAGCTGCCCCGTCAATCCCGCTTAATTTAACTGATTCGTTAGATTACATTCAGACATCCCCGTCGCGCAGCTTATCGCGCACTCGCGGCCATTTAATTCAAAACATGGACGTTCATGTTCGGAAATAACAGGTTTTCCTTACATGGGGCGACGGAGATGAATGCAGCAAATGAGATTCGCTGGGGCGAACAATTCTTTAATGAAATTTTCAGCTAGTGTTTATCGAATTGGCTGGTTATATTTGTACACTTTTATCTCTTCTCTGAATGACAAAAACAATGACGCAAAGTAATTATTGCATACTCAAAATACATCAAAGAAACAGTTTTCGAACTATTCTTGTTTGATTTATTGATTTGTATTAAAGATACACACAATGTATTGTGTATTCTGAGTATTTCTTAACGTGTACAAATGGGAAAAAGTCAAATATTACTACATATCTGTAAAATGAGTTAACTCGTAAAAGTTAGTTGTGATATCTCATACGGAGTATCGCACTGAACAATACATAGCATGGCTCCAAATGGCGGTGTGTGATGCTGTGTCGTAAAATTTACACAGGGAGTGAATCTATACCATCTATGATTTAAATTTGCCGGCCTTAAATATGTTTAAGGATTACACTACTAATAATTATGTGTGCAAAAAATTAAATCGGGTCAAAATTTCGTAAAATTTCGTGGTTAAGTTATCGGAACGAGTTCTTTTTCTAGAGTTCTAGCAAAGTAAGGAATGAGCGAACCGTGAAAGTCTCGCGGTGACCCGACGCAAATTGAGAATTCGAAGGAAGACTTATCCAATTTAAGAGGGGGATTTTAGGATTCGATGAACAGTAAGGGAATTTACCCTCGCCCAGAAAATCCTAGGCATTCTTTCCAGACCAGCAAATTTCAAATAAGTGCCTGCCTTTAAGAAAATTGTCCTTTGCCTGGTAAGCAGAGAGCGATAGACTGCTTATACAACTTAACAGAATTCCGTCACTTCTTTTCCGATACATTTGAAGGGTATTGCAAAGCAGGATGATCGATTTTCCTTTCTAGATGATAATATAGACGCAGAAGCTGCTTGCCCTCTACAGTTGAATAAATCCTTTGCTACGACATGCAATTACTAGGAACTCACTTTATTTCCGTACACATTTAAGACGTACAAAGTGCTACACAGCACAGGGTACTACAAACGTACCTTAAACACTGTTTGCGTTGTATTTATTTTCTATCTGCTGACATGCTGGTAGGCGAGCGACTGTGGTTACTACTAAACATGAATTCATGAAAAACTATGAATAAAATACACCAAAAACACGGTGATATCCAATCCTATGCATTATCGAACTCTTTTACGTTACACACAAGTGAAAATGATACATCTTTTTATCGAGTGCGCAAAAAAAAGCTGTGTGTGCAGTACGTTGTCTCTTTCTACTAAAAAGGCTTAATGATGCTAACGAAGTATGAAGGCTTTCGGTAAGAGGATTTCGTACTTTGGTCGCAACATCCCTTAAGTAACTTAGGAACCGCCGAAATCTTTTCGGGAAAACCGCAACTGTTCGAACTTGGGCCGAGAAATGCGGGCACCGTATCGACATCCTTTAGTGAGTGGTCACCGCAACAAATTGCGCTGTCCGGCCATGATCGAAAATGAACGAGGTTTTCGATATTGGGGATACTTAATGACTTGCTTTTCTGAAGTTTATATGGGTTCGGGTAACAGGTAGAAAATATTGAGAGATTGGAAATTACCATTCAATGATTGCTGCAATGTACAGCTCTTAATGAATCATTGATAGAGAATTTGATTTCTAGACGAGCATGTTTTGGGAGAAGTAGCTGAAATTGCTGTTGAATTTAAGCACTTTTTGGGGCACCAAGTGATCTTATATTATTGACCTGCCATCTCTTCCTTCTCGCTCGATCGTACTCAGGTGAACAGTGACTCATCTCAGCACGGGAAGATGAGTTTTGCAGACTTTTACGAATTGCTGTACACACTTGTCAAAAACGACACCGACATTCATAAGTTTAAACAATGATTCATTGATAAAAACTGTTTCTAAATGAAACATTTATGCGTGTTCATTTCTTTTTAGTTTTTGTTCTTTCAAATCTTCGGATAATTTTGAAAAAATTTTTGGATAAGAAGATACAGTTGAAACATAGAAATCTGCCGAGGATGTGTATCGTCCATGTATCGTGTTTGCAAGGCGGCGGTACGAACGAACAAACTAAGCAAGTAAGCAAGCTAGTAAGCGATCAAACAAGCTAGCAAGCGAGCAAATAAACCAACAAACAAACAAACAAGCAAGCACGCATGTAAGCAAGCAGGCTAACAGGTGTTCAAGCAGGCAAGCATGCAAACATGCACGCGGGCAAGCAGTCGAACAAGCAAGCAGACAGGCTGACAAGCAAGCAAGGAAACATGTCCGCAAGAAAGCAAGCAGACAAGCAGGCAAGCAAGTAAGCAAGTAACAAACTATCATAGAGGGACTTATAATTTCACTTCCTCCAATTCCTTTTCACTTTCACTTTCTCTAGGAACGTATAATTTCCCTTTGCCCTCCCTAGGGCCGCATAATTTCAGTCTGCAGTGCGAGCGTCCGGTTTTGCCCATCGAAAATGATGCGCTGGCCTCTCAGTAACGTCGTCGGCCTCATAACTCCGCTCTAAAATGTCCCTCAAGACGACACCGAACGTGGACCCCACGCCATAATTTACGTGTAATTTGCCCCTCATCTCGTGGCCTTATTGCTTTTTGCCCTCAGGGGGCAAATTTCAGAAAAATATGCCTACTCGTGATTAAGAATTTGCCAAGAGCCGAGCATATTCTACGTATTTACCGTGAGTTATTTTGATTAATTCAATCCAGCGATGTTAAGATTTTGATTGGTCAAACGACGAGGCTTTTGAGACATCCTTGGATGAAATATTAAAAAAAAGCATGCGCGGTATGTGCTAGTGAAAAATTTTGGATTTCGAACCATTTTATGCATCCTTTGGGGTGTTTCTGTGCTAAAATTAGAAAATTACCATCTCTTTTTTCAAGTCTTTCAAGCTAGATGTTGAAACAAAATCATACCTAGTTCATAACAAGGTGTCAATTTAAAAATCGGCCTGTCATAATTGGCCATCCATTATACCCAGTCTAACTTTTTCCCCACCTGCATGCATGGTTTTCGCCGCCTAAGCGATTTTATTGCTTAAATCGTTTAGGCGACGAAAAACATGCATGCAGGTGGGGAAAAGTTAGACTGGGTAAGCATTGGCTAGACATGATCCTTACGCAGAAGAACACAAATAACGCTGATCGAAATGAAGGAATTATAACTTAAGCCCTCACAGATGCTCGTTTTTCCGTGGCTTAAATACGTTCTGTAAAGGCAAAATTTTTGCTACCAGGAATACCAAGACGAATCTGTAGAATATCCCACAGAAGTTGACTTCACACGACCCAATGACATTGTAATCAAGAGCGGCAACACGTAACGAGAGAACGAGCAATTTCAAAATATTGCAGAATTAAGGTCAACAGAAAGACATTTTCATTTTTTTTAGCAGAAGAGCATTTTCAAAATTTTGCAGAATATAGGTGAGCAAAAAGGCATGTTTAGTTTTTTAGTTAAAGAGCATTCTTGAAACAACGCAGACCAAAGGTGAGCATAAAGAAATTTTAAGCGTTTTAGTGAAAGACCATTCTCAAAATATTGCACAGTCAAGGTGGGGAAACAAAATTTTAAGTTTTTTGTGAACGAGCATTTTCAAAATATTGCGGGATAAAATCGAGCAAAAACCCGCTCTAACTTTTTTGTAGAAGAGCATTCTGAAAACATTGCAGAGTAAAGGTGCTCAAGAAGACATTTCAAGTTTTTGTCATGAGGAGTTCCCATCGGAGCCCTGACGATAATTTGATGAGAAGGTGAGGCGGTCTGCGTAGTGTTGGAGTGCCTCTCACGTCTCGAGGCTGGATCCCGAGGATATCTGGAGTCACTCTCTGGCTTCATCAAATCACGCTTTAAGCTCGCAGCCTTCCTAATTAAGCTTCATTGTCTCGGACTTTTATCACCAGGCTCTCTGTTAGAATCACAGACCATCACTCAGAAGATTCGTTGAGGTCATTAAGCGAATTTGCTTAAAATCTAATCAGCTTATGCGGCTTTTATCTTCGAAGTTGCTAAGTGCTCCACATTAAATAGCTCCAATATATTGAGTCAAGTTAACTTAACATAACACATAGGAAATTTTAAGCCCAAGCAGTGATGTTTAAGGAATTAAAATGGTCGTTGGTTCTGTTTTCGCTCTTGGATAGAAACACTGGATTAAATTTCCACAGAAAGATAAAAGCGACCGTTTACTTTTAAAATGCTTAAAGTTTAAAATTCTTGATCATAAAGCAGTTATTCTGTACGCTGTACAATGCTCGCTTCAAAGAAACCGAAACGCTTAATACTGAAGTTGTACTATTTTCAGGTAAACTAAAACTGTACTTTTAAGTCTTTCGAAGGTCAAGACGTAGCTTGTTCGATTCGCTGAGCTAAATTTGCAGACAAGATGTAAAAGTTAGAACAAAAAGAGTTATTCACGACGCCCGAGCGAGGTTGTTCAACATAATCTGTGACATTCCGAAGCTTGAATATTTCCGAAGCTCACAGTCTAAGTGAGAAATTATACTGCATTTTGAGAACTTCCCACCACGATTAGTTGATTATATGAAATGTAATGACTCGCGAAAAACATTCAAAATGACAGGAGAATACGTAAAATTTGTCTTTCGAAATGAAAATCAGGATTATTGATGCTCAGGAACTCTAAGATAAATCCGTACAAAATCCCTTTCTATATTCAAGTCCAAATAACTGGAGAAAAAAGTAACGTAATACTTTGAATGTTTAGCATTTCTATTTAGCATACCAGTTAGACAAAAGTTTCATTCGCTACGACCGCAGTCGGTCACCGTAATGGAGCCTTCTACATGCTTTTGAAAGCTGGACATGGCGGAAATAACTTGTGCCGTTTCCAACGACTCCACGGCCGATTCGATAATCTTCTAAACACGTTAACTGCGATGGGTTGAACCGGAGTTCAATATTCAGTTCAAATTTAAAGTCAATTGTGGTAATCAACTATCAAAATAACAAACGTCAATGTGATCTGGCCTTCATAAAGCTTTTATTAGTATTAATAAAAAAATAAGTTATTGACTGCAGGTGGGTCAGTAGCAATACGAAAATCACATAAGTGACCACCGGTGGGTCACTTCGCAGGAAATGTGTTAAAGGGATGTGACGCTGTTATGGAGCTTTGCAAGAGCTTTGGTTCCAATTTGTGACCAAAAATAGTAATCCGACGGGTTTAGGTCAGGCGAGGTGGAAGGCCAAAACACTTACGTGCGTTGAATAGTTGTGTTGGATACTCAAATGTAACAATTTTACTGAATTTTTTTCCGACCCCAGAAAGTAGACTCACCTGGGTAACAGATTTTTTTAAACCACTGAATACAGCCTCGGACGCAGTCCGAAACGTTTATTTTTAGCAGCATGGTTTTTGTGGCACTGACTCATCTGTTATTCTTTAAGGACGATTTTATGCACTCACCAAAACTCGGAAGATCTACAGTAACGCGTGACATGCCCGCTGATAAACAGCTCAATAAGAGCTCCTATTATCGCTCCCTCGCTACTCAGAGTAGGTCACGTGCGCTTTATCTACAGGGTTTCGTAAGGCTGACGTGCCGGGCTGTAGACAGAGTGCGCCACTCGAACGTGGCTGGAGCGACAACTTCTTGGGTGGTGCGCTAGGAATTGAACAAAACATGAAAGTGAAGTTTAATGTACGTTGTAAACTGAGGTAATGACTTTGATAGGGACGTAAAGTTCACGTTCAAATGACGCGTTCAAAAGGGAAGTACGAGATGTTTTGTACATTTGTAACACAAACGCCGGTGCTAGAAGAAGTGGTGCCACTCGTTTAGCAGTTCATTTCAAGAACGTAAGGATGTGAGAATTGCACTTTTTTTAAACTGGGGTACCAACTCCTTCTAATTTAGCTCTTGCGAGTTCATATTTTAACAAGCAAAGAATAATGACTTTGCTGGACTTATCTGAACAACGGAGCTCATCACTACAAATGCGGGTCGTTGCAATACTTTACGCTTGGAATTAGGGGTGCTAGTGTATTAAATGCGAGTGCTGCCCGGAGGGCAGCTGAAAATTTTAGATAAGAGCTTTTGCGCTGCTTTGTGCCACGGCAGCAGAGATTTATATGACTTTAAATGATAGCTTACTTCCAAAATAGCAGCTAAATAAGAAATTCCCGCTCCGAATGTGCACTCCTTATTTTGCGTATATAGTGTTAATATTCTCATCGTATGTGTTGGCTTCAGTTTTCACTATTTTTATATTCGTTTCAAGTCTACAGGCACGCATATCTGCCTTGATGTCGCCGTGGGAAGTTGAAACTACAAGTTTTCATATAAAGTGGTATATATTGAAGCATTCGAAGCAACGTAATTATAAATTAGTCCCTAAAATTAGGGTGAATGAACAAAAGCTGTGTTCGAATTTTGAAATATTTTTGCGTGTTTCGGCACCTTCCTTGCGTTATTTCATTAATCACCAACTTGAAAATAATGACCATTTCTTCACGAAAAAATTCTTAGGCGATCAGTGATTCATCCAACAGTCTACGGTTATTGCTACCAATATTATACAATACGCAGGAGTAGTGTACAGTAACTGTTGGGTCTGGTTTTAGAGAGTCACGATGCAGTAGACAGAGGTGCTGGTCCCACAAGCAGCAAGTCTTACTAAGGAAATTTAAGGCATTGTGAACATAATAAACAGCCAGATGAGAAGCATAATGAGCTCATTTAATCCTTTGTATACGGACGGCAACTCCTGTGTCATGACGGCAAGAGCTTCCAGTTTGAGGTAGACAATAGAATTTTAGAGTAGTTTAATTTTAATATTTTAAATTTACAATTTCAGAGTAATTTTGTAATAAATATAAAGACTTAGGTGAAGTATTAGCATTCATGAAACAATTTTTAGCTCTTTGCAAAAGTCATTCGACTGTGAAGCATTATTGATTTACATTTAGTTTAGGCACAGGATTACTGAAAGACATTTAAGGATTTTTCCCCAGTCAACCTAGTCACATTTTTCTGAGGCTTTTATGCGTTTGCTGTTAAGTTGAACTAAAAACTTACCTCCTGAAATAGAAATTAAGAATGTTTTTTTTTTTGGTATCGGAAACAACTTCCGTGCTCAGTATATACGTACAGTGTGTCTAGAATGCATAAATTTTTAATTAGGAATAAGTAAAATGTCGAATGCACACCTGGAAAAAACCTTGATTGGACGATTTTAACTACATTTCAGGGTGATAATAATGTTTCTTAAATTTATATTAGTTTTATTCCTTATATTTCCCTACGCAATGGGTTGAAATTCATTTCACTCTTTCTACATTTCACTTCCTCGATCATGAAAGGCAAGAAGAAGTCATAAGCGCCAACGAGGCTATTCAGGAATTAAACAATGCTTTTTTAGGTTATAAGAAGCCTTGTAACAGATTTTCGCTCAATATTTTTGCGCTCTCAGGAATTTGAACATTGATTCTTTAGGTTATCAGGGAACCCACATCAGTTTCGCTTGATATTTTTGGGCTATCAGGAATTAAACAATACTTTTTAAGGTCTTAAATGATCTCATAATAGAATTTCGCTAGATAAGTCTTAAATGATCTCATAATAGATTTTCGCTCGATATTTTTATACTACAAAGAACAGTTAACGCAATTTACAGTAATGCGGATGTCCTCCAATCCTCAGCTTAAAAACTGAAGCTTCATTGCAAGCATTAGACAAATAAGCGTTTGTATAAAAAATAGACACTCATTTTTAAATGATTTCCGTCGGGGGTAGTGGCACTTGTAACAGCTCATAGCAGAACTGAGTCGCCTTAGAAGAACATATGTTGTACCGCTAGCGTAATTTGCTAGAAAATCCTGCCTCACGGAAGCCATTTAAATGCGTTGCCTTAATTGCGAGAGCGGAAAGATTTGTCTGTTATCTGAGCGGCTTATCGAGCGCTGATTTGCGAGCGTACTCAGCGACGGCGGAGCTCCCACGCGTGTACTCCGCTTCTGTCAAATGTAGCGCCAGACTCTGCTGCGTTAAAATCTCCAGAAATAAGATGGTCTTTACACCCTAAAGGACTTCGCAGTAATTAATTCTGTTAAACTTGGCGCGTGCTTACTGAGGCGTAGATTGCGTGTCAACGACTCTAAAAGAAAGCTCGTGACGAAAAGAATTGACTTCGGTGAAGCGGTGGTTCAATTTAAGAACCTCTCACGTCTGTGTATATTATTAGAGGACAAGCTGATTGATTGTAATTTTAGTATTCTCCCTACGTAATTACTTTTTGATGAGATTAAAGCATTTTAGTGTTCTTCAAACAGCTATTACCGTAACTTACCATTTAGCTCTATTTTGATTTATATTCCTATGAGCAGGCATTGAACTAATTCCAGTAAAACTCGGAGCACTGCCAATCTTAGGTGCAAAATTCAAGCATAAATTAGTCTCAGGACTCTATCAGGTTCACTTCAGAAACAGAAGTTGAGTGTGTCACAGGTCCATACTTTGTGAATTCTGTTAATATACCTAATATATTTCTTATAATTATCTTTATTATTCTTCAGTTCATGTTCATGTAAAATATGTTGAGCGATTCACAGCAATTATTTGAGGTTAACTTTGAAATGTTCATGCATACGTGCATGGGGCTATAGTTTTTTTTCTACAACTCTCAAAATAAAAAAACAACAAAGGTAACCTCACTGCTAATGAAGAAATTCTAGGAAAGGTAATTCTTCCGTGTATATGTCTACATATATCCTATATTTATAGCGAGGCTTTGCAAGATCTTTACGTTCCCAATTAGTAAATATTCAAAAAACGCTGACTGGTACAAAACTAAAGCGAAAACGATAGCAGGGTGTTAGCGTCTACGAGCTGCGTTCGTTTGGCTTTGAGAGACCCATTTGTCGCTCCCCTTTATCTGCTGCCGGAAAATAATCGATGAGAAACGTTGACGAAGGACACGTGTGTAATGTTTGGACCAAATGGATAAATTGTTGAAAAGCTGCTCATGTAAAGTGTTTGCGAGAAGTGACATGCCGGGAAATGTTGACGCAGGCCGTGTTCCGCTGAGGGTGAACTGGTGACGGGTGTTTGAAGTACCCCGAGGGTCCGATGTGGGGGAGTGGTCTGAATTGGTGAGATGTCATCGGCGGGTTTTGTAAATTGTTTACTGAGTGTTTGATCTGTTTTTGACGAGATGATCAATAGAAAAGTCTCTTAGCACTAAAAATGGGGTTCTATGAAATATTTTTTGAGAAATACTTTTCAAAAATCCTGCAAAAAACAAAATAAGGCAGTGTTTCGCTAAAAAATGATTTTGCGATCATGACTTTATAGCTATAAATTTAAATTGTCCACGCTACATTATTTCTAATGGTGAATGTTTTTAAAACAGAAATCAATTAAAAATTTAGCAGACGGTAATGGATACAACCTTTAGCCAGTCATTGTACATTCATCCTAGAATTACCATACAGGAACGACACCTTTATTTGATCAGTTTTGGTTTGGTCCGTTGTATTTGGTCAGTTATTATATGGCCACTTATATTTGGTCAGTTATTGCACATTTAAACTTAACCCTCGCCGACATGCTGATATTACCGAAATAGCGCGCAATATTGCCTTTGCTATTTTACTTCCAGCACGCTTATTATTTTAGATAATTGTTTGAAAATACATGATGTAGTAGAAAAAAAGCTGTTCTTTACATTGAAAAAAACAATTATGAAATAGCTTGTGCCATTTGTGCGATATAAGGTGTAAAAGTCCATAGACTTTTCAAGAAATATATTTTTTTTGAAGATGTGCCATTTTTTTATCCCGACACTTTTCTAATATTTTTATGCTGATTTGTATATAAAAAGACCTGTTGAATCCAATGGTGCTCTTATTTTTTTTCTGTGACGATTAGATCAGAAGATATGGGCATTTTTGTATGAAAAATACTCGTTTTTTACTTTGCAAAAACATAACCATTTTTGTCTTTGCTATTTTACTTGTTGTATGCTTATTATAATTGATAATTGTTTGAAAATACATGTTTTAGTAGAAAAAAGCTGCTCTTTACATTGAAAAAAACTATTTTGAAATAGCTTGTGCTATTTGTGCGATATAAGGTGTAAAAGTCCAAAGACTTTTCAAGAAATATATTTTTTAGAAGTTGTGCCATTTTTTTATCTTGACACTTTTTCAATATTTTTATGCTGATTTGTATAGAAAAAGACTTGCTAAATCCAATGGTGCTTTTATTTTTTCTCTGCAATAATTAGTTCAAAAGATATAAACATGTTAGAATGAGAAATCAATACTATTTTGTACTTAGCCAAAAACATAACTAAACATGTGTTCTACTCTACAAAACAGTAAACTTTTATAGTTTGACCCATTTACTTGCACAAAAAAATCCACCCAACCACCACACTAAACTTTTATTTTACTAACAACACAGTACAGCAATACGTTCACAGAACAAGCATATGGTAAAAACAGTAAGCATACTAGTATGTGGATGAATCGGCTGAAAGACATAGAATTTGATATTATGTCATTCCTAAATGTTGAGTCCCTCTTCCATGGTGTTCGAATGTTGCTAGGGGGATTTAGGCCGAGTAGGATGAGGATCCCGATGTAAGCACGGGCCTCAGCCGAGCTGACATATTTTTGACCACCACGGATTTCTTGTCTCGGCACCATGTTATGGTAGTAGCGGTTAGTCTCGCGAGCAATTGTGTCCCAGATGTCATCACCCATGAAGAGCATAAATGCAGCCAGCTCGTCGAAATCATCTCTGACATCAATCTGGATGCCTGGGCGTTCAGGCTTGAAAGGCAATGCCACAACAGGTTCATTGTCGGTTTCCCCCCGCGGGATCTTTTCTCTTTTGCTGAGTGGCTGCACCAGCCTTGTATATATATTATACATTATATTGCATGGAAGTCCGTCTCCTCTTCCTGTATGACCTGCTGCACAATAGCTGAATGGTCGTCATCATCCTCATCTGAGCTCTCAAAGCTCTCAAATAATTTTCGTATTTCTTCTGAACCCAGTCTTCGCATAGTGACAGTTTCTATCTAGCACACTGTATACAAATTAGATATCTGTCCTAGACATAGAAAGAAATGGAAAAGATTACATTAGTATTGTCACAGATAAACATCTATAGATAGCCAGTATTATTATAATTATTACTTATTATTACTCTATTGCACACACTGATAAGACATTGGGCACTCGAGTGCACTGACTGAGTCGGCGCAATCCTCACAGTAGTGAAAGCTGGCTATTCGAGTAGACAACAGCCTGCGCAGCACACTACCTACCCTGGGCACTCGAGTGTACTGACTGAGTCGGCGCGAGCCTCACAGTGAAAGCTGGTTACTCGAGTAGACACCAGCCTGCGCAGCACACAACCTACCCTGGGCCTTCGAGTGCACAGACTGAGTCGGCGCAGCCCTCTTTATTTCATTGCCTTCTCACCCCTTACCATCCTTTACCACACGCTCTATACTGTGTTCATTCAATAGAGCTTGTGAAGACGATTCTAGTGGTATATGGCAACCCTATATTTCATTCCTTCACCCCGCGCCGGCATGCTGTCTACTCGAAAGCCCAGTTAGTCGACGAGGGTTAAAGATAAGACCAAATGTTTATTTGAACCCTGTACAAAAGCAAAAAAATTCGAAACTGTCAGCTCTGATTTCAATTAAAATGAGGCGTAAAATTTACGATGAAATTCTACAGCATTAACGAAAACCCACTTGTGCGTTTTATGCTTCATCAGTTATTAAAATGGAGCGCATGCAGAATTTACGATAGAACCCAACAGCATTTAAGCACGACCCGCTCGTGAGTTTTGTGCTTCATCAGTTGTTAAAATGCAACATAGAATTTAAGATAGAACTCAACAGCATTAACCACAACCCGCTTGAGCTTTTGAGTCTCTCTCAGTGGAGCACGTGAAGACTCCATTTATAGAACGCGAAATCTTAGCGGCGAAGCCGCAGCTAATCTCCTTCACGTTAGCAGAATCGAACACGTGTCAGAAAAGAATCTTTCCTACGGAGAAATGCCTCAAATGTTTGGTAGCTCGCTGGGAACAAGATTCAAAGCTCCCACGTTCGTCTTATGGTGTGACAAAATTTCAAATTTATCTATATAAAATGAAATTTGAACGTAAAAAGCACTTAAGATCAAACAACTCTTCACTGTTGCCTAATGTCGAGTGCTCTCTATGGCCAAATATCATGTGAAATGACACCATATTGGATGTTTTTGGGAAGAAAAATGGCCATTCAGAGAACCGTGCGCTAGGGAAGTTGAGGCAATAGATTACCTCAGAGGCACACGCAAGCGATGCACACGACAGCCAGCACGGCTTAATTATTGCCTACGCAAATTAATGGTGACGGCAGACTGCGAGGGAGAACTGAAAATGGCGAAGTTAAACATGAATTATCGCTCGGATAAGTTTGAAGATCGGATCAGATGAAATGTTAGTTTAAGCCTAATCGTAATAAAGGCGTTTCAAAGAGAGGAAAGAGGAAGATGCTATTTGGTGTGGACTTAAGGGAACGCGGAACAGTTAATTGCCAAAAAGGTTTATGAAACACGATAAAAGTTGAAGAAAAAGGTAGTAGGTGCTGAATAAAAGGACATCAGTGAACGGAAAAAAGATTGCCACTAACAAAACAAAAAACCTATTCAATTTCAACAGAAGGAAGGCCTACCCAACCTTTAACTCGGGACAACGCATGTTCCTCCTGGGAGTGCTAATACAATAGTTGCATCCTCCTGAGGAGAAGTGAGCTTAAAGTTGGGTGGAAGAAAATAAATATGATAAAAAATGAAAATGAGCGTGAAGGGAAAAATTTCCACTCGTACTTTGTCACAGAGACACTTTCAATAACGATGAAGCTAGCTAGTACGTATCAAATCAACACAAGGCGTGAAAATAAAAGTGTGAGACATAGGAAGAAAGAAACAGAATGGTGGTAAACTAGATTCTTCACTAGAGAAATTTGTATGAAAATGTAGTAGTTGCAGATGACAGAAGCACTGATGTAACACATAACACCAAGGACTCTAAAGCATTAAAATTCAACTGAATACTCAGGCTTTAAAGGAACTGAGCGCTTTTTGACTTTCAAAACGAAACGGAAAAACAATTCCAAAATTCTTTGACTTCTCTAAGTGTTGCTGCTTCTATTTTTTGTATGTGTTGTTTCTACTTTTGTGAGTGTTGTTTCAAATTTTGATCTCTGCATGTTGTTTCCTATGAACACTCCTTAACCACTACTCCATCGTTAGGTCGAAATTACGGACTGGCGTACTCCTCCCAAGATAGTGCTCGGAGGAGTAGGATCAAAGCATAGGACTGCTACATACATTCTCTCAGCTCTCGCAGCACCAAAGAACACATCCCAGTCTAACTTTTTCGCCGCCTGCATGCATGCTTTTTGCCACCCAAGTAATTAAATTGCTTAGGCGGCGGGAAAACATGCATGCTCGGGCGAAAAATTTTGACTGGGATATGTTGCATTCTAGCGTGCAAAGATCTGAGTGATCTTCTGAGCGATGACACAAGCTTGCAAAGCCCTCTCATAAACACGCACAAATCGCGTTATGTGATCCATGCTTTATTGGCTACAGTCAGTCGAGTGTTGCAGCACTTGTACGGAGGTAATATCACAGGGAGTAAAGAGTGCGTGTTGGGTAAATTAAAAAATAAAGGTAATAATAGAGCTTTCGCGTAACCGTCACGCGACTGACTCCAGTTCTACAGTGTCATGTTGCTTTATTTTTTTATAGTTGGCGTTGGAATGATTGATAATTTCCTATCTTTTCCAGAGAATTCGAGCTATTATTAGCAAGAATAATGCGGCATAAGGATACAAATGTTATCCGCATCTACGCATTTTTATAAAAATATCGAGCAATTATTTAGCAGATCAATACGGAGCATAAAACAATGGGTATCGTTAGATATCTTTAAGCTTCGACATACCAGCAATGTCAATGCACAAGTACAACATACGTGAACAACCACATTAACATACAGTACATGTAAGAGTCCAATTATTCAAAGCTAAACTTCGAGTGACAGCGCCAGCATGCGCTGCTGTCAGGAGTACTGTGTGTCTCCTCATTAATATTACGCAGGTTCTTTCATCACTGCTGCAGCCACTTCGTGTACTCAACAGTTAACATGATCGAAGTATCGGCTTTTACAAAGGCTTGGTATTTTATGGGATATTCAAATTTCTGTGGCCTGAATAACACAGGCGTGAAGTGTTTATGGAATCCCTCTTGAAACAACTTCGAAAGAACATTCTTTTTCGAACATGGTTTTTAATTGTTTACTTTGACCTGAGGCTGAAAACATTTTCGTTCTGCATAGCTTTGATGCATACAGTACATGTAGATAACCGCAGCTGCACAATGCACTCTCACCGCCAACTGTAGTTCCCAATGTCCTCGTATGGTAAGAAGGGACATCCCAACGACGATCTGCAGCAGCGCTCACTAAGTCCTCAGAAATTCACTGCAAAAATATGACTAAGAGAAGCAGCTCAGTTCATTTCAGCTGTGCCAATCTGCGAACTAATGGAAGTAATACTACTTCTACAACTGCATCAAAATATAAAACTCAGCACCAGCGCGCTAAACGACCTGAGTTCAAGAGAAGTCTAAAAACAGGCACCACACACCTCCGTGCAGCACCACACATCACCGTGCAGCACTATACACCACCGTGTAGCACCACACATCACCGTGCAGCACCACACACCACCGTGAAGCACCACACACCATTGTGCAGCACCACACACCACCGTGCAGTACCACACACCACCGTGCAGCACCACACACCACCGTGCAGCACCACACACCACCGTGCAGCACCACACACCACCGTGCAGCACCACACACAACTGTGCAGCATCACACACCACCGTACAGCACCACACACCATTGTGCAGCACCACGCACCATTGTGCAGCACCACACACCACCGTGCAGCACCACACACCACCGTGCAGCACCACACACCACCGTGCAGAACCACACACCACCGTGCAGCACCACACACCATTATGCAGCACCACACACCACCGTGCAGCACCACACACCACCGTGCAGCACCACACACCACCGTGCAGCTCCACACACCACCGTGCAGCACCACACACCATTGTGCAGCACCACACACCACCGTACAGCACCACACACCACCGTGCAGCACCACACACCACCGTGCAGCACCACACACCACCGTGCAGCACCACACACCACCGTGCAGCACCACACACCATTGTGCAGCACCACACACCACCGTACAGCACCACACACCACCGTGCAGCACCACACACCACCGTGCAGCACCACACACCACCGTGCAGCACCACACACCACCGTGCAGCACAACACACCACCGTGCAGCACCACACACCATTGTGCAGCACCACACACCACCGTACAGCACCACACACCACCGTGCAGCACAACACACCACCGTGCAGCACCACACACCACCGTGCAGCACCACACACCACCATGGAGCTGACAACACCTAACACCTCGGCTGTTTTTGCCATCTGCTGTACACAGAAGCGCCAGCAAACCTTCGTTACGACTTGCAGTCTGTTGTGGTGTGTGCTGTGTAATCCCGACCCCGCTGCTAATCTTGTCACGAGTGGCTACAGGGGAACTTTGGGCACGGTGGCTAGATTTGCGATTTTCTGGCCTCAATTATCAGATTTGGTCTGGAAAATGATTCAACGTTGCACAGTAGCCAGATGTTTTTGGGTTTTTAGGGGATAGTATTTTGTCATAAAATTGGCCAAATTTATGTATTTCAGCGACAAAAACGGGCATTCTGTGAACTCTGTCTGAGAAAGAATCGTGTTACCCTCTGACAGACTAAGGCTTGGTGTTGCGGCGCTGGCATGTTGAGTAAGGCGGTTGTGTCCAGGTATTCACCATGCCTGGACACAAGAGTTATCTGTGAAATAATACGAGTAACGTCCCTTGACACTTTGACTGCGACGTGATCCATAGGTGGTACACGGAGGGGATTTTCATGATGCTGCTGACCGACCAGTAGTCACAAACTAAATTTTCATAAATACTCAATGAAAACTAAATGAAGGACTCAGTTAATGTTTACTATTTTCAGCACTGCTTACTACAATTGACTTTAAACTTGAGTGTAATGTAACACTTCAGTTTTACCTGCCGCAGTCAAAGTGTTAAATCCTTCTTTGCGCTTCTTTTATACACAGGAGTCTTGTGAGAGACCTTACTCATAAGTGCCGGATGTCTAACAGAAATCAGATTAGATTATGAGTCAGTTTCAGCCTCCCTTACCAAAACAAAGATGTCCAAAGAGAGGACGGATGCAGGCACCATTTAGTATGGAGTTGAGCAAACGCAACAATAGCTATGCACACCGAGTGTTCCCAAGTAAGGTCTTGTGTGAATAGAAGCATTAAATTGAGAAAGGGCATGAAATATGATAGAAGTGTAAGAAAAAAGTCTGAGTCAGAAGAAAGTCATATTTCATTTTAGCAAAAAAAGGCCTACTTAACTCTCAGCTCGAGACTTCACATTTCTCCCCTAGAGGCGTGAATGGGGCTACTGATACGTATCAACTGAAAGCATGTTATAATAGAAAGCTCATTAGCGCTACCACATGCTCAAAAAACGTTGAAAGTTTTTTCAAAGTCAAGCTCTAAAACTGTTAAAAGTTGTGACTGCCTCGTACAGAGATGAATCTACGCAATGCGTTCATAAAGGAAGGAGTATCCATCCCACAGAGAGGTTCAACGTGAACTGCCCTGGACACAAGGCAGGTCACCAGTAGGCCATACATTTTCTTCGTGGCCTTTGTGATTCGGGTGCTCTGTCCGTCATGTACAGTGAACGGCCCGAAGACATCTAAGCCCACCCGGGTGAAAGGTGGGGTGGGGATGAGACGATCTTCCGGGAGGTCAGCCATCATCTGTTGCTCAAAGGGAGCTCTCAGCCTCCTACAAATCACACAGCTCCTCAGGAGTCGTTCTATTTGCTTTCTACCTTGCGGGATGAAGAAGCCCAGAGATCGCACCTTACCAAGGGTGAGGAGACGGCCCTGGTGAGCCACCAGCTGGTGTGCCCGTCTTATAATTATCTGAGTGAAGGGATGGTTCCTGGGTAGGATCAAAGGGTGTTTTTGATCCACTGGTAAGTCACTGTGCTTTAGGCGGCCTCCTACACGGATCAGACCCTCTTCATCCACAAAGGGGGCCAGTGGTGTCAGTTGATGTCCTTCCGGTAGCTGCATTGGACCTGGTTTCCCCATCTTGGGTAGTATTTCGCTGTAAGATTCTTGTTGGACGGCCTTAACGAGGTACATTTCAGCTTCCTGGTCGTTCTGAAGTATACGTAGTGTCGGTTCCGAAGAAGTGTTGAGGTTAGATCTCGCTCGCATCAGCCACTTATGTGCCAGGTTGTGCACGGTGCGGGTAACCCCGAGAAGCCTGGTCCACCTACTCAGTCGGTCCATCACCGTACGAAATGGAGGTGGCGAACCGGTCAAGGTCGTGAAGGCTTTGGTCTCCGGCAACGATTCTGTTAGTTGCGCTTCCTCAAAAGGGGGCTGAGCGTCGACGACGCAATCTTCTAATATCCAGGCAGGGCCGGTGAACCAATGGCTGTGTACGAGCTGCTCTACATCCGTGGGACGAGTAGCCATGTCTGCGGGGTTCTCTTTCGTGTCTACGAAGTACCACTGAGTCGGAGAGCAATGCTTATTAATCAACTCTATTCTCCGGGTCACATATCTGGTGAAGCGTTTATCCTCATTTTTCAGGTATCCAAGAACAATTTGACTGTCCGTGTAGTATCTGACTTCTTGCACATTCACCTTGAGGTCGTTGAGGGTCTCTCTTGCTGCCAGTACTGCTTCGACTGCGGCGCACAGTTCCAACCGTGGTATGGTGGTAGCTGCCCTAGGTGCCACCCTCGAACTGGCGTTGATCAAGGTGGAATGTTTCTGCTCTCGGGTACTGGTCAGCCGCAAATAAATCGCATAGCCAATGGCCTCCTGAGAGGCGTCACAAAAAACGTGAAGCGAGTGCCGTGAAACCTCCCCAAAGTCGCGCGGCTTCACGCACCGACTGAGGCGTATTTCCTTTGATCTTCTCAGTCCGTCTTTCCACGATTCCCAATGCTCTTCCAGTTTCTTAGGTAGAGGTTCGTCCCACAGAGTGGAGCTTTGGTTAGTTTCGGCAGTGCTATCAGACAGCGCCTTTCTTTGTAGAAGTCTGCCACCCAAAATAAGAGGCGCAGCTAGTCCGAGGGGGTCAAAGAAGGAGTTCACAGTAGACAGCACACCCCTCCTAGTGAAGGGTCTGTCCGGTATATTGACCTTGAATATTAACAGATCTTCGGAGACGTTCCAATGGATCCCCAATGTTCGTTGGATAACGGATCCGTCCCAAGTGACAGTCTTTGGTGCGGCTAGTTCCTCGTCTGGCAGACCCACCGTTACCCGAGTGTCAGACGTGGCAACTTTGTGAATGTTCAACCCATACTTGTGCAACAGAGACCGCACCTCGCCAAGCAGCTCCCTGGCCTCGTCTGGGGAGTCCAAACTAGCAGACCCATCATCAACGTACGTCGCATGACGGAGAAAGTCAGTGGCCCGGCTCGGGCGTCCGGATGCATCGCCCAGGTCGGCGATATGGCGAAGGGCGAACGCAGCGACGGCCGGAGAGCTCCGCAACCCGAAGACATGGACCTTAGCTCTGTAGGGGACAATCTCGTTAGTAACCCGATTATCTTTGAACCAAAAGAAACGCAGATAGTCCCTGTCTTCAATCTTGACTCGAAAATTGTGGAACATATTTTTTATATCAATTGTAAAGGCTACCTGGTGGAGTCGGAATCTCTGCAATATTCCCCGAAGGCTGTTGTTCAAGTCGGGGCCCGTCAACAACTCATCATTGAGGCAGTGTCCCTTGTGCTTTGCTGAACCATCGAACACCAACCTAACTTTCCCTTCTTGGGCTTGCCTTACCGGGAAGATAGGCAAGTACCATCCCACGCCTTTCTCAGGAAGTTCCCCTGCGACTACTTCCTCAACGTGATCATTGTCAATGTACGATTGCATTTTCTCGAGACTTAGTGTAGCACTTGAGGGATCTCGACGCAGTTTTCCCAACGTCGTGTTCGTTCTTCCCAATACAGACACGTAATTATTACACAAATTTGGTGGATCTCTAGTAAAGGGTAGGGGGCGCAACAATCCTATCGTCTTTCACTTCGATACCAGCTCTCAAAATACTTACAAATTTATTGTCTAACACACTCAGACCCTGGAGCTCGTCGTCGACTCGCTCCTCAAAGACGTCGAGCGTCTGCCACCCAGGGTTGGGCCCACGTATCTTGATCGAGAAGTGATGATCCTCGTGGTTCACGAATGACGTCCGCAGGGCAGTGGTCTGCTGGGTTCTCGCTCCTCCGTTCAATGGTCCCAACAGTGCCCAGCCCAGGGCGGTCCTGCAGGCAAGAGGACCTCGTACTCCATAGTGTCTAGATGCCATGAGCGACACGGCATCTCTTCCGATGAGTATCAGTGACCGAGCCAAAGGATCCTGCTCATTGAAGTGCTTGACCAGGTGCGCAACGTGGCTGAGCTTCTTCACAACGTCGGGAGTGGCTACTTCGTCAGTCGTGTCCGGGATATTTTCGTTGGTCCATGTAGTGGGTAGCTGATGCCATCGGTTCTCACCCACACCCCTTATCTTGAGCCCGGTGATGGCGTGTCCTTCCACCTCAGACGACAGACCACTCAGTGTTCTGAGGGCGTACTTCCAGGGAGTGGCCTTAAGATCGAGCTGTTCTATCAGAGAAGGGTCCGCAAAGCATCTTGAGCTTTGCTCGTCAATGATGGCGTAACAACGCACTTTTCTCTGGGTGGACGTCGAGGTGACATCTACTAACAGCGTTTTGGAAAATTCCCTGGACTCGAGACCGAGGCATCCCGTTCTGGTGCAGGTGGCGACCTCACCAGGGGTCACCGGTTTAGTGCTTGCCCGGTGCATGACCGTCAAGTGTGAGCCTTGACAGTGAGAACACTTCACTTGTTTGTCGCAGTTCCTGATGTAATGGGGACCAAGGCATCGGAAGCATACCTTCGCCTCGGTGATGAGCTTCTTCTTCTGGTCGATGGGTAGTCTTCCAAAGGACCGGCACTCCCAGGTTCCATGGGCGTCGACCTTGTGGAAAATACATTTGTTGATTCTATGGTCCGTTTCCGGAGGTTTTTTGTTGTGAGGTCCTTGCGCCTCATATCTTGACTCAGGTTTGTTGTAGGCCACCATGGACTGATCACCTTCACTAGACTCTTTCTTGGTATTCTGGTCAGCGCTTGTGTGCAGGACCCGAACGGGCTTGGGTCTTCCGCCTGACAGTGCTGGGTTGAAAAATGGATCCCTCATCGCTCTTTCTTCGTCTCTTAGGAACTGGTTGAAGAAGGAGAACGTTGGGCGCTGCCCACTCTTGGCTCGTAGGTCAGATGCTTTCCTATGCCATCTGCGTTGCAGATCTGGCGGGAGTTTGAGTGCCAAGAGCCTCATGCCTCTGGTAGTGCAAAACTCCTCCAGCTCGTCCGATCTTGCTGCGTTGGTAAGTGCGGTACTCGTAGAATCTAAGAAATCCTGGAGAGCGGTAAGATCCCCAGGAGGGATGTTTGGGAAGTTCCGAAGTTGGTCTGCCGTGTGTTCTGCTAGCAACCAGTCCGAACCATAACGCTCACGAAGGGTGTTCCATACCACCTGCAACACTGCCTCTGCATTGTTTCCGATGACTGACCTCATAGTTCTCTGAACGTACTCCTTGGGTTTACCCGCGGTATTGGCCGCCAAAACTTGTAGCTCTTCGATGGGGCCCAAAGCTAGTCCCTGCAGTCGATTCTTCAGATCAGATTCCCAGCAATGGTACAATCCGATGTCTCCTTTGAAGGGGTTGGCAGGGGTCTTCAACAGCTCGGCCCGGATAAGGTGAACAGAAGCTGCATCTAGAGTGCTTCCCTGCCTAGGAGCTCTCAGTCGATGGTTTGCCTCTACTCTAGGCTCTAGAATCGACCTGCGAGAGCTCACGGAAGCGTGTTCCATCAGCCCTGCCAGATCATCTAGGTTGCTTTCCTGCTCTTGATATTCTTCATCCTCTCCTTCTGAGATAGTAGAAACCTCAGAGGCTACCGACAGTGGTGTGGAAAAAGGTCCAACTTTTTCTCTTCTTACGGAGGTAAGTTTACTCATTCTCTCACTACGCAGAGAAGACAGGTCTTTGGGATCAAGGTTGGAAACCATGTCCCCTCCAAGCCTCTCCATCTGTTTGTTGAGCGTCGCGATGCGACCAAAGCAGTCTTCCAGCATCACACGTCTCTTCAAAAATTGCTCATGGTACCGCTGCTTATGTCCTGCTCGTTCCAAGGAACCTTCAAAGGCTCTGCTTGAAGTGATGAACTGATCGCGCTTGACCTTAAGTTCAGCTATGAAGGATAAGATGGCCGACGTCTCATCCTCTCCTGGACTCTCCCTGGGCAGGGCTTCATAAAGATCGTCATAGGTCTTTACGGCTTCAACTTCAGCTAGTTTAAGGGTTTTCTTTGAGCTTCTTTTGGCCATTTGAGACATTGCAGAGATGTTGTTGAAAATTTATTGTGACTGCCTCAACAATTTCTATCGACGAGGGGAAGGTTCAGAAAAGTCCACGGATGATGCAAAACTTGTCTTAAGCAGCCATTTATTGTACATAAATTTTCCTGAAATAGAAAGGTCTAGTTAGCACAAAAGTAATACAAAAAATATACAGTTTTTAGAGATTGCATATCTAAAAGTGATTCAGAGGGCAAACCAGAAAATAAGGACGCAAAAATTGGGGCAGAACTGCATCACTGGCACAAGAAAATCTAATTCAGAGAACACGGGTAATACTTCAGCGGCTCATTCAACACCCAAATCATTGGCGAGACTTAGTACAATTTTCATACGAGCATCCCAATGGCACAATCAGATATAACCAGTCAACCTAATGAGGCCCTCATTAAATACTAAGGTCAGGCAGTAGGCTCTACACACTAATGTCCAACCAGGTAGATGCTGAATTGAAGTTACACGGCTATTCCCATATAAAAATGCATGTCCAACCCGGTAGACGCTGAACTAAAGTTACACAGCTATTCCTACGTAAACAGTGCCTGACAACTTGAGTTGTTTCTGACTCACATGACTAGTCACAAAAGTCTATCAATCTATAGTACCACCTGGGCATAGTTAAAACACACCCATCTACAAAGGTGGTTAATAAGTGAACAAGGGGGCACACTTAGACACCTCTGAACAAGTAAATAGTTACCTAACAGGCATGAACACGTCATCAACCAGGCAATATAAAATATCCGCAGCACAGTAAAAATCACACAAATAAAAATAGGCAAAAACCACCACACTCTACAGACTGGTAAAATAGCAACTTGAGTGAGGAATTACACAATTCTAGAGTCCAAATACCAGAGTTTAAATCCACTAACATTAATCGTGAATGATAACAAGGATCTATATAATGCAATGTGCTTAGATCAAATCAACAACTGAGCACAATGAATCCAGCTGTGAATTCCAGCAAATAAATTAAGTAGCACTGACAAGCACAGAACAAATCAGGCTCAACAATATAATCAAAACATGACTGAGTGTTTGCAAGAAAGTCTCACAACCCTGTCCAACACAGGGCAATACCACTAGACAATTTGAGCCAGGTACAAATAGGTAAACACAGCATTACATTATATTGGCACCGCGAATGAAGAATCAGTATCTAGAATTGTAAAAGCACAAACAGAAAAACTGTGACAGCACACATTCTAACATCCCCTGAAATCTTTTAGCTTTTCTAGGACCTAAGAATTCACTGTCTAGTAGGAGACACAAAACAGACATCTATAGGGACCCAATGCACTTAATATTTAGCACTCTTTACTTACATTTCCTTCTCTGGAGTCTACACACTACTTCAACACAACTGGCGGCCTCTACTCAGCTCGCAGAGTTTAAATACCTAATGTACCGGAAGAGAGCGTTTCCGGAAAACGAGTGAACGTGCGGACTGGTTCCCTCGATATTCGAAGGCACAAATTTTCTACCGCTGTTTGAAAATAGAAATTTCCTAAATTGCTGCGAAAACAGCACACTCCTCTCTCTATTTCTTCACTCCTCTCCTCTCTATAAGCACATTGCATTATATAGATCCTTGTTATCATTCACGATTAATGTTAGTGGATTTAAACTCTGGTATTTGGACTCTAGAATTGTGTAATTCCTCACTCAAGTTGCTATTTTACCAGTCTGTAGAGTGTGTTGGTTTTTGCCTATTTTTATTTGTGTGATTTTTACTGTGCTGCGGATATTTTATATTGCCTGGTTGATGACGTGTTCATGCCTGTTAGGTAACTATTTACTTGTTCAGAGGTGTCTAAGTGTGCCCCCTTGTTCACTTATTAACCACCTTTGTAGATGGGTGTGTTTTAACTATGCCCAGGTGGTACTATAGATTGATAGACTTTTGTGACTAGTCATGTGAGTCAGAAACAACTCAAGTTGTCAGGCACTGTTTACGTAGGAATAGCTGTGTAACTTTAGTTCAGCGTCTACCGGGTTGGACATGCATTTTTATATGGGAATAGCCGTGTAACTTCAATTCAGCATCTACCTGGTTGGACATTAGTGTGTAGAGCCTACTGCCTGACCTTAGTATTTAATGAGGGCCTCATTAGGTTGACTGGTTATATCTGATTGTGCCATTGGGATGCTCGTATGAAAATTGTACTAAGTCTCGCCAATGATTTGGGTGTTGAATGAGCCGCTGAAGTATTACCCGTGTTCTCTGAATTAGATTTTCTTGTGCCAGTGATGCAGTTCTGCCCCAATTTTTGCGTCCTTATTTTCTGGTTTGCCCTCTGAATCACTTTTAGATATGCAATCTCTAAAAACTGTATATTTTTTGTATTACTTTTGTGCTAACTAGACCTTTCTATTTCAGGAAAATTTATGTACAATAAATGGCTGCTTAAGACAAGTTTTGCATCATCCGTGGACTTTTCTGAACCTTCCCCTCGTCGATAGAAATTGTTGAGGCAGTCACAAAAGTTGTTTCAAGGAATGGCAATTGATGTCTCATGCAACCAGAAATGTAGCATTGCTTTCGCTCATAATGCCTGGCTTTGCCGCGTTTTTCTGTCTAGTTCCGTATAAATATCATGATTGCAACGATGATTGCAAAAAATCATTCGCTTACATGAAAAAGCCCTAATTGTAGCTCACTCGAAATAAAAAAGCGTTTAGGTGAGTTCTAGGTACTCCATCAGCGAGACAAGGTTTTCCATTTGGCTCATTTGCCAGAGTTTTCCTTGCACCTCTCTTTACACAAGGAGCAACGAGGGGAAAGTTAGTTTTCAATTGTTCTAAATACTTCCGTGTCAAGGTTTTACTAATTTATTTGTTAGATTTCTGATAGAGAATGTTATAATTTAAACAGGACATCTGCCATTGATTCATTGCTCCTCACAGTGACTCGTTACTGGATGAATTAATTACCATATATTTTGGCGTATTATGAAAAAACACCAATGACTTATTATGAAAACACCCCGAATGACTAGTGTACTGTACGTTATGTTGATCGAGTGCCAACATGTATTCGTATTCCCTTTTGAAAATCAATGCAGTGCTGCAGCAGTTTGGTGAGTTAACAAGAGCGCAGTGGCACAGGCTTCATGCTCGCGTTTACCGCAGTTTTCTTGAGCAGTGGCTGCTTATATTTCTGCAGGAATTCTGACGGCTAACTCCAATGCGCAGTACTGGAATGCAGCGAGCGGTCATACACTGGGATTGAGTAATCGTGTTTTCCGGCAACATTCACAGAGGCAGCGGGCGTATAGATTTCCAGTACTCAATTGTAAAAGATTTCAGCTATCTTTGTGGGGACCAGAACTATTAGCACACCACAACTCTAAATTGGCACAAAAGTGCCTCACAGCGTAGACAATTCCAAACACTGCCACGACTTTTAACAAGGAAGGCGTAGTCGATTTCATTGAACAAATGAAATCGGGCAAGCAAACATACTCCGTGGCAGCAGCACGAGCGACCAACGATGGCGTGTCTCGCAGCTGCGCTTCGGGGCGCACGAGAGCAGGTTTTTTACTTGTTGTATTTTTGACGAAGAGTAACGCATTTTTACTGAACTTCTGCGGGTTTTTAACAAAAGTGATGTAATGTTTCGTAATAGAAGTCGAAAATGTCTTAAATTTTTTGCAAGGACACTATACTGAAAATATTTAAAATATCACTGCCTCCTGGCGAGATAGGAATATTTAAATGTACATAGTAACTATAATGACAATTGTAAAAATCATTTACTATCGTAATGTTCGAACTGACGATATTTACATCGGATCAAATACTATAGAAAATACTTGTTAGCAACACAATGGCGCAAAAAATGTTCGCATTTTGAAACAATGCATTCTAATTACAGTACAGAAAAAGTTTGACCACCTTAATCACCATTTGAGAGGAGATAGCGGTAAAACAAGGAGTCCAAAACCGACATTCTGAAACAGAGTCACAAAATGTTAAAAGCACTTTAAGAACGTTTCCAAACGATCGAGAATACATGATATAGTTGTAAGCCTATGCTTACATAGATACCAAACTTGGCCCACACAAATAGCTTGACAAAGTAACACAACAAAACAAAAGCGAAAATACAAAAAAGAATGGTAATGTTAAATACTACCGGCATCCAAGATTCATGCTTTCATATTATTAACAGCAAACCAGTCTCGGCTTACTACTGCCAGCGTATGCCTTTCAACACACCATATCCCTATTACTACGTCTTTATCAGTACCTATATCAATCCACTTCCCACAGTGTGGCGCTGTCAGTATTACTCTATCAGTATACTATTGTCGGTATACCTCCATCAGCACACAGCCATCAGTACCCCCATCAGCATACCATTATCAGTACACCACCGTCAGTATATCACTATCAGCTTACTAACATCATAATGCCACCATCACCATGCTACCATCAGCATAGCACCATCAGCGTACCAGCATCAGCATACTATTAACAGCGCACAACCATCTGGTACTAAAGGTAGTTGGTACCCCCTCGAGTGCACTGTGTGGAAGAATAAATATACGGCATATGTAGAAATGATTTCAATCTCCATCAGAAATCTAATATATAAGTTAGTACAAGCATCAGCATACCACCATCAAAACACCACCATCAGTATACCACCATCAACATGCCACCATCAACATACCACCATCATCATTTCCCCACCAACACACCACCAACACACCACCATCAACACACCACCACCAACACACCACCACCAACACAACACCACCAACATACCACCATCAACATACCCCCACCAACACACCCCCACCAACACACCACCATCAACATACCACCACCAACACACCACCATCAACACACCACTACCAACACACCACCACCAATTCACACCACCATCAACACACCCCCACCAACACACCACCACCAACACACCACCATCAACACACCCCACCAACACACCACCACCTACACACCACCACCAACACACCACCACCAACACACCACCATCAACACACCACCATCAACACACCACCACCAACACACCACCACCAACACAACACCACCAACATACCACCATCAACATACCACCACCAACACACCACCATCAACACACCACTACCAACACACCACCACCAACACACCACCATCAAAACAATCCCCACCAACACACCACCACCTACACACCACCATCAACACACCACCACCAACACACCACCATCAACATACCACCACCAACACACCACCACCAACACACCACCATCAACACACCACCACCAACACACCACCATCACCTGACCTGCACCAACACACCAGAGCCCCGCAGCTCTCCGCCTAAACCTCAATAATCCTACACAACCTAGGGCGCTAAGTCCCCTGGATGCGCTCAACACCCGTATTGCTTAGCATACCTCACGTAAAGTAAGATGTTATTAAACAATTCCAAATCATTATTCCATATCAATGTAAAAAAACGTTCATTACATTTTTAGGAATCATTCTAAAACTTGAACGGACGCTTAATTATGGCAAATTTTAGATCATATTTTACTCATACTTCTACATCTTGAACGATTGCTAAATTAATCCAAACCTCAGATTACTCTCTAAATTATTGCAAATTTCAGATCACTTTTCTACTCATACTTCTACATTTTGAACGAACGGTAAAATAAACCCAAATGTCACTTTCCTAGACATGCTTATACATTTTGAACCAACGCCAAATTATTATCAGTTTTAGAACACACTTCTACACATCGTCTACATCTTGAACAAAGACAAAATTATTGCAAATTTAACATCACATTGTAACGAATTACGCTTAAACATGAACGAACGCGAAGCCGTCCGCAAGCCAGGTATGCTGTGGGCTCATCATGCCGTGGTCTTTCAATAAACAAGTGCAGGATCGTGACGCTGAGCCTGCGATGGATCTAAAGGATTGTGTTTCTTGAGGCTGGGATCGCAAGCCAACATCCATGTTATCTCCCCTTAATTAAATTGATCTCTTCATCTCCGATATCGAAAAATGGTGTCGTGTTGCCCAACCGAAAATATTTGCAGCCGGATTTTTGTGCGTTTGGATATTGCTTTGATAGCTTGAAGCTCCATCGTGAAAGCTGCGTTGTGCCTTCATGAATACGGTGAACGTGTGAGTAATTCTTGATATTGATTTCAATGGAGAACGAGAAAATTGAATCCATATTCTGGTGTTGTTTAAAGATGGTAAGACAAAATGCACGTAAAAAACAAACACGCACTTTTTCAAAAAAACAGGTCAAACGATCGGAAATGAGCAGACACGAATGCATGGAAATGAGCTGGTAGATAAGATCGCATAAAAATTACGAGTTCCTAAAAAAGCGCAACTTAATAAAGCGCATTTTATTTTAAAAAAAATTATGGCAACACCTCAATGGTCAAATGAGAGTTCGTGTGGCAATTAAAGTTTGGGAAAAACAACTGGGAGGAGCATATGTTTACTGCCGAATTAAAAATCCACTCGCAGCATCTTATCGAAATTTGGGCATCATTTGCGTGGTACGAGCTTTACCAAATGATGTGTTCGTATTGTGTCTTTGCTACATCGGCAGCGAGGAATATTTCTAAACGAGTTCGTTAAACTTCGTTGTGAAATTGGCGGCTGCTCTTGATTTTGCCTCATTCGTACTAGATTGAACTGAAATTTTTGCCTCATTCGTACTAGATTGAACTGAAATTTTTGCCTCATTCGTACTAGATTGAACTGAAATTTTTGCCTCATTCGTACTAGATTGAACTGAAATTCAACACGTGAGGCATCAAAACTTCAAAGCCGTTTGCAAAAATTTTTCATATTTAGCTTGTTAACGCTTATTTTTCCTGTTGAGTATAAATCTTTTTAATTGCATGGCATGTTGAAACTTTTTAATAGCGAATAGCGTTAGAATTCATGAACTACGCAGCGTATTCAAGCATATTTTTAAAACAGATTGCATTAAAATGCTTTACTACGAGGCGTATCAAAACTCTGCAACAATGCCAATAGGGATGTAATAGTAGCAATTATGATACGAGAAGTATATCAACCCTTTTGAAACGAGGCGTGTATGAGCTCTTTCCGCAAGTGATGTATTAAAATTTTTGATAACCTGTGAATACATCTTTTTGGTTTCTGGTTTATTAAAATCTTTTAAAGATCACCCCATAAATAACATAGAAACTTTTTTAATTAGTCCTTAACTAAAATTCGTTGTTTTCCTTACAAACTAAAATTTTCAGTACTCGGCGAATTAAAAATCAAAGAGCTCACTCATCGCGTGCTGGTGAAGATGCTTTAGCTGCAGTATAGAGTAACAAATATTTGCTTTGCCGGACGTTCTTTTCAAAAAAGATCCATATCACAGAGCTCGCTCTAGCTGCAGACACTCTAAGGTCATTGTGTTGAAGCAACGTCATTCATGTGATGTGCGTGACATGAGGTAAGGGTGGAAAAAGTCGTTTTTTCATCTAAGGTACATAATTCTGAAAAAATTCGTATCTTCGACCAACATCGTAAGAATGAGTGGTATCTTTATAGGAATAGTTAGTCCACTTCAATACCCACGTTTCTTTGCATCTGTGAAGTAACTTAAATGTTGGTTGTAAAGTCCGTAGACATAAAACAAAACCGAGTAATCTTAGATCTTTCTCGAAACATGTTTTTATCAATCGGAAGAGAGTTGAATCTCACGAAGCATGTCCTAATCAATCGTTACTTCCATCAAAAATCATTTTAATGAAATACTATCATTTTGTTCATTTATTATATTCATGGAGGTTACCTTAATCTTTTGAGTTTTTAGCAGAAAATGAATTGAAATAGCTACGAACCGAGCGATCGAGGGCAAATAAAAATATACTCTTCTCCGAGTGGATCTGAGTTTTAACAGTAGGGTCGCAGTACAGCACATTCCAGGCTTTGCTTACCCTACAAAATTAACGTAATCGTTCAGGCATTCAAGGGAGTAAAATGTGAGATGACCTTTATTGGAAATAGTTTGTTAATTGTCTTGCTAAATACAAATATATTATGGTCAATGACGCATTGTCTACTAAGAAAAAAATATACCCATGTATCTAATTGATTTATAATTACAAATTTAAATGTTTACATGTATGTAAAATACCATCTAACATTTGGCCGGAAATTCCAACACGAAGAACAAGAATATTTTTATTTTTCAACATTTGCCATAACGAGGTAGCGAGAGCTATGGTCCACTCTAGGAATAACGTACGGTACACTTTAGGGCCCCAAAACACTCTAATTTGGGAACACGTTTCCATAACGTTGACCATTGCAGCTGGTAAGTCATTTGCGTTGGCCATTAGCAGCCCAAGTTTATCGATGAAAATATATACAATAAAAATAAATAATATAAATGCCATGGAGGTTATTTACTTATCGAAGAAATGCGACGCTTTTCCAGCGGTGATTTTTAAAAGAGCAGGATCATGAAACTGGTTCATCTGAGAATGACTTTTTGTAATACAATTGAACATAGAACTTGAGAAAAATGTTCAGTTCACGCTTGAAAACTACGATAAAATGTACATTTATTACTGAAAAATGGCGAATGATATTCTGCGCGAACAAATTCTTAGTCATAAGCAGTTGGAAAATTTACAATTCAAAATCCATGCTTGAATCGTAAGCTGCTATGTTTAGTTTGTGAAGTAAATTTTACAGCCGTCTTTACAGTTTGGGAATATATATTTATTGGGCATTTAAATTGAGCAGAGCATGCAATAAAACACGCATATTGCAATAGGTATAGAGCAGCTGCAACATTGGAGTAGGTGTACGGAAGTGTGTATAATGTTGCAGGTGTGGTGCAGTAGGTACAATGCAGTAGGTGCAGTGCAGGAGGTATGATACAGTAGGTACAATGTCATAGGTATGATACACTAGGAGCACAGCGCTAGGTATAAAGCAGTAAGCACGGTGCATTAGGCTGGACACACTGGGCACACAGCACTAAGCCCAACGCAGCACGCAGCAGCCAGCACAGCACACCAGGGACGAGGTGGAGCAGCAACATCACAGCAGCACGGCGCGCAGTCCGAGGGCGCGAGTCAGTAGCTGCTGAGCGGATTTGCAGCGTGCAAATAGCACAAGTTCAAATTCATCTTCTCGGACTTAGGAGCTGTTCTGAGGCCCGGCTGGGTCCGTCTCGGGGTGTGGGGCTACGGCAGCAGCAGCTGTTGCGTCGTGTGTACTACAGCTACTCTGTTTTGTTACGGCTGCTGTTGCAGCTGCGACTGATGTCGTGTTTTGTTAGAGCTGATGTTTCAGCTGCTACAGCTACTTCGTTTTGCAATGCCATAGTTGTCATGTTTTGTTACAATGCCGTTGCAGCTGCTGTGTTCTGTTACAGCTACGGTGTTTCTTTATAGTTGTATTTGCAGTTTACTCTTACAGTTGCAACTCTCTCTTTTACCCGACGTGGCAGTTGTAATTTTCTGCTACTGCTGACTGGGTGTTTTATCTTTCAGGAATCAAATTTAGCAGCTGTATCTCTTTTTTGAAGCAAGTGCAGTAGTTGTATGTATGTTATTCTCGCTGTCACCGCAGCAGTTGCAGTTGCAGCCACGGCAGGAGTTGTATTTCTCTTTTCCGGCTACTGCAGCAGTTCTATTTTACCCCAATGGCGACCACGGCAGTTGCATTTTACATGAGTATAAACTGCAGTTGTTGTATTTATACGACAAGAGCGACAGCAGTTCTACTTCACACTTTTAGTTACCGCAGCTGTTGTATTTTATACGTGTAGGAGCAGTAGAAATTACATTTTACACCTGCTAGGTACTCAGCAGTTGTATTTCACACTTATAAACTCGCAGCTGTTGCATGTCACGTTTGGAGCTGAACACAACAGCTACAGCTGTTGCATGTCACGTTTGGAGCTGAACACAACAGCTACAGCTGTTGCATGTCACGTTTGGGGCTGAACACAACAGCTACAGCTGTTGCATGTCACGTTTGGAGCTGAACACAACAGCTACAGCTGTTGCACGTCGCAGCTGCAACCCCGGCAGCAGCTGCACCACACATCTGTGGCCACACAGCAGTAACCTGAGCCGTGCGGTGGCTGCTGTACCTGCATTGAGACGCTCAAACCTCCTATATTCTCTCCCTGCTCTCCTCCTACTAAATCATCACTAAAAATGAGTTCCATAAAATGAGCGTGAGATTATATCCAGTAATGAATTTGGTGAAGGCATGCATAGCATACCCTGAAAAACTTCAAGTTATATTTATTGTTCATGTATATAATCAGTTTGAGTTAAATATTTGCCGTACTGATGTACATTTCGAATGATTGTATGAATAATTTCTTTACTTTAGATGTATAAAATTTCCTTCACGTTTAATTTAGGTATAGAGTGCACAGTCTTCTCTCAACAGAACTTCAGCCACAATGAACGGTCGTAAAATATATCAAACTATATTGTACCCCCAGAGTTGACAGTACTCTTGGACCACCAGAGTTGACAGTACTCTTTTACCACCAGAGTTGAGAGTACTCATGTACCACCAGAGTTGACAGTACTCATGTACCAACAGAGTTGACAGTACTCTTGTACCACAAGAGTTGACAGTACTCATGTACCACCAGAATTGACAGTACTCATGTATCACCAGAGTTGACAAGGCCCATGTCCCACCAGAGTTGACACTACTCATGTACCACTAAATTCAACACGATCAAAAGACAGTCAGCAAAAAGTGATCCACAGAAGAGCTCGCTGTCGATGAACAATCTTGAATTTCTCGAAAACTTGACATTGTTTTCGGGAGAAGCTCATCAGTTTTCGAGGAGGCAAGCATTGTGAAGTTTTTAGATTTTCTGGATCTCAACTTCGCTTTGAGAAGCCCACTCTGCGCAGCCTCGAGCTGATGTGCTCGAGGTAAACTTGCGCACCTCGCACTAAACTTCATTTAACTCGCAGGCCGTGCGATTGTGCGGCAGGTGATGACATGCGATCTGCGACGCAGAATTTCAATGATGGGGAGGAGGATTTTTGGACAATTCCTGTTGTTGTGGTGGTGCACATGGCGGCGTGAGGTATTCTGTGAGCTTGGCGTGATGCTTTCATTTTGATGAAAATTAGGATGCTTCATTACTTAAAAAGCTCGCTATTGAGGATTTTGCTAGTAAAAAACCAGCTCGTAGAGTAGCCAATTCGACAGAATTTCCTGTTGGCTTGGCTAGACTACGGGATGCTTTTTAATGGCGAAAATCATGATTTTTTATTGTTAACAAGCTCGCAATGGAGGGTTTTGCTAGTAAAAAACAGCGGCTGGCGCAGCCAAGTCGACAGGAAAATTTTCACTGCATGCCACTACGATGACGTGAGGCTCGGTGAGTACACGGACATATTCCGGGAACAAAATCCTCGAACCCGACGAAATTGATGTCATTTTCCATGTAACGGCGTAAAATTACGGGCTCTATGATCACAAGTAGTAATGTAATTTGACAATTCGTACACGAGATTGAATTCTAGATTTGTGAATGAAGTTTATTGGGCTCCTAACATCATGCGTGAAGTGTTAAAAAAAAATTGCATTTGATGCACAGGAAGTTAGATGCCATTGGTATGTTTGCCACACGAGATGAGCTCAGGAATGCTTCAAATAATATGCAATGTCTGTGAAAAATACTGAGAAATTACCATCCTAGCACAACTCCCTGGTGATAGTGCTTGGTGACCTGCAAAACCTGTTCTAAAATGAAACGCCTCTATGATACGCCTCTGTGATAAGAATCTATTATACCTATCAATTAAACATTTTTATGATACATACGTATCTATAAAACGTGTCTATGATACATATATGGGACACGTATCTGTGATACGTATCTATGATATGCATTTATGTCATTTATCTGTTATATATATCATAGAAACGTATCTGTAAACGTGTCTATGATGCATATCTATTATACACATAGATGTGATACGCATCTACATATGATACGCACCTATACGTATCTATGTGACGAAGTAACGGGTGCCCAAAAGTATTGTGAAAAATCGGCGTACATTTTTCGACCAGTTTTCTATGTTGCATCGAACGGTGTGCTTGTATAAAATATTGACCCTCTGAACTGTGGTGGCAAGGCTCGGTGTAATGTTACTCAATTTAAGCTGAACGGAAGAGCATGCGAACCTGTTACTAAGCAGAAATGCTCGTGATGTGTTTTAAAAACACTCCAAAAATCTTCAAAGAAACACGGAATTAATGAATGCAAGTCAATTTGAAAGCACAAGCTTTGAGGACTCCGAACAGCAGCGTTACATGAGATACAAAATTTTATCCAACAGTCCCGCTGCAAATCAAACTATAAAGCTTGATCCCAATGCTGTTTGTAATACAAGCCATTGTAACATAGCCTGCTCAGCCAACGACTGCAACAGCACAAAAATTACAATAAGCACAGGACAAATAGAAGCCTCCATAGCAACGCTACTCTCCCGAGCTCCTCGATTGGAATGCCTTCAATATGGAATGGGGTAATAACACGATAGAGACGCTGCAGTTTACAATAATCTGGGAGCGCAGCTGCTGCGAGTGAAACTGCAGGTCGTGTAGAGTGTTCTCAAAAAATGTATCCATTGATACTAAATATTACTGTTTGTTTTGTATATTCGACACAGTGCAACAGTTGAATTCCGATATATTTATAAAGGAATTAAATCGTGCGCCTGTCCTACGGATCTTTCCTCATGATGTTATCATTTTAGAGACCTGAAATTAAACAGCATGTTATTTATTACCTAATCTGAAGAAGCCTCACTCAACCTAAACAGATCACTTAAAATTTTCATATTAGACGACGTGCGGTGAAATAAGAAGTTATCGTGACGTCAGTTGGCTGTTTGACGGACTTTTTATCCTTTGTTTACCACCTTTCCCGTCAGGCAATGTTTTTCATATTGAATAGAGTACGAAACTCACTCGATCAGTAGAACATATTTCTACATTAGTTAGTTGAAGATAATGAGGGCCCAAAAATACCTCTTATTAACAGCAGCCTCCTAATGATGCAGTATAAGGACCGAGTTAGATTGATTAGATTAGATGTTAGTTTACGCCTCCCTATATCCGCTACAAAGGAGTTCGAAAGAGAGAAAGGAGGAAGGCACCATTTACCATGTAGACTTGAGAGAATGCAGAATCTATGCACAAGGTGCATAGAAGCAGTGAGTTGAGAAAGAAGTTTATGAAACAGGATAAAAGCTGAAGAAGAATGTAGGTGGTGATGAAAAACAGGACAGCACTAACCGAAAAAAAGATTAACCGTAGCAAAACAAAAACTATTCTATTTTAGCACAAGGAAGCCTACCTAAATTCTAGGTCGATATTCATATATTTTCGTGAATTGACTCACAACTAACTTTCTGAACATATAAATTTAAACGGTTGTCAATCAAATTCTACGCTTCAAAAAATGACGCTAGGAAAACAGAAATAATAGCGTTCTTTCAGACAATTAATGTGGGAAAAGATGCTCCGTTCTCCAACTATACAAATACACACTATATATTTTTATTAAAACACGATGGGAATTATCTTGCTAGATAATTTTGGGATTGTTTCTATTACTGGGAGTGTATCATAGTTCGGGTTTATGCGGCATACCAGCCTCACTACCAGCACCACTATTATTACTATTGCTACTACCACTACCACTACCACTACTATTTCTACCGCTTATAGCAGTAATACTGACAGTGAATTCAAGAACAACGTCCTCAACATTAACAGCAGCGCCAGCTCGTGGAACAATATCAACAGGAGCCCTAGAATATCAATATCATTAGCACCATCAACACCAGAACACCAGCATCAACATCACCAGTACCATCACAATACCACAGCACCAGGTGCAACATCAACATCAATGTCGCTAGCACCATCAACAACACCACAATACAGTTAACACCAATATCAATTTCATTAGTACCATCAACAACAGAACAGCATCAGCAGCAGTACCAACATCATTATCACTAGCACCATCAACACCACAGGACCAACAGTAACACCAACATCAATATCACCAGCACCACCAACAACACCACAATACAGTCCACAACACCAACATCAATATCACCAGCACCACCAACAACACCACAATGCAGTCACAACAGCCCACCAATCCCCACTGTGCTTCCCCGCGAAACATCGACCGTTCCAGAAGCAACGTTACAAGCGGCATTCTTTCCTGAAGATAAACGAGCGTCAGGTCGGTACGAGTTACTCTGTTTATTACAGTACGACAACAGCGTACTGACCAGACCGCAGCGTTGCCCAACATTCGTATTGCTCACCGATGGTACGGAGAGCTCAGAAGCAAAGCGCGAGAACGGGCAGGGAGGAAACGTAAGCTGCGTTGCGTGCCAGGGTGAAATAACTTGACGACGCCCCACGAAAACGAGGAATAAGAGAGAATTAGGGCGCAGGACTGGGAACGAACACCTTGGGAGGTGGGTCGTTATTTTTTTATCTAGAATTTCATGATAAAGGAAAATGATAAAATACCTGGGTTACTGACGAGTGCTTGAGCGGAAATGTGCGTCAGATAGATTAGAGTGTAAATGTAGAGGGGTTACTCTGAAGACGCGGGGATTTTAAACAGACGAAAAATATAGGAAACAAATGCAGCTTGATGCTGTGTGCGACGCGACGTTATTACGTTGCGTAGTACATCGGTCTTCCACACGACTGTGTAAAGGAAGGAGAAAAATAAGCTTGCTCTTGAACTGATCTACCAACCAGAACCCACAACATCCTACAATGAATTTTGTTGATTCATTTGGTGGTCACTATGGCTTCTAAAGGGAAGGCTTTGCCTTTACAAATTTTTTCAGACTACGAACATCTGTAAAAAGTGAGCAGCTATAAAATCGGGATCTAATTTGATTGCGTAATCCACCGTGCAAAGGCGCTGCAAGACTCATTTTTCCATAGCGCTACTTAGAAAAGCAATGGAATGAAACAGAATTGAATGCAAACGACCATGAATATCTTCGATCGATGAGGATTGATTACACATATCGTAACAGGAAGGTAGACTTGGGGCATCACCACGGACTTCAATTGAATGAAGGTGAAATTAAAGAGTTAATACTTTATTATGTTGATCTTCGAATAAGGGGCAATATTTTTTTGGTTTAATTGCGTAACTGGGCACTACTAAGTCGAAACGTTGTTGACAATTGTACAGAAGCTCAACTTGGCTCCGAATGAATGTAACTGGTCACATAGTAGAGGATAGTGCAGCGATGAAGGCTTGGTGTAAAATGACTGCAAATATAAACCGATTTCTTTTTCTCCTTCAGTATAAAATTAATGAGTGAATTCAATGAGAATTCAATTTTCAACTTGAATCGCCTATTTGTAATGAATAGAAATACTAGAGGGGGGAACTCGAAACAAATTATTTGTATAAATTATATGTTTTATATGCATTTTATAATTATATGCATTCGAGGGGCTGCCCATGATTGGTTCAGATCATACTTAGCAAATCGGAAACAATACGTTGTCATTGACGACGCAGAATCAGACCCACAGACAATTAGCCATGGAGTTCCACAAGGATCTGTCCTTGAGCCTCTCCTATTTCTAATTTTTATCAATGATATCATTAAATCTACATCATTCTTCAAATTCATACTCTTTGCCGATGACAGTACCCTTTCTGCGGTCCTTCCAGACCAAAATCCCGCTAGGATGGCGGAGCGTATAGATAATGAACTTCATAAGGTTTCATTGTGGCTTAAAGCTAATAAAATAAGCCTTAATATCGATAAAACAAAATATATTACATTCTCATACAAGAAAAATATATCTCTCCCACGCATTCAAATTGGCGAAGGTGAAATCGAAGAAACCCACTCAAGTAAATTCCTGGGCATCATAATAGACAAACATCTAACCTTTAAAGAGCACATCGCTCATATTAGTTCTAAATTATCAAAATCTATCGGAATCCTAAATAAAGTTAAAAATTTCCTGCCTGAAACAGCCTTACAAATGCTCTACCGAACGCTCATTTCACCATACTTGCAATACGGAATAGAAGCATGGTACGGAACTGATAAAAATAAAACCAACAAAATTTTTACCCTGCAAAAAAGAGCCATAAGAGCGGTAAAGAATCTAGAATATAATGCTCACACAAATGACTCATTCAAAAATTTACGAATACTTAAGCTCTCGGATCTCTACAAAATCTCCATTTGCAATTTCATTTACAAAACATTAACAAATGATGGCGACAATAGCCTAAAACAACTATTAACTGCGCAAACTGGTCATCACGACCATTTAACCCGAAATAGAAGTAAATTCATGCTTCCTTATTACTCAAAGGCTCGGTCACAACACAGTATCCTCTTCGTTGGAACTAAAACTTGGAACTCAATACCTGCGGAGATCCGTGAAAGTAATTCTTATAAGGTATTCAAAAATAATCTTGAGTCTCACTTCCTATCAGATTACTAGTCGTGTAAGATCACAGAGTCAAACCTTGTCACCTACATAACTGGTCCTAATAATGTTATTCGCCGTGGTTAATTTCGCCGATCTTCAGTCTGTTCATGAATCGTTTGTCGACTATACTGTTAAATCAAGTCCATATGAACTATATTGTGAAATGAAGTGTCTAATTTCGAGTTAATTATCTCATTGATCAGTCTAATGCGTCTCTAGTTTAAGTGAATTAGGTTAAACATTATTGTACTCCTAAGACTAACCTTGATGGTAGGATGCCCTAGAAGTCACTGAACTTATTCGGGCCCACAGGTAGCTATACTCAAATTTGACCATTGTACTAGACTTAAGAAACATTTTATCTCTGTATCACCTGTGGTAAATAAATTGTCAATTGTCAAATTGTCATGTACGAAATTAATCGAGAAAAACAAAGATCTTGAAAGCAACAACTGAAAAACTCATAACGTTTTGCCCTTTTTTCAATGCGCAGAGCCTGTGTTACTCGTTTATCATGAGAAAATTCGATGTCTTCAAGCTTGAAACCCAGGCTGCTCCTCGAGTTTACGTCTGGTGAGAATATCGCGTAGAGTAGAACAGCGCTCACTTGTTTGAGCCCATAATTCTGCATAGAATATCCTGGGGCGACTGAAATAGTGGAAAATTTTTACAGATGTCGAGGGGATTTTTTCCTCTTAGCCTATAAAATGAACATTGAGAGCCGTCAGAGGCAGCACTTGAGTGCAGCATTGACCGACATACCATCCTATGTCTACTGTTTTTTTTAACGTCGTCTTATTTTTCCATTTATAATCTTGCATTTTGAATTTCTGTTTTTCAATTGATTCACTGGGTAACAAAAAAATATGTTTTGAAAATCGTCCAGGGTTTTCCAACTAATAGACGAATTTTGATGCTCTGAGTCCGAATATGACCTTGGTTTTGCTCAATCAGGTCAGGATTTTTTGCGACAGGAGTTTTAAAAAAATTTGTATTTCGTAAAAAAACGAAATTTCTGCGGATCATCAGTTGTCAATGAAGAGTCGCCAATCTCTCGTATCATATTGAGGAGCGCCGAGTTTATCAAGAAGATAGGCGACATCTCTGCAGTACACGAAGTGGCAGAAGTAGCCCATGTAGTCCTGATGCCTTCTATGGAAGAAAGTGATACGCGCTGGATCTCAAAAAGTTGACCTGACAGAGCAAAATCAATGTGATATTCGGACTCAGAACACCATAATTAGTCTAAATCTGCTGAGAAACCCCTGACGATTTTTTGGCTGTTACCCTGTATTATTATTAATTCATATGTGACGACACTATTGTATTTGATTGCTATCGTTTCATATTTGACTACTGTCTTGAATTTGATTACTATCGACTCACATTTGATTGGTGTATTGTTTTTAAATATCGTATATTATGGATTACCGTTTTGTTCTTGATAATTATCGTTTCCTATGTGATAAATACCTGCTTTTTTACTTATTATTTGGTATTTATGGTTACTGGTTTGCATTAGGTTATTCTGTGGTATTTTGAGGGTTATTTTGTATTTTCTGTTACCGCCACGGACATTGAAAAGCGCTATTTAGAGCAATGAATCTCGGTTGAAAATGTTACTCTTAAAACGCGTGAAAAAGCGATCTACGAAAAAGGAACGACATGCGCAAGGGAAATTAGGTTTGAAATAACGTCACAAGTAGAAAATTATCATGCATAGAAATTATTTGAAAACCGCCACAACTGCAGAAATTTTCGCAAAAACATCTCACCTGAAAATTCTCTTAATAACGACCTTGAAAAATCCCAAATTGAAAACATTTCGAAAGAATCCCTTTCGAAAACGCTTGAATACTCGTACTACAAATAACATTTCAAAGAAATCGCACTCAGAAACTCTTGTAAAACGCACTTCGAATAATATTCCAAAAAAATCCCACTGGAAACGCTTGAAAGAACGCACTTTGAAAATCAATCCCGATGAAAAACGCCTGAAAAATTGTACTTCAAATAGCATTTCAAAGAAATCCCAGTCAAAAACGCACGGAACATTACGCTCTAAGGAACCTTTAGCAGAAGTCCACAGTGTTTAAAAAATAACACAATCTTAATGTAGGCGGCCCTGCAGTGGGCACCGCAGCATCGCCAGCGGCGCGCCACCCAGCAGGACTGCATGATATCGCTGTGCACGGGAGCTGCGGTTGTGGCGGCGCCTCTGGCTGCGGGGGCTTGGGAACTGGTGATTGGTGTGGTGAGCTGGGGTGTGTTGTATGTGGAGTGTTGGAGTAGGTGGTGTGAAGTGGAGTGGTAGTGGTGGTGGTGTGGAGTGGTGGTGGTGTGGAGTGGTGGTGGTGTGGAGTGCTGGTGTAGGTGGTGCGAAGTGGAGTGACGTAGTGGTGGTAGTGTGGAGTGGTGGTGTAGGTGGTGTGAAGTGGAGTGGTAGTGGTGGTGGTGGGGAGTGGTGGTGGTGTGGAGTGCTGGTGTAGCTGGTGTGAAGTGGAGTGGTAGTGGTGGTAGTGGTGGTAGTGTGGAGTGGTGGTGTAGGTGGTGTGAAGTGGAGTGGTAGTGGTGATAATGTGGAGTGGTGGTGGTGTGGAGTGCTGGTGCAGCTGGTGTGAGTTGGAGCGGTGGTGGTATGGAGTGGTGGTGGTGTGGAGTGTTGGTGAAGGTGGTGTGAAGTGGAGTGGTAGTGGTGGTGGTGTGGAGTGGTGGTGGTGTGGAGTGGTGGTGGTGTGGAGTGCTGGTGTAGGTGGTGTGAAGTGGGTAGTGGTGGTAGTGTGGAGTGGTGGTGTAGGTGGTGTGAAGTGGTGGTGTAGAGTGGGTGTGTGGTGTGGTGTTTTGGAGTGTACGATTGGAACTGCTACGTAAGTTAGGTTGTGCACGAAATAAAAATTGTTTCCACAAAATAGCCTCAGCAAAAGCACATCAAATACATACAGGTGATTTTCTTGTTTGTGCATAATCATTTTGCGATGTCCCGTGTTTGTCCAGTAGATGGACTCTGTCACACATTGCTCATTTCTACAACTATTACAAGCCATTTCACCCGCAACTACAATCAAGTAATAATTTATCTTCCTTTCCAGACTCTCTTGCTTGATTTCTTTTTGGTACTTATGCAACTTTTTCTCCCCACTTCACTTACGTTATTCATTCGCTATATATCTTCCCCTACATGTAAAACATTCTTCAATTTTCCCTCGTACTCCTGTTAAGTGAACTCAGTAGCTTGAGCGCTGCCCTAAATACACTGAGACGTTTATTAGTATGAACCCGTCGAGATGCGTCCGAGATATGACCTCGTACGCTACGCAGAAGGGACTCTCTGACAAGGCCGGCGGTGGCGAAATTAGGCGGCGGAGCATATGTTCGTTAGAGTCGTGTCATGAGATTTTATCGTGGCAAAAGCTCGCTTCCAATTTGCTTTGCGCTCCTGTTACAGGTGTGGTGCGGTCGTTAAAGTCGACGTTAAGGTCGTAGTTGGAGGTGATATGACCCAGACGACTTTGATTAACCAGGCAGACACGGACGATGTGAAGTCTGGCTTCCACCTCCCGTAGACTGCGAGACTCATGCCGGATGACGGCTTGACAAGCACTTTAAGAATAATTACACTGATTCGTAACGTGATCATTAGATTTTAACATGTGCTATTTAAGCCGTGTGCAGTGAGAGCGCACAATTCTTTTTTAATGCACAGAAAAGATTTATTTTTATAGGGCAGAGTACTATGCAGTTGTACGAGTTATTTAAGTCCTGTAAAATGGAAGCGCGTAATTCATTGTAAAAATTGATTTTAATACGGCAGAAGGAACCCTCTCTCATATTGTAACGTAATCTTCTTTCAGTTTTCCTCATTCAAAAAGACCAAAGAGAGCAAACGGAAGTTGACTTCAGTGAAATTGGATGGGAGTAATAAGCAAAACAGGATAACATGAGAAAAAATGGAAGAATGCATTTGTATGAACTTACCTTATGATTGAACGATGTGATACGCTTCTTAAAAACACTGAATACTTACCCTACTATATTGAGAAGATGTACAATTTGAATTCAGTGAGCTCTGCGAGTTAAAAATCCAGAGCAAAGAAATATTAACGTTTGAAGAATCACGCGCAGCTACCCACAAAGTGTCTCAAGGCAGTAGCAAAAACTGCAGAAAGTAAGCTATTTTTTGCAATAGATCAATTTAGCCCGCCTCAGCAATTCGTTAATTTTAACTTCTGCGTGCTGGGGCTGATAAATATATTTAAGATGAAGAAAAAGTGTTATATGGGAGTAAACCACAAAATCAAGCTTTTTGAAGCATTTTGAGGTAAAATTATATCACAAAAAAATTAATTTTCTAGCAAAAAGACGTTCCATTAAACACGCATGAGCAAAATGAGCAGATAAAGAAAGTCTGACCTTCAAGATTTAAATTTCACAGGAAAATGACAAATCACTTCGAGTAGACATACATTTACAGCCAAGCCTCAAATTAAAGGCCATCTCATACGAACCGCTGCTTATACGATGAAAATAAGTCCAAAAAACTCATTAAAACTTCATTCAGTTCGGCTTTCTGTTTGAAAATTTTTTTTTTGCTCAATAAACGAAATAACAAAGTACCAAGAAGGCCTGGGAACTTCTGTCTTTTCTTCAAATGCATGCAAAACATTTTGCCCTCGAAAAATATTACCTTGTCTCTGCAAAGCCATAGAAGTCGACGCCGGAGCCGCTGTAGCGGCACACACTTTCCTGAAATTTACACCCGAGCCCGACGGTGAAGAACAAGTCTTTCCATCTTGAGGCTAACTTCAACTTTTTTTCAGTTCTTATATTTCACAGACAACGTGAGTGCCAGGGGCAAAAACTTACTATTTTTTGAAATTATTGCGAAAAAGAATCACTTTATTATAAATTGAAAAATAGCAGGGCAAATTTGAATTTAAATTCTGAAGATCCCCAAGAGAACATATTTTTAGAGGTCTTCGGTAATTTTTCGGTAGTACAACATTGTTTCAAAGAAAACACTCCACAGCAGTTATTTCTAACATTGTACATAAAATTATTCAAGATTCAAGGGTGAATATCGATACATTTGTCAACAGAAGTTTAGCAAATTATCACCGCATGGTTAATTAACGATTTCTGATATAAATAGTCTATAACTAAAGTTACAAAACGAGTTGCAAAGCGCTGTGTTAGCAACATTCGTTGAGGCAGATTCAAATCTACCTTACTTATATTATTTCCTGGTGTAGTATATCCGGAGCTCAAGGAAAAAAGATAGTACCCAATAAACCGTGAGCGCAAAGAACGTAAATCTTACTGGCAAGCGTCTCGATAAATCAGGAAAACACCAAACCTTGCACAAATACATCCATCACGCAGCAAATATCAGGTAGTCCTTTGATCGAGCGCTAGCAGTGTTTTTCTATCACAGTTATTGGGAGCGGTTTGTTTCTGGATCCGGGGAGACTGAGTGATGACTCTGCGCGAGGTCTGCGCCCTCGGGAGGTCCGCTGCGTGGCCCGGTGAGGCTCCGTGGGCTTGCATGGGCCTCGGTACTCGCGTGATGCCCCGCACCTGGGTGATGCTCTCGTGTTCCCGGATGATGCTCTCGTGTCCCCGAGTGATGCTCTCGTGTTCCCGGATGATGCTCTCTTGTTCCCGGGTAATGCTCTTGTGTTCCCGGATGATGCTTTCTTGTTCCAGGGCGATGCTCTCGTGTGCCTCGGTGATACTTCGTGTTTCTGAGTGATGTTTTGTGTACTCGGAGATGCCTTCTTGCCCGGGGGATGCTCTCGTGTGATTAAATGATGCTTTGTGTTCCCTGGTGATGCTCCCGAGTACATAGATGATATTTTGTGTTCCCTAGTGATGCTCTCGTGTACGCGGAGATTCTCACGTATTCGGGTGATGCTCTCGTGTACCCACGTGATGCTCCGAGAAATCATGTGATACCTTCCGTGCACCCTAGTGATGCCCCGTGTGAGACCCTCGTGTACTCGGATGAGCAATCAGAAATTACTAGACTCACACCAACAAGTCCCGTATCGCACTCGCACCAGTTACCCCATCGAGACGCAGAGTTGAATAGAATTCTGTTGCTTTCAAAAATAAAATAGAACATCGGTGAACTCGATGCTTGTGTTTTTTAAGCATTAGGAAAACAGGATGAGATAAAAAACGGAGTCGATGGAAACAATAGCATGTGCATTTACGAAAAGGATGATTTTCAGTCAACTGCGTGGGGGATTCGTCAACAAAGGTTGGCAGTGATTGGCTAGCGATTTTACAGCAGGGGCTGTTGGAATTCTACCTTGATACAATTACATACATGCTTGTTGTAACCTTGTTTACTTGCTAAACAAATCTTCCCTCCTGCATGATCACAACCTCCACATATCCAGACCAAAGTCATAAACAATTTAAAATGTTTTTCATGTTCACAGCACGTTACTGTTTTCGACACTCAATAAAATTGTATAAAAATGTGTGAAATGCCCGTTCAGGAAAAATTTAAATTTACTCTAAGGTGCTAAAAATGCAAATAATTTTTATTTTTTGCGTAATATTTCAAAACCGAAGCCTAAACTTTGCGACTTTCACAACTCAATTCAATGATTTCCAGTTTAAAAAAGGCATATAGTTTGTGAAAACTGTAGCTTACTATGTAAAGAAGCAAGGAACTCAATTAGCCATACTACTGCATATCTAAATTACATCGCCAGCGGACGAAATTAGCTGCAGAGATAATAAAGTGGAGAGCATCATCAGGAAGCCAACCACCGACATTACCAAGCAAACATCACGGCATAATTTGCGTCGCAAACAAAGAACATTGCGAAGGAAGGCAGTGAAACTGCTAAGCAAATTATATGGCCAAAATAAGCGGGGAAAGAATAAGAGCATCAGGAATTAAGATCAACGATACTGCTAAGCAATGTAAAAAGCCTAAATTAAAGGCATAAAGAAATAAGAACATTGCGAAGGTGGCCAACGATGCTGCTAAGCAATGTAAAAGGCCAGAATTAGAGGTGTACAGAATTAGGAGCACCCTGAAGACTACCAGCGTTATTGCTTAGCAACCTTAAAGGCTAAAATTAAAGACGCAAATAATTGAGTAGTGATCACTACCGAGAACATAGCGAAAAAAATTCAAATTGAACTGAAAATAGCTCTCACCAGCAGTAAAAGCGTCATGGTTCATAGGGTTTCTCTTTAGAGAATAAAGGAAAACCGGTCATGGAAGAGGAATTTAAGCCTCCACACAAAATATCAAATAGAGATGTTGTGCAGAATTTTGCAGAAGGAGGCTACGAGACGTGGTTCAATAGCTTAATAGATCTTGACCGACATGAGGAAATGACGAAAATTTATGAATAATTAGAAATTTTTATTCGTCAAAAAGACATCGAAAATACAGTATAGAAAGAGAGCTAAGAATTGACGTAGAAGCAAAAGTCGAGACGGGAAGGATTAACGTGATGTAAGCGCAACCATTTGGGACCATTTCTGAGGCACGACGCATATGTCTGGTGGGGTTGGAATATCGGAGGAAATATTATCATCTAAAGAAATTGGAGGAGAAATTGCTCTAAAAATCACTATCAAAATGCCGTGTTACTCATTACAAACACTTTAAAATTTTTATTCATGCATACGTAATGTGGTGATTTTGTTCAAACAGACCAATAAAGCATAAGGGGTTTGACGGTTTCATGAAGAGAAAGAATGTTTGATTTCTCGACACCAACATCACGCAATATTGATGTGTTCAGTGTGAGCGTAGTTTCTCCACCTATACAAACTTCCAAATGTTTTGAACATTCCTGCATATACAATTTTTCAGCGAGTTTCAGCTGTCGTACTCCATTAATTTCATTCTGAACGTATCCAACCTAATTTTCAAATTAAGCAGGTTGCAGGATGTTTTGGTTACTAACGATTATGTGTACACATACTGCCTGGAGCACGAAGAAGGAATCAGCGGTTGGGATGTGAAGTCATGGTCAGGGCGACCTGCAGCTTTCATGCAGCTGGAGTGCCCAAGTGTTCCCAACTCACATCGTTGTCGAACGCTGGCGATATGTCACTATGATTTGCGCCGCCGTCTTTCGACTCCGCGACGATGTTCCGCTATCGCGCCTACATCTTGTTCTCGTACGTTGAACTGCGCTGAACTCTTGTACCTAGGTTATAAAAGCTCTTTAAATTGCGATGCATGCTAGCTACGGCGTAAGGAGAACCTCTCGTGTTTTATACCTCCTGATGAATTGCTGTTTCCCAGCCCTGGTGACGCCAGCTTGCTTGAATCACACTGCTAAAACTACGGCTAAACGTTACTTCTATGTACAGTATCTTACTCAGTGTAATCTATACTATAATAAGAGCCGTGTCCGTCCGTCGGTCGGTCTGTCCGAAGCCAGCCTGCAGTGTGTGATGATGAGCGTATCTGTGATACAAGCTATATATATATTGACGGGCCGGGTTCATGCGGCCTCATCAACTCTTGAGAGATTGTGTTTTTTTACAATTCTTAAGGCCTTTCTCTCATTTCGCTCTCTTTTTTATTCCAAATAAAGAGGGGTGGACTACGTAGTTTTTTTAATATCGTAGCTTGAGTTTTCTAATATCACGACGCAAATACGACTGGTTGCTTCAAAGCCTAATTGGCAGTATTTCGAGTATTTTGCTTTGCTAGCTCATCCTGGTCGATACCTTACTCCAAGCACCTCACATGAATCTTGCATACATTTACATCATCAATTCCAGTCCGGAACACGACTGATAACTAGGATGCACGCTGTGTAACGATGTTTGAAAGGCTAATTAGCGAGAAACCGCGTTTCTTTATCTGGAAATTGTGCCAAGGGAGATTTTGCAGCCAAAAGTTGAGGCTTTCGGAGCACAATAGTTTTCTGATGTACAGGTTAGGCACAGAAATGAATTCAAATATTTTCAAATGTTTCTCCAGAATTCCTTTCATGATACAAGTTATTTTATCCAATTCGTGGCTAAAGGAATCTTTGTATATGTTACTGTGAGAGTAAAACATGCAATTGCTAAAAAAATGTTGGTATAACGTCGATTTCAGACTAGATTGAACAAAGCAACTGAAGTTTGCATTTTATTTATACATTAGCAGGATATGAGAACGCTTCACAAGATTACTTTGTCATTTGTTCCACGCGGAATGAATGTCGCAATAATTATTTAGAACATCATGACTAAAATTACCATAATCTAAAGATCTGATTAATGCAAGAATTCTGGGATTAAAGTTTAAGTTTGAGATTTGCTGTTTTGATATTAGAATTTATAGGATTTAATGTTATGATAATTGAATTTTAATAAATAGGCAGTAAATGCCATAATCTCATGCAAACTTCATTCCATGCTGCTAAAGAATAAATCCAGTAATTCAAGTAACGCAGTGCCTAATTTAGTCATGAATATAACTGTAACTAATTTTCAACCGTGTGAGTTGAGGTGGTTCTCATGATCAGACGATAACTCGATTACCAACAGTACATGTTTTCAAACTGTACCGTTCGAACTTCACTGCGGTCTTTTTCCCTACAGAATTTCCCGGCTGCGTTCGGTGACCCCGTCTATCACTTGAATTCACGCTCATAACTCGGAGTATTTCGCGTAACGAGCACCGCCGCATTAGGGCTGGCCACTAACTAAATAAAGTTCATGCGCGCCGCGTCACCGACGAGTACATTTGACGTCAAACTTGCGCGCAACTTGCAGCACACTGAGTGTTGTGGTTCGCTGCTCCGGCGGTGGTGTGCAGACGCGGCGTGTTCAGGGTGGTAGGTTATGTCGGTAATGTGGGTGTTATGCTCGAACAGTCGCAGTGGGTGTGACATTCGAATCGGTACTTCTGATACTTAATTTACTGATAGGTGTGATGTACGAGTTGTCGTTGGGTGTGATGCTTGAATCATTGCATAGGTATGATGTTCGAATCGTCCCGTCTGATATTCGTATTCCAGATAGGGGTGATGTACGAATTTTCGTTTGGCGGAATGTTCAAATCGTCTCAATAGGTGTGATGTTTGAATCGTTACTTCTGATAGTCGAATTACTGATAGGTGTGATGTACCAATTGTCGTTAGATGAGTTATTCAAATTGTCGCTAAATGTGATGTTTGAATCGTTACTTGTGACGTTGCAATTGTTGATAGTCGTATTGTTAGAATTATTGTTGCGTAATGTTCGGATCGTTGGTATCGATGTATGTAGGTGATAAAATTAAATGTTTCGAATAACGTGAAAAACTTACTGACTTATTTTACACTGTCATCGAATTCTTTACATTTGTTAAGCTTTTCAAGTTGAAATTATTTTTCGTCAGCATCATCATACATAATATTACTTTCAATATGAACACCTATATTAGTCACGTACTTGAGTGGGCGCATAATGTAAGTCAGCAACTTTTAAGAATGGAAACTCAATGAAACGTTGTGATACGTCAACACAATGTGTGATGGTCATGGATGAATAAAGTTACATGCTATCTAAAGAACTCGAACGTTGTTAATGTATGCTACTGATTTTTACACGGCTGTAATCAAATGTGTTTGAGTCTACGGAGAGTAGGCTCAAGGTATGATATGCTTTAGGTATGCTAGCACCGCACTAATGCATGACAACGCAGTTAAGGACACGACAACCTTATGCTAAAATTTGCGCTCATTGAAAAGTGTTGCTTCAGCATTTCAAGCTGTGAACAAAAGAAATAGTCTTAGGCCGAGGAAGATTCCATGAAGGTAAATTTTTTAGAGGAATTCGCAAGGACTTTAGTCCCTCAGCGTCCGCTCACGAACCATTCAAGAAACCGTAAAAACTAGGACCTTTTGAAACTACTTTGAGAGAGAAATTTGTTTTTTGAAAGAAATTCGGTGGTGCCAGAAGCAGGGGTGAATTTATATCCGGAAGCTCTTTCTTTTTTTTACCATGCAAACCTTTGCTTGGCTTCGAGGCTTCGAAAACAGAGCAATAAAGCTCGTCCCATGACACCCACAAGCTGCTTTCACTGAACTTTTAAGAGATATAAAATCTTGCCCGCACCGCTACTGAGGAGCTGAGGAGAAGCCGTTACTGCTGGATTTACTGCTCACCTCATGCGGTATTAATGCGAGAAAAAATAGAAAAAGTAAATGCCTTAACAATAGGGAAATGAACTGATAAGCGAGGCATCCGAATTTTTACGTGCATTTGAAATGAACATAAAAAATTGTTCTAATTTCTTGATTTAGTTGCATCGCGTCTGTGCGGTATAAAGTAAAAAAGATTTAAAGAAAAAGCCTACGGGGGTATGAAATGAATACAAAATATTTTGGAAGCTTGTGGAATAAAATGTGATAGAATAAATTAGAATAGAATAAAATTGGCAACAGAAGTAAGCCAAGTGGTTCAATCTGACCTCAAGTCTCGTGCCTTCTGAAGCCAGGGTGTCTGCAGAATCTAAGTAGAATTAAATATCACACAATTCTATGGAATTATATTAAACGAATTATACGTAGATTGAACGTGACGGAACATAGATGCGTGTTGGAGGTAACGGAAAAAGGAATGAACGAGAGTTAAATGAATCTGGACGACATTACGGGCTTGCAAAAGAAATAAAATAGAAGTTGAAAGCAAGTACGATTTGTGTACACATTAAACGGAACGGGCCATATCTCAACAAAACAACACAAAAACCGGCTACTTTCACTCACTCTCCCAACAGTTAGCTTTAGCGCTCTTTTGAAGAGCTATATTTTTTCGGCAGCCAATCTCTGCTGGAAAGTTTAAATGATTTATGAAGAGACGTGCCAGCCGCTGCGTTCGCACCAGCTATACTTACACAACGGAATCGAGGTCTTCAGAATGACCGGTTCGGTGAAGTGAAAATTGATTGAACTAATGTGTCCGAAAAATCTTGGTAACTTTGAGCAATGTTAGTCAATTCTTTAAGGCTGATCTGAGAGCGTGCTTTGATTCTGACAACGTTAGTTATTTATCATATTGACGTTAACCAATTAAGATTTTAAATAACTTAAGCTGGAATACATCATTGATATACAATGGCAAGTGTTGGGTAATGTTACCATGGAAATGTAATTTAATGAATCGCACATTTTAAAATGTTTCAGCTCGTACTTAAAAAAAACTACATTTTTTGCAGAAGTAAAAACAGTAATCTGTGTGAACATTCATTAAATGCACGTCGTTGGAGCAGAGTACGTCAGAGACGAGGTCTGGGAACAGTTTTCCTCAAGCGTAGCAGTTCAGTTCAGATTTCACTTTTTTGGATTTTCAGCTTGGATTTCACATTTTCGGACTTTCAGTTTGGATTTTGAGCTCGGATTTGAAATTTTCAGTTCGGAGTTTCAGCTCGAATTTCATTTATGGATTTTAGTTGAATTTTATCGCTAACGAATTAACCGGGTGTAAAATTTTCAGGCGTGCACTAACAACGCATCAAACGTGCGGCACCCTTTTGATAATTTTCCAATTATGTCAGTTGAAAATGTATTCTAAAGCAATAAAGTAGAGCAAAAGTGCAGTTGCGTTCACGAAAGTATCGTTACGTGAGACTTTGTTAACTTCTATTCATTCACCGATTGTTTAGTTGCCTTTTCTGATATTCTATCCTTTATTCAGTCATTTTCAGATGACAGTTTGAAAAAAGCATTGTAAATTTACTGATGGAGAGCAAAAGGTGATGAGAAGGCCGATACCAACACTTGAAATTCTGATTTGACGACGTTTTGCCTTGTATTGGCTCCGGTGTTCTAATTCAGTGGGTTCTTTAATTAGGTTGGATTGTAAGTATTGACCAAGTCGAGTAGATCAAGTCAAGCGGGGCTTCTTACTAAATATACGCATTATATATGAGTGCGTTACAAAGACACTCACCTTAATCATAACAGCAAACTATTTGGCTTCAAATATGACGACTACCCAGTCTAGCTTTTTCGCCGCAGCATGCATGTTTTTCGCCGTCCAAGCGACTTAATATCTTGGGCGGCGAAAAACATGCACGCAGGCAGCGAAAAAGTTAGACTACTATTTCTCTTATTTCAAATTTGTTTTTCTAAGATTTGGAGCGCAAGAGGCCTCAAGGCTGTCCGCCAAAAAAGAAATGTGCAGCTAGTTTGGAACTGAATTTGAGACAACAAAACAAATAAATATTGAAAGAATATATGTTTACAAGCTTGGAATAGATCAATATTAGAATAGATAAATTAAAGGTTAGCGTCAGTCTACAGTTGAGCTTAGATCAGTCAACTTTGTTGGCAACATAAGCGAATAAGATTTGAATATACTGTACATATTTGGGATATGGGCGAGTTAAATTTAATGTTAAAATTAATGAATACCTGCACAATGTGTGTTTTTGAGAATTTTTGCGATAATTTCTATGAGTGAACCATGCTGTAAATCTCCATGCATCAAAGTTAATTCGAGGTCAAATGTTGCTTTTCTTTTCACACAACGTAGTTCGTAATTTACAACATTTTTTTTAACTGAAGATCGTTCTTCAGAAATCCTTTCACTCATTCACCATTTATCTTTTGACCAAAAATATATTTTTTCTTCCCTCCACCCAATTTCAAAGAACCGCCTCGAATTCGCGAACCAGAAGCATTTTTCCTGCCTCGGAAAAACCTTCTTTGCAAAGCAAATTTGAAGGAGAAACCATCGTAAACTGTGCAAGTTTAATCAACGCTCGTCTCGTGGCCTGATCTTTATGTGCACAGCTTGAGTTAAAGACTCAACTTTGAAGAGCTTCATCACTTGAGCGCCGCTGCTCTGAAGCGACGCTTGCCTAGAGCGTAAGAGAGCGCCTGCTTGGTGATGCTATCAGAACCACTTTTCTAATGGTTTTCCGTTGATGGTGTTTCATTAATGGTTATCCACTAATGGTTTTCTATTGATGGTTTTCCATTAAGTATGTTCAATAGATAATTATTAAAAAGTGATTGTCTTTTGAAGGTGTTCCATTAATGGTTTTCTATTGATAGTTTCCCATTAATTGTTTTCAATTTTTGTTTTTTCTATAATGATTTTTCATTAATGGTTTTCCGCTGATGATTGATTGTTTTCGATTAATGGTGTTCAATGGATAATTATCCAATAATGGTTTTCCAATAATGGTGTTTTATTATTGGTTTTCTATTGATGGTTTCGAATTAATAGTGTTCCATTGATGGTAAGTCAATGAGGGTCATCTACTGATGGTTTTCCATTAATGGTTTTCTATTAATGGTTTTCTATTCATGTGATGTTAGTGGCAAATTGGAGGACAATTTTACATGTATAAATTGTGAGGAAAATGTTCTACGTTGTGTCAGAGCCGTATATGTGCGTGAGTTCAAGTACTATAACTGCTGTTTAGAACGGGCCCCAGATCTCTTTAATATGACTAAGTGTACGGTTATTTTTTGCTTCTGTTTTGAAAAGGTCTCAGAAATTTTGGCTTAAAATATGAACTTTCCTTATGTCTCATTCAGAATAGCGAGAAAGAAATTTGCTGTTGAAATAATCAGCTCAAACTACTCACAAAATTAGAATAAATAAGTTTTCTCCTCCCTTTTGAAGATACGGGTTATTTTTACTGCGAATAAATTTTTAATACAGTTTAGTAGAGTATAATGACGTGAATTTCACCGACATTTTAATTGAAATAGAGTTTGACATTAAACTGTTTTACAATGTACGGGTAAAAAGAGCGTCCCTTGATAATATTTCGCCAATAAATTTGTTTGTTTATGTTAAATTGTATCTTAAAATTCATCTGTGGCGACAAGAGTTTTATTTTGATTGATAGTACGTTGAAATGAAATCATTTCCTTCCAAGTCATAGTTTTTGAACATGTTTTTTTGTTTTGCAATTCGATTACATTAAGGGTGTTTTAACTTTCTCTTATGCAATTTCGCCACCAATTTCGCTCTTGCAGAACAGCTAACTGGACAAATCCTTTCTTTTTATCTTTAAGTTTCATCTCTATGCTCTTCGGCTTAATTTAAAAAACTCTTCGAAATCCACAGCGAAAGGAAAAAATTCGTACTGTCTGTATTTGAAACTCAGTCTTCCACTCGCTCACAGTTCTCGCTACTTCACTTTAGGGCTGAAAGAGCATCACTTTGTAGGGTACGCAGTACACTCACATCGACAGAGAAGCACTCTCTCACACTTTTGTGTCTCCCTCTCACCATAAGAAAACGAAGAGAGGAAGCAAAAAACAACGTCAGCAGTACGCACTTCCCACGGCGTCCTGCTCCCTCTCCCCTTACAAAGTGAAGGACATCTCTGCGTGAGGAGAGCTCGGTTTCCACAGCGACTTTTGTTTCTTTGGGCCACCAAATTAACGTGATTGCGTCGGGCTCTGGGCGAGTGAAGCTTTGTCTGTAATGCTGTCTGCGGCGTGTGTCCTCACTTTCCTCTTGTGCGGAGGGATCGCTCTGACAGATCCTGTTAGTGATGTTTTATGCTGTTCATCTGGTGAGTGTCGAATTTAAGTGCGATTGTCATAGACAAAAACTATGTTTGTGCTTTAAGGCGTGATATGGAAAGTGGTAGACGCTCCAAGCCGATATCGTTTAGTAGTTCCGAGAAAAAAAATTTAGCCGTTAATATGTTATGATAAATTTTACGTTCAGAAAGCGCTAATCGGTGCGCTCAAATCCTACTCATTCTCAAAGACTACGGGGGTTCAGAAGTCAAAGCATTCAGACCGAGCAGATCAAGTGTGGTCGGGACATAATGTTGGTGGTGATGATGCAGGTGAGAAGATTTACTAGGCCAGTGAACAAGTTTACAACATGGACATATGTAATTGTAGTTTTAATTATGACATTAATACATAGCTATGAAACATTCATCCGTAATATATTGTAAATACTGGCAAATAAATTCAATATTACTAGTGCGTCCGTGTCATGAAAAATAACGGCTTTTGATATGCGAAAAAAATTCCTGGTTGGTTATAACTTAAAAAATCTAACTTGAATTTTCCATCTTAATTTATCTCAACCATACATAACATGTCGTAAATAATCTCAATCTAACTTATTCTAAGCTATCGTACTTTATTCTAACCGATCTTAACCAATTCTAAATTGAATAATCCTGTCATAGCCCATCTTAATGTAACGTATGGATAAATTATTTCTTCATCTAACGATATTCTACCTCACAGAAACTAAGCAGATGAACTGTTTCTTCCTTCGCGGTAAGTACAACAATGAGGAAAAATATCCGACGTGTTTCTTCTGTGGCGTTTTTTACAACAACGAATCGAAATCGAGACAGCAAAGGAAAAACAGGTGATTTTTAAATATGGGCCCTAAAAGAATCTTTAATAACTCCAAAATTACCAGATGAATTTAAAAAAGAAATAAAATATTTGTGCAGTCCTGAGTAATACCAGTTTTACCTTGAGTGCTTTTGGAACAAAATATTCTTCATTTACCTCCCCCTTCAGCGCAGAAAAGATTCAGCACCATTACGCAGGCTGTTGATTACTGCGATGGCGGGATCTGGTCAAATTCGCCGGATTTCTACCTCGACAGATGCCTTGAGCTGGTGTAGGTTTGTAGGTTTTCATGGTAAACTCTTCCTTTTAGGTCACCTTTGAGGAAAATTTCAAGTGTGATAGGTCCGGGGAAATGGCTGGGCGTTCAACATCGTCAAATGTTGAGATAAATTTTCCGGAAAATGCTCTCCTTGAAAAATTCGGATGAATCAATATTCTTTCAAAACATTGTTTTCCAAAAGAAATCAAAATAAAGCTATATAGTATTTCTGAGGATTGCATTAATGCTTTGTTTTTTAAATCTATCTGATACTGTGGGAGTTATTAAAGATTCCTTTAAGACTCGTATGTAAAAATCAGGATACATATAATTAGTCATAGTTATTCAACCATAAATTTTTGCAATCATTTTTACCTGGCTCAACGTAGGTGAATTTTTTGTCGGCTATGAGACCTTAACCTAAATAAGAAATGTACTGCAATTTGGAATACGAAAAATTTGTCGAATCTTGCTTAAATGGCCCGTCGATATTGGTGGTATTCGGTACAGTGATGTCCGACAGAGCACTCAAATTATTAACTGTTTTCAAGTGAACAGAGAGAACTTTTTCCATGTCATGCATTATCATGCACTTTACTGCACAAAAGGGTTGGTTGAATCGTGTATGCATATTTTAGTTCTAATTTTATAGAATGAAGTTTTCAAAGTGTGACGGAATGACGCTGCTTCTATTGAAAGGTGGATGTTTGATATTAATGTTTATAACTGACTATTAATTACACTTATAAATATCAATTAATCAAATATTTAGGTCTGAGTAATTGTATAATTTATTTTAGAGCAAATGTACTCAATAAGTTGAGTACATTTTTCCATATCACTTACCACTGTACACTATACATCGTACTAACACTTATAGGTGGTCGTATCTTCGGTAAATAGCGAACCAATATACAGGGTGTCCCAAAAAAGTACTCACTCTTAGGCTGCTCAATACTTACGTATTTTGTTTTTATGTAGGTGTTTATTTTCATGCACACATGCAAGTCTGATAAGTTAAATAAAAGAAAAGAACATTAAATTTAAGAATAGTGGTTTTGATGTAGGTGTTTATTGACATAGATACAAGTCTAGTGAGTTAAAACAAAGAAACGAACATTAAATTAAATCTTCAATCACAGGATGAGAACTTGTTTTTTTGGACATGAGCGTGACCCAAATTTCGGTGAGTGCATCATTCGGTTGCACGCTATGAACAATAAAGAATACTCTGTGGAAAACTTAACAGTTTCCTCGACTTTTTTTAAATACCAGCATCTTTTGGAGGGGAGCCTATTTTTAGCGAGAAATCGTGCCGTGGGCGACTCTGCAGCCAAAAGTCGCGGTTTTCCCGCTGAACGTCGGAGCGACACGCCGACCTCCCGTCAAGTCGCTTCCCTGAGGGCACGCCATGGCGGCCGTCGCCAAATGTTATTCACGGTCTGCGTCTCGGGCACACGAATTATTCCCAACCACTTGTTTATTCTACCGCCGTATATTAAATTCTCCGCCAGAAATTCTTCCAATAACAGGAAAAATTTTGATAATCGGGGGGAAAATGTAAAGAACTTTCTGAAAGTTATTTGTGATGCTGTATAATAAAAATTCTCGGGCAGAAGTCCTGTAAATAATGAAAAAATGAAATATATAGAACTAATAAAGATTTTTATTTGTTCTACTGCGTTATGTTAAATTCTCTGAAAGAGATGCTTCAAATAACAAGAAAAATTTAAACATTCAGAGTTAAGCCAGGTAAGAATTTTGCGCAAGTCTTTAGTGATTCTGCGAAATACTGAATTCTCAGAAAGAAATGATTCAAATACGCAGGAAATTTAAGCGTTCACTAAAAAAAAGAATAGAATATCCAGCAACTGATTTATTCAAATGCGGTATAATATTCTTGGGTAGAAATGATTCAGATAACAAATACTTGAAATTTGAAATTTATACGTAAAAAGTAAAGAAGGTTAAAATTGTACCACGGTAAAGTAAGTAAGGTTCAGTTAAGGCGCAGAAAGGTTCAAGAAATAACTGGTGAAGTACTGACAGTATTAAGTAAAACTGATATTCACAAAGCTTATTGACACATGCAGAACACAGAACACATTTCATCAGTATTGATGAAAAATCATCAAAGACGGATTTGTCATTTCGAATAAAATATGGCGGACTACGATCAGTAATGAACAGCTGTGATTCTAAAATTTGAGACGGCGCTAATGAAGTATTCATTACTCATTTAGTTTTTTAAAGATACATGTATAATATATTAAAATATTTTTGAGCATACTCCATTTCATGCCATGTATGCATCTGCATCCCCAAGTCTCTTACAGCATTGTTTGATGGTTCTTTTCTAAGTAACATCGTTATTGATAAAAATTTATTTATTTAAAAATTTATTTCTAAGTAACATCGTTATTGATAAAAATTTATAAAAAATTAAAAATTTTAATTTATTTACTGAATGGCTCTGGATATTTGGTTTAGAAAAATCGTCTTTGAACGCAAGATATTGGTGGCTGTTAGTTCTTGCATCTGATTGAGAACAGGTATTGAGAATTACGTTGGGAAGTTGATATTGCATTTATTGTGTCTAAACATTAACAATAATAATATCTTCAATAGTGTACGTCGACTAGTGCGGTCAATCATCCCTGCAGAACTTGTCCACTGAGAGAGAACGAATTGAAGATTCTTCTGTCATATGAGTCCTCAAAGACCCACGTTGCCCAATGAACTACTACCTATTTGTCCTTCTGTCATAAGTTTAGCGCGCTCACATATGTTCCCTATTAATTTTTTTCACTTTTCATGCGTTTCCACAAAGACGTAAATTACCTATAACCTATCATCCATACGCCAGTCTCATGCGTTTCCAAAGAGACTTGCATTTGATATTCATAACCAATTTGGTGCAGTTGTTGCTTCATAATGCGGGAGTTTCACTGCAATTTGAAGCTTATAAATTATATCCACCATCATAAAAGGAAACTCATTTTGAACCGTCAATGTGACTGTGATATTCCCCTTACTCAATTAAGCTTTTGATTTGTACTTGCTGAGTAGTTCCACTGAGATTAATATCTCCTTTTCCAATCTTTTCTATTTATCTCTTTTATTGGGCTGGCTAAATAACAAAGGAAAATGTTTTGAAAGAACGCTTGCATTTGCATGGTTATGTATGATAGAAATTGAATCAAACTTCTGTGCTAGAAAACGTTTCAGAATTCCATTAGCATGGCACTCAAAAACTGAGCAAGTTGTTTTAAATTTATAACTGGAAATTACCTTTAGTGCTTTTTGATTTTATTGTATGCATATTGTAAGATATTTTGATTGTGTGTGCACGGTTTTCATGCTTGTTTCCCGAATTCGAAAATACATACCTTTTGAATCCGTTCTTTCTTGTCTAATGTGAAACCTACTTTTCAGAGCATTAGGACAATAAGCCTTGCATTTACCCACTGCACTCGAAGCGTAGCTTCTTTTTTCTAAAGGCATAAACAAAATCTTATACAAATTTCATTCTACGTTAGAATTTTGAATCCGTTATTGAATTTAAAAGAAAATTATAAAGTAAAATGCGCGGGTGGTGTTGAAAATATTCCTGAAGACGTCTTCTGGTAGACGGCTATCGTGAGTGTGGCATTCGAGCAACTGTGATCTTCTTTGAAAACTCTGAAGAACACGGACTTGTTCTTGATGTGTTACATGTAATTGTTGCGACTGAACATGAGAAACAAAAATATTTTGAAAAGCCCTCAAAATTTCCGGAACGTCATAGTAAAATCAAAAGGTTTTGAAGAGAGTAATGATGATGTAATTGAAAATTTTTTGAGTTTTTCGAATAAAAGTGGAATTTCTGTAACAGTTTAACTTCCTAAAACTGTATTCATGGGGTAAAGTATAAATTTAAATGCAGTGAGTTTTAGTATTTTTACAAATTCGGTCCGGACTAAATGTCAACAAAAGATTCAGAAAGAGAAATATAAAAAAAAATTCGAAGGTTGGAAAATGTGATGTGATGAAGTGGAGCAGCTATTAGGACAAAAAAATATGATCACGCAAGGAAACCTGTGATGGTAGATCCGTTACGTGCGATTAGATGATGAGCTCTGTTCTGGTGATCTTCACAGTGGAAGTTTCTACAAGATCTTCGTTTCACAGGAAAAAATCTGATTTCTTAGGATATCTCCAGCTCGTGAAAACATATCAAAGTTTATTGAAGATTTATTTCTACAAGACGAGATCCACGTTTCTAGAGGATCTTCTATTAATATGAAAAAATCTTAAGTTCTTAGATAATCTCTTCTTCGATTAAGAAAATCTAACTTAAAGAAGATCTTCCTTTCGCGAGATGATCTAAGTTCATAGAAAACTACTTTCTCACGAGGGAAAATCCGAGTTGCTGAATTTTCCTGTAGCATCTCCATCTCACGAGAGAAGATCCGAGTTCCTGGAGTATTTCCTTCTCACGAGAGAAGGGTCAACTTCACAGAAGCTCTTCTTCCCAAAAGAGGCGGCCTCCTCCTCAAACGATACTCCGCCGCCTCACACGATGGATTTGGAGGCGGTGTACGAGCGGTACAGTGCGAGGCTGCGCCTCACTGCCTCGCTGGTGTCTCTCCTCCTCACAGCCTCCGCCTGCCTCAGCTTCTGCCTCCCGCCTCTCATTGCCAGTCAGGTGAGACCTGCTACTGGGTGCTGCTGTAGCGTGAAGGGTGCTGCTATAGCGTGAGGCCTACCACACTATAGCGTGAGGGGTGCTGCTATAGCGTGAGGGGTGCTGCTGTAGCGTGAGGGGTTCTGCTGTAGCGTGAGGGGTGCTGCTTTAGCGTGAGGGGTGCTGCTGTAGCGTGAGGGGTGCTGCTGTAGCGTGAGGGGTGCTGCTATAGCGTGAGGGGTGCTGCTGTAGCGTGAGGGGTGCTGCTGTAGCGTGAGGCCTACCACACTATAGCGTGAGGGGTGCTGCTATAGCGTGAGGCCTATTGAACTATAGCGTGAGGGGTGCTGCTGTAGCGTGAGGGGTGCTGGTATAGCGTGAGGGGTGCTGCTGTAGCGTGAGGGGTGCTGCTGTTGCGTGAGGGGTGCTGCTGTAGCGTGAGGGGTTCTGCTGTAGCGTGAGGGGTGCTGCTATAGCGTGAGGGGTGCTGCTGTAGCGTGAGGAGTGCTGCTGTAGCGTGAGGCCTACCACACTATAGCGTGAAGTCTACCCCACTTTAGCATGAGATCTACCTCTAGCTAGTACTATAGCAGGACTTTAGGTTAAGTTACTAATGGTTATTACTTATTTCCATACATTCAATTTAGAGACAACACTTAAATTGTGCATCTCAAACAGCACTTGGGTAGGCGATATATGGCGGTAGACCTCACGCTATCGTAGCACCGGCTGCTGCTATGTGGAGCATGATGAAAATTTTGTCTCCAGTTCTAGGGTGAGATTTATAGATCGTGAGGGAATAGATGAAAATTGTATGAAGTTTGGGTTTTCGATCTTTTTCTGAATTTAAGGTTTGTTGTCTCAAATTGAAGCAGAAAATGTTTAAACCTTTATGTTTATGCCCTTTAAGACTTCAAATATCGTTTTAGAGGTACATTTTTTCCGTTCTTAGGTTTTTACGCGACTCAAAATAACACACCTTTAATTCTTCTCGGCAAATAACTATCTTCAATGTTAAAATAGATGTTCACGGTGCACATGAAGCTTAAGTTTAAATTTTATTCTTTTCGAACCCTTTTGTCATTGTAGTTTACATGTTTATTCAATCCAACAAACTTAAACATTCTTTGTAGCATTGAAACATTAAGCTTTCTTTACTTTGTGCTTCATGCTACCGTGCGTGAGAATATCACTGCATTAATTTGAATAAATCGATGGGAAGCGCTTAAATTCATCGGGAAGTTTGAAGTCGAGATCAAGTTTGACTCATCAGCAGGTCGGGATTTATCATATATTATAACACTATTTACTGTGGGCATCATTTCTAGGTGCTCAAGACAATTTTGCTGCACCAGGTACCGTTGCATGAACGTAACTTCCAGTTTCCCTTTGGAACAAAAAGTTTGAATTCCTTTTCGCCAGGAGGAGAGCCCCTGGACTTCTAGAGACCGCATTGTCAAACAACTTACGTCACTGTAGCGGTATAGCCGGGGCTTAAGTTCTTGTGTTGACTTGGCTGAAAAAGCACGTGAGAAAATATCTGCATAAAATTCCCAAATATCATTCAAAAATTATCAAATCTAATGACTTTGGTGAGAAAAGCAGCAACAACACAAAAACGAAGAAAGAAACCACGTATCGTAGCCAAGTCGGCAGAAAAACTTTGGCTGCCGGCTTGCGAAGCTAAAAAGACGTGATTTTTTAGAAAATCAGAGTTGTGATCGTAAAAATAAGTTGTCTGTACTTGCAGGACGCAGACGTGACTGCGCTGCTGTCCATACTGGCAGCGTACGTGACGGCGCTGCTACTGCTCGCCGTCCTGCTCCAGGTACGTACAAATATCATATACAATTGTGTACCTAAACAAACGTATAATTATAACTCTAAACAAGTACATCATTCCTAAAAAATATTAAAAACTAGTCGAAAATTGGGCTCCTAAAAAATACATGATATGAATGAAATTTTAAAAAGTGTTTACTAATTATGTCTGTAAACAAATACATCATATCCGTAAAATATTAAAAAGTAATTGATAATTATATCTTTAAACAAATAAATCTTACCTTTAAATCGTACCTTTAATAAATATTGAAAAGCAGTTAATAATTATTCCTGTAAGTTAATATATCATAACTGTAAAATACTTAAAAGCAGTTAATAATTATGCCTCTAAATTAATATATCATAACTATAAAATACTGAAAAGTAGATGATAATTATGCCTACAAATAAATATATCATGACTATAAAATACTAGAAAGTAATTGGGCCAAATATAATAAAGTGTTGCCTATAATTCAATGGAAGTTCGGTTGAAAAAATAATTCAACTCCAATAAACCAAGACGAAAGCACGATGGTTGAATTTTCAATTTAATTGGGCCAAATATAATAAATTGTTCCCTATAGTTCAATGGAAGTTCGGTTGAAAAAATAATTCAACTCCAATAAACCAAGACGAAAGCACGATGGTTGAATTTTCAATTTAAGTTACAATACTCTTTAGTTTTTAGTAACAATGCTAATTAGTTTTAGTTACAATGCTGTTTAGCTTTAGTAACATTGCTATTCAGTTTTATTAGAATTTCTATAATAAACTGTGATAATTTAGTGTTCCATGATAGAAACATAATGAACAGGATTTCTTTTAGACGAAATCAAATCAACTAAATGTGTATTCTACGCATCTAGTTTTGTTCAGTTAATTTTTTCAGTTATAATATTTCATTAATATATCATGATAAAAAATCATGAACATGATTTTTTATCATCATATAGTAATGAAATATTATAACTGAAAAAATTAACTGAACAAAACTAGATGCGTAGAATACACATTTAGTTGATTTGATTTCGTCTAAATGTGTATTCTACGCATCTAGTTTTGTTCAGTTAATTTTTTCAGTTATAATATTTCATTACTATATCATGATAAAAAATCATGTTCATGATTTTTTATCATGATATAGTAATGAAATATTATAACTGAAAAAATTAACTGAACAAAACTAGATGCGTAGAATACACGCATCTCCGCATCTAGTTTTGTTCAGTTAATTTTTTCAGTTATAATATTTCATTACTATATCATGCTAAAAAATCATGAACATGATTTCTTTTAAATCAAAATTAAATGAAGTACCCGTCTTTCCTCCAGACCCCGTTTTATTCAAATATATTTTAAACTGCAATACTATTTTCGTACCCCGGACAACATTCCAGCCGTTGAGTTCTCCAGCGAAATTATCGCAGCGAGTAGAGCTGCGTTGCGTTGAATATATGAACGTCGATCTTAAAGAAGACGTCGTGTTATGGAGTCGGCAGAGAGCGTTCGAATGCGCATGCGCCCAAGTGAGGGAAAATAAGTTTTAGCGCAATATTTTTTATTTAGAAATAATGAAAAACAACTGGACATATTTCCATTATCAATTAAAAACGTCTCAACATTTTTCCATCATCAATTAAAAACGACTTAACATTTTTTCACTTAGTATCAATTAAAAGCGACTTAATATTTTTTCACTTAGTATCAATTAAAAGCGACTTAACATTTTTTCACTTAGTATCAATTAAAAGCGACTGCAAATTTTTTCATATTGTATCAATTTAAAACGGCTTAACATTTTTCATTTAATATAAATTAAAAACGACGAAACATTTTGTCGCATTGTATCACTTAGAAATTAGTTAACGTTGAGCCTCAACATAAATACTAAGACAAGGACCAGCGATGAAATATTTGTACTATATAAAACCTTCACAAATTGATCCGATCATTGAGTGTAAGAAAGGATTGGGAGTTGTATCTGAAGCAGATAGAAAAACGCTTCATAGAACAGAAAAAAATAATGCTTCATGAAAAGAACAAATAAAATTTTGCAAAATTAATGTCATAGAAAAAAACACTACGCAACCTCGAAGAATTAACGATGTCAAATGAGGTGTAACTTGATTTTTAAAGACATTCTTCAACGCAGAAAAACTCATTATTTTTAAAATATTCGTATTCACGAGATATAACTGCCTTTTCAAACTGCCTTCCATTTAGTATGGAATGCTATCGCACTATCTAATACACACTAACCTAATATTCAAAGTAATCTTACACTCCAATATAATTAGTGCGTATTTAATTAATGCGCACTAATTAATACACACTACGTCCTATCTAATACACACTATTTTGTAATACTACAACACACGTCCCACGAGCACTATAGCCCAGGCGGATGTGTGGAGCTAAGACCGGCCAGCACAGATACACTCCAACATGTCAGGTCACTCTAACTACAGAGTACATGCAGCAACACCGACGTAAACGTATTTTAACAGAACTTATGTTCGAAACAGGTTATCACGATTCTAGGAATTTTTTTCGCGGATGCATGTGAAAGAAACCAGCCGTAAAGAAAAAAAATTATAGTGGGAATTCCAATACTACAAACTTTATACGAAGAATACCGAATAATTTTGCATCAAGTTTCTAAGATTTTTTCCAAAAACGGGTGAAACGCCGAAGAATTTGCGCGGCGTGGTCTTTGCCCTGAGCCTTGAGCAGGACTGTGAAAAATGCCTGGAAATGTTCATTTATTCGTCTCAAAAACTGGTACATATTCCAGCGAGGGTTCAAGATTTCAGCTGAAAAACTGCCGAACGTTTTAACCGGCATGACTTAGCAGAGCTCGACGAGTGCAGCTTTTGATTTTTCCAGCGTTGGTCTCAAGACCCCCGCTTAGAAATAAAAATCTACGGAAACACAAACCCAGACACGGATTTTGAGACTCAAAAGATGAATCCGGGCGCACGACAGCAAAGCATTGCATTCAAATTCATATTTTTACTAAAAATCTGTTCAGGGTTTGTGGTTATTTATGGGGCCATTCTGCTCATGTTTGGTCAGCTCAAAAATCAAAATGCTGCTGCAAGTTTTCTAAATAAATGGCCAAGACCGCAATTAAATTAATTTCCAACTTCACGTTTCTGAAGCCATCACAAGGCGCTTCCGCCTGATGTAATTTAAAAAAATTAAATATGTTTTCTCTTAGATGAATGATCAATATATTCGACATCAGCGCAGTGATAGCTAGTCAATATACAATACAATATTGAATATACAATTCAAATACACAATATAAGGACTTATACCAGTCGTTATGTTTTTGTGATAAACAAAATTCAGGAGTGTGAGAAGTAATCGCAAAATCTGTTAAATTTCTCCAATTTAATCGTTGGTTTTGCTTTATTGCCTCAAAATTACGAGCATAGAAACGAGTCCTGGAAGAGAAAATACTTTAAGAACAAAACTCGTCTAATACGTGAAAAATTTAAAGGAAGAGCAGGCAATATTATTACGGATGGAAACAATCATTTTTCAGTTGGAAGCTAGAAAAAATTCTTTGTTGCAGTGGGAAATAACTGCTTCCAGAAATACGCACAAATTAATGGTGTATTCAAAATTCCTTCAACAATCCTCAGCGTTTTTTGAGATGTTTTGTAATGTTTATTCATTTTCATATCACAAATTGACTGTCATGTAACATTGAAAGTAAAAATTCATTAAAACAAAAAGAGAATAACATTTTCAAAGTTATCATTTAAAATCGATCTGAAATGTAGTTCAGCTTCAGGATCTATTAAAAGACAGAAGAACCTTTGTTTTGTGATAATGCCAGTGTACCGAAGCAACAGTTTATCAATTAAGGCAACTAGGTTAAGTGAATTAGGTTCAATATACTTGTACACCTTAGAATAGCGTCAGTGGTAGGATGCCCTAGAGCTTATTCGGGCCCACAGGTAGCTATACTCAAGTGTGTCCATTGAACTAAATCTCAGAAACAATCTATATCTTTATCGTTTGGGGTGCATAAATTGTTTAAGTTGTTTAAAACATTGGAGTCATGATGCCAGTGTACTGCAGAGCAGCACACTGATCAAGTAAGGCTCATCAGAGTCATGATGCCAGTGTACTACAGAGCAGCACACTGATCAAGTAAGGCACATCAGAGCTGTGATGCCAGTGTACTGCAGAGCAGCACACTGAGCAAGTAAGGCACATCAGAGTCATGATGCCAGTGTACTGCAGAGCAGCCCACTGAGCAAATAAGGCACATCAGAGTCATGATGCCAGTGTACTGCAGAGTGCAGCACACTGATCAAGTAGGGCTTATGAGAGTCATGATGCCAGTGTACTGCAGAGCAGCACACTGATCAAGTAAGGCACATCAGAGTCATGATGCCAGTGTTGACGCTACTGGGACGTCATAGCGATAAATCTTCGTTTCTAAGGGAATTATAAATGAACGCTAAGAGGTCGACAAACAACTTCCGTCTTCTGTGCAGATCATGTATTTGCATAAGGAAATAAGCATCAACCTCGTCTTCTGAGATTGTTTACTGACGGCGGTCCTTTCATATTCAGCTCTCAATTATTTCTCCGGTGTATAAGCTGAGGTGAAATTAGCTCTTAAATTCGAATGACAAGCACTCCAGATGTTATTGTTTTGCTTTTGTTTTGAGTTTCCAGCAAGTAGACTTCATATCCGTCGCAACCAGAACCACTGTTGTTTTCATTTCTGCGGATATTGATATGCAATATGCGTAATGTGTGGTATGAACAGCCATTGATATGCAATATTTCTGCGGCCATAGCAGATTTCTGCAGCCATTGATGTGCAATAAACGTCATGCGCTGTATTAATGCGTAGTCTATCATGTGATTAAATCGAATTAAAATAAAGTGAATTGGGGAGCAGCGGGAAAATTTACTTTTTGGTATACATTTTCCCGTTATGAAAAACCTATGGTAATGCACGAATGAATAAGGAATAGACTGTTGATGGAGCAAAAAGGAGTTTGATTTTGTAAGCGAAATACATGCACTTAGTGGCATTCAATTAATTTCAATTTCAACATTTCAAAGTTTCTGAATTTGAAGTATGCATATCGAAAAATTCAGAAGTTTCTAAAACTGCAGTCTATGTCGAGAGAACTTCAGGCAAATAAAAGTGTATTATGAGGGTTTTTAGGAAACGCTTGATTGGTAGATTCTGATTTATTCTCGGCGTATGAAAGCAACCGACGGCTCTAAACGTGCACTGCTTGCTAAGTTCTGACACTCACTGCAGCGTACTCGCGTCTTACTGGATAATTATGGGAATGTTTAAAAATTTTTTCCCAAAATTTCATTCCTAATGCGAGGGGATCTCTATGAAATTTTGTTATAAACCTGAATACCATGTATTAAGTGGTGAAACATTGTGCTTTATCCACACAGTAAGAGACGTTAGATCTCCTCTTAGATGCTTCCCATAAACAAACCGTGGACACGCCAATATTTCCCTAAAGTGATGCGTCTATTAAATTAGCAATCAAAACTTTTCCATTCATTTATATTACTTCACGTTACATTCATTCACTCATTTTATTCTGCGTCTAATATTGTTACAAATGTTATAAATGTTTTGATTCTTCCTAGAATACGCAAAGTCATGGTTCACCAAGCATGAGCGCCAAAAACTGTGACATTCCAAAGCAATCGACCTTAGATATCCGTCTGGATCTTGATTTAATTAGGATCGTTTGAGGGCTATCGTCATGCAAAAGTTAAGACAAACATGACCAAGTGAAACTTGTTCCGGGTCTAGGACGCTGGATGAGAGGTATTTGTCTTCAGGATCTCAGCTAATCACAAATTCCGAGTTTTGTCCTGTGTTCCAATAAGCCGATTTAATTATCGGGGAATCCCTTATCTGTTGCGACAGACTTGAGCGGATTCGAAAAGAGAACTTTGACCAAATCTCAGGAGCCTGGCGTTCTCGAAATCACTTCGTCCTGCAACGATAACGCGAAGTTGATGAATTTTCTCTCATTTCTGGGGTGTGGGACATTATGATCACATTCTGAGCAGGTTTAATACGATGGCTTCTTTTCTGTGAAGTATACAGTATGAAAACTCATCCAAAGACAACAGTTAGCGGGAAAATTGCATCATGGTTCATCTTTAAGAGTTGCCAACTTACTGAAGGAAGCGAAAAATTGCATTCCGAGACTAAAAAAGTGACTATTTGACTAAACTTTTCTTAAAAACGAGCTCAATTAGAATTGTCGGAAGAGATACGAAGAATTGAAGCCATCTTGGAACCACGGGGAGACGGGTACATTGTGTTATAGCTTAAGATCAAAGGAATTCACTAGGAAAATAATGGTTGGTCAAATTCAGCTTTTACGCACGAGGTATTTTCTTTAAATTTGGATCCTCAAAACTGGCTCACCAGAACTATGCACTGGAGGAGCAATGTTGCACATGCGATCGACCAAAAGGTAGGGAAACAGAAGTTAATTTTGTGATAGCTTTGATGTTCTGATGTTATTTAAGTGAAAATATTCTATAACAAAAGCTTACTTGCGAGTCCTGGATTGAGATATGGCTTTATTATGAGCATCGCCACAGTGGGAGTATTGCCACACTGTAAACATTGCCACAGTGAAACGTTAAAACAATGTAGTGATCACAATAGGCTCCTAATGAATAAATGTGCCGTTATTTTAACGAACTGACTGGTCTTTCTTAAAAGTTATGATTAGTCCCCGAAAATAATGCTTTATCTCTTGATGTTAAGAGTTGTCTTGATTTTCAGAGAACTTTTGATGCAATTAAATTTCCAGGGAGTCTACGTTTTAATTTCAATCGTTCTGTTGGCGTGATTTGACTTCCTTTTTCAAGAGGATTACACTTTAAGTATCTAGCTGTTTCTAGTGTTAGCCATCAACGTAGCTATGTTTCTCCAATGACTCGATGGAGTGCCAGCGCGATAGCTTTCATGGTCCACGTTCTAATATATTATCTGCTCTTTTCATTGAAATTTATCCTTGCATCTCAAAATATGGCATTTTTATTTAAAAGCTCACGTTAACTTTAAGTGCATTTTATCATCAGCCTTTCCTACACTCGTCGTAGATTAAAATCACTGACGATCAAATAGGGGGAATGCTTACGGGATCTGATTTATAGGTTTGAAGAGGGAGGGAGTCATAAAGATTTCTCAAACGCGTAATTCTTGAACAAAGAAAACACTCTGGCCAAGGATTTGAAACAAGCTCCATATATTTTCTCCGGCAAACATGGTCGCATAAAGGCACATAGAGTAGCCGATCATGTCTTTATGTTAAAGGAACCGATAAATTTACATGAAAATACCCCAAAATAGTTGATGACCACACTTATAGGTAAAACAAACACCGTTGATGTCAGAAATAATTTACAGCGATACCTATAAATAAAACAAACACTGTTGTAGTCGCAAAATAGCATTGTTATAATTGACTTACACACTGAATCGCAGAGTAAATCAAACTGGTTTACGATAGGAGCTGTTATACCTACAAATACTTCACGTATTTGTGCTGGAAATATCTAATTGAGGTTACTGTATTGAAATTATTCGTGTAATAGGGATTGAAAAATAGAAATGTATGCAATTGAAGCGATGGTAGTAAGGAAAAATACTAGTTAAAAGCCATCTTACATGGATCGCCAGCCAGAGAACAGAAATTAATGTTTTTGTACCTGAATTTCCTACCGAGTAGAGAAAGTTTTCTGATTCGTTATTTAAATGAATCTGAAGGTTTCACTTTATTCCACATTCGCTATAGTTCAACTCCTCAGTTTATTCGTTACCAGAGTATTTTTCAATAGGATTTTTAATATTCGAATAAAAATCTACGTTGAAACTTTAAAAAAGGGTGAGAGGAAATAACTGCATGTAAAATAAAGCGTAATCCTTTCCTCACATGGCAACTGCATACCCTTCTAGGGGCAATTTCTTTCTTTCAGCTTTTATTTCCCTTCTTCCTTTCACACTTAGTCTCTTTACATCCAAACTAACTGTAATCCTCCTATTTTCTACTAGTTTTATTTATAAAGCCTGCAATAGCCTTACCTTCACTACAACTAATCGTTTACGTCCCGTGCATTCTGTTTTGTCTTCAACATTTTATTATTTTCTGAGGAGTTAATAAAATTGTTTGCTCGTCCTTTCTTCCTTAATTTTGGATTCTCTTCTTCACTTTAAAAATAAAAACATTTTCCAATTGGGTCAGTTTGGCTGTTCTTTAGACGTATAGGTTGATGTTTTATATTTTTGAGCTTCCGCAGCAGTGGCAACTTTTTTTTAATGTGTTCACGCTGAGCGCTTTGTGTATCGATGTTGTATACTGTGTCGTGTCATACTTCAAAATTTTTTCTACATTGTATGAATGAAAAATAGAACATAATACGTCGATTTGATTGATTGACTTTGGAATGAGTCTACTGCTGCCGGGCTCCTAAGGTCGGTGTTGTTTTGCTTTTTATTTGTAAATTTTAACTTCGAGGTTTTCGCTTCACTTTTCCGAGAATTTTCTGAGTTTATATTCAACTCAGCAGAGGGAAGTACTAGGTCAGTAAAGCTCATTTCGCTCTCAATCAAGTTGAATATGAGGAACTAAATCTAATGCATAAAAGTCACAAGGTTAAGTACCCACGATACTGGGCCATGATTGTAACTGGATTAGTTGCATTAGCTAATGTGATAAAATAGTCTCAGCTTGATTAATTGAGGGAAATCATCAATTAAATGTTGTTTATTGTATATAAAATGGAAGTAAAATAGATCAAAATCGAATATTCCAATGCGGGCACCTAGAAATCACAGAAATAGAATTGAGGTAAATCAGTTGGAAGTACAAGCAGGCAAACTATACATGTTTCTAGTTTTTGAGCGCTAATGATATTTTGGCAAAACTTGAGAACAACACGACAAAAAGAAAGGATTTAGCATTTTTTATTGTCATTTTTACATACTCCAAATTTGTTGGAATTTTATAGGGGTTCATTATTTTTAAGACATGTGATCATCTCTCACTGAACGGAATACAAGAAAACTTGTATTGAATCTACTTTTATTCGAATGCCTCCCACAACCAGTTGAATTTTCCAGGAGCCATCTAACGCCATTTCGTAACGCCTCTCACTCTCAGATAACCTCAGTGCAACACCAAAAAAAATAGCAATCAACCACAAAAATTCAATTTTTTGCAGGTAGCAGAAAGCAACGAGGCGCTGAGCACGCCGGTGGGGGTGACGTTTTGGCTGCTCACATTCTCGCTGATCCTGACGATAGGCCTGCTGCATCCTCCTGCGGCCACTCGCGCCCACTTGGTCACGCCCACAGCCCTCTTCATCGTCGTCATCCACACCACCCTCACGGTGGACAGGAGACTCGCAGGAGCGCTGTCTGCCTTCAGCAGTTTTCTGCCGTGCGTCCCGAGAATGTTGGGCGATTACGTCTGGTCTGTCCAGCGCGGCGCAGAGTTCAACTACAGCGAAACTCTGAACAGCAGTGTGAACAGCAGTGACGGTGTGTTCAGTGATGTGTTTTTCAGGACAAATGGCGAGCTTTTGGCCGGTGATGGTGGTAGTGACGAGAGAACTCAAGAATTCGTGAGGAGTGAGTGGAACAATGAAAGTTCTGAAAATTTTACTGCTGCTGGAGATGATCCCGTGGTTCTGGCTTCGTCTGTAGCGTGGAGCACCAGTGAGGTGAGCCTGTTCTTTCTTATTTCGACACTGAAAATTAAATAACTTATTGTTCGACTGTAAAAATTACTTTGTTGGTGAGATGTGCGTAGCAAGCGTGAACGTATATTAAATGGATGGCATATAAACGATTGGTTTAAAAATTTTTGGTTGTATACGAAGGCTTGAAAAAATTTACTTCTTTTTTTTCGAGGAGGATGAAAGATTTGTAATATTCGTTTGTAGCTGAAAGATCCAGCTAATTTTTTTCTTTCTAAATTATTTTGCTGAACTTGTACTTATGGTAACAAAAAGTAAATTATCTAGAATGCCCTAATGCCCATGATGTGGATGTGGAACTTGTATAATCCGTGTAATGAGTATGAACAATCGAAAGATCGATGCTTAATAGAATTCAAATAAATTCAGAGGCACGTATTTGAGATGCATTTCGTTAATTAAGTAGAGTAAAAGAGTTACAATCAGATTAACGCAGTGCTCGTTGCACGAATTTTAAGCTTGTTATCCGCGTCCACGTGAATATTTGCAGTGCATCTAACCCGATTTGAAAATTTCCTTGGCGTCCTTTACTCATACCGAACGTTTTACATTCACACAAATCTTTTATTGATAATTATTGTGGAATTTCTTATGGCAACTCGCTGACATTTCAGAACCAGTCTGGATCGACTTACAAACATGTCAGCGATGTTTTTGATAAATTATGTTTAGAAAAGTTCATTCATTCCACAATGAAAACGACGAACTATTTAAGTGAAGACTATAAAATGTCGTCAAGAAGTGAAATTGTGAAGTGAGAGAATGTTGGCCACATCAGCGGAGCTGCAGCACTGGACTTCTTGGGTACGCCTGTGCCCAGCGGCTGAAGGGGTTGGCTTTGAAAAATTCTAACTCATTAGTGCTTCTATGCACTTTCAATTGTTTCCGGCTTTTGACAGCTAAATGAAATTCCTCTGAAAATATTACTTTCTCAAATAAAATACTTTGATGTCTTCGAAAAGTTCTTGACTTTCTGGTACAAAGTTACTAAATTCCATTAAATTATATTATTTAATGGAATATAGAACTATTTTCATCGAAAAAAATATTCTCCAAATCAACTTCCTCATTTTTTAAGATAAAATGACTTCGTAAACGACATTCATTATAACACTGGTTCAATTATTGTTATACACTACCTCATTAAACATCTGTGTTCAAAGTAGGTGCTAAAGTTAAATTATACTCAGTGGCCTCCTCCAAAAAAAAACGTGTGGTGAAAATATTGTGAAAATGAAACAATTTCATTCACAGGAAACATTGAGCTTCAAACATTCTTTTGCTGTCGCTTGGATTTTTTTTTAAAAATTTCAAACGTGAAAATATGAGTCAGAAATGATGATCCGTGGCGTAGTCTAGTCGACAGAAGAACTTTCGGTGCCGATAGTACCGCTATGGTGACAAACCTTGTAGAACACTAGGGTGCTGATTTTCCTTATTTCGAATGACGTACGCGTTCGTATCTTTGACAGATTTGTTACACCGGTAGTCGACCTAATATTTGACGACACGTGACAAGACGATGTCAGCATTTATAAATTTAGCCCCGGTTGGCAAAAATGCATCTCTGCAAGTCCAAGCAGATTTACACTGACCGCCCTAGCGAGGTTAGTCGACTTTGTATCGAGCTTGTGCATGGCTAACGAGCTCATCACTGACAATTCATTCATCATTCAGCATCGATCAAAGGATCACCAACAAGCGCTTCATGACTCCCAAATTTAAAGGCCGTCGTCGGCGAGGCAGAGCAAAACCTTCCTCAGATCGTAACAAGCAGCAAATCCTCCTGGCTTTGCCCAACCAACAATACAAAATTTAAGAATTCTTACATGTTTAAGTTCATAAAATGTGTTTGTGCTTGGTTGTACTTAATAACGTAGTGTATTTAAAAAATTACGAAGTGTTGATGGTCCCAATGACTAGTATTGCATACCTGTTGAGGGAATAGTGCATGCCTCACTTAATAATGAATGGTGTTTTTCGATAGTCCTGAGAAAAAATTCTTAAAATGTATTTAAAAATGGCTTTTATTGAACAAGTTAACGTTAAAGTTCAGGTCAACCGTTTATTTACCATCAAGTAGGTTTCAAGATTCTTAACACTTAGTGACGCACAGGAAGAACATTGCACTTTTGACGAGAAGATGCATGGTTCAAATCCCCGTTACTGCATCGCTTTTTTCAGAGTACGCAGCTCCTTTGGGAATGTAGAGCACGTAAAAGACGGATGCAAGAGGGTCTATGGAAACCCTGCTCCTCAATACGACGGGATGTTTTTTTCTTGCATTTGAAAGCTGAAAAGTCACTGCGAGAAAAAATACGATTGTAAAATAGAGTCGTCTAGAAAGTTTCCTGTAGAACCCTTTTTCTCTTATTAGAAGATTGTGGCCCATTTCGTGGAACCAAAAAATTATTTTTGTTTGAAATTGACTGCATTTACGCCTTAAATGCTTATCATTACCAAATAATTAATGTATCACTAGATCACATGTAGAATATCACCAGGCTGGTCGTGAAAAAAAAGACGACGAACAGTTGCTTAACGCTCTGGGCTCCAGAAACTGTCGCGGCTCATCAGGAGTTGTCTCACAAGTAATTTAGAATTTCGGCATCTGTCGGAAGTAATTCCTCATCACACGACGCGACTGCTGCAAGAAAAATTACTCCCTTCCGGCACACTCGGATGCTCTGCTCCTCCAAGTCTTAATGGATTAAATGAACTTTGAATGCTGTCAAGAAAATACTGGACTAATTAAAGTAGGCTTTATCTCAACTTTTGACGCTGCCTAGAGCGAAACACCGCTTAGTTCTATTGTCGAGCGCCGTAACAGATTTTCTACGTTGATTTTAAATTTTTCACGAGTCTGATTACCATTTCAACTTAAGCCGTTGAGGTTCAACTTGAGCTGTTGAGGTTTTTAAGTTGTGGTTTAAAATAGCTCCTTCATCCCCTTAACTTCTTACCAGTTCTTGAGTCAAGAAACAAACGCCGTTTTTGTGTTATGGACTCCCTTTGTTTGATTAGCTTTATTGACGGAAGCCTCGTTCTTTCAGTAGAAATTTTTTTATTTACGTACACCTGAATTTTGTACCCAGTGGGGACTGATAATATTGCGTTTATAGTCTGAGTGCCAGTGGTGGCACACGATCACAACCAATGAACTGTGGATGGGCTCGAAAATAATTGCCATTGCGTAGTAGGATTTGAAGAGAGGTAAGGCACATGTGAGTTACTGCTTCTGAAACTAGACGAAACAACTCCTAAATAATAATAATTCATATGAGCCTTGTTACCAACGTGGTTTCTTCATTTTGAATGGGGAGATTCCTTGCGCAAACGAGGCAGTTCATTTATACTTTTTCGTAGTAAAGTATCACTATTGAAGATGCTCTGTTTTTTAGCAGATGACTAACCCTATGCAGAGACGCTTTTTTAAAGTTTATTGCTCTTCATTAAAATATTTGCGGCGACGATGAGCATCGTAAACACAATGAGCAAAAATCACAATAGAAAATGAATTGAAAAAATCCAATTTAAGAGTGCTTTAACGATCTCGCCATTCATTTTTTTGTTGCACAAAATAAATTTAAACCGAATATGGGAAATAGTTAGCTTAAACTTATACTTTCTCTGTATATTAGTAATGAGAAATAAACCTCATAAAAACGTCTAAAGAAACTTGTAACTAATTAAAATAAAATTTTAGTGAATTAAAATATATTCGCACGTAAAACATGGTGGGGACACGAAGTACATGAAGAAAATTTAGAGACTTAAAAGATATTAAACGTGAAATATTTTGTTAAACCCTTTAACACAGCGGCTGGCTGAGCTGAAGTTCAATATCCTGTTTAATGAAGCCAATTCAAGTTTTCAAATTTTCGTGAAAATGAGAACAATAACTGGGTAGTCCTATTGCGTGCGTTTAAGCTCGCACTGCAAAAAATTTCTTGTCGACAGTGCACCAAAAACTGCATTGATTGCGGTTCGTAACAAGGGAAAAGCCGCAAGCCTTCCTCACAGTGCCATTGTTTATAATTTGAAGAATACTTTCCCAAACATTTGGGTTCAGTAACATTTTCAGGGATAAATTACTTGACACATTCTGGTAACATGATCTCATTTCCGACTCTTTTGATACTACGCGACCTCGACCACTGCCTCGTCATATTTTGCAACTGAATTCCGGCACCACATTCTGGTACTTCACTCTGGCACATCGTTCCGGTACCACATTCCGGCATCACACTCTAGCACTGCACTCCGATGCCACATTCGGGTACCGCATTCCGGTACTACTATCTGGCACCACATTCCAATACCATACTCCAGTGCCTCATTCCGGTACCACACTTAAGTTCCGCAGGGGAGCTCACACAGCCGAATGTACCGTTTACAAACGCAAAATAGTTCAAAATTTTGCCCTACACACATTCTTGCTATGTACAGGTACTGCAAGAGGGGAAAAAACGTTTAGACTCAACCATAACAAATTCCGTAGTCTCCAAACTTGAATTGCTATTTCACTCCACCTTCACTTCGAATAGTCATACCGCAAAGAGTGCGCCCTAAAAGATAAATTATTTCTAGAAATCATTTTGATTTATTCACAGCAGCACGCGAACTTCCGACGCAGCTCGTTACTCAGCTGCGTTTTCCCTTCGGGCTGCACCAGAAGAAAATTTTTTTCCGGTCTAGCGTAGAATTCGAAGTTCACACATCGCCTCTCGCGAGTCGCTGGTCCCAGTAAAGCGACGTCTTCTCAAGCGTGCATGTCGCGGCCAGGAATATTTCTGGCAAATTGAGACGGGCGTGCTCCAACTTGCCATTTTGCCTCCAAAAATCCTGTTTGCCTGAAAAAAATCTTCAGACTCTCATGGAGAAGAGAAAACGAAGTCTTTCATACCGAACTGGAATGCCGCACAGACGAAGTTGTTGGTTTGTCCCACCAATTCCCGGGATTGAAGCTAAATTCTGGTCTGAGCAATGATTGCTCTGTGGTCCGTTTTCGGTCACGAACACGAGACTTCTGTCATCCAAGGAATGTTCAGGACTCGGCTCGAGGATATTTTGCTTTGATTTTTGCAAGCAAGCGAAATAATTTGTCTGAGTGACGGAGATGTTTGCGCAGAGCATCAGAGCGACGGTCATTTGAGAGGCAAACCTCCGGAACGAAACACACAAACTGTGAGGATGGGAGACTTATTTGAAGTTTGAAATAATATCCTGCAATCGGTAATTATTTGGAATCTAAATAAAAACCGACGGTCAGATCAGAATTTGAAGAATTATTTACACATCATTTGGAAAACGCATATATTTAAGTCACATTTTGAGTTCCTCACCAAAAACGAATTCTTACTAGTCATAAATGTCGTATTGGTAGCCTGGAGATATTGCTAATTTGTAATTGACTGAAATTGAGTAAATGCTGATATTTATAACTTTCCACAGCTCAAATGAAAGTTTATTTTCATATTTTCAGCTTATATTTTTATTTTCAATCTGTCATATATATCAAGTTATTTTTACGTGAAGTTATTGTATTTTAAACTGAAGAAACTGTTGGTCACAGCATCGCACAGTGACCACTGCACCATATGGTGACCACTGCACCACACGGTGACCACTGCACCACGCAGTGACCACTGCACCACACGGTGACCACTGCACCACACGGTGACCACTGCACCACGCAGTGACCACTGCACCACACGGTGACCACTGCACTACACGGTGACCACTGCACCACACGGTGACCACTGCACCACGCAGTGACCACTGCACCACACGGTGACCACTGCACCACACGGTGACCACTGCACCACGCAGTGACCACTGCACCACACGGTGACCACTGCACCACACGGTGACCACTGCACCACACGGTGACCACTGCACCACGCAGTGACCACTGCACCACGCAGTGACCACTGCACCACACAGTGACCACTGCACCACAGGGTGACCACTGCACCACGCAGTGACCACTGCACCACACGGTGACCACTGCACCACACGGTGACCACTGCACCACAAGGTGACCACTGCACCACTCGGTGACCACTGCACCACACGGTGACCACTGCACCACACGGTGACCACTGCACCACGCGGTGACCACTGCACTACACGGTGACCACTGCACCACACGGTGACCACTGCACCACACGGTGACCACTGCACCACACGGTGACCACTGCACCACACGGTGACCACTGCACCACACGGTGACCACTGCACCACACGGTGACCACTGCACCACACGGTGACCACTGCACCACACGGTAACCACTGCACCACACGATAACCACTGCACCACACGGTGACCACTGCGCCACACGGTGAGCACTGCACCACACGGTGACCACTGCACCACACGTTGTCTACTGCACCGAATGGTAGACATTGTTACAATGAAGCTAATAAAAATTAACTTTAATTTCACAAACTCGTTTTGAAGCAGACCGTTATGAATATTCCACGTCGACGAAAATATACATTTTTGATGACGTTAGAATATTTGCAATGCCTAGCTTCGTATTTTCTGAAATGATCAAATCCTCGCCACATTCTCTGAACTCTGCCGGACTCCCTCGCGATTGTGGGGCATGTTTGTTCAGCTTGTTACTCGGACTATTTATTTTCGCTAGAGAACATTGAGTTTTTCAGGCGCGACGGAAGGCATTTTTCTCTTGCAAAGCTGCCTGCTTTGTGTGTCTGGCATTCAAGAGACGGCATCGACTAGGCCAGCTGGCGAGGGCGGCGGAGAATCTTTAATGCACTTGTCTCGAGTGAGGACCATTACTCTGCGTCCGAGCTTCTTCTGAGAAATTTCCCTGCTAAAACCAACTGGGCTGAGTTCGGCTGACGGATCTTGCGACGGAAGTGAAATGACGTCCGAGCAGCGGAGCGACACCTCGCTCCGCCACTGGGGATGTTTTTAACTCTTTAACGCTCCAGAGAACCAAATGGTCCTCTTTCTAAATTAGTTTCAATATATTGTATTTATTTTCCAATTTGACCCGTAATGTGTTCCTCGAAGTGCACTGCCGATGGGCAGTTTCTCCCGAATTTTGGTGTCAGAGACAACCGGAAACCAGCGCCAGTCTGTTGACTGTGGTTGTGAAAAAAGTAATATGAGCACAAAAATGCTGACGTTAAAGGGTTACCTCTTAGGCCGCGATGTGAGCCGCCGGTGTACACGGAGGGGATTTTCATGATGCTGCTGACCGACCAGTAGTCACAAACTAAATTTTCATGAATACTTTATCAAATGTGAATAAAGGCAGGATCTAGTTAATGTTTGATATTTCTTAAATTGCTGACTCCAATGGATTCTGAATTTGAGTTCAATATTAAACTTCAGTTTAATCCATCGCAATCAAAGTGTTAATGTCACTCCGCTCTTACTGAGCATTGCTTGACCATACATGCTAGGGTGATGTGAACCGCTGTAATTTCTATGCGTACTTTATTTTTCTTCAGAGTAATTCAACTTTTGCATCAATGGGAATAAAAGCTCACAGGGGGATAATATGACGTCCCTGGATAGGTCTTATTTTAGTCGAAATAGATTAGTAGATTAGGTCTACTGTTCTGTACAGGACCATCCTTTTCGGCTCACTGCTGTCCACTTTTTCGGCTCCTTTTAGTTTCTTCTCCAATTTTATTTTGTTTCGTAAACTTTCTTCCTACTATACTGTTTCTATGTACAAGGGATCTTGCGTGTAAATACACCTTGTGCGTAGATTCCCTGTTTCCTTAACTTTATACTAAAAAGCAACTTCCTCTTTTCTTTCTTTAAAACATAGAACAGCTGTGTTGTGGTACGGGAGGCTTATACCAACTTATAATCTAATCTTCATAAAAAATATCGATACTAGGCTGAGTTGTGCGTTAATAGCAGTAACGATGCGAATGTTGAACTGTGTTGATGCTCAGGTGTGTTGGTGTTTAATTTTGTGTGTTGGGAAAACAGAGATGCTTGTCAATGACTTGAAGCGCCTCTCTCATCATTAGCATGGGTTACTCATTATATTGTACGTCTTTCTAGGGTACATTAACATGGGTGGGTTACTCATTACATTGTACGTCTTTCTAGGGTACATTAACATGGGTGGGTTATTCATTATATTGTGCGTCTTTCTAGGGTACATTAACATGGGTGGGATATTCACTGTATTTTACGTCATTATATGGTACACTAACAGGGCTTTACTCATTGTAAGGTGCGTTACAAAATAACCAGTTTTTGAACAACAAGCCGTTACCTAATTGAAGTTTGAAACAACGTACGATTTCAAGATTCCATACAGCGTTGCAAGTAATATATACTCAAACTGTATGCAGTGAGTGAACCAGTTATCATTAATTCACCTTGAAACACGAAAATCGTCTTGGCAGTTGAATAAAAAAAAACACTGACTTATAAAAATTCTTTGCTAAGCTGCTCAATCATTTCAAGACAGATTGAAATGCCCCAGCACTGAAAGCGATTGCGAGTTAAATGTTATTTAAAAGCTCAGTCGGACTGTTCAGTTTCCGTAAACATTTACAATGTAAGAGCTTAAGGTAATCTGCGATCAGTTGAAAATATAGTTACAGGGATCCGTTCTTCTCTGGGACAGCTTGTACGAGAGGCCGACCTTCGTTCTGTCAATACAGAGTGTAGAGCGTGTATGTGTGGTGTGTGTGGGTGTGCGGAGCGTGTGTGTGGGGCGTGTGTGTGTGGGGCGTGTTAAAGGCGTGTGGGAGGCGTGTGGGAGGCGTATAGGGGGATTGAATTCCTGGAAAACTACACAAATTGGAAGGGAGGAAGCTCACTGATTAACGAGGAATTTTACAGGCACAACTCGGATCCCGAAGTCAATAACAAATGTGACCCTCGATTGAACAGCCCAGTAATCGAATAAGCTTCGTATGGGATTTAATCGCGTTGCTTAGATCTCGATTGGACGAGAAATTGAGGGCTTTAAAAATGCTATTTACCGGTCACGCACGTTGAGAAAATTGAAGTTGGTGTCGGAGCTTTTGGTGTAATGCAAAGACGAATTGTGGAATTAAATACCGAAGCAAAATTCCTTTATCATGAAATCTATGTAGAATTTTTGTGCTAAATGGCAGTCAATTCAATTTGAATGGCATTCAAGTATGGAAAATGCCACAATTGAAACAGGTGGACGAAGCTCAGACAACGAAAAGGGGATCGACACAGAAAGTGTCGATCGACACAGAAAGTGTCGATCCACTAATGTAAGTTCCAAAAATCAGTACCACAAATTTTAAGTTCCACAAATAAGTATAAGTCATAACTTCCACAAATAAGTTCCACAAATGTTTCCTTGAGTATCGTCAAATAAGTTCCTAATGTTTAGTTACTTCCATTAGTGTTTTATAAGTTCCACATATGTTTCCTTGAGTATCGTCAAATAAGTTCCTAATGTTTAGTTACTTCCATAAATATTTTATAAGTTCCACAAATGTTTCCTTGAGTATCGTCAAATAAGTTCCTAATGTTTAGTTACTTCCATTAGTGTTTTATAAGTTCCACATATGTTTCCTAGAGTATCGTCAAGAACGCATTTTGGCGGCGATCCTGAAATAAAGAGTAAGCGTGATTTTTCCGAGCCCGCCGCATCATTAGCAGCAAGGGAGGAGGAAAGAACGCCCCGGGATGCAGAGGTCATTCATGCAGAGCTTGTGTGTCGGGTGTAGCATAGCAGGCACAGTTTTCTTCTTGAAATGTAAACAAATGCGAGGAAATTGAGAGGCGAGGAGAGGTAAATAAGCTTGCAAAATGAATAAAATTTAAGGAAGAACAATAAGGGAAGTTCAGGGGGGAGGCAAACGAGGAATCAGTTCTAAAAAGAGCGATTACACGGTTTTATAAGGCAGCCATTGTGGATTGTAGCGTTGTCTTTGTGAAGTTACATATCTTACTTAAAATGATGCTGCAAGTAAAACGTACGGCTCGGAAAATAACAAAATAACCAGGATGTAGAACAACAGGGATAATAATAAAATCACAGGGATACACAACATGGATAACAGTCAAATAACAGGGATATACAACAACAGGGATAATAACAAGTTTCATCTTGAGCCATACATGTGATACGGTACGGAAAAAGAGCGACTGTGGCCATTTTTGAACTGAATTTCAACATGTATGCATGGATAACATTCTTGAAAATTCTTGATTCGTGTTTTTCTGCTCTTTTACGATAAAATAGCATAATGTATGATAATACTTCCGGGAAACTAACTATAATTCATTAAAAAATACGCGAAAGCCAATACGAGACCAAATTTGGCAGCACGATGGTGACGTCATAGCTCGGTGGGCCAGGCTACAGCAGAATTTGGCAGCACGATGGTGACGTCGTAGCTCGGTGGGCTAAGCTACAGCAGAATTTGGCAGCACGATGGAGACGTCACAGCTCGGTGGGCCAGGCTACAGCAGAATTTGGCAGCACGATGGAGACGTCACAGCTCGGTGGGCCAGGCTACAGCAGAATTTGGCAGCACGATGGAGACGTCACAGCTCGGTGGGCCAGGCTACAGCAGAATTTGGCAGCACGATGGTGACGTCGTAGCTCGGTGGGCTAAGCTACAGCAGAATTTGGCAGCACGATGGAGACGTCACAGCTCGGTGGGCCAGGCTACAGCAGAATTTGGCAGCACGATGGTGACGTCACAGCTCGGTGGGCCAGGCTACAGCAGAATTTGGCAGCACGATGGAGACGTCACAGCTCGTGGGCCAGGCTACAGCAGAATTTGGCAGCACGATGGATACGTCACAGCTCGGTGGGCCAGGCTACAGCAGAATTTGGCAGCACGATGGAGACGTCACAGCTCGGTGGGCCAGGCTACAGCAGAATTTGGCAGCACGATGGAGACGTCACAGCTCGGTGGGCCAGGCTACAGCAGAATTTGGCAGCACGATGGTGACGTCGTAGCTCGGTGGGCTAAGCTACAGCAGAATTTGGCAGCACGATGGAGACGTCACAGCTCGGTGGGCCAGGCTACAGCAGAATTTGGCAGCACGATGGTGACGTCACAGCTCGGTGGGCCAGGCTACAGCAGAATTTGGCAGCACGATGGAGACGTCACAGCTCGTGGGCCAGGCTACAGCAGAATTTGGCAGCACGATGGAGACGTCACAGCTCGGTGGGCCAGGCTACAGCAGAATTTGGCAGCACGATGGTGACGTCACAGCTCGGTGAGCTAGACCGAAGTAACAGAATAGAGAAAAAACAGCCCCTGCTCGATATTTCTTTGCTGTTGAGTTAAAAGTTAACTAACACATGACTTCGATCAGTCATGCAACATTCTCTGATTACATATGATAAAAAATAAACAGATCATCCCTTGCATCAAGCAGTTCCAGACGTACCATTACATGGTATATCATACTTTAATGAATCCTTAACCTTCCTCGCCAGACCAAGACTTGTATGGAATTTAAACTTACAGTGAGTGTGAAATGATTTTTTTGAAATGCAGAACAGCAGAGTAACTTTAGGACAGAAGTACTGGCATTTTAATTCAAAATCAGTCAGCGTTCACCTATTTCCTCCAGAGGCCGTGTTTTGTCTGTATGAATCTTCTTCCAGTGAGGGAAAACAGGATTGGAGGAGTAATTTTGTTAGGCGAGTCTGGCCATTTGGTGAGGTGAGTCTGGCCATTTGGTGAGGTGAGTCTGACCATTTGGTGAGGTGAGTCTGGCCATTTGGTGAGGTGAGTCTGACCATTTGGTGAGGTGAGTCTGACCATTTGGTGAGGTGAGTCTGACCATTTGGTGAGGTGAGTCTGGCCATTTGGTGAGGTGAGTCTGACCATTTGGTGAGGTGAGTCTGACCATTTGGTGAGGTGAGTCTGACCATTTGGTGAGGTGAGTCTGGCCATTTGGTGAGGTGAGTCTGACCATTTGGTGAGGCGAGTCTGACCATTTGGTGAGGTGAGTCTGGCCATTTGGTGAGGTGAGTCTGGCCATTTGGTGAGGTGAGTCTGGCCATTTGGTGAGGTGAGTCTGACCATTTGGTGAGGCGAGTCTGGCCATTTGGTGAGGTGAGTCTGGCCATTTGGTGAGGTGAGTCTGACCATTTGGTGAGGCGAGTCTGGCCATTTGGTGAGGCGAGTCTGGCCATTTGGTGAGGCGAGTCTTGCCATTTGGTGAGGCGAGTCTGGCCATTTGGTGAGGCGAGTCTGGCCATTTGGTGAGACGAGTCTGACCATTTGGTGAGGCGAGCCTGACCATTTGGTGAGGCGAGTCTGGCCATTTGGTGAGGCGAGTCTTGCCATTTGGTGAGGCGAGTCTGGCCATTTGGTGAGGCGAGTCTGGCCATTTGGTGAGGCGAGTCTGGCCATTTGGTGAGGCGAGTCTGGCCATTTGGTGAGGTGAGTCTGGCCATTTGGTGAGGTGAGTCTGGCCATTTGGTGAGGTGAGTCTGACCATTTGGTGAGGCGAGTCTGGCCATTTGGTGAGGTGAGTCTGGCCATTTGGTGAGGTGAGTCTGGCCATTTGGTGAGGTGAGTCTGGCCATTTGGTGAGGCGAGTCTGGCCATTTGGTGAGGCGAGTCTGGCCATTTGGTGAGGCGAGTCTGGCCATTTGGTGAGGTGAGTCTGGCCATTTGGTGAGGCGAGTCTGGCCATTTGGTGAGGTGAGTCTGACCATTTGGTGAGGCAAGTCTGGCCATTTGGTGAGGTGAGTCTGGCCATTTGGTGAGGTGAGTCTGGCCATTTGGTGAGGTGAGTCTGGCCATTTGGTGAGGCGAGTCTGGCCATTTGGTGAGGCGAGTCTGGCCATTTGGTGAGGCGAGTCTTGCCATTTGGTGAGGCGAGTCTGGCCATTTGGTGAGGCGAGTCTGGCCATTTGGTGAGGCGAGTCTGGCCATTTGGTGAGGCGAGTCTGGCCATTTGGTGAGGCGAGTCTGGCCATTTGGTGAGGCAAGTCTGGCCATTTGGTGAGGCGAGACTGACCATCTGGTGAGGCGAGTCTGACCATTTGGTGAGGCGAGTCTGACCATTTGGTGAGGCGAGTCTGACCATTTGGTGAGGCGAGTCTGGCCATTTGGTGAGGCGAGTCTGGCCATTTGGTGAGGCGAGACTAGCCATCTGGTGAGGCGAGTCTGACCATTTGGTGAGGCGAGTCTGACCATTTGGTGAGGCGAGTCTGGCCATTTGGTGAGGCGAGACTAGCCATCTGGTGAGGCGAGTCTGACCATTTGGTGAGGCGAGTCTGACCATTTGGTGAGGCGAGACTAGCCATCTGGTGAGGCGAGTCTGACCATTTGGTGAGGCGAGTCTGACCATTTGGTGAGGCGAGTCTGGCCATTTGGTGAGGCGAGTCTGGCCATTTGGTGAGGCGAGACTAGCCATCTGGTGAGGCGAGTCTGACCATTTGGTGAGGCGAGTCTGACCATTTGGTGAGGCGAGTCTGACCATTTGGTGAGGCGAGTCCGGCCATTTGGTGAGGCGAGTCTGGCCATTTGGTGAGTCAAAGCTGGCCATTTGGTGAAGAGTCCTACAAGCACGCTGCTTTTAATTATATTAGCATGAGACTCGCCCACTCTACATGTGATGAATAATAAATTAGCATAACACATCGAAATGAAAATTACTGCCATTTGGCTACGGAAGATATGTGGTGCATGTCGATCTCAGCAATTTTCCAGTATTCCTCATACTGTTCTTTGTAAAATGTTTGAATGTTCGGCAAAAAAAACTGACCACATTTTCTACAATTTTCCCTAATGAGATGTTTTTAGGCACTCTTGGTTTGATGCTCGCAAAATGTTCCGAATGCAGCGCTTGTGCACAGCCGCGCAAATATGGGCAGCGTGTTGGAAAGCAGCGTGAAATTTTTTGAACTTCTGATTGGACGGCCTCATCACCACACTTGAGCGACTACCGGCCTTCTGATTGGACGGCCTCATCACCACACTTGAGAGACTACCGGCCTTCTGATTGGACGGCCTCATCACCACACTTGAGCGACTACCGGCCTTCTGATTGGACGGCCTCATCACCACACTTGAGCGACTACCGGCCTTCTGATTGGACGGCCTCATCACCACACTTGAGCGACTACCGGCCTTCTGATTGGACGGCCTCATCACCACACTTGAGCGACTACCGGCCTTCTGATTGGATGGCCTCATCACCACACTTGAGCGACTACCGGCCTTCTGATTGGACGGCCTCATCACCACACTTGAGAGACTACCGGCCTTCTGATTGGACGGCCTCATCACCACACTTGAGCGACTACCGGCCTTCTGATTGGATGGCCTCATCACCACACTTGAGCGACTACCGGCCTTCTGTGCCTCAGTATAGCTGCTGCGCTACACTGAGGAGCTGAGTGCTGCATCACACTGAGGAGATGAGTGCTGGATTATACTGAGGAGCTGAGTGCTGCATTACACTGAGGAGCTGAGTGCTGCATTACACTGAGGAGCTGAGTGCTGCATCACCCTGAGGAGCTAAGTGCTGCCCTACACTGAGGAGCTAAGTGCTGCATTACACTGAGGAGCTGAGTGCTGCATCACCCTGAGGAGCTGTGTGCTGCACTACACTGAGGAGCTGAGTGCTGCATTACACTGAGGAGCTGAGTGCTGCACTACACTGAGGAGCTAAGTGCTGCATTACACTGAGGAGCTGAGTGCTGCATTATACTGAGGAGCTAAGTATTGCAATACACTGAGAAAGCTCAGAGATATCGCGCTTAACACCGCACCACACGCGTAGAGCAAAGCGCCTGAGAGGGAACCGTCTATTCGGGCGCAGAGTCTGTCTTTGTTCAGGGCCCATTCGTTTGCAGTAAATGATCGCTCTGAAAAATGCTTGAGAGCGAGCTCTGAAAACTGCCCCAAAAAGAGTGATTGCAGCCAGCGAAACTCAGGCAAGTCGTGCATGAAGGTTTGAAATAAAGTTAGACGTGGCTGAGAAGTTCACTCTATTTCCAAGCGATGGTCTTCTTTTTTCGCTGATATCCGATGTGATATTGGAGTTTAGGTTACGCTATCGCTTCGTTGTTTGTGTGGAAACTATCTTTAGTTTAGTTTCTAATGTGAATTTGATGTTAAATTGGCATGAGGCATACGATAGGCCATTGGCTTAGGTTTGTTAGGTTAGTTTATCATCTGCCCTAAGGACTGGCGCTTCCAGGGGAGATACTGTCAAGTTATCTGTTACAAGCAGACTTCCGAGACTTCTATCATTCCTATACCCTTGGCTTCTCCCAGTTTTCCGGCCTACTTCACTTTTAATTCTTTCTCATTTCTCTTTCTTCCTTCTTAACTAGCTGTTTACATCAGAAGGGTATCCTGAGGGGAACCCACTTTTTACATGAATCACATGCTCTCTTTAGTCTCCATACTAAATGGTCCCTTCTCTTTCCTATGTGAAAACATCGTTGCAGTAGAAACGGAACCTATAAATATTATCATATCCCAATGCGTTAAGGGTAGCATGAGCCAGGCCAAATTTACTTCACAGTCAAATGTTGTCCCGTAAATTAAATTTCAGGCTAGCAATAGGATAATATATCACCGGACTAAACAAGTGGGTATCAGCTTGTACGACACTGCGTAATTTACTGGACTCCACTAATTCAGGGACCATATTTTTGTATGTCCTTCTCTTTCGTTGTCATTGTCGATGATGTAGAAGCACTTTGATGCATTCTGCATCACACAATTTTTGGTCCGAGCTCAGAAAATGAAGGTGCACGCTTTAAATGGAAGTGTTCATGAACAGTTCGCCAGGAAGAAGCGAGAGAGCAGGGTTGAAAAGTTAAAGTCGTTAATAAAAGTTGACGGAATCAAATTGACGACAGTTAAAACATTTGGCTGGTCGCTCTGAAAAGAACAATGACAGGAGGATAAAAGGAGAAGTTAAAGTTCCACCTAAAGAAAAGAAGGGCCTTAATTTCAAACTGACTGGTTTAATTTCTGCATTTCAAGCAGAAATTCAGGCGTAAAAATATTCCTGAAATGAAATGTATGCAACAGGAGGATTTTCTAAGAGAGGAGACAATACAGTGAACGTTGCCTTTCACTGAGAGATGAACGCTTCAACGGCTACAGCCTGTGAACTCTTATGACTCCTTGAAATAGCGGGTAATGCAACTTTACTCATTTATTGCGAGGTACGCAGAAATTTCCTAGACAAGAGTTTCGTCTTTTGTACTGAATATTGCATTACATCCAACCGCACTACTGATGCAATATTGCGTGGTATCATACACAAGAACACTGCATTGTATCCAAACGCATAGCTGATACAATTCTGTATTGTTCCAAACACAAAGTAAAACTTTGTGAGCTTTTTCGATAAAAATGTTTAGTTTATGCAATTTGAAATTTATGTATCTATATTCAGGCCATATATCCTACCTAGTTCTTTTCTTTTTGACACAGCTATCAATTGATTAGACACACCCTTCCTTGACTGCTTTTTTTATCTGAAATAAATGATGGATTATGTTCTCACTCATAATTTATTTTTATCCACAAACTTATTTCGAAATTATTTGTTTCTGAGAGAAAGTTGTCTGACAGAGGACGACAAGAACATTCATTTTTTTTTCTTTTCAATTTTTTTTTCCTTTTCTTTCCTTTTTTCTTCACTGAAGCAATTAACGCTTTGAAAATCCCTTCTATTACAGATGATTAATGCTCATTTCGGACTCGACTTGCAACTTCCTAGTCTTCCTTTTTTATTTTCATACACGTTTTCATTTCCTTACTTCGGTGCAGTGTTTCAAATCTTTGCGTTTCAAAGTGTTTCAAATCCAGTCCATTGCCAATTGACGGTAGTTTAGCGGTCTTTTTGGCAAGAATTTCCTAAATGAATTTTGTCTTCAAAGGACGCATTCATTTAAAACTGCCATACATTGCACATGTTTCCTAACCGCGGAAAAATTAACATCCTTAATTGACTAAACTGATGTTTTGACAGAAGCCATGATCGGAGATTTCAAATCAATATCAGTGCGTCAAAAGAACTAGAGTACTAGGTACGTTTCGACTGTACAGATTAAGCAGACTTGTATACAGCTGAATGCTTCTTACTGCTATTCACGCCCAAACTTTATTGACATCACATTTGTATTGAGTTCAGTGCTGTATTATATATTTGTGACCTGTTTAAGTGGAGAAAAAACTTCCTGCGAAGCTCGAAGATTTTGAATTAGAAATATAGCCCTACAGCGTAGGCAAGAAAACGAGAAGGAATCTTTTCCTAAGGTACGAAAATTGTCGAACGATAATCATGCTCAAGACTATATCTTAACCCAGCTTCAACATTTTTCAATAATTTACCTCAAACTTCCATTTGGGGTAACGAAAAATCTGCAACATTGATCTTTATTTATATTTTTGAACACGGTCGATGGAACACGACAACTTTCGGTCTCCGCATCTCCGTCATCCTCATTTTTCCTGCTGTTCACTTCCCAGTTGAATTCTTTGTAAGGATTTCCAATCAGGATCGTGGCAGCTGAGGTCATCCAAGGCTTTTTTATGGATCTTCGGCTGAAGACTTTGCTTTTCTGTCTCGCGTTGTGATGAGATCTTTGATGAAATTTCGGGTTTGGGCGACGATGGGGGCAGTTCCGGCGCAACGGAGGCGCGCATAACATGCCGGCCAACGACGCTGCGTCTCGCGCTTATTTGCTGCCAGTTGCTGTCTTTCGAGAGAGAATATTTAGCAATACTAATTAGGCTGTAAACAGTTGTCGAGGTCTGTGCTTACGTGCATGAGTAGACTTTTGCTTAAGTAGGCTTTTTTCCGCCTGCATGTATGTTTTTCGCCACCCAAGTAATTAAATCGCTTGGGTGGCGAAAAACATGCATGCTCCGGCGAAAAAGCTAGACTGGGTATGCTTGAGTAATTTACATCTATTAAGGTTCACACCAACATAGGTTTACTCTCACTAAGGCCCCCATTTAAGCTAACTCTTACTTAGGCTCACACTTATTCAAGGCTACGATTACTTAGGTCTTTATTTACTTAGGTTAACTTAGCTAGCCCTTTACGCCCAAGTGTGACGAGTTCGATACACAAAAAATACAAGCTTCTTACCTTCTGAATTGCATACAGAGCTTAGAGCAAATAAATGTGATTACTAAAGTACATGTTATGTTCAAGAAGAGTTAATTGTAGCTTTAGTTTTGAGTGCGATAATTAAGTTATTAAACAAACTTCGTGTGTGTGTGACGTGTAGTTCGCAGCACTCTTGCTGGTTGTGCAAAGAATTTAGGAAGTTAAGGGCTAACTTAATTTTTAAAGCATAGAAATTTTTCCGAAGGTTCATGTTCTCATAAAACAATTTAAATCACAAATTTAGAGCAAACGGCACTTTTTTACTAGGATATGTGTTTTTCTTTAAAACTGCATTAATCTTGATAAAAAAGAAGAGCTTGATGATAGCCAGGATAATTGGGAAAAAAATGATTAATGAAGATGCATGTCAAAGGCAATAAAATAAGAATTTCTGTATAGCTCATCACTATACATTCAGTTTCCATTCAACACAGCTCATCATAATACGTTCAACGTACTCATCATCATACATTCAACGAACTCATCATCATACATTCAACACAGTTCAAAATATCAACGTAGCTCATCATCAACATTCAACATAACTCTACACCTTCATTACCGCTCGCAATAAATTAAAAGTAGCTTATCTTCTGTTCAGCCCAGCATATCATATATCAAGTACGCTGAACGCAATAATATTCCCAAGTACTGTCCCCAACGAGGACCATTGCGTCCAGTTCCACTGCTGAGAAAATTTTCAGATTGTAACCCTTGGCTCCAGCATCAGATGCGACGCCCCTTGACGAGCGTCTCTTTAACACATGTGTTGCCGTAACGAATTGTTCTTGGCCGATGCCAGGGACAGTCGGAACCCCCAAGCGTATTGGTGAAAGTTTATCCGAATCAGAATCTGCCCCAGCCCTGTTGTTGTGTGTACAACTTTCTGAGAGCTGGTGTTTATTGTTCAGAAAATGTTTGTCCTTGAAGCCATTCCTCAAGAGCATGAGTTGAGAGGTATTGTTCTCACGCTCATCTTAGTGACTTCGCGCTTATCGAGAGACAGGTGAGATTTCTGAGCTATATACGTAATAGCTGAATAAATAGCACGTAATAGCTTCATACGTAATAGCACAATAGCTCAATGTGTGGTGATAGTGTCTGTCATCGTCAGTGAACGTTGTGATCAGCGTTCCTTGGGAATAATCTCAGATATTCATAATGGACTAACTGTCATTTATTAATTGATGTTTTTGATGGATTTAGTAGCATACCAGGTTTATTTATTCGCTAAATATATTTCTCCAGCAGGGTAAGTTGGGTAACTGAGCGGGAAGATTTTTCCTGAGTTAAATAAAGTATTTGTTACATTGAGATCCGTCCAGCCGGTTGGAATACAAGCAGATATGATGTAAATTTTTTGACGCGCATCAATAGCAATGTGTATTCGAATAGCCTAAATGCGAAAAATATTAGATTAATATAATTCTTGCATCTGTGATTTTGTAATTATGCAAAGTCATGCAAAATAGCTGTATGAATTTTAATTTGGGATTGAGATTAATGAAAAACTCATCTTTTTCTCCTCATGATCTATATCAGTTACAATCTACTTATTTTCAGTCTCAATTGTAATCTACTTCTGGATGTCATCAACTGTAATCTATTTTCATTTGTTATCAGTTAAAATCTACTTCTGGCAGTTGTCAATTACAGTCAACTCTCGCCTTTATCAATTACAGTTAAATGGTATCCTTCATCAATAACAATCAACTTTATAACCAACTTAAGTTACTGGTGTACCAGTGTAATACTCAAATATTTTCTAGAGTATTTACTAGTATTAACTAGAGTATTTACTAAAGTAGTTACTCTCAGAGTTAGCTAGAGGAGCCTTGTTTGTTGAATGACAAGTCTTCTCCACTCTAACCAGATGCAGCATTACACGGTGCTGCTGTTTATGCTGTACATCTATAGCAAAGTTGTACATCGGTCGAGTTATAGACACGATAATTTTGACCCATGGGACATCACGTAGCTGCAAAGTCGTGTCTAGTAACAAATTGAAATGCTGATTGCGTATAGATATTGTAAAAATTCAAAAACGGAATAATTCTCCAAAAAGAAATACGTTTTCATCCGAGATTATATTTTGAGCGCGAACTGCACAAACTCACTCGCGCCTGCGAGGCATGAGCGAGAGGGACGGAGTTGGCTTGAGAATTTACGGGACTGCAGTAGCACTTAAATCGAGCCCGATCTCGAAACGGGAGTCTCGAGCTCAGAGCTCTGTCAAAATGCCTGAAAAATGCCAGCCGTGTTCCCCGAAATTGAATCGGATACTTTCTCGAGAAAAATTGCTTTAAGAAATTGCTGAGATTATTGCTAGCACTTGGAAAGATTTCTTCTAATGCACTACGCGTGGTGCTTTCTTCGACAAAGGAGCTGGGAAAGACCGAGTGATGAAACTTCGCTCTGATGAGATGATTTCTTAACCATTTTTTCCCCCGGGATATTTTTACATTGATTATTATACTGTTACTCCTCTCGTGACCTCATTCTCTAATGATTTCTCAATTTTTATTCATTTTTCCATCTCTGCATGTTTCTTCTCGTACTCCTAAATTAGGCAAGCTGCCATGTGCACTTACCTCATATTTCCGTTTTAAAGTTTCCGATCATAACCCGGAAATAATTGGAAAACATTAATATGTAAGAGCAAAACTCAGGAAATGTTTCATCAGTTTTCACCCATTTTTGTTCTCCCGCGAATGTGCAGATCCAACTCATCACGAAGCAACATCGCTGGCTGCAAATCCCATGCTTTGAATTTTTCAAACGGTTTTGAAGGTAATTTAAAATGAAGCCTGTCCTTTTTAGGCAGTCAATCTGTCATTATTAGCGTGCCGCGAGACTTTGTGCTTTCCCAGAGAAGCCGTTTTCTTCCGTATATCCTGCGGCAGCGACGGGGTGTATTTAATTTAGCAGCTTTGCAGCATTAGTCTCTCGAAGGAGTTACCCGACGCAGGTGTCTCACTGAAGAACTGAAATTAACGGGTTTCAATATTTTCAGCGCTTCCCTGTTTTGTATTTTCTGTCTTTGCCTTGACTGATGACGCGAGTATCTAGCGTTTGACTTCGGGCTGAGAAGTGGGGCTGTGTGCCTAGTTTGAAGACAGTTCCTGAAGAGGAAGAAAAGTACGTTTTTTGTACAAGTTCGTGAATTATTTCTCTCTTTTAGTCACTGAAAAGTTATTTTTCATTGTTTTGATGATTGCCGAGCAAAACATCTATCATCAAAACATTTGAATCTCATAAAAACATCGATTTCTTGAGTCGAATGGTAGAATTTTCCAAATCCTAGTGTCATTTATGAGGCAATGATAGCTGGATGCTCGTCTTTAGGAGATGGTATTTCCAAGCTCTCTTTTAGAGACCTTTTCCTCGTTGGCTTACAAAATTTCAACTTTTACCTGAAACACCCAGAAATTTTTCATTGTGTCATTTGTTTAGGGATCGTCATGATAGCATCTTACAATTTCGTTGATGGTTTTGCACTCTCGTGTTTCGTGGTATCTAATATAATCTAGTCTTCATGTTTGCAACTATTCTATCTTACCTAATCTGATAGTATCTAACCTTCTCATTGCATACTCTAATTGAACATTTTTAATGCTGCTGGAACTCTTTTAATCGAAACATGGAAGGAATTTGCAGCGAATAAAAAAAATGGAATTGACTGGTATGATGACAGATTTCATACAGGTTTAATATGTATTTTTATTGATAAAATTCGGAACAAACTTACGTGTACGAATATTTACTGGTTAATTTAATTAGTTCTAATCTAGTTCTACTGTCAAATGCTTTCCGGTGCAGTGGAAACCTTTGAAAAATTTAAGATCTGTAATAAGAATGAGCTCATATTTTGAAAGGAACTTCCGCAACACATGGCGAGCTGCTCACATTGCGCATTGCTTCTATATTTAGATCAATTAGTTTTTATCGTCTCTTGCCGACGAATATGTCAATGACCTCTCATTTTTTTAAAAATTTGATTCCGTTTGAACAACTAAAAAGTTTTCAAACCGATAGAATTTACTGATGCGCACAATTTCGGCCCAAACTTCAAAATTTACGCGTTTCTAGTATTTGCTCAATTGAAATGCAAATTATAATTCCTGGTTTGACTCCAGTCGTTTTTTTGCGTATTATGAGCTAGATCTTCATTTCTAAATTTCACACAGTGCACGGAATTAGCGTCGTTGTATTGCTTTTAAATATTGATGTTCTATTTCTGTTCGAGTCAGATGGTGAATTAGTCAGAAGGTAGACCGTAACTTTACTCTATCTATTCTAAATGTTGGCGTTTCTGTTCAAGTCAGATGGTGGCATATTTTTAGTAAGCCCCCTTCACACCGTAAATATACTCTACCTATAACTCTATCTTTTTCAAATTTTGATGTTTCTGTTCGAGTCAGATGGTGAATTGGTCAGAAGGTAGACCGTAACTTACTCCAGAAATTACTTTAACTTTTCTAAATTTTGATATTTCTGTTCTTCTCAGATGGTGGTCTGTTTCTAGTAGACAACCTTCTCACAGTAAATTTACTCTATTTATTCTCTATCTTTTCTAAATGTTGTCATTTCTGCCGGAGTCAGATGGTGGCGTACGTGCTGCTGCTGTGCTGGAGCCACGTGCTGGGGCTCTGGGTGGACCACGAGAGACGCTCTGCCCACGCGCACGCGCTGTCCAGCACGCGTGACGTCATCGAGGCCAGAGTCAAACTCGAGCTGGAGAAGGACCAGCAGGAGACCTTGCTGCTCTCTGTCATTCCTGCCTACATTGCTGCTGAGGTGGGCGTTCTTAATTGATAATGATTATGATACTTAATGTTAGTAGGTTGTGTGGAACACGCTGCCTTTCTATCATTCTTGCCTGCATTGCTGCTGAGGTGGGCGTTGATAGTTGTTAATGATAGTAAATGTTAGTAGTGTATGCGGAACACACTACATTTCTATCATTCATACCTACATTGCTGCTGACGTGGGCGTTCTTAATTGATAATTGAGAATAATAATGATACAGTTAATGTTAGTAGGGTGTGCGAAACACACCACCTTTATATCATTCCTGTCTACATTGCTGCTGAGGTGAGCAATGAGCAGAGAGAACAGTTAATGAAAGTGTGCGCTAAGTTTCTTTTCTAATAGTGTCTACATTGCTGCTGAGGTGAGCACTGAGCAGAGAGAACAGTTAATACAAGTGTGCACTAAGTTCCTTTTCTAATAGTGTCTACATCTCTGCTGAGGTGAGCAGTGGATTTTCATGCAGAGACGTCCGATATTACTGAATGGAATTAAATGTCCGTATTAAACAATATATAACTTGAAATTAATTCAAGCTATTCATGTTACTGCTCATGTTGTATTACGTGAATATTAAAAATTTTAAAAAGAGGAAAGCATTTCGTTTGTCAGTATGAATAATCATCGTCAAGCAAGCAGAAAGTAAAGGTGTTGTTGAAAAAATAGAGAAAGTGAGGACATTTTGCAATATTATCTTTAATCTTTAATAGTTATGCACTACTATGTTTAATATTCATATAATAAGAAGGAAATTTTACAGTACTAGACAGATGCTGACAATCATTTTCACAGTGGCCAAAGCAGAGATTTCATTTCAGATGCAAAAACCTGCAATATCACTAAAACATTTCAAGAGCACGTAAACAGGGAACTGAACCTTCCACTTTTTATAGCCAGAATAGGGAAGATGTTGCGGTAGAAATACAAGATACACTTCCGAGAACGGGGGAGAATTCTTCGCATTCTGCACATAAGTTGGGAAAATTCCACATTTCCATGGCGGAAAGAAAACGATGCTGTCAAGCAGAGCCGAGTTCAGGGACCGGAAGCAATGAGCGCCTTAGCAGCGCTACCGTTTTTTCCAAAAGAAATACTCCACAATTTTCAGGTAAAGTAGCAAAATCAAGCGTTGAAAGTTTGAATGGTTTTGGATATTGATATGGATATGTTAAGCTTCGTATTTATGGTTTGCGTAAGTAATAGCTAGCGTACGTAAGGATAAGCGTACGGAATGATTAGCGTACGTACTGGTTAGCGTACGTACTGGTTAGCGTACGTAATGGTTAGAGTATGTAATGGTTATCGTACGTAATGGTTATCGTACGCACTGGTTAGCGTACGTAATGGTTAGAGTATGTAATGGTTATCGTACGTAATGGTTATCGTACGCACTGGTTAGCGTACGTAATGGTTAGAGTATGTAATGGTTATCGTACGTAATGGTTATCGTACGCACTGGTTAGCGTACGTATTGTTTAGCGTATGTAATGGTTATCGTACGTACTGGTTAGTGTACGTAATGGTTAGCGTACGTAATGGTTAGCGTACGTACTGGTTAGTGTACGTACTGGTTAGTGTACGTAATGGTTAGCGTATGTAATGGTTAGCGTACGTACAGGTTAGTGTACGTACTGGTTAGTGTACGTAATGGTTAGCGTACGTAATGGTTAGTGTACGTACTGGTTAGTGTACGTAATGGTTAGCGTATGTAATGGTTAGCGTACGTACTGGTTAGTGTACGTACTGGTTAGTGTACGTAATGGTTAGCGTACGTACTGGTTAGTGTACGTACTGGTTAGTGTACGTAATGGTTAGCGTATGTAATGGTTAGCGTACGTACAGGTTAGTGTACGTACTGGTTAGTGTACGTAATGGTTAGCGTACGTAATGGTTAGCGTACATGGTGATGAGCGAAAGATTGTTATTTTAGATATATTTTAAAATCGCTTTATCTATATTTACGTAGTTAATGTTCACCCTCGCCAGCTCTGGTCCCCTCACATGGCATAGGATAGGCAATAGGTTTAAGTTAGTAAAGTTTATCGATCTTAAGTTCTTATGCTACGGAGACTGGCACCCCCCAGGGAGATACTGTTAGGTCACCTCAGCTACAGATAGGCTTTAGGGACTTCTGTCTTTCTTGTTCACTTTGATTTTTCTCAATTTTAAAGACTTCATAGCTATCTCTTGTCTTTTCTTCTTGTTCTTTCCTATCTGCTGTTTCTATGCGCAGGGTGTCCTGTGTGGTAACACACCTTGTGCCTAGATTCCCCATTTGTTGCAGTCCATAATACATGGTTCTTTTTTCCGCTCTTTTGAAATGGTTTTTGTTGTGATTATGGAATCTCAGGCTAAAATCATTTGATTAATAACAAAAGTGAAAACTACGTCTTCGCGCTTCGAAGACTGTGTTACAAATAAGAAAACGAAGTTAATTCAGTCTGCTGATGTGTGTTTAAGTGCATTGCATTACATTACATGTTAGTACTTGTCGTTGTACATTGCCCATTTTAGGATGTCTACAGCTGCTCGGGCACAACATCTATCGCATTTTTTTTTTAAATTCCTCGGAAAGATACTTTGTACCAGCGTTGACGAGTGTACCAAAATACACGTTTTTTAAGAACGCCAGTTCATTAAACATGAAAGAAATTAAAGAATTTACCGGAGAACTGATCCCATTGAAAATTATAGGATTGGTCTGCAGGTTTTTCAGAACTTTCCGTTTCTTTATTTCGCTTGACAGCCTGCATGAAAAGAATTTCCGGTCGCCTTCGATTCTGGTCGAGCTTCTCTATCGAGTTAACCAGATCATTTGCGGCACTGCCGGGCTTTTAGATTCCCGATTTTAGGCTGACGTTTGAAAATAAATTTATTGTTAGGTGAAATTTGCGTTAGGAAATCAGTTAAAAAATGATATTAGTAGTTCTTGGCAATTTTTCTGGAAGTCTGACGTATACATATGTTTTTTTTATTTTCTAAGGAATGACACATGAAGCAATAGATAGGCTTACTTTTTATTGTTACATTTTGACCCGAGTTCTCCATTCCAGGCTTTTTTATCGCTTTGCATGGTTTTAATTTGAGTTGGCATTCAAATTTCCTTTGGGGGCAGTGAAACAGTGCTGTAACTTCCTACTGCTGTAAGTTTATTTTTTATCGGAGTTTAATAAAATATTTTACTGTGGCAGAGTAAGTAGTTCACCGCAGTGGTACGTTTTTCTTCTTTCTTTTGACGCGTACTGACGAGCCTTATAATTCTTATTATTCTTGTACCAATACTAAAAAATCATTCACTGTGTTTCACATAAAACACAGGGTTTGACAGTTGCATTTTAACGAAAAATATCAATTCCTCCTTCATGTATGAACTCATGCTCGTTATTATCGGAAAGTAAAAACACAATTCTGAACTAGATTTTATCTTCCACCTAAGGCAGGTTTGTAAGCATTTCAGTACGAGGGCTTAGCTCGTAGAGCTCTTTAGGTGTAAGGTACGAGCATGCTATCTGTGACACACATGAAGCCTTAAATATTCATGGTGCTCAACCTTTTCAAATACTCGTTGAAACTTTCATTATAGCCTTTATAGATATCTATGGTAAGTGACATTAAAAGGGAGACTGTGATAAGTCCCAACTTGAATGTTAGACCGACCTTCCATTTGTTAAAATAGACGAGGTTTTTGTTTTTGTTGTACCGCGGCGTTGTACCGTGTTTTTGTGGTCAACGTGACCGAGAGGTTTAAAGCGCGCGCCCTTTACGGAAGGTGTCGGCAGGTCGAATCCCAGCAGTGCCGCTCGGTGATTTCTCCCCTTTGGGAAAAGGGAGAACTCAGCCACAATTCTCCACTCTATCCAGGTGTCGGAAATGGGTACCGGCATGTCCGAGGGTAACCGTCATTGCGTCCTGGTGTTAGTTATGAGGCATTTGAAAAACCAATGTAAAAGATCCTTTGTTTCGAATTATATTTTTTTATAGTTATAGGTAATGAAATCCTTTGTTTCGAATTATATTTTTTTGGTTAACGGTTTTTTTAGCACCTATTACTATCTTCTTCAACCTTTATCAGCTTCATAAACTTTCTTCCTAACTCAGAGTTTCTATGCGCAGAAGATCTTGTGTTGGTGCACACCTGGTGCATAGATATTCTATTTCTGTAACTCTATCTTAAATGGTGCCTTTTCTTTGCTTTTCATGAAGCACATTTAATGTGGGGACATAGTCCTAAAATATATCATCTAATCTAATAGGTCTCACTTGAATCATTGATACTGGTGTAAAACTTTATTATTCTCGAAGGCAAGTTTTCATTCCCACATTCACGTCTTACTTCATCAGCTGCGTCTACTCCATGGAGACGAGCAAAACATCAACACGTCCCCAGCATATTGGGATACACGTGCACTAGTCGGTAAATTGCTCATTTACGTACCGGTATGAATGAATGACTTTTCCCCTGATTCACAACCTTTTTAAAAATAACTGTTATCATACGAGGTGAAATATTGTCGCGCAATTATATTTTCCATATTTTTAAGAAAGGATAAAAGTGTATTCGAGCAGTACAGTCGATATTCCAATTCTACTGCAAACAACGTTAACCAAACCAACCTTTAAAAGCCGCGAAAATGCAGTGAAGATGTTAAGAATAAACGTCACTAGTCTCTAACTGTCTGGTTCAATTCCCTGCACCCACGCTGATCAAAATTTGATGCAGGGGTGCGAGGTACTGAATCTATTTGATGCTAGAAATATAAAAAATGCAAAACTTAATAATTTTGGCGGGAGAAAAGGCCAGCCTAGTAAGCCAAGGCTCGCATGAGGTGGGTGACGCTCCGTACAGTTGTCTCAGGCTGAATGCACAACTATTTAGTGACATAATTTTATACTTTGCATAGGTTTTATTTACCCTTATTTCTCATTCATTTGGGAGCTTGCAAATCGCTTTCTAGGCTAATGTTTTTCACATTTTTTCCTGTCTGTTCGTTCTTCTGTTATCTCCAGTTAATTATACTTTCATCATATTTTCCAAAGTCTATCATATTCTCTTCCCTCTGCAATCTCCAGCTTTTCATATTCTCTTCATTTTGTAATCCCCACTGTATGATATTGTCTTCACTCTGTTGTCTCTAGTTTATAATATCCTCTTCCCTATGTTATCTCTAGTTTATCATATTCTCTTCACTATGTTTTCTCTAGTTTATCATATTATCTTCACTCTGTTGTGTCTAGTTTATATTATCCTCTTCACTCTGTTATCTCTAGTTTATAATATCCTCTTCACTCTGTTATCTCTAGTTTATGATATCCTCTTCAGTCTTCACTCTGTTATCTCTAGTTTATAATATCCTCTTCACTCTGTTATCTCTAGTTTATAATATCCTCTTCACTCTGTTATCTCTAGTTTATCATATCCTTTTCACTCTTTTATCTCAAAGTTAATCATATCCTTTTCACTCTGTTGTCTCTAGTTTATCATATCCTCTTCACTCTGTTATCTCAAAGTTAATCATATCCTCTTAACTCTGTTATCTCTAGTTTATAATATCCTCTTCACTCTGTTTTCTCAAAGTTAATCATATCCTCTTAACTCTGTTATCTCTAGTTTATAATATCCTCTTCACTCTGTTTTCTCAAAGTTAATCATATCCTCTTCACGCTGTTGTCTCTAGTTTATCATGTTCTCTTCACTCTGAACTCCTTGGTTTCATTGAAATAATGCGATTGTTACTGAAACTCTTCGTTTTCAGGTAAGGACTCAAACGTATCATGGGTCGTTTTGGAATACATTTGCACTTTAATAACGATGTTCGTGGTATTTGCTAAGAACATCTTTTTCCGCAACAGCGGTTCAAATATTTTGAAGCGTCACTTAATAACAAATTTGAATGAAAAAAAGATCCAATTTCGTGGTAGGCACGAGAATTTGCGCAGCAAAGTTTGGATTTTTTAATGAATCTGACCCCGGCCTCTTTGATTTTTTCTGCAGCAGATTACCGGCTAATTTTTCCTCTGAAAAGAACACTAGAAATTTTTGAGAAATAGCAGCGACTTTGTTGTCCTTGTCGGGGCAGAAATATTTTCAAGGCTGAGAGTGCCAATTTGTCGATAGAGCCTCTCTGGAAATGCCAAAAGTTCGCAAGCCGAGCTCTCAGTGGGACTCACAGAAATTGAATTGCCTATCCTCCGAGATAAAATTGCTAATGCCTCAATGCAAGTGTGGAAATAATTGCCTGCGATATTGCTCATTATTGAAAATGCTGCTTCGCTTGTGACGTCAATGGTCACCCATGCGTGTGGATATGGACGCTCTCCTTCGCCCAGGACTCGCTGAGAAAGGATATATGTTCTAATGAAGGGAATTTTAATGAAGTGATTATATAGTTTAGTGAGGGCTTTGAAGACATGCTGTTTTTGCTACACGTTTTCTTTCTAATTAGATACACATCACGTATAACACTTTCCATTGATATAGTTAAATATTCGTTGTAAAACCCGTAGAGTTGATTTTGCCGAATGAAGTAATCTGACTTGGAGAATAATAAAATAACATCACCAGAGGAAGGAAAAACTGAATTCTTTTTCACCTGACTAATTTGAAAATATAACATTGAACATAATTAAGTCTCAGGGGTCCCTTAGGGGTATACACCTATTGGGAGTTAGCGCTCCTAGGGGGAAAATGGGAGGTAGGCATTTCTACGCTTGAAACAAATAGGATTTTGGTTTTTGTACGGACCGCATTTTTTCGGTTCACTGCGGTTCTGTTTTTAAATACTTCTGGTTTTCTTTTTCACCTTTAATTTTGTTATTAAAATTTTTTTTCTAACTGTTCCTACTTGTTTTAAGTGTGAACTCACCTTGCGCATAGATTCCCCGTTCCCTAAACACCACACTAATAGTGTTTTCCTCCTTTCTCTCTTTGAATCACCTTTGATGTCGTTATCGAGGCTTAAATTGACTTATTTACTCTAATCTACTCTTCAAAGGGCACGGGATTACTGTAGGCTTAGCTTAGTTAGGTTTGTCAGTCTTGTGCTATGGGTTCTCGCGCCCCCTGGGCAGATCTGTGAGGTACCCTTATATATGGGTAGGCCTTCGAAACTTCTGCCTTTCTTTTATACTTCACTTCTTTCAATATTTGTGCCTTCTTAGTTATATTATCTTTGTATTTTTATACTTGTTCTTTCCTCAGTTGGTGTTCCCTAGCGCAGGGTATCTTGTGCTCGAATACACACCTTGCTTGTAGATTCCATGTTTTCGTTAGTCCATGCTGAACGGTCTTTTGTCTTCCCTCAATTGAGATGCCCTTTGTTGAATGTCAGAATCTCACACCAACTAATATACAGATTTAATAAGAAAGTGAATTTAATGAAATGAAAGCAAGCATTAGGGTTTCGCTTAAATCCCATTCGTCTACACTAAAGATCCCCTGAGGGAGGCTATGAAACTGCCTCTACAACTGTTAGGTCGCTCTTGAGAGACCATTCGTGAGAGCCTGATATTGGCTTTCGACTTAAGGAATTGAAAAAAATTGCAGTTTCTGTGAACGTAACATAACAAGAAATCACCGAGAAACTGCAGTTTATTTCGATGTTTTTACATAATATTTTCAAATGGCACATTTAATTCGTAAACCTGGAATAACAGAAGCTTTCGTCATGGTTCTAGAAAATCATTTTGATGCCGTAAGATTGAGAAATTGATACGTTGGGAAATTAGAAGTGCTCGTTAAGTTGTTGAATCCGACTCGGGATGTCTCTGAATATGACTCCGTGTATCTACTCGTATATCATGCAACTCCGCTATCTGATCCTTAAATTGACGAGGAATGTTTGTGAAAATTTGAAGCACACGTGAGACTCGCCCATGGGCAAGGATGAAATAAGAGCAGGTCGTAGAGAAAACAATTATCTTAGAGTGTAATTTGAGCACTCTTTGCTTCTCGGAGGAGGAAAACAATTCCTGACGTTTGTTTTAAGTTCCAACGTTTTTATTGGAGTGAGATTGGGGATAAGCTGTCAGTGTTTCCATTTCGTAATATGGTTTTATGTGTGGGTTTCGCTGTGTAATATGCGTTATGTAATATGCGTTTGTGCGATTTTTCTTTTTGATTTTACTTTCAGAATTAAGAACGTGTTTTGAAGGTTTTTTAGCTGTGAACTTTTATAACAAAAAATTTCCAAGCTGTTGAACTATACAACTGTGGATCTGAACAAGTGAAACTGCTACGAAAGTATCGTGAACTGCAAACTTTATGAAAGACATCCCACCCTCAAACTACGTCTTTATTGAGGTGGGTTGAACATTTGTGCGGTAGCTACAATATTTGCTTTGGTATTTTGGGTTACTGGAACTCATGGGATACTTTGGGTAATTGAAATATGTCACATGCAAAATGGAAGCGCACCTCTTCCTCGGCAACTGAATGCTTAGGCTTCATTGAAAGAATTTCTGCCTGATTTTGTTTTAACAACGGTAGTTATGAAGCTGACTGTAGAATTCTTTGATTTCATCGCAAACTCCTAATGAATGAAGATGCTATCAAAACTCTGACTGCGACCTTAAGCACTTCGATCCTGCAGTCATCACCTGTAAAGTCACCTTGCATGAATCATTCGTTAATGGGAGAGGTTAGCTAATTGCGTGATGCACTTCGTAGATTAATGCCCGTGAACTTGCACAAAAAATCCCTAGAGCCCCAACACGTACAAGTAAATATTCATTTTAAAAACGCGTGACAATTATAAATTATGTCAAACTGATAGGTACTCGTTGGTATAATTCGCTTTAAAATTTTCAAAAAATTGTAAAAATAATACGTTTATTTTACAATTTCACTTGTAAAAGCAAAACCTTTTAATAAAAATGATTTGATCAAAAAATTATTCGTCTATTTTTTCTACCAGGCAGCATTTGCTTGTACTTTTTACGTTATTCTTCACTTGTTTTGCGTTTTCGCGTCACTAAAACTCCGGTAAACTCTTAAACACGCCCTAAAATTCCTTTTAATATACAGTGGTCAATATAACCTCATAATCTCTCAGGAGGATACAACTATTGTATCTATTGGAATTAGGGCTCCCAAGGGGCAGATGTGAGGATCCGAGATAATGGTTAACTTCCTTTTGTTTTTAAACAGTTTTTTTTCTGTGACGGACAGTTTTTTGTTCTGTTACGTTTAATATGTTTTCGGGTGTCTACTTTCCGCTTTTTCATCACTTATTACGTATTTTTCACCTTTTATTTCGTTTCATAGCCTTATTTCCTGACTTGCTGTTTTCATAAGGATGATATTTTGTGTGACAACACACTTTGTGCATAGATTTCCCGTTCTCTTAACTCCATCTCAAATGGGGTCTTCCTCCTTCCTCTCTTGGAAACATCTCTGTTGTGTTCAGGGAGGCTTAAACTTATTCATCTAATATAATCGAAGATCTCATGATCGTATACCCTGCAACATCTACGTTGCTGGAAATGCTGAATTCAATTTCTCAAAAGTTCCTTGGAAGTAAATTCGTAACCCTAAAATACTACGCAAGCTAATCCTGGTAGAGACCTCATTTTTGTACAATAACTTTTCTCCAAAATACAGGCTTAAATCTCATTATTATGACAGACGCATGCCTTGCTCCCCGCTCTGAACCTTTCTTTGGCAGCACAATGCAAGCCCACGCCGAGTTCTGGCATCGACCGGGTTTTCATTCAGTGCTTGCAGTCCAACTTATGACAGAGGCCAATATTTCAGGCAGCAATGTAGCAGAGTTGTTTGCGTGGGGCAGCACGCAGCACCCGCCGCTGCAACGTCTTGACATGCTCCAATGAAGCCTTGCGTTCCCCACTCACAATTGCAGTCTTCCCCCGGTAACTGATGGCATGCAGACGCTCTTTATGAAGTTTTCATGAGGTTGAAGTTTCGTGAATGGTTTAGGGAAGGATATTGAACCTGACTCGAATGAGATCTTGTTTAGGTTCGTTAAGAAAATCTAAGAAATATCGCGCTTCAAGGGATGAGTTTGTATGGTTCGTAATTTGAAGGAATGTTTATTGTTTGTAGATAGTAGATTTCATGCTGTTAATGCCCGTGTTTGCAAGGAGTACACAGTGCACAATTATTGTCAGTTTTAGATGTAGTAAGAATATCTTAATCGATTAGTTTTGATCTCGATCGACTTTGATTTTAACTCTTCACTAGCCAGGAATGAGTGAATTCTTTCAGACAGAAATCGTTTTAGATCTCTCGCCTTCTCTTCTCAACCTCCATCAAGCAGCTGACGACCTGATACAATTTCGTAATAATTTTTGGGGCGGTTCTAGAGAACACTATATCGGCAGGCAGGCAGGCAGTAAACAAGATTTTGTTTAGGCGATAGAAAAATATTATTCTCAACGAATGGTTTAAAGAATTATTTATGAGTAATACGAGAAAAAATACGAATTAATACACAGCGTTCAAACGTAAGTTAGAAGGTTACAGCTTAGATTTAACGAGATCCGGAAACACATGGAGCGCGGAGACAGAGCTCGAGTATCCGTGACAACGTGAGCCGTTCTCTCGAGGTGAAAAAACTACGAGCTTTTGAGTGGGGTGGAAATTGCAGTAATCTACTGACAAACCTGAAACAACTTTTATAGAAATTAACGAAAGAAATTTATAATTATGAAGAAACTTATAGTTTAGAAAAGAAGAAATTCATAATTACTCGAAAAAATTATAATTTAGAAAAGAAGGAATCTGTAATTATTCGAAAGAAAGAAAGAAATTAAAAATTTGAAAGGTGGTCTGTAATTTTAAGTTAATTTTTTCGAGACGTTTGCTCATAATTGTGATTGAAAGAACTGTTTTCACACACCGTACTGCACGAGTTCTCCAAGTACTCGGCTCCTATATGAAGAGACGCTATAAGCTGTAAAAGACGCCAGAAACTAAAATTTTTTGCGCCCTGTGAGTAAAGAGTACTAGTCCACCCCATTATTTGAAATAAGAAAGAATGCGAAATGAAAGAAAGACCGTAAAATAAAAAAAATCAATCTCTCGAGAGTTGATGAGGTCGGGTGCACACGGCCCTTATTACAGATACGCTCATCGCACACTTTTGGCTGGCTTCGGACAGACGCGGACGAACGCGGACGCGGCTTCGGATTCGTTTTTTTCTTCGGACGCGGCTCTTATTATAGAACTAGTGTGCACGGCCCGCCAAAAAAACGGGATTCAATACCTTTCTTGTACAAACTTTCCAAACGTGGATGACTAACAAAAATACCTATCCTAACAGTACCCGGGATAAAAAATATTATTGAACTTGTGCACTGGTGAAACTCGCATCACAGATACGGTTATTATGGCCATCTTTATTAGCGTGACAGAGAAATTTAAGAAACGGACTCAAAACAAATAAACCAAGGGTATTTTTAGGCAGTAGAAGGACCCGTGGAAATTCCTAGAAGCCTCCGTATAAAAATTGTGTCAATATTACCTAAATTATGCTGACCTATCCTATCCTAATCTAACCAAACCTATCCTAAACGAACACATCCTGGTACAATTAAAACATATCAATGCATGTAAAGGCCATCTTTTAATGTAATACTGAGGAATTCGGTATCCATGATACCGCACACTCCGGCATCCTATGTTTTTTAAGAAGCGGACACCAAACAAATATATAAATAAGCACACGACGGGTATTATTAGGTTAGGTAGATTGAACTTCTATGGTTGTCACGTTCATCACTGGTCCCTGCGAAGAAAGGTACTGATCAAGACAGATATGTGTGGAAATTCAAGTTTTCAATCGCAAGGTCCCACTCACAACTTGAACGTGTACTGATCACTCCAAAGGGACATTTTTGAATGACGTAAAAATTTTTTTTTGGATGAGAGTTAGGAAATTCTCTGCATGCTGCAGCCTCTCGCTCTTAGATTGATGATAATATGGTATATGTTTTCCATCCACGTGAATAACCGATTTCTTTCTCTGCAATCTGCGAAAATGTCGTGGAGAAGAGAGGGCTCCGACACTCAGAACGGAAGTCCTTTTGAGCTCAATAAGGAATTCAGTCGGAGCTCTCGGATTCCGTGAGTGTTTGCACCTGGAATGGGAATGAGAAAAAAACTTCGCCTTCGGTGATAGATTCTGAGCTATAGAAGGCCTCGAATATAAGATCAATATATTCTCACAGATCTCAAGATGAACCACCAGAAATGAGATTGGCCATGCAAATATTCGAGGTTCGTATTTTATTGCCATGGAATCCCTTAAGCTGAAATTTCTTGTTATTAATATACGTGGTTCGTCGAACTGATTGTTAGTTTAACGCGCGAGAGCCCATTTCAAATGTTTTTTTCACATAAGAAGTTTTGGCGACATTGTCTTGTTCATAATCCCTCAGGGAGATACAACTGTTTTATATCTAGGATTTAACGTTCCGAGAGGGAAAATGTGTGGTCCCGAGCTGAAGGGCAAGTAGGCATTCTTTATGACGAAAAATAAATTTTATTCATGTTTTCTTAAGGACCATTTTTTCTGTGTTCCCTGCTTTCCTGTTTTTCAGCACCTCTGCTGTTCTTCAACTTTTATCTTGTTTCTTAACCATCCTTGTAAACGTACTGTTTTTATACTCAGAGGAACTTGTGTCGGAATGTACGTACTTTGTGCATAGATTCTTCGTTCCCGTGGCTCCATACTAAATGGCGCCTTCATTTTTCCTCTCGCTCTGGAACACCTTTCTTATGGCTGGAGAGGTTCAAACATACTCATAATTTAATCTGACATCTCTGCCGATGCTAAAAATCCCCTCAGGGTTGCTGACAGATCTGTAATTTGCATGTATAGAACAGTTTCTAAAATTCAATTTTGATTATTTTACCTTTGAAATTTATATATCACAAAAAAAAACGCATGCCATTATACCTGGCTCAAAACTGAACGATGTCACGCTGGAGCGTGCCAGAACGAGTGCAGCAATAAGAGTGGGGTGGGTTGTTCGTGTGTTCTTCTGTGGTACAAAACTGCATCGGCTTCTTTGTTGTATTAATAGTGGGCTCTGGATGAAATTATTAGCACCTTAAGAATAAAATTGGTAGTGGTGTGAGGATGAAATTAGTCGTGGGATATGATTGAAATTTGTTTAAATAGGTTAAAAAACTAATTTGAATATTGATCGACGCATCTAAATAAGCGCCAGTTGAACAATTACAAGTCATCCGTTGATGGCTATTTTTTCAACAACATAGAGAACAAACTTTAGTAAGCTCGCTAGCGATAAATTTGATGGCTTATTACCCGATGTTTAAAAATTTTGATGACTCTGTGGCGCACAAGGAGGCAAAATTGTTCATAAGACAGACATCGTTCACCTTCATTTCATATGAATTATTTTTCTCTTGGGAAGCGAACGCTATATCAAGGATAATTTTTTATATCCACGGTCACATGGTTCGTCGGTAAAAATTTCTCGGGGATCAGTATTTCCCTTGATATTATTTGATGAATATTGCGGTTAGATTTTTCTGGTGCAGCAAAGGTTAAACTTCCCGATATCATCTTTACGTTTATTGTTGACGCATTCCTCTCTCCGGCAGAAGTTTTCACCTCAAAAATTGCGAATGAGACTGTGAAGTATAGCCTCTTTTCAGTTATGTGTTCCTTATGAAGAAAAATCATGGGCCAGCCAGAAGTTACGTTGCTTTTCTCCAGTTATCAAGCAAACTTTGTCGAGAAAAAACAAGTTTCCGAAAGCTGGGAGTATAGTCCGTGGAGTTTAGCTGCGCTCACGCGGTCGGCAGAGCGTGATGCCGAAACAGCTCCTCCCTGGTAACTTGCGATCTGCTTGATCTTCCTTCCCCACGCAACAGAGGCAGAATTGCAGCATAAAAAGCCAGGATGGCTTAGAAGGTTTCCGTGCATACGATTATGCGGGAATTAAATGGTCAGTTCGTCCGACCCGAGGAAAGAAGCGCCCATTTTCCTCTCCAGTAGGCTGCCTGCATTCGATATGCGGAGGGCGTGTGAACTGTGAAGACTTCAGCGGGCACGCGTTCTCATTTCATGCTGAATGGGTACTAGTTTCAATGGTTTGCTCTATTTTTTACGTTGAAAAAATACAAAAATGATTCAGATTGAATAACTTGAAACTTTAAACTGGAAAACATGGTGACTTCAGTGTGCGAGTTGCGAAACTTCTTACATGTTGTTCGACATCAAAGCTAATTCATGTGTACGCGAAAATTTTGGTAATGTTCATGGAATTTATGTCTTCTAAAATCAATCTTTCTATAATTTTTATTTGGTACGTAGATGATTTGAGTTAATTGAAGCATCACGAGTGGTACAGTTCCATATACCTAGTGGTTGTGAATAAAAAAAAATTTCATCCAAAATCCAACGGTTGAGAATTGAGTTATATGTTAGGTAGCTCTGATACAGAGCCAAAGGAGGTAAAATGCTCAAGGTTAACAGCAGGAATCCTATGTTCGGGCCTACATAGCTAGAATTATTTTCTGCTCTGCGCATGCAGTTCCTGTGGGGTTTAACGTCTCAACTGCACGTCGGAAATGAAAGTAGTTGAAATAACAAGAAGCCAGTCATGCAGTGGGAGCTGGTATCGCTAATATCATACACGTTTATTGCCAACACGCTCTTGTGTAGGACAAGTGTAAACCCAATCCGTATTGCTAAATAAATACAAAACTTCCCAATCTCATAAACTTATTTCTTCTTTTGTGCATTTTCAAACAAAAGGAATACAGTTTGACCTCGTCCCAGTATGAGAACTTGATTATTTTTTTGACATTTTTTCACTTTTTGGTAAGTTGCACGCCGATGACTACCACCGGAAGCGCAGTTTGAACTTCAAAGAGTGTCCGATTGCTAATTAGGCGACGGCGTGGTGAAGTGGTGCGTCAGAAAGGAAACTTGAAATCATCATTAAGTGCTTTTTTTGCTACAATGAGGCTTGTTTTTTTTTTGTGCTACGAATGTTTGGGACTCTGCAATTCTGAGAGTAAAACACCGCTAGAGGAATTTATCAAAAGTTTAGGCTGAATCTTAGTAGAAAAACAAGCCTATCAGAATTTATGCATCTATGATTAATATTGCTCCTAGAAGGCGCAAACTTTCTCATCTACGGCAACTTTTCAAATGAAAGTTATTCCAAAGCTCTTATTAAGTGCATTCTATTTGGGAAATAATTATTATGCTATTTCATTTTTTCTGATCTTAAATTGGGCAAATAGGACATATACCAATACTCTTGCTGAATAGTACTCTTGCTGTTGTTATTCCTCAGGAGAAATAACTTTTCTAAATCGTTTCTTTTCTAATCGTTCAGAAGGATCCTGTGTAAATTAATGAAAGTGCTAATTTATTGACTGTACGTGATCATCATACTTATGTCTCTGACCTCGAGACTCTGACCTCGAGTCTCTGACCTCGAGTCTCTGACTTCGAGTCTCTGACCTCGAGTATCTGACCTCGAGTCTCTGACCTCAAGTATCTGACCTCGAGTCTCTGACCTCCAGTCTCTGACCTCAAGTCTCTGACCTCGAGTCTCTGACCTCGAGTCTCTGACCTCGAGTTTCTGACCTCGAGTCTCTGACCTCGAGTCTCTGACCTCGAGTCTCTGACCTCGAGTTTATGACCACGAGTTTCTGACCTCGAGTCTCTGACCTCGAGTATCTGACCTCGAGTCTCTGACCTCGAGTCTCTGACCTCGAGTTTCTGACCTCGAGTCTCTGACCTCGAGTCTCTGACCTCGAGTATCTGACCTCGAGTCTCTGACCTCTAGTCTCTGACCTCGAATATCTGACCTCGAGTATCTGACCTCGAGTCTCTGACCTCCAGTCTCTGACCTCAAGTCTCTGACCTCGAGTCTCTGACCTCGAGTCTCTGACCTCGAGTCTCTGACCTCGAGTATCTGACCTCGAGTTTCTGACCTCGAGTCTCTGACCTCGAGTCTCTGACCTCGAATATCTGACCTCGAGTCTCTGACCTCGAGTCTCTGACCTCGAATATCTGACCTCGAGTCTCTGACCTCGAGTCTCTGACCTCAAGATACTACTATAGAAAATTGCGTATTGCCTCTCATTTATAGCAATTTAATCATAGTCGACCAATGCACATTTATGATGATGATTATGATTTTATAATTTTTTACATATAATCTTCAAAATTATGTCCGTCTGGAGAGCTTCTGGAATGTAGTGCCGATATTGGAGGTGAATTTTCTCACACTTCATTGTAAACATCTACAATGTGCTGTTCTTTGGGATCTCTGTTAGGACGGGAATGAGAATTTTTGGTTTGGCTCAGGTTCCCATCACATGAACAAGTTTCAGTAGCTTATTGAAACTTTATTCGTTTTTAAAACTGGCATTTAATCTGAAGTTTCACAAAGTATAAAGTAGGTACAAATAAATAACTATTCCTCACTTTAATGGAACATTCAGAGTTGTGCCCACGTTGATTTACTGACACGGTAACGAATATAATTTTTTCACTACGCTTTTATGAAAGGAAAGTTGCAGTTTCCGTGTGTAAAGTCAATAGGGTATGAATGTAAGTTACGATGCTTAAATCATAGATTATTTTGCTACCAAAAGCTGAGGATGAGATTTTTGTGTTCAATCATTCAATATTTTGCGTTACATTACCAAGGATGAGATTTGCGAGGCGCATATCCAAAATGTTCTTCCCTAGAGCTGAAATTAATGTTGTAATGTTCTTATCATCCAATATTTGGCTTTACAGAGTTACAAATAATTATTATAAAGTTCTTATCATCCAAAATTTCATACTCAATAGCTTCAGATGAACATTTCGATGTTTTAACATTTCGATGTTCATATCATCCATCATTTTCTTCCTCAGAGCTAAGTTTAAAAATCATAATGCTTATATCATCCAACACCTTACTACCCAGAGCTAAGTTTAAAAATCATAATGCTTATAACATCCAACACCTGACTACCCAGAGCTAAGTTTAAAAATCATAATGCTTATATCATCCAACACCTTACTACCCAGAGCTAAGTTTAAAAATCATAATGCTTATAACATCCAACACCTGACTACCCAGAGCTAAGTTTAAAAATCATAATGCTTATATCATCCAACACCTGACTACCCAGAGCTAAGTTTAAAAATCATAATGCTTATATCATCCAACACCTGACTACCCAGAGCTAAGTTTAAAAATCATAATGCTTATATCATCCAACACCTGACTACCCAGAGCTAAGTTTAAAAATCATAATGCTTATATCATCCAACACCTTACTACCCAGAGCTAAGTTTAAAAATCATAATGCTTTTATCATCCAACACCTGACTACCCAGAGCTAAGTTTAAAAATCATATTGCAAATACCGTCCAACACCTTACTACCCAGAGCTAAGTTTAAAAATCATAATGCTTATATCATCCAACACCTGACTACCCAGAGCTAAGTTTAAAAATCATAATGCTTATATCATCCAACACCTTACTACCCAGAGCTAAGTTTAAAAATCATAATGCTTATATCATCCAACACCTGACTACCCAGAGCTAAGTTTAAAAATCATATTGCTTATACCGTCCAACACCTTACTACCCAGAGCTAAGTTTAAAAATCATAATGCTTATATCATCCAATACCTTACTACCCAGAGCAAAGTTTAAAAATCATAATGCTTATATCATCCAACACCTGACTACCCAGAGCTAAGTTTAGAAATCATAATGCTTCTAAAATTAAGTTCGCATTGATGCGTCTGGTTCTTAAATTGAAAAGTAGAGTAAGGCGGAAATCGCTGTACGTTTGGTCATTTTATTAATACAAATAGTTAAGTGTAAATGAATAAAAGTGTACGTTTCGAACTCAACAGTTCCATTTTATTCATTTAGACTTCACTATTTGTAATAACAAATTGAAAATCGTACAACGATTTTCGCCTTGATTTTCACTTTCAGAATTATAATACTTATATCATCCAACACTTTGCCCCCAGAGCTTCAGTTTTGGCCCCCAAAATCTGTCTTTTTAGAACTAGAAACTTTTTCAATAACGCAGATCGCAGAGAGCAGCCATCTCTATTTGAGTTGAGTTGGGTACACAGTGGGAGTCTTTTCGGGGTAAAATTTATTCTTGGGCTTGTCGTCTAGGGAAATAAAGGTCGGGCTTTCCTCCGGCCCTGGGACTCTGAAGCATCCTATTGACTTCATTGACACGTACCGACCTAAATTTTTCAGTATTTTGCGTCATGTTTTGGAGGAATTTCCGTGTTTTTATTTGCCCAATTTGCCGGCTTGTCGCTGCTGTTAAGTTTTCGGTTATAAATTCTGGCACATTACCTCTCATGGGATGTAAAAGAGGTAAGGGAGGTGATTGTTGTTGGTTTTGATCTTTTCTTTAAGAGTTTTGGCCTATTACCTCTCATGGGTGTAGAGGAGGTGATGGAAGCGATTGTCGTTGGCTTTAAGCTTTCGGTTATTAATTTTAGCCCATTACCTCTCATGGGTGTAGAAGAGATAAGGGAAGTGATTGTTGTTGGTTTCAAGTTTCCGGTCATGAATTTTAGCCCATTACTTCTCCTGGTTGTAGAGGAGGTGATTGTCTTTCATCACCCCTGGAGACTTTACGCTCCTCAGCATCATGGCTGGTTCACGAACTCTCTTTCTCGTGAAATAGCGGCTGTACATTTTATCCCTAAAGAACCATGAAAAACTCCAAGGCTGTTCTGGATCGATCTGCTACCTCGGATAAAGCAGTTTCTCTTGAGTGCCAATTATGGCATTGAATATTTCTCCTTAAATTCAGATAAGCTACTATAAAACTTTTAAGAATCACTTGTGAGATCATCTTTCCCTTGAGAATCAGTTTTGTGAATAACGTTTCCTTGAAAATTAGTTATAGTATTTTTCCCATGAATATCAATGAAGGTTGTATACTTCCCTCGAGATTCAGTTATAAAATATTTTGTGCGAGTACTTTTTGCCAGCACGTACTTTATAACACAATCTTATCCGCATTGTGGTATTGATTTATCGTACTTATTTAAAATCGCATCAGTGCATCAGTTAATTTCCTGACTTTACAGTAGATTTGAACTCTTCAATGAGACTATAATTCCAAACATGCATTCATTGCAATGGCTTAAGTCTTTTATTCAATGCTAAAAATTATACCAGCAATCTTAGCGATATATTTACAACGGTGTTGCGAGATGTTACAACTGTGTTACGTCATGTCAACGTGAGGAGATCTCGGTTTTGATATTGCTAATGCGAAGGTCTAATACTGTTATTATTAATGTGAAATTCTAATACTTTTATTGCTATAGCGAAGTTCTAATACTGTTATTATTAATGTGAAATTCTAATACTTTTATTGTTATAGCGAAGTTCTAATACTGTTATTATTAATGTGAAATTCTAATACTTTTATTGCTATGGCGAAGTTCTAATACTGTTATTATTAATGTGAAATTCTAATACTTTTATTGCTATAGCGAAGTTCTAATACTGTTATTATTAATGTGAAATTCTAATACTTTCATTGCTATGGCGAAGTTCTAATACTGTTATTATTAATGTGAAATTCTAATACTTTTATTGCTAAAGCGAAGCTCTAATACTGTTATTATTAATGAGAAATTCTAATACTTTTATTGCTATAGCAAAGTTCTAAAACTGTAATTATTAATGTGAAATTCTAATACTTTTATTGCTACAGCGAAGTTCTAAAACAGTTATTATTAATGTGAAATTATAATACTTTTATTGCTATAGCGAAGTTCTAATACTGTTATTATTAATGTAAAATTCTAATACTTTTATTGCTATTGCGAAGTTCTAATACTGTTATTATTAATGTGAAATTCTAATACTTTTATTGCTATAGCGAAGTTCTGATACTGTTATTATTAATGTGAAATTCTAATACTTTTATAGCTATTGCGAAGTTCTAATGCTGTTTTTGCTAATGCAAAGTTATACCCCTCAGGGGGATACAACTTTTGTGTCTATGGGAAATAGCGCTCCCCGGGGGATTATGTTAGGGTCTGAGCTAAAGGTTTGGTAGGCTTCCTTTTGTTAAAATAGAATAGGTTTTGTTTTATTAATGACCATCTTTTTTCGGTTCACTGCTGTCCTGTTTTTCAGCTCATACTACTTTCTTCTTCAACTTCTCTTGTTTCATGATCTTCTTTCTTAGATTTTTGTTTCTGTGCCCTTTCTGCATACATTTCGCGTTTCCTAAACTCCATACTAAATGAAGCCTTCTTCCTTCCTCTCTTTGGATAGCCTTTGTTGCGGATAGGGAGGCTTAAACTAACTAATAATCTAATCTAATCTATGCAAAGTTCTAATACTATTATAGCTAATGCGAATTTCTAATACTCTCATTGCTATTACGAAGTTATAATACTGTTATTGCTATCGCGAAGTTATAATACTGTTATTGCTATTGCGAAGTTATAATACTGTTATTGCTATTGCGAAGTTATAATACTGTTATTGCTATTGCGAAGTTATAATACTGTTATTGCTATCGCGAAGTTATAATACTGTTATTGCTATCGCGAAGTTATAATACTGTTATTGCTATTGCGAAGTTATAATACTGTTATTGCTATCGCGAAGTTATAATACTGTTATTGCTATTGCGAAGTTATAATACTGTTATTGCTATTGCGAAGTTATAATACTGTTATTGCTATTGCGAAGTTATAATACTGTTAATGCTATTGCGAAGTTATAATACTGTTATTGCTATCACGAAGTTATAATACTGTTATTGCTATCGCGAAGTTATAATACTGTTATTGCTATTGCGAAGTTATAATACTGTTATTGCTATCGCGAAGTTATAATACTGTTATTCCTATTGCGAAGTTATAATACTGTTATTGCTATTGCGAAGTTATAATACTGTTATTGCTATTGCGAAGTTATAATACTGTTAATGCTATTGCGAAGTTATAATACTGTTAATGCTATTGCGAAGTTATAATACTGTTATAATTAATGTCAAGTTTTTAAACTCTTACTGCTAATGCAAAGTTCTAATACTATTTGAGCTAATGCAAATTTCTTATACTTTTATTGCTATTGCGAAGTTCTAATTCTCTTTTGGCCATTGCGAAAAAACTATCAAATCGTTATGTCATACTTTGTGTAACAGATATTGTTCTGAAATGAATGTTCTGGTGCGTGGGCGGGAAAATTGATATCTGGAAATGTGTTTCTTTGATGCCTGTGCGTGACTGGCGTCTGAATGCACGGGAGCGATATACAACCCTAGAATGGACCATTTAATTCGTTTCTGTTGCCATATCCTATTTTGTTCTAGTTCTAATTTCACTAGTAACCCATATATCCAGTTCCGCTGATACGTAAATCATTTTACGGTACGATATCTCCAGCGAGTTATCAAACTAGCTTTCAGGCGGCTACTTATCAAAAATTAGTTCGCGTGCAGACTTGACAAAATACACGCTGTCCCAGCGCCACAGCCAGCTGCAAAACTTCATTCGACTTAGCGACGCTACGTGCTGTTTTTTGCCAAAAGCTCATTTGAGGATTTTGTGCTGAAAAACCGTACAAAACATCGCTAAATCGATAGAAAATCTTTAGCTGCTGGCTGTGCTGCGGAGGCGGCTTAAAATATTTGAAAATCCAGGCCTGAGACTTGATAAAAAAGAGAATCTGTGTACGCAGACTTGGCTCGTATCTAATGACAGATAAAATCTGTTGGGGATTTAACGATGTTATTTGTGAAAATTATTATTCGTAAGAAGAACATAGGATTTCCGGAGCGGAGGGCTTGTTGGGCGTTCCTCTTGTTCGTTGAAATAAAACAGCTCGCTCGTTTTTCCACAGATCAGCATTTCCTGGTTCAATGCGGCGTTTTTTTCAGCGCCTATCACTTTTTTACTTAACGTTTATCTCGTTCCGCAAACATTTACAGTTTTACTTTTTTATAAATTCCTCGTTCTTTTGATTCCCTAATTAATTGTGCTTTCCTGCTTCCTCTCCTGGGTACACCTTTATTTTGGTTGGGGAACTTTAACTACTTGAAACCTTCAGCTTATCAAAGATAAATGTTTTGATCGATGTCAGAGCTTCAGAGCCTGCAGTTTGATGTAGGGTTGATTTAGTATCAATGTACACGATCAAAGTGAAATACAATAACTAGTTACAAATGTTGTTAGTAACTGTGAGTCTTCATTTATATATGCAAAAGTTTTCTTATTCATCTGCAGAAGGTTTAATAAACATCTGCAAATGTTTTCATTTTCATCTACATAAATTATTATTTACACCTGCAAAAGTTTCCCTCTTTATCTGCCAACGTCTTCATTTTCATCCGCAAAAGTTCTAATATTCATCGGTAAAAGTCTCCATTTACGTCTGCAAAAGTTTAATTTTTATCGATAAAAGTTTTAATTGACATCTGCAAACGTCTTCATTTTCATCTACCAACCTCTTCATTTTCATCCGAAAAAGTTTCCATTTACAGTCTTCCCTCACATCCGTAACTCAGTGTAAGACCGACGATTGTTTTTCAATGAGCGAAACAAAATTATTGTCTGGACTTGAAGACCGAAGCAATTTGCTGAGGAAATGAGGACCGAACTCGTTTTCTTTACCTCGAAAATTGAGAGACAACAAATGGGGGTGCGGGAAAATACCTAAACTTTGAAGCGCACGTGTTGTCATCGCTGAGGCGCTCAAGTTGACGCTTTTTGAGGTGTTGAGATTTAGTATTCATTGCTCAATAAGAGTAATTTAAAGTTCTGTTTGAATTGAATTTACAATGAATAATATTTGTTGAATTATATTTGAATGTGGATGTTTTAGGGCTTACCTTGAGAAACCTAAAAATTTTCAGCATTCTGGAAATTTTAGTAAATTTTTTGGAATTGGATGCATGATTGTTGGGCGATTTAAATGAACAAAATGCAAGACAATTTTTCCTTGTTTTTTCAGGGCTTTGAACGCTCGCATTTGTTATGAAGTGTCGCGAGTCGCTAGAAGAAAGACATTCTCATGTTTAGAATACGCATGATGTCACGTGGACTAAATCACCACAGATGTTGCGTCAAAGATGTAATAATCTGATTTCTAGGAAATCTCACTTCTAAAATAAAAAGGAAAATCAACGTCGCTAAGTATATCGTGATGAAAACAAACGTTTCGGATTATAAAAAATCAACTTTCAGTGCTCCGCAAAACTATCCATCAAAGTGTGAAGAACGTAAAGACTCACTTCTACTTCTGAATAAAACAAGAATAAAATTTGCCTTCTGTGTCATATCATGTTCTGTGTCATATCATTGAGCGCTAGGTATTCATGACAAGATCACTAGTCAACTCCTAGTGCATACTTTTATGCCTAAGCCCATACCTTTGTTACAATCTTTCAACCAATTAGAAGCTGACAAACGAAAGTTAAAAACTGACACCAAAGTAGAAATAATAGCATAAAATTATCCAAAAGTGTCACAAAATCCCAATCAGCGCGGAAATTACGGCAAGCATTGAGTAGATCTGCCCTAACCACTGGACACAATGCCACTACATTTCAGTAAGAGGAAGGCGACAAAAGCTGTTGTTTGTGTTCAACATGAGCTGTTTGGCACACACTCGCTCTGTCAGGGCCACTCTCTGAGATTACCACGTGACGCTGAATGAAGTTTTTACTACGCCTTCGTCTGCTCGAGTGGCAGTGAGGCTTTTCTCGGCCAGCGTTATGGAACGGCGCTTCATAGTGGCAGGTAGACTGCTTGTTCTTCAGAGCACTAACTGCTTGCTCTTCAGAGCACCAACTGCTTGCTCTTCAGAGCACTAACTGCTTGCTCTTCAGAGCACTAACTGCTTGCTCTTCAGAGCACTAACTGTTTGCTCTTCGGAGCACTGACTGCTTGCTCTTCAGAGCACTAACTGCTTGCTATTCAGAGCACTAACTGCTTGCTCTTCAGAGCACTAACTGCTTGCGATTCGGAACACCAGCTACTTACTCTTCGGAGCACCAACTGCTTTCGATTCGGAGCACCACCTACTTGCTCTTCAGAGCACAAACTGCTTGCGATTCGGTGCACCAGCTGCTTGTTCTTCAGAACACAACTGCTTGCTCTTCGGAGCACCAGCTGCTTGCTCTTCAGAGCACCAGCTACTTGCTCTTCAGAACACAACTGCTTGCTCTTCGAAGCACCAGCTGCTTGCTCTTCGGAGCACCAGCTGCTTGCTCTTCAGAACACAACTGCTTGCTCTTCGGAGCACCAGCTGCTTGCTCTTCAGAACACAACTGCTTGCTCTTCGGAGCACCAGCTGCTTGCTCTTCGGAGCACCAGCTGCTTGCTCTTCAGAACATAACTGCTTGCCCTTCGGAGCACCAGCTGCTCGCCCTTCAGAGCACCAGCTGCTTGCTCTTCGAGCACCAACTGCTTGCCCTTCAGAGCACCAGCTGCTTGCTCTTCGGAGCACCAACTGCTTGCTCTTCGGAGCACCAACTGCTTGCTCTTCGGAGCACCAACTGCTTGCTCTTCGGAGCACCAGCTGCTTGCCCTTCATCGCACTAGCTACTGGTTCTGCGAGGTACAAGACTCATTTGCTCACGTTCTCTCGAGTAAAAATCCGTCCACTGATATTATTAATGATATTTCTGCTACATTATTGTTGATAATTGGTCTTTGCATACATTGTTATTACATCATTTGGTATAATATTAACTTTTCCTAATGTCGACATCAATATTGTACCAAATGAAATTAGTGACTTCAATACTAGTCGGGAGCAAAAATAGTTAAAATCTTCTTTTGCATCGACTCTCTGAACCTCGGCTTGCGCCTTAAGCTTTTTTGTATTCTTTGGAGACTTTAATGCCTGCGCCATAACAACTTTTTACGGCAGAGCTAATGCCAGTGTCTATTCTAGCGCGACTTTGAAGTCGCTTTCTGTCATCGTCGTATTAAAGCTGCTCTATGATGGCGCACTACACTCATGCCTCAAAACAGAATCAGTTTGAGGGATTTTAAATTTTTTTGCCGATGATTGCATGATTGAGGACAAACCAGCGATAGGAAATGGTTGGGAAAATTTGCCTGCGTAAAATAAAAGTATGAATTAACAGCTGAACTTGGTGAAGTTAATGCCTTTAGAAAGAATTTTTTAGCCTGCGTAAGTTTCCGCTGAAGAGAGACGCTCTTTAAAAACATGTGAGCCCAAAATTACCGTCAAAAACCATTAGTTTTCTCATCAATCGGTCACTAACTATTTTTGCTAAGGGAAAATCCTTCGCAAAGGCGCAAAAATACAGACCCCGTCATAAATAAAGCTATTGTTTTTAGCTTCGATGAATTATCATCGTGAATGAGAGCCCAAAGCAAGGCTTCGCTGCCAAGTCTCTAGATGGCGGCCATTTGAAGGTCTTAAGCCTTCTGTCTGTCTTCTTGCTGAGCCACCATCATCGCGCTCAAGTCTCTTCGCAGATTTTTCCGGTCGGTCAGAATCTCAGAGATATGAAGCACGGAGAGCTTGAGGTCTTTTAGCGGCGATTCGAGGCTGGCAATATGGCTATCTTGCGAGGATTTTTCTGGAGATTAGAGCTGTAGCCCCTTTCTTCGGTGACGATTATTTGCCGTAGAGACTTCGCTGCTCGCATCGTTCGAGGAGCAATCGAGGCGCAGGGGACTTTCCAAGAGGGAACTCGTAACTGCGAATATCACCGTTTTGCTTTAGGGTATTTGGTGGCGGGCTCGAAGGCTGACTGCTTTAATGAACATGAATGGAAACGAGAAAGTATTCGATTTCACTCTACGAGCAACAAAAACAGTGGGTGGATGCTTCTCGTTTTGCCGAGGTAAATTAGACCACTCCTGTTGTGTTTAACCAACGAAGTATTGAGTTGTTGAGAATGCCCTTTTAACTGAAAGGAAATTGGCTTGGGGGAACAACTCGTGAAACCGAGAGGGTAAATTCAGCAGTGGGAGCTTATATTGTTTGAGAGTATATCTTCAATTTGGAATTAGCTTTTTACCTCAGGGGGAAGGAAGCTTATTGAGAGACTTCCTCGGAATGGAGCTTACTGAAGACGATTTTTGCGCATCTTAGGGAGGTGAAACTCTTCGAAAGATTGGATTCCTGCTTGATGCTAGAGAGACTCCATCTGTCTGGTTCGGTGGGCTCGTTGCTGGGTTATCAAGCTCCTACTCCCACAGCAGTGCTTGTTGCAGGAATCTGCTGTGGGTTTCATTATCAGATTGCTCTTTAATACCAATTTTGCATTTGTTTATACCTATAAGATTTTTGATATCCTTTTCTACTCTGCCGGTGGAAAAATGTCCCCATTGCAAAGTTATGATTTAGTTTTTAAGATTTGCATGAAAAAACTGAGTTTAGAACGTGTGATTTTGGTTCATTTTCACTTCGATGGAGCTGGAACTTAGCAGAAATTTCACATTTTGTTCCTTAAGCCTTCTGCAGTGAGCGTAGGTTAAGCATCACACTATATAGACAGGAAGGTTCTGGTTTGATCCCAACTTGGGACCCGCGATATTTTTACCGAAGAGCGTACCGTTTTTCTAGTGGTAATAGAAAATGAAAAAAGAGGGTAGAAAAAGTTAGAAAAAGGGAACTCTTTTACTCTTTGAATGTACACTTGCACTCCCTACTTCCGCCCTTCAGGATATGAAGCGGAAAAACCATTGCTACGATACCAAGGCAACATAAAAGACGATCACTAAAAATGTTCAAAGCAAATGAATCGAAAATTGAAGAGCTGGAAATGAACACAAAACTGCAGAATTTCTTGAGCCTGTCTCCGAATGCCTAACAAATTCAAGAAGGAAATGCGTCTCGTCATTGGGTATTCAGAATTGACGAGGCTATAATGAGCTTCGTGAATTTTCTTGCAGTTTATAAAGAGGCTTAATCGGCTAATCAGGCGTCACAAAACGCGGAGCATCGCCCTGGCTCAGTGAGCAAAGCATTGAAGCGATCCGAGAAATAGACAGCAAATATGTAGATTATAGTTATCCTCAACGTTGATAGTGCAGCTTATTTAATTTATTTATCAAAAATACTAGATAGTAGATGTTGAAAGTCCTTGCAAGTCAATTTTAGGCTAATTTTTCAGTGTTTATTGACGTTGATGAAATCTACGCAAATACATTTTGGACATGGCCCTGATTGTTGCCGGACAAAAACTGACCATAACAAGTTACTAAATCTTACTGACCGTAAAAAGTTACTCAATCGGAACTGATTCGTTGTTAAGTTGAGTTTTTTGTAAAGTTTTTGGTTATTTTAAAATGTTAAATAGTCGTTGCTGAGCTTTAAGGGTTGCAGTGTAAATTCACTTACATTTCGTACTTAAACGCCCAGAATTCAGTAACCTTGCTCAGAAATTACATGATTTAAACTTGGAGAGTTGAATTATTCAGCGTAAGTTTCGTAATTCGAGGCTGAGCAGAAATTCTGTGAGGAAATCAGTCGGTGGAGTTTTGAGGCACGACCAATTACCTCGCCACAGTCACCCGGACGACTTAGTGTGGGGGTCGATTTCCACCACACAACAAAATAGCGAAGTCATTTCTGGGGTCAGGTTACGAGTTGGAATATACGGCGGGAATCAGAGCGTCCAATCAATGCTGAAAATACTTTTGATTTAGAGTTTTTTGGAGAGTTTCCGGGGCTGAACGGATAGTTTGGCAACGCTCAATTTGCTACATCGAGGGAACGTTCACTCGGCAATTGAAATGGATCGGACAGGCCGTTATGGTCCATTAATGAGATTACTCATGCGCGCGCTGCAACACAAGTAGTTTTTTTGCAAGTGCGCGCAAAACCAGGACTTACGAATTATCACCTAAATAGTCCGAAATATTGCTGAAAAAATTCTTGATGATTTAACTGAATCTATGCAGCGAAATCTTGATTGAAAGTTTTATAGTAATTTGAGATCTAATTTTCATTCCAGGTAGCAGTTTTATATGTTCATCTCAATTGGTTGCTGTCAAAATAAAATTTTCTTGTTCAGTGGGTTTCACGTCTCAGTGTTCCTTTGCACTCATCGCAAAGTTATTTTTGGTACAGAGTTTTCCTGAAACTTCGTAAGTCCTTATGTGCTTACGGTATACAGGACTTGAAATACTCATTGCTGCTACTGAAATGTCATTGCAGCAGTGCCTGTTCCGACACCTTGTGACACTTAATGATTGGCGCGCAATTATTAACATTTTTAATGAATTTTAACCAAATATGAAGTGGCGTTCCGCTAGAGATTTTTATCCCACTGGAACGCTGAATATAATTCCATTAAAACTAAAGTGGAAAAGTAATTCGGTTGATTTTCAATTATATCAAGTGCGTAGTTCGCAAGATTGAAGTCTTCGTTGAATTATAAGTATGGCCTCTGTCAATGATTGCAACTTTCACATTTTATCATACGTGTAAATATCATGTGATGTCAATAGCGGGAAAAAGCTCTTAGTTCAAAATTACATTCCAAATTCCAATCAGTGGTTCAAGTACTAAATGCTTTCATTCTGTCCAAGCTTGAAAAACTATATCCTTCAGTTTTCACAATGAAGAAAGGAATTGTTTTTTTTTGCGATCGAACAAACTCGAAACCTCCATTTGAAAAAGATCAAAATGTTGAAATCGGCAGATAGAAAAACTGTTAAAAAATCATTCTCACTGCGCACTTGCCGATGCAGATGCAAACGAATCGTGCGAGATCGATACTCCGTGCTCAATTCCTTCCCATGTTTGCAATCGTCCCCAAAATACTCGCATTTTGCGTCGAAATTATTGAGAACAGCACAATTCGATTTGAAAATGGAAAGAACGGACGGAGGTGCAGTTGCAGAGCAAACAAAATGACCGGCAAAAACTGTCATTTCCTTGCCGTCAACTGCCATGCAGGCTTCTTTCTTTATCATTTGTTCTGATTTAGCGAGTGTGTGTGTGTGACTGAGAGAGAGAAGTGAGAGTATTTTGTAAAACGCATAGTTGCCAACATTCAGAGTGCTCCCCCAAAAAAGTATACTGATTTTTTACATTTTTGTTTTTATATACTCGTTCATTTTTTCTTGTTTTTTGATGAAGGTGAAACTAAGTTGTCTCTCGCGATATTCAACTTTTTCGAATTGAGTGTTCTTCACTTTGATTAAACTCGTTCAACTTGTATCTATGTCAATAAACACTTATATCTGAATAAAATATATGAGTAGGGGGCAATTAAAAAGTGGGTACGTTTTTTTGAGACACCTTGTTTAGATCTCCGAGCAGTTTGTGTCCATTTTCTGTAATGAAATTATATACTAGATAAAATCACAAAACGGGAATTCATCCTCTGGAGATTTATGCTTCGGTTTTCGAAATGGTTATGTATGCCAGCTGTTTTCAACAGACAAGAGTGAGTTCTGAGTAATATCTCAATGACGTTCATTGTACAACTATAGAAAATATTTGCACCCCGTTTGTGCCACAATAAATCTCAAAATCTCCACATGCACCTTCCACATGAAAAACTTTTAGGATACTCCAATGTTTCCGTCATGCATAAAATGTATTTGACTAAACAAATAATAACTAGCGCGCGTGTGCTAGGAGTAAATGTTCAACAAAATTAAATGTTCGGAAAATATTATCTTGTAATTTTTTTCCAATCTCATTAAGATTCAATTTTTTTATCAAACGGTACTCAACATGTATTAGTGAATTACTTTCTACAATCGCTTTTGAATCAATGACTGAGGGAGGCAAGAACATTATGCTTAATCAGAGATGTGAAGATTCTAATGCCTAATGAACTCCCGAGCGGGAATATGATGCTTTTATTTATTCAAGCAATGTGTGTACATTCATCATCTAGGAACATTCATCTAGGTAATTAAAATCATATCTTCGATCAGCATCACGCTCCTCCAATAACAAGCAGCGCGTAATGCAATGTAGCTAAGCTATCATTGCAACGCTATAGAAACGGTATAATTTCTAAATACTCGTCGCTCGCTAATTTTGATAAATAAATACCCTGTACATGTTAGCTTGTGTTTATCGTTCAAATGGTAGCAGTCACATCACTCATTTCCACGGAACTCATATTTTACAAGAGAATACTTAAATGATGTTAGTATTATTTTATTATTTCGCAACCGAGTGGGCGCATGTGTAGACCAACTGAGCGACAGTTTCAAGTGAGTGCAGATTTCGACCTCTCTTCGACGAAACGAATCATCCATGAAAAGCAAATTGTAATGTGAGTTCAATATTGTGCTTGTGCTTACTATATTAAAAACGAGAGGATAGAACGCCCTTTTTTGCTATTATCCCGTTTTGAAAAAGGGTACGCTTTAGCTGTGGCAGAAAAGTAATGGTGTACTCAATGTATTGTTCAGAAACTCGGATATATGCTTCAACCACTTCTACCATACGAGTGTTTTTTTCGATCAGTGATAAGTGTACTAAGCAACGGAAATATCGCATACGCGAGTCCAAAATTGAAAGTTAGAGCTACAGGAGCATTGGATGTTAATACACTGGCCACTCCGGGCGTATTATCCTCGGTCAACTTAATGACGCGACCTCGCCGCGGGCTCGTATTTTAGACGTGCCAGAATAAAAAAATGAGGGAGTCGAGGGCCATTGTAAGCCAAGGGCGAAGTCAAGAGGCAATTAATGGGCTTTGTAACTTGGACTTTTACAACGATTTGAGAAACGTGATGCATGGTCTCGTGGGGGAACAAGTGTACTCCATCATGAGGGCTTTCCAAATAAATCAAAATGATAGAAAGTAACAAAATGTCAACGAATAAAATAAATCCTAATTGACTAAGAACTTTTTCCTGGCGAGAATAATGCCTACCTGAAACGCTAGCGCATCTAGTTGCTCCGCATTAAAGTGGAATAAATTTTGATCACTGCGTCCTAACCAGCCTACTTCAGATATTGACCTCTCATGCGGCATAGGATAGGCCATGAGCTCAGGCTAATTGGGTTTGTCTACGCTATGTGTTCTGGCGCCCCAGGGGAGATGATGTTAAGTTACCTCATTTATGGAAAAACCTTCGGGACTTCTGTCTTTCGCAGACCACTTTGCTGCTTCCAGTTTTCATCCCATCTTTGCTATCTCTTCTTTGTATTTCTCTCTCTTCTTAACTTGCTGCTTCTAAGCGCGGGATATCCTGTATGAAAGCGCGCCTTGTGCATAGATTGCTCTACTGTATACAATTCTCACTAAATGATGTCTTTCCTTCACTCTCTGGAAATCATTTTTCTTGCGGAAATCTTAAGCTAATATAATAATGATGATTAATCAGATATTTAAGAACGCGCAGTGTAAAGCAATAGGTCGTCGATACGTAATTGTTTGTGATCTGCCCTCTGAACTTAGAAACAAAGTTCAAGAAGAAAGGTACCGGCAAACCGGAGGCCATTCCACTCCGTTCAACTCACGTTCCAGCTACAATCTACAAGTCGGATGATAAAAAAAGATAGTAAAAAAGCATCAACTAGCAAAAAAATGTTTTTTTTGAGTTTCAGATTTGATGGAAAACGTATAATGTTCGAGACATTTTTTAGGTTTCAATACAGTTGAGGATTTGCAGTAAATACTCCAATGAAGCTCATATTATAATATTTACGGAATAATGGCATAAAACATATTGTTATGAAAGTACGTACGAGCTGCAAAATGTGTCATTCTATTTCATCATTTGTCACATATCACTTTTTTGGCACAAATTGCTTTAACTAATTTCATTTCAAGCTCATGGTAGAAAAAAAACGCAGATGAAAACGTAATGAACTTAGAATAACGAACTCATAAAAAATTCTTACCATGCCATCAACTGTTTCTCCGTGGCGTAGCTAAAAAAACCTGTGAAATCCATTTCCAAGCCACTAAAAGAATTGTAAAAACGATATAAATAGGCCAAAACCTTGTGAAAAATTCAACACAGTGCTATTAATTTTTGCTACAGAACAGTTCGACTATGGTTACAGAACGCATTTACGAACGCTGTTTCCTACGTAAAGAAAAGAGAGAAGTTGTGTGGAGTTATCTGGCTGGTCTACTAGCCACGGCACGCCCACAACCTGGAGCTGAGGTCACGCGCCTCCGGACTTGACCTCGCGCAGAGGGCAGGCAGTTCCCCTTTATTGGACCCTGGCCTCTGGAACTTACCTAGGCGAGGTCTCTATCGACATCGTTACGTGCTTCTTATCTTGCCCAGCTCGCTTGTGGATCTACTTTAAACGGATGGGAGGCGTAGATGGTTATTGAGACAAGGGTGTGGGAGGTGCGAAGTATAGGTTTTGTATTTTAAATTATAGAAGTGTTGAAGGTTATTAAGACCGGGGTGTATGTGATGCGAGGTGTAGTTGTTCTGCTCAAAGCGTATGGGTGTGTTAATGACAATTAATCCAGGGTGTAGGAGGTGCGAAGTGTTAGACAGATTTTGAGACCATTGACTTAAAATTAGAAGTTATCCCGCATAAAGAATTGTGTGCAAGATAAGTCGAAGTTGAAGTAAACTATACCGAAATGTTTCCAAAATTAAGTATAACAACGTCAATAAAATTAAAATTCTAGAAGAAAGTTATAAGGAGATGCGAGCAATTGATGGAACTAAAAATTTTTACATAATGAAATAGTTTTCAAAATTGAACAAATTTCGTTATTGAAATTGGTGGGGAAAACTTTGCCGTTGAAGTAAACCAGATGCACAAGTTCTCCAGTTGGCGTAGAAAAAGTTGTGTACATCCAAGTTTACATGAAGGACATAAGTAATTTTTCCAGTTCCATTAAACTAGATTCTACTAGAGTCGAGTCCTTGAACCTAACTGTGAAAAACCACACAATGTCAAACTGTTAACCACACAAAGTCAGAGTATTAATTACACAAAGTCAAACTATTAACCATACAAAGTCGAACTATTAACAACACAAAGTCAAACTATTAACCACACAAAGTCAAACTATTAACCACACAAAGTCAAACTATTAGCCACACAAAGTCAATTCAAGCACGTGGAGCAGACATTTGCAATGGCTTACCACGAGGCCTAACCATGATTGGTTGTTTATTTTCACTTTGTAACACATTTTTGCCACAAACTATGCAGAGTACCGAAAATTAGGTGCGATGGTACAGCGACAGACTCAGAAATTACCGAAAAATCGGTACAGGGTGTTAATCCATCCAACCCAAACGAAAAATGAAACCTTTTCCCGACTAAGTGAATAATTCCATGAGGGCCTTAGCTCCATTTCCAATATGAAAGCTCCTCTTGTTCATGGTGTCTTATGTTATGCATGCACGTCGTGCAATGCACGTAATGGGACTTGGAGCATTGACTTGCTGCCTTATGTCACGCAATGCTCGTAATGGGACTTGGAGCATTGACTTGCTGCCTTATGTCACGTAATGCTCGTAATGGGACTTGGAGCATTGACTTGCTGCCTTATGTCACGCAATGCTCGTAATGGGACTTGGAGCATTGACTTGCTGCCTTATGTCACGCAATGCTCGTAATGGGACTTGGAGCATTGACTTGCTGCCTTATGTCACGCAATGCTCGTAATGGGACTTGGAGCATTACTTGCTGCCTTATGTCACGTAATGCTCGTTATGGGACTTGGAGCATTGACTTGCTGCCTTATGTCACGCAATGCTCGTAATGGGACTTGGAGCATTGACTTGCTGCCTTATGTCACGCAATGCTCGTGATGGGACTTGGAGCATTGACTTGCTGCCTTATGTCACGCAATGCTCGTAATGGGACTTGGAGCATTGACTTGCTGCCATATGTCACGTAATGCTCGTAATGGGACTTGGAGCATTGACTTGCTGCCTTATGTCACGCAATGCTCGTAATGGGACTTGGAGCATTGACTTGCTGCCTTATGTCACGCAATGCTCGTAATGGGACTTGGAGCATTGACTTGCTGCCTTATGTCACGCAATGCTCGTAATGGGACTTGGAGCATTACTTGCTGCCTTATGTCACGTAATGCTCGTTATGGGACTTGGAGCATTGACTTGTTGCCTTATGTCACGTAATGCTCGTTATGGGACTTGGAGCATTGACTTGCTGCCTTATGTCACGTAATGCTCGTTATGGGACTTGGAGCATTGACTTGCTGCCTTATGCCACGTAATGCTCGTTATAGGACTTGGAGCTTGAAGGAGCTTGGAGCCCCTCGATGCTGCCTTATGTCACGTAATGCCCGTAATGGGACTTGGAGCTTGAAGGAGCTTGGAGCCCCTCGATGCTGCCTTATGTCACGTAATGCACGTCTGCTGAACAATGCTCCAAGTCCCATGAAAGCTGGATTAGAGCGCTTCATCTTCCCATCAAGACCTAGAATTACCAGGAACTCATTGACATACATGTGCAATGCATTTTTATATATTTTGTAGGGATATTTATGAAAGATAGTGAATACACGATGCCTATTTTGCCATATTAAGCTCGTTTTTAAATGTACAAGAATGAATTGAGAGAAATTTTAAGCAGAGTATACTATTTTATTTCTAAAGTTCAAAGAACAAATTAAACTGCTGACTCTGCTGTACTATGCTCAGGAGACTTACCCGCTTGCTTTACTTGAAATAAACTTGTTTCTCCCGAAAACTTGCATATGTAAATGAATGTAGTTTTTTCCTAGTGATTGAATGGTCTCTATTGAAATAAATTTAAATACAACATGTAAAAAATGGGGTTTAATTTTATTTTATAATATTAGGATAAATTATTTTGTTTAAATTCGCCCAAGGATTTAATAGGAAATTTTTATTTAAAAGGCGTAAAAATTTGTGATAAAATCTAAGAAGTTGTAAATAAAAACTACAAACATCCTGAAATTATTCTTTTGACTACCGAAAAGAAATTAAATGGAAAGACAGCGCAAATTCTCACGAGACTACATACAGTGTTGTGTATTCAAGTGAAAGCCCTCTATGACTACTACATTATGTGCAACACGAATGCCGAAAAACACTATCCTACTCATCCTAAAATCATAATTACCACAAGTTTCACGTCCGCCCCCCAAAAAAACATATCAAGCTTCAATTAAAAAAGCAATGGCTTCTGTGCACGCTTCACTCCAGGCCCGGCCATAGCTAGCAGTGACCTCGTAAACAGAGGGAAGTCCGAAGCGCAAGACTTGCATCTGTCAACAACTTCGGAGCTGCAGCACCGCTCGTTATCAGGGACTGAGAGCTGAAGTGCTCTCAGCGTGTGACGATCACACAGGGCTGCTAGATGCGGAGTGCTCCGTAGCACGTAGGGGAGCTAAGTCGACACCACGGTAGAGGAAACAAGGTAGGGTCATTTCTATGGGAGATAATGTACCTCCTATTTTTCGGCTAGCCAATAGAAAGGCTTCATTTCAAACACACTTTATTACGTCACCAAACCAGCATGTCGTTAGGCCAATAGTGGAGCCAGATTTGGGAGTAGCTGTGCCACCAGATGCAATATGACCGCTGCTATTGGTTCGTTGCCATGGCGTCAGCAAACCCACACCGTCAGCGAAAAAAAAATGGTTTGAACATACCTTGTTTCCTCTACCGTGGTTGACACTTAAAGTTAATGCAGATAGCCGGAAGTGATGAAATCATGCACAGTTTTCAAAGGGCATCGAAATTAATATCTTTTGTGGTATAAATTCCCTACGACGATGGAAATTTGCCCCAGGATAAAAGTTAAGCAGCGACCGAGAGTGGGTTCTTTCTTTTGTATTGACTTTATGGTCAATTGATTATTTATGAGCTGAGCTTATAAATCTTTTTCTTTGTGGTTGTTGTACAAGTTAAAAAGGCGTATATTTTCAGTTTTCCTTATGTTGAAAAACATCGTTCCAAATCACTGTGTAAAAAACATTGTTTAGAAACACTGTGAAAAAAGCATTGTAATATTACAGTGGGTAAAAGTGCATTCATTTCGACCTTGCAGTGCTGATAAATATCATTTAACTGCAACAATTGAAATGGCTTCGTAAATTACCTTAACTTTGATTTTATCAGACGTGTTGATGCCTGACCTAAAAAGTGACAGTGATAATAAAAAGAGAAAATTTCGTAAGGTTTTCCTAAGTTGTTGAACGGGGCTGGAGCATTGATACGAGTAAATATTTTTAATGTGTTTCCTTGTTTATTTCTTTAGGAGGATACAACTATTGTATCAATGGGAATTAGCGCTCCTAGGAGGAAAATGTGGGTTCTTTATCTGGAGGTTAAGTAGGTATTGCTTTTGTTGAAACAAAATTGTTCTTTTGTTTTGCTACGGACCATTTTTCCGGTTTATTGCCGTTGTTTTACACCTATTCTTTTTTCATCAACTTCAATCTTGCTTCATACAATTGCTTCCTATTTTGCTGTTTATATGTGCAAGGGATCTTGAGTGGGAAAACACCTTGTGATAAAATTTCCCGTTCTCTGAACTCCCTACTGGAAGGCGCCTTCATCTATTTCTCTGGGGAACAGCTTTGTTTTAGTTAGGGGCGTTTAAACTAACTCATGGAACTAAATCGTTGTCAAAAATTTCAAGATGATCATGTTGAAGAAGTTGAGGACAGTAAATAGTATTCGTTTGTGAGTGTTTGAATGCTAGTTCTTAAAGGTTTGAATATTTGAATGTTAGTTTGTTACAAGTGTGAAGTTAGTTCCATTCGTAGGGTAGCTAGTGTGTTATTGACGTTGTTATTGGCCGATTATTTACCGGTCAACCTTATAAATTACCAGCCTAGGCACTTAGAAGATAGGACTGTAAGTTACAGGACGGAGTATTTCATTATATTTCGAAAGAAGCCACTAAAAAAATTATTTATACATTGCGGTAGCACCAACATTGCACACATCCGCATTAATGCCAGCAGATGCGGTATTTCGCCTCAACTTTTATCATTCCAGGAAATGCAAAACTGTCCCGCGGCACCAAATGGTCCAGCGACGATGCCCAGGAGCTGTGTCCTAATAATAAATTCTGTCAGCATCACATAATTTGTCCGTCTCTTGCGTCCCTGGCGGTGTTGGTCAGCTTGTGGCCTGAATTTTTGTTAGGCTGCCGTCTCGAGAAGGACGGCGGTGAACATTCATTTTCTCACAATAACTACGATGGCTTTCCTCCCAACTTTCTGGCTAAGTTGCAATTTCAAAATCAAATGCATAAAAACCCCAGTGTGGTCCACCAGAGTGGCGTGATGATATTGATACTTGTGCCTACTGATAGCTGAGTGTGGTCGTCGGCGTGAACTTATCCATTCTTTCCTGTCGTGTTCTTGAAATTCTCGTTCTCTATAATTTCTTTTTCCTTAGTTTCTTGCTCTACTCTGTCTCGGGCTCTACTCAGTCTCGGGCTATACTCAGTCTCGGGCCCTACTCAGTCTCGGGCTCTACTCTGTCTCGGGCTCTACTCTGTCTCGGGCTATACTCATTCTCGGGCTCTACTCTGTCTCGGGCTCTACTCATTCTTGGGCTATACTCAGTCTCGGGCTCTATTCAGTCTCGGGCTCTACTCAGTCACGGGCTCTATTCAGTCTCGGGCTCTACTCAGTCTCGGGCCCTACTCAAGTCTCGGGCTCTACTCAGTCTCGGGCTCTGCTCAGTCTCGAGCTCTGCTCAGTCTCGGGCTCTACTCAGTCTAGAGCTGAACAGACTAGCTTTCTATCGCATATTTCTGCACGGCGAATGCTATCGAGAGCTTACATCATTACATCGACTGCGTTTCAGTGAAGCGGCTTTGCATAGAGATGCAGCCACTCCCTCTGATGGACCGATGTCATGTTCTGAATGACGCTCCATACAATACGGAAAATTGGATTGTTGTGATCACTCTGACACCACAATAAGTGTGTGTGTGTACCGTGTTAACTCCCGCAAATGTGTTGACATCAAACTAAGCCTTTTTTTATTTTTACCGTGACATCATGAGTCTAAAAAATGTTAAACACTTTTTAAAATGTCTCGAAGGTGTACGCCTAATAATGACTGTTTCCTTAATAACAAAAGGCTTAATAACTTGAGTTTACGTGTATGATGCAATAGCGACTTACTTGGGCATGACCCTTCAGGGGGATACAGCTATAAAATCTATAGGAATTAGCGTTCCCAGGGGGACAACGTGTGAGGGTCAGAGCTGAGAGTTAGGTAGGCCTTCTTTTTGTTGAAAATTTTTTTTTTGTTATGTTAAGGACCATCTTTTTTCTGTTCACTGCCATCCTGTTTTTTAGCGCCTACTACTTTCTTCTTCAACTTTAATCTTGTTTCATGAACTTCTTTCTCAACTTACTGTTTCTAAGCCCCTTCTGCATAGATTCTGCAGTCCCTTATCTCCATATTGTTACATTCTTCCTTCCTGTCTTCGATACGCTTTTTTTTAGCGGTTAGGGAGGCTTAAACTAACAAATTATCGAATTCAATCTAACTTGGGCGTGAATGCTAGACGAGCAGCTTGAGTGAGCGCTTGTGTGTCGTGTGAGATTTTCACTCGTGAAGATACAACTATTGTACTGATTGGAGTTCGTTCCCTTTTTGGGATGATGTAAGGTTCCCTGCAGAAAATTAGGTAGGTCTTCCTATTGTTGAAAAAAATAGTTGTTTGTTTTGTTATGAACCCTCGTTTTTGGGTTCACTGGTGTTCGTTTTTCTTGGCTCTCGTAAATTTTTTCTACAACATTTATCTTGCTTCATAAAACATATTTCAATCTTTCTGTTTCTACACGCAGGGTGTGGAGATATACCTTGTGTGTAGCCGATTTCATATTCCCGTTATTATGCACTAAATGACGCCTTTCTCTTTTCTCTTTTTAAACCCCAGTCATTGTGGTTAAGAGGTTTAATTGATAATCCAAATTATTCGGGTGCAGGGCCCAAGGAATTTTTTGGAAATATTTACAGAAATCCTCCTCGTAGAATATTGCTAGGAATAACCTATGAAGATATCAGCGGAAAATGTCCTCATTGAATATCGTAAGGCCAAGTTCTTGAAAGCTGTCCTCAATGCCCTTAGGCAACATTCTCGGAAATTATCCTCGGAGGATTTGTAAAGAAAATATCCTTGAAGAACATCGTCGAATCATGCCTTCAGAGAATATCTTTGGCTTGGTCCGCGTGGAATGATCTCGAGGAATGCCGGAGGAGATGTGATGCTCATGTAGAACATTAGCAGGGAACATCCCCACGTAACTTCCACAAGGGCTCATCCACACGAAACATCCGCATGAAATATCCAGAAGGAACATTCACAGGCATTTCCCACGATGAAAATCCACATGGAATATCTGCAAGGAACTTCCACAAGAAACATAAAATTCCACATGGAAAATTAAAGTTCCACAAGGACCACCCACATTCTACACCGAATATCCACAGGAAATATTGGCAAGGAATATCCACGGGAATTACACACAGAGAACATTCAAAAGGATTAAGTACAGGTATTTTTCAAAAGGAACTTCCACTTGCAAATTGGAAAAGGAAACATCCGCTCATAACACCTACAATGTTACATCAACGAGAAACATCCACAAGGAAGATCCAAAAGGAATATCCACACGTAATATCCACAGGGAATATCCACACGTAATTTCCACAGGGTATATCCACACGAAATATCCACAGGGAATATCCACATGGAATATCCACACGTAATATCCACAGGGAATATCCACACGAAATATCCACAGGGAATATCCACATGGAATATCTACACGTAATATCCACAGGAAATATCCACACGAAATATCCACAGGGAACATCCACACGTAATATCCACAGGGAATATCCACACGAAATATCCACAGGGAATATCCACATAGAATATCTACACGTAATATCCACAGGGAATATCCACACGTAATATCCACAGGGAATATCAACAGGGAATATACTCTAGGAAAAATTAAAAAAAGCATTAACAGAGAATATCCGGACTGAACATCCAAATATACTGCTCTTCAAGGCAGACTGGTGTGCTGGTACATCTCACAGGTACATCTCACTGGTACATCTCAATGGTACATCTCATAGGTATATCTCACAGGTACATCTCACAGGTACATCTCACAGGTACATCTCACAAGTACATCTCACAGGTACATCTCACTGGTACATCTTACAGGTACATCTCACAGGTACATCTCACAGGTACATCTCACAGGTACATCTTACAGGTACATCTCACTGGTACATCTCACAGGTACATCTCACTGGTACATCTTACAGGTACATCTCACAGGTACATCTCACAGGTACATCTCACTGGTACATCTCACAGGTACATCTCACTGGTACATCTCACTGGTACATCTCACAGGTAAATTTCACAGGTACATCTCACAGGTACATTTCACTGGTACATCTCACAGGTACATCTCACTGGTACATCTCACTGGTACATCTCACAGGTAAATTTCACAGGTACATCTCACAGGTACATTTCACTGGTACATCTCACAGGTACATCTCACTGGTACATCTCACTGGTACATCAGGGTTCTCAGATGGACACAAGGCTTTACCGTAGCCATGATACGGGACGGCCATCACGGTAGAGGACCGTGACGGCCATCCGTGACGGTCATTCATGATGGTCATCCGTGACGGGCCTCCGTGACGGCATTCGTGATGGTCATCTGTGACGGTCATCTGTGACGGTCGTCCGTGACGGCATCCGTGACGGTTATCCATGACGGTCATTCATGACAGCCATCCGTGACGGTCATCCTTGACGGTTATCCATGACGGTCATTCATGACGGTCATTCTTGACAATCATTCATGACGGTCATTCATGAGAGTCAACCATGACGGTCAACCATGACGGTCATCCATGACGGTCATCAGTGAAGGTCATCCGCCCTCCTCAGCTCAGTGCACGTAATTATTGCTTGGGGCAGCTCCGCTTTTTTCTTCTAATTTCTGAAGTTTTCCGACCCTTGTTTTATATCGTGATATGATCTTCGTTTCAGTTGTTGGATTGCTGATCTATGATGCAATTTTCGGGGCAGCTTTGATTAGGTTTTCGCCTTGGACATGTTGGTTGGCTTTTGCAATTGTGAACTTAGTTGTTCAATTATTTTGTATAATTCGTTGTCTATTCTCATCAGGTTTTCTTGAATGCATGCAATGGTCAGCAAGGGGGATGTTGAGGAAATTTTTCTTCGTATTCGGCTTGTGTGGATAATTTACTTGGAATAATTTGTACTGTAGGCTGCTATTCAAAATTGGTTCATATTCTCTATTTCATTTTGTAAGGGATGGTCATGAAATTTGTCCGCATGCGCTTCTTGTTTCCACGTTTGGTGAACACAATTCCAAGTGTGGTGAACACCATTACCAACTTCAATTGATTGCAATTTCTGATTTTTTTAAATCTCTTCGGCTTTCTTTCTCTTACTAAAACTATTTCTCAGTACAAAAAGGTTGAAATTTGATAGATGAAATAAGTAGACAAATTACGTCGAGGTTGTCGTTGATGCGGTAAATTGATCTTTCCAGCTAAAAAGCCGGGCTTTCCTGCCTAAACTCCTCAACTCGACTAAAACAATTTAGAACAAGCGAAGGAATTAACATAAACGCAATGCGTTGCGAGGATCGCCATGTCGAAATCGCGAGTTGAAATGAATTGCTCGGCGAGCATGTCGAGTACGTCGACGTCCAAAGCAACGTTGAAACAAGTACTCCTAATGCGCAATTTGCGTCTGGGTTTCATTTTCTCTAAGTCACTTCGATAGCATGTCGAGTACGTCGACGTCCAAAGCAACGTTGAAACAAGTACTCCTAATGCGCAATTTGCGTCTGGGTTTCATTTTCTCTAAGTCACTTCGATAGCATGTCGAGTACGTCGACGTCCAAAGCAACGTTGAAACAAGTACTCATAATGCACACTCTGCGTCTGTGTATCATTTTCTCTAAATCACTACGATAGCATGTCGAGTACGTCGAGATCCCAAGCACCGTAGAAACCAGTACTCCTAATGCACACTCTGCGTCTGTTTCATTTTCTCTAAGTCCCTTCTCTGTTGTTCTTTAAGCGGTGGTAGACGCTTCCGAAAAGTGATATGCATGCTGAGAGCGTCATCATTTTTGGGGCACCTAAATTTATGTTTCTTAATTATTATTACGTAATGATGCGTGACCAATTTTGGAAACATATTCTAAGGTCGTGTAATCAAATTGTATAATAGGTGAAGTTACATTTATGGCCTCAAATACTTGTAAATAGAAAACAGAAAGTCAACAAAGAACTGCATTTTAAAATTAAAAACAATGATCATTGAAATTAAAGAAAAATTTGTATATAACAGTTTATTTTCCGGATCGCTACTAGTTTTAGTAACATCGGCGAAGGTGAAATGCACACCTTGCAAATCGTGCAAAAGAAATTATTTTATTTTATTTAAGGTACAGTAAGATACATAATAAAAGCTCACGGTTACGAGACATGGTCCAAATGCTAATCTTCGCGAGTTTGAAAATTAATTTTTTGCTCAGTGAATTTTGTAAAATTTGAAAACTTTGAAGGCTATGAGGAACTTCTGCTAACAACTTCAATGTTTGAAGACTTGCCCTAAAAGTTCATCTAATTAGGGTTGAGGTTGCTACGCACTGCCCGCTCTGAAGAGGCAAAACCAGCAAGTCTTCGGGTAGCTGAGCTGTTTTGCGCGCTGCTGCATGAGATGGTGGCTGGAGACGGGACTCTCTGGACCGTGGGCGCCTCGCGAAATCAAAAACGTTTGAACTATACTTGCATTACAATTTATGCTTTCATTATAAACTATACTTTCATTACAAACTATTCTTTCGTTTCAAACTTTACTTCCATTATAAACTTAACTTTCATTATAAGTTATACTTTCATTGTGACCTATACTTTCATTGTGACCTATACTTTCATTGTGATCTATACTTCCATTGTGACCTATACTTCCATTGTGACCTATACTTCCATTGTGACCTATACTTCCATTGTGACCTATACTTCCATTGTGACCTATACTTTCATTGTGACCTATACTTCCATTGTGACCTATACTTCCATTGTGACCTATTCTTCCATTGTGACCTATACTTCCATTGTGACCTATACTTTCATTGTGACCTATACTTCCATTGTGACCTATACTTTCATTGTGACCTATACTTTCATTGTGATCTATACTTCCATTGTGACCTATACTTTCATTGTGACCTATACTTCCATTGTGACCTATACTTCCATTGTGACCTATACTTTCATGATACACTTTATAAACTTTACTTTCATTATAAACTATACTTTCATTTCAACACAGCAAGAACACAATTCTACTGTTTGTCCATTTGTCATTTTTCTTTAATTCCTGGCTTCTCAATTTATAGAGAGCCTGAACATGATACTTTGAAAGTCTCTACCTTATGAACTGCCTTTCCATTACCTTTTTGCGCTTGAAACCTCTATTAGCAAATTCTTTTGAGGGGTTGAAGAGGCTTAAGTCTTTTTTCGGCAGCAAATTCATTTTTGTTTTGAAGTTGAGCATCCGAACTTTTATTGATGATGTGAACAGTTGAGTGAATATTTGGCTGTCTTAGGAAACACAGAATAATCGTTAGTGTCTACTGATGTTGCAGAAACACACAATCATGATCTGAATTGAAGTATTAGTTGTTTTTGTTAGATGTCCCTTAGGAGGAAACAACTATTACTTCTGAGGGAAATGGGCTCTCGTGAGGAAGACGGAAAGTCTCGGGCTGAATGTTAGGTAGGCCTTCCTGTTAATGAAATAGATTAAGTTTTTGTTTTGTTGTGAACAGTCTGTTTTCGGTTCACTGCTGTCTTTTTTCAGTACCTTCTCCTTTTTTGTTAATGTTTTATCTTGTTCCATAAACTTCATTCCTAACTTACTGTTTCTATGTGCAATGGATTTTGCATGGGAACACACTTTGAGCATAGATTCAGCGTTCTCTCAACTTTATGCTAAATGTTGCCTTTATCTTAATTCCTCTCATTGGAAAACTTTTGCTGTGGTTGGGGAGGCTTAAGCCCACTCATAATATGATCTGTGTTCGTTAGATTGAAATTTTTAGAGAAAACACATAGGCAGTAACTCATACAGTAATTTTTATCATACGATTGCTCCGTGTTAGTCGCATTCATTTGGTGTCAAGTTTTTGCAGCGCGGGAAAACTGCGAAGCAAATCTTGGCAGGTCGAGCTTGCTTTCATCTCCCCCGTCTTATCAGGCACGATAGACTTGTTTCTTTTGGACTCAACTCCGGCTAGTTCGTTTTATCTTCCTCAAGTTTTTAGTTGCCTCCACAAAGTTTGTTCGCTCGTCTGCCAATTTCCAGGAAGTCTCAGAAAATTATGGTGCGGTTCATATCTAACATTTTATCGCTCTGCTCAAATTATTTCCTCGTTGGATTTCTGTGCGAATATTTCATCTCGGCTAATCTTTCCTGTCGAGATTTAGTTTACCGGAGCAATATTTGTTTCTATCTTACTGTACTTCTCGAATTCATTTGAAATTCGAGAATTCCATTTGCCGCTCCCGGAATTCGTTTGGATTGCAAGAACAAGTGGTAAATTGACGGGGTTTATTTAACATTTCGTCTTTTTGGGCCAAATTGTGTGCACATCAGAGAAAATTATAACCAAATGAGAGCAGGGAAGTCGCCACTCCCAGTTTCCATCGAACATGAATCGCAGTAACTGATGCGTCTTCACACTCGGAATGTGGCACTCGCCCATTTGAAACGGTGTCCCAGCTTTGAATTTTGCAACATTCCCCCAGATAAAAGCTATCATAGCTCATTTTCGTTATTGTTGTTCATTGTGGTTATTATTGTTCACTTGAGTTGTTATTGTTCACTTTGGTTATTATTGTTCACTCTGGTTATTATTGTTCACTTTGGTTGTTATTGTTCACTTTTGTTAGTATTGTTTACTTTGGTTATTATTGTTCACTTTGGTTATTATTGTTTACATTGGTTATTATTGTTCACTTTGGTTATTATTGTTCACTTTGGTTATAATTGTTCACTGTGGTTATTATTATTCACTTTGGTTATTATTGTTCATTTTGGTTATCATTGTTCACTTTGGTTATTATTGTTCAATTTGGTTATTATTGTTCACTTTGGTTATAATTGTTCATTTTGGTTATCATTGTTCAATTTGGTTGTTATTGTTCACTTTGGTTGTTATTGTTCACTTTGGTTATTATTGTTCACTTTGGTTATTATTGTTCACTTTGGTTATTATTGTTTACATTGGTTATTATTGTTCACTTTGGTTTATTATTGTTCACTTTGGTTATTATTGTTCACTTTGGTTATTATTGTTCAATTTGGTTATCATTGTTCACTTTGGTTATTACTGTTCAATTTGGTTATTATTGTTCACTTTGGTTATTATTGTTCATTTTGGTTATCATTGTTCACTTTGGTTATTATTGTTCAATTTGGTTATTATTGTTCACTTTGGTTATTATTGTTCACTTTGGTTATCATTGTTTACTTTGATTATTATTGTTCACTTTGGGGACTATTGTTCACTTTGGTTATCATTGTTCACTTTGGTTATTATTGTTCTCTTTGGTTATTATTGTTCACTTTGGTTATTATTGTTCACTTTGGTACCCTATAACGAAAAAGCGTGACGTATAAACTCACATGAGTCTGTCGCCGTTAAAGCAAGCGTTTTTTCATTCTTAATTTATCTCAAAAAGTCAGTTTTTTATAATTTACTTGTTGAAATGTAATGAAAATTGACCTGTTAAATTTATTAAAAACTTTATTGTGCGTAATCACGAAACAATGAAGTCGCACGGTTTCATCATTGAACACCATTTTCACGAGTAACTATATATAGGCATGATTCCTGAGCTCTTCTCGACAGACGTTCACGAGTAACGTGGACCTGAACATGTGTGCGAACGAACATCCGCATTTCGATATACATTGGCAAGTTCCAGTTGTTTTACTTTTGCTGTTTTGTCTCTATTTGCCTCATCTGTAGATCTATGGAGTTCAAGTGTTTTATTCCTCTTCTTCTCTTTGTGCCCGATCTGGCGATCCAGCGACTGGCGCCATCATGTTTTGTTTTGTTTTCAAGGGATTGGTGGCGGATTTAATTGACTAGGCAGTAAATTGATGCTTTGCTGGTGCAGCTGTACTGTTTTTGATGGATTTTTGATTATATGATTTCTCATGATGATGCCATTACCTATACTGTTGTTTTCACTCATACTGATGCCATAATAAATGTTAAACATTTGTACACCACGCGCGATGTACATTTTCTTTCCCTAAAATACCCCATCCTCAAGCCGGCTGCTAATTAACTCGGTGAGCATTAGACATCAGAGCACGAAGCGCCTCCAAGCCTCGCATACGATGTTGGACTTATGGAACCTCGTGCTCTGTTAGATTTAAGATCTTGAACTGGTGTGGCCATTGAACCCCAGTTACCATTAAAGTGGAATATCCATTGAACTGGTGTGGGCATTGCACCCCAGTTACCATTAAAGTGGAATATCCATTGAACTGGTGTGGGCATTGCACCCCAGTTACCATTAAAGTGGAATGTCCATTGAACTGGTGTGGGCATTGAACTCCAGTTACTATTAAGCGGAAATGTCCATTGAACTGGTGTGACTACTGAACTGGAATTACCCTTGAACTGACGTCATTATATAACTGGTGTTATTGTAGAACTGGTGTGCTTGTAGAACCGGTGTGATTATTGAAATTGTGTTGCTTTGTAACTGGCGGGAGTAACTCGTGTGGCTGATTAGTGTGGCATCGACGTAATATCACCTCACCGAAGAAATAACGCTGTCCACTAACATTAAATCTACCCTAATATAATCACACGGTGTGCACCAGCAAATACCTCTGTGTATTAACAAGATGTTAAAGACTACCTAAAAAATAACACTGCGCCAACAAAATAACATTGTGCAAAAAATAAATAGCATTGTTTCAACACAATGACTCGGCACAAACAAAATAATACTGCTTCGCAAAATAATTCTGTGTTCGAACAAAACAGCGTTGGAACCACAAAATAGCGCTGTGCACCAAAAAAATAAATCTGTACAGAAAATAACGCTGTATAATGCAACAAAATAACGCTGGTCACATCCCTGCCGCAGGTGAAGCGTCACATCATGAAGCGGATGGCTGCAAGCAACGTACAGACGCACGTGAGCAGCTCAGGCGTACACAGGAAGCAGTTCCATGACCTCTACGTGCAGCGTCACAACAACGTCAGGTGAGGTCGCCTCTACGTGCAGCGTCACAAAGAAATCTTAATACTCAATACACAAAAAGAACTATAATCGATGCACATATGTATAAAACAAAATTTTCGAGTAATACCCGACATCAATGTTGTTAAACTTATACGTTTGTGCTTTGTTTCTAGCGTTTGTTTGTTCCTCCGTGCAGCATTTTGTTAATAAACAAAATAAATGTTACTAAAGTTTTAATTTTGTATTTTGTTTCTAGTGCTTGTTTTTCCCTGCAGCATTTTGTACGCAGACATCGTGAACTTCACGCCGCTCTCCGAGCAGCTCTCGGCCCCAGATCTGGTGACCACCCTCAACGACCTCTTCGGCCGCTTCGACCAGGTCGCTCAGGTATTTCTTGCTTTATCGTCAGGAGCAAACTTTGGCTTTTATGAAGCTTCTCAATGAGGAAGGCTTCGAAACTGAAAATGAAATTCTTAAACTTTTGAGGTTTTCACGAGGCATAGACATGCTTTGGTTTTATTAGGAAACGAAGTTACAACTGCAGCTGTTTGAAAGAGCCGTATGTTTTCTTGTCGATGTCGTTTGAGCCGACGGTTATTTCTCCGATTGTTTGTGAGGCTGATGGTGAGTGTTAATTGTTTAAGCAGCCGCTAAAAATAGCGATGTTTTGAACGAACGATCGCGAGCCTCAAAACAGTTCAGCTTAACGAGTTTTGTTTATTCATGTCGTTGTTTTCCATAATATTGGTGAAAGATGTGAATAAAGTTTAACGATTACACTTCAAGGCCACACATTTATACAACTGTACACATATTTGCATTTTATAAATAAACAGTACTTGAGGAATGACCAATTTCCGAACAATAACATGTGTAAATTAAAAAAAAACAAGAGGGTTCTAAGATCCAACAGAAAGTTTTAAAAATGTATATTTTTTTTCAATTACGATTTTATGAAGTCCAAATTCGTTGAAGTATTTTGATATACATTCATGGAAATTTTTAAGTCTATATTCATAGATTTATAGATTTATAGATTTGAATTTATGGACTTACCCATGTATTTGTACATTATACATGTATTTATTGAAACGAATATAAACAAGTTTGCAGTTTCGCCGGGAGGCTTTGGTGTAGGCGAGTGACGCTCAGGAATATCTGCAGCAACAAAATTGAGGCCAGAAGCGCTTTGCCGAGATTACGAAGCGTGTTGCAGCTTGGAGGAGCTTTCACTCTAAAATTAGACGATTGTGTTTCTCACGCATCATTTTCTCTAGTTAATACAAGCTATGTTCACTCACATCGGAATCCTTCGTAAATTCGTTTTTTTATCTCTCTTGATTCTTAGAACTAAGAACGTTTTGTTTTTTTAATGCTCCGTAATCTTCAAGAAGATTATCCGAGTTTTTTCAAGTATTGAAAAATTTGCCCAACTTGAAGTTTAATGTAAGTAAATGAGAAGTAAATGCATGGGAATGAAAAAGTGTATATAAGTGAATGAAAAAATTATTGTATGTGAATGAAAAAGTCAATATGAGTACATGAAAAGTATATCTAAGGGAAAGAAAAAGTGAACACAAGTGCATAAAAAGTGAATGAAAGTGAATGAAAAGTGAATATAAGTGAATGAAAAATAAGGGAAAACTTCATTTTGATTCCTTTTTCTCCAAACCATACCAAGTCCCCGATGTTTGCAGCCTATCTTAGAGACCGCATTTCAGTGCTGACTGTGATGAGCCTTAGATCAGGCATGTAGGGTGTGGGGCTAAGCACAAAAGGAAGACGATCTTCAAAATATAAGTTGGGGTCATAATATGAATATTATATCCGTGAATTTTGGTAAATAATTATTTAAATATAAAATTGGTAGAATTTAGAGTAAAATCACAGAATCAGAAGGGCAGTTATGTCTATTTCCAATGCGGATAAAATTAATTTCAAAATATTTTTGACCCGTATTCAGCATTCATTAACCAATTTCTCTAAGTACATATAAAATTGAACTAATGAATTTTGCCAGAAACACTTTATTTGAAGAATTATATTGAGGCTTACGAAAAATATGATGAAGAAAAACGAATGCTTTCGTTCAACGTAGCGTATCTTTAATGACAAGTTGTCCTCCAGAATACCGTGCACTAATATTATGCGTAGAGCTCGTTTTAAGGGTCAGTTTTAAGCGACCGTTTCAAGCGTCAACGCAGGGAGTTGAAGTTTTGTTGGACGAGTGTCAAACAAAATTTGCGAATCGTATAATGAGCAAAATATTTAGATAAAATGGTAGCCCGCTCTGTTATGTTTGTTCTCGCGCTAATGCTCGGTCTTTAAACGTTAGCTTGAGCTCCAAATGTTTTCTTACTCAAGACTCGTGTAAAGCTTTACGTCGTACATAACGTTATTACGGTTTATTGAATTTTACCTTGCCTCAAAACAAATTGAAAACATCCGAAAGTAAACAAGATTAATTACCATTTAAGAACATTACCTCGCCTCAAAACAAATTAAAAACTTGCGGGTATTAAAACTAATAATTACAATTTAAGAACTTTACATGGCCTCAAAACAAATTGAAAATTTGCTAGAATCAAAAGCACTAATTACCGTTTAGGGAGTTTTCACCGACACAAGAGTTGTATCTCAGAACGTCAGAATGTCAGCAGCTGGAAGGAACACTTGCAGGGACCCCCGACGCACACATTTTGAGGGCAATTTTTGGCCAGTCTTTACGAGGACATTAGACGTAGAAATACGACGCAGTCCCTGGTTTTTGGAACGAGCTCTGGAATTAAAATCGGTTTATGACCTGCAGTCGTAATATCTTTGCATTTTTTATTACGTTAGAAATTCAGCGTTAAAGTGCAACGAAAATGCGGGAGTGGGCGAGTTCGATTTGTTTGTTTCGCTCCAAGCAACAGGTCTTGGAGGCTTGGGCACGATGCCACTTCAAGGTTCTTTGGCTACTTCATGTCTCAGGCTGTGTTAAAGTATGTTACAAATGAATTAAATCTTCAGTGAAATTTTACTCGAGATTCAGCTAGTTTTCGTGACTGTTGTTTATGGCGTATGAGAATTTTCTGAAATAATGTGTATCGACTTGATTAAAATTTTAATAATAATGAATAAAAGACTATTAATAGCACCACTTGTTGAGGCTGTATATTCTAACCTTGTGTATAAAGGCTGGAAGTTTGAAGCATCAAGATGATTGTTGACGCGCTATTTCCATCAAAGTTTATAGGAAATGCAATTTTTGAATTTCTTTGCTGTCTAAATTTTCAATACCAGGCAGAGTTGGGCTGCTGTACAAGGATACAAATGAACCATTTGTGTCTTACCTCATTATTGAATATATAAATATATTAACTTCGTATTATGGTTAGTGTCTGGCCGTAAACTTTTGTCCAGAAAAATACGCACAGAAGTGCAGTAAAAATGAGGAATAAGTATAAATTCATCTAGGCTTGAGAAGATATCACAAAATAAGTAAAAAATAGTATCAGGAATGAGACTAAGGCTTACAGCTTTGACCAGATGGTTATCAGCTTGCTGGATTATGTCTATTATTACTGGATTGTGTACATTGTAGAGATAAATGAGACCCGATTATTTGTCTTTGGGTTCATTGCGCGACATTCTTTTTATAGACACATCAATTTAACATCCGTCCCTTTGATCGCCCACACAGTTTCTTTACATTCTGGAAAAAGGTGACGTTCCAATTACATTATTTATCATCCCTGGCAGAAAAAATAATAGAAGACTGATATAAAGTAGAGAGGAGTTTCGCTCTTCAAAACATTCTTCAAAACGTATTTTATTTGCGCAGAGATTTACTGCTGCAGGAGACGTGAGCTCAGTTCAGAGAAATAGAAAGCAAATGTTTTCGGCATGCTTTTTGTTTCCGAAAGTAAGGAGAGCGCACAGCAAATAATTAAAGAAAAGAAAAACATTGATAAATATATCCTGCTCCGTAACCCTAGGTAGAAAAATTAAAAAGTGAAGTTCTTCAGAATGCGATAGTGAAGTTTTTGTACTGAATATTTTGTACGTGTGTTCCAATGCTGTTTGATCACGTGATTAGCATTAATAAGATAGATGTCTATGATTGTTATTTTATTCAGTGATATATATTTAAACTTACAGTCGCTACGAGGCATTAAAAACTGGACTTTCATCGGAGAAATTTTTGGTCCATGCAAAATTAGCACAGAAGTACGACGAAGTTTCATGCCGTCTCGTTTTATGCTTCCAGCTTATGCGAGCAATCAAAATATAGGTGCGACTATAAAGATTTTAAAAATGCGGTACAATTTCCCATAAGGAAGACGTGAAGTCCTAAACTGAAAGTTAAGTAGGCGTTCTTTTTATTGATATAGAACAGATTTTTTACGTCACGGACCATGTTTCTTTCGGTTCACTGTTATCGTGTTTTTCGGTATTTTTTACTTCCATCTTCAACTCTCATCTTATTTCCTGTACTTCTTAATGTTTATACCTGGAGAGTGTGGGACACACCTTATGTTTATTTTTCCCGTTCTCTTGATACCGTACTGAATAGCACCTTTCTCTTTTTTTCTTTTGGGAACACCTTCGTAGAAGTTAAAGCTTACACTGACTTGTGTAATCTAGTCTAATTCAAAGAGGGAACAATTGCGGGGTTATGATGGAGCTTCAATTCCTGTCGAAAATTTTTTGAACTATGGCAGGTCTATATTTTTATATCCTTGAAGTCAATTTTCACTCAGCCACTGTCGTACCCAGCAGGTCTGTCATTTGATATTTCTTGCAGTGAAATGGGTTAAGTCGTTATGTCTGCAGGGCATCGTGATGTTCAAAGCGCTGATTGTGAAGGATTTGAAATATTTTCTCGTGGAAGAATTGCACCGACACGGAAAAAGTTCGAGCAATTTGGTTGTTGTTTTGAGCGCATTCTCCCGGCTATGCCCGCAGAATATATATAGTGAACGTAGTTTCTCCGTTATGCTCGCACATGAACTGTGAACGCATTTTCCCCGCTGTGCTCGCAGAACATACATAGTGGACGCATTATCCCCGTTGTGCTCGCAGAACATACATAGTGGACGCATTCTCCCCGTTGTGCTCGCAGAACATACATAGTGGACGCATTCTTCCCGTTGTGCTCGCAGAACATACATAGTGGACGCATTCTCCCCGTTGTGCTCGCAGAACATACATAGTGGACGCATTCTCCCCGTTGTGCTCGCAGAACATACATAGTGGACGCATTCTTCCCGTTGTGCTCGCAGAACATACATAGTGGACGCATTCTCCCCGTTGTGATCGCAGAACATACATAGTGGATGCATTCTCCCCGTTGTGGTCTCAGAACATACATATGGACGCATTCTCCCCGTTGTGCTCGCAGAACATACATAGTAGATGCATTCTCCCCGTTGTGCTCGCAGAACATACATATAGTGGACGCATTCTCCCCGTTGTGGTCTCAGAACATACATATGGACGCATTCTCCCCGTTGTGCTCGCAGAACATACATAGTGGACGCATTCTCCCCGTTGTGCTCGCAGAACATACATAGTGGACGCATTCTCCCAGTTGTACTCGCAGAACATACATAGTGGACGCATTCTCCCCGTTGTGCTCGCAGAGCATACATAGTGGACGCATTCTTCCCGTTGTGCTCGCAGAACATACATAGTGGACGCATTCTCCCCGTTGTGATCGCAGAACATACATAGTGGACGCATTCTCCCTGTTGTGGTCTCAGAACATACATATGGACGCATTCTCCCCGTTGTGCTCGCAGAACATACATAGTAGATGCATTCTCCCCGTTGTGCTCGCAGAACACACATAGTGGACGCATTCTCCCCGTTGTGCTCGCAGAACATACATAGTGGATGCATTCTCCCCGTTGTGCTCGCAGAACATACGTAGTGGACGCATTCTCCCCGTTGTGTTCGCAGAACATACATAGTGGATGCATTCTCCCCGTTGTGCTCGCAGAACATACATAGAGGACGCATTCTCCCCGTTGTGCTCCCAGAACATACATAGTGGATGCATTCTCCCCGTTGTGCTCGCAGAACATACATAGTGGACGCATTCTCCCCGTTGTGCACGCAGAACATACATAGTGGACGCATTCTCCCCGTTGTGCTCGCAGAACATACATATAGTGGACGCATTCTCCCCGTTGTGCTCGCAGAACATACATAGTGGACGCATTCTCCCCGTTGTGCTCGCAAAACAAACATATAGTGGACGCATTCTCCCCGTTGTGCTCGCAGAACATACATAGTGGATGCATTCTCCCCGTTTTGCTCGCAGAACATACATAGTGGACGCATTCTCCCCGTTGTGCTCGCAGAACATACACAGTGGACGCATTTTCCCCGTTGTGCTCGCGGAACATACATAGTGGACGCATTCTCCCCGTTGTGCTCGCAGAACATACATAGTGGACGCATTCTCCCCGTTGTGCTCGCAGAACATACATAGTGGACGCATTCTCCCCGTTATGCTCGCAGAACATACATAGTGGACGCATTCTCCCCGTTGTGCTCGCAGAACATACATAGTGGACGCATTCTCCCCGTTGTGCTCGCAGAACATACATAGTGGACGCATTCTCCCCGTTGTGCTCGCAGAACATACATAGTGGACGCATTCTCCCCGTTGTGCTCGCAGAACATACATAGTGGACGCATTCTCCCCGTTGTGCTCGCAGAACATACATAGTGGACGCATTCTCCCCGTTGTGCTCGCAGAACATAGTGTTATCAAGTACCTTGCTGGTGGCTATTACGAGTTCGTTTTTTACTGTTCTTACGTCTACACACAGCGGAACACACGCGATGCACACTGCATATGGAGCGGTAAAAATCTGACCTGTGTCATCAACTAACGTTGAGAAAAACTTCCTTCATCCAAAACGCTGAATTGTAAAAAATCACACTCTTATTTTTGTAAAAATTTACATGCTTATTTTAGTGAAATTCTAATTGTAAAAATTCACAGGGGCAAACATTGAACATAACACGAGGCGAATAAATAAATAAACCCTACATTTACATACCCTCACTTACATTTACACTTGAATGAATTAGTGTTTGCTGGTGTTTTTATACCGGCTTGCAATTACATGAATAAATTTGAATGAAACTATACTATTTCAAATTGTTATGCGCACCTGTTTATCGACATATTAATTTGTAGGTTTTTTGCTGAGTTATGTCTGCTTTTGAGTTTCTGGGCGAAAAAATGAAGGTTTAGATTTTTATGTTTCAGCTTCGAAGATGGAACCAGAGAGTGCAAACTGGAATCTGATTTAGAACTTTGTTGGCAAAAATGTCCCTTTCAACTTTGGTTATTCATTTCATGTCCTGAAAAAGTCTCCAAAATATCGCGAAGTAGTGTTTAATCTTTAAGTTATAGTTTAGAAATGAAGTCCTATCTGTTGAGTTCTCAGCAAAAAAATAATTTTGTGACTAGGCAGCGTAAAATAAAAAAAGGAAACACTAGAACATGATTTTACACAGAACATATGGAACATGCCATGACATGCCACAGAAGATTTGAAACATGCCAACATAGAATATTTCATATGCCATGAAAATCTAGCAAAAAAATTTGTTTTTTTCCCAGATAAGCTTCGCCACTAATGCGACACATAAGTTCACCCACTTGTAACTTTCGAAATAATGCACCAATCGACTTCCTATAACTCTCAAACGAACAATTAAAACATTCTTCCGTTTGAGAGTAATTTGAAGTCGATATAGGTGCATTATTTCGGAAGTTACAAATGGGCAAACTTATGTGCTGCATTAGTGGCGGGGCTTATTAGGAAAAGATCCGAAATTTTTACGCAACATAGTGAGAGAAGTAAGTACTGTTACGAAGCGCAAATGTGTACAGCACAGTACTGCAGGCGCGGAGGCGAGCAAAAGAAAGACAGCTGTAAATCTCAGTAGCTTCTTTTTCACTTTGCTTGGAGACGGTCCCTGGGGCGCCTTAAATCTTGCGAGCTCAAATTTCGCTCTTGATTCTCTCATTCTGGCGAGGAAATGCTCCATGGCATCTCGGACCGTCCCTCGACGCACATAAACATCTCAAGAGAGAAGGGAATGAATTGCAGTTCGTCCTAATCTTTTGGGAATTGTTTCTAATATATTGAAAGATAAGGAGCTAGCGATGAACTGTGCTGAGCGTTGCAAGATCATGAAAAGATTGATGGAGGTAGGTACTAAAATAAGTTAATTTGGAGAATATTTACAAGCTTCCCAGAGGAAAAACAAAACGTACCAACCGCTCCAGTGCTAGATAAATCGCAAGGGAGAGCAATGCCAGCGGAAATGAACAAAACCTAGATTTCTGCCGTCGGACTTCGTATCTTGCAAGTTACTCACACTAGAAAGACTGGTAAAACTGTCACAATTTATATTGCGTGCAGCTGAGGATAAATATCGTTTTATAACGTCGTTGGCGAGTTCATCAACCGGAAATTCAATAGATGAATAAAATGGACAAATGGGGGATATCTAAATCTTATGTGATCAAGATGCCGATCATAGCTTATCACATCCCTGAAACCGTGAATTTAATTGGTAAACAAATCTTAAATATGATTAATTTAATGAAACTGCAATCAGCACGTGCAGTGACTGGCTTCATCAAAGTCACAACTGGATGGTTTTTGTTTGTTGACTGAAGTGGTAGTCACATTATTGTACTTTTAAGCGGAGCAGAACCACGCTTCCCATTTATTCCCTGCACATTTCCCGCCACTCACTCTCCCGTTGGTTGTCCATGAAATCTAATTTCGCAGGAACATAATTTACCTAATCGTATTTGGCGAACACATGCGAAGCTTGCTTAGCATCAAAGCCCTCCACACGTTCGATCCATCCGGCGTCCGTGCCTAAATCCGTGTCTTTCGCTAGATAATGCGTCCAGCGAATCATTCGATAACTTTATAAATTGATTCTGCTTGTGTGAGGTTGGCGTGGGTGTGTTGAACGGCAAGGTTATCGGTCGTCTAAATAGAAGAAGAACTAAATAGACGGTCGTCTGAATAAAAGTATTAAACTTTGTCAAGACCTCAACAAAACGAGAGTTGAATGGTTTCTGTAGCAGAATTAATGCCAACCCTTGTAGAATATGTGCATTTGCGTTATTTTTGTTTTAATAGATAATTCGCTCACTAAAATTGATAACATGTCGGATTTAGTGGCAGCTTTATTAGTTAAACCTTCTTTTTTTCTAAACTCGTTTTAGTTTTTATTATGTTCAACGGAAAATAAAACAAAGAGGAAACCAAACGCTGTTACGACAAAAATCGCATAATACTGGAAGATAAACAGTGTGAAATTCCATTCTTCCCCTGAAATTCAATTGCATCGAATGCTGACGCCTATGTGCACTTATTCTTTAAGCGCCATGAACTGGGACTGCCGTGATCGACTGATGAGAGAAGTGTTCGCACGTAAGCGCATGACCAAACTGTCAAATGGAGCCAGTTTAACTGGAGGGTCCTGTAAACACTCCATTGAAGGTCAAACACAAGCTGCCTCACTCCACAAATACTCGATCAAATTAAAGCACTTTGAACTTAAGGATTTAAATCTTGTTTGACAAAGAGCAAGCGTATTGGTTCGATGCAGGTTTCCGTTTTATTTTTGAATTATTGCACATCCGAGTGCAGGCATTACAGGGGCTGTGAAGAGCAGGTTTATGCTTGCACTCATTAAATTAACAGCTTCGGGTTCAGAGTTAGAAGTTAAGCTGGCTCAAAAATAATAAATCTTGTTAAAAAATTGGTTGCGAGCAAAATCCTCAGTCCATCGAGTAATTAATTGCGAATATTTACTCATAGCTCGTTAGCTTTATTTGTATTCTGCTGCTGGCAGAGCGAAGTTCTTGCATAGTTTAGAAAAATTGTGAATTATTAGCCTGATGAATTGTTTCAAGTTCAGAAAATTTTGACAAATTTGTGCGTTTGATTCTACGTTGGCAATATTGTGTCTACGCCAAAGAAGTTTTTGAAATTACATGGTTAACAATAGCACTTTGCGATTATCTTTTAAAGTGATTAAAATTCGTGGACTTAATTATTGTGTTTATGTTTATGGAAATACAGGTGTCATATTTTTAAATCAAGTAAATATCCTTTCTGAATGAAGGGAAAATTCTTCACAAAGGTATTGAGAATATCCTTAGAGTGCACGACTGAAAAGTTAATTATTTCGAAAGCTCAAGTCTCATGTTCTTCACAAGTCTTTTCTGCAGCAACTATTATCGGGAAAAATTTCAATTTCAAGCGAATTTTTTACGCAATTTATGAATAATAACTTTTACTTGATACTTTTCTCTGCCTCTGGAAATACAACCATCATATCTTTGGGAATAAGTACTCTCAAAAGAAATATGTGAGGTATGAAACTAAAGGTTAAGCACTCTCAAAAGAAATATGTGAGGTATCAAATTAAAGGTTAAGAAAGAATAAATTTTGTTAAAATAGAACAGATTTTTGGTTTTGTCGAGGACTTTTTTTTTCACTTCTCAGACCCCCCTTTATTCTGTGTCTATGGCTTTATTACTTATCTTTTATCTTGTTTCTTAAGCTTTTTTGCATCTTGCTGTTTCTATGCGCAGTGTGTGGGATGTGCATAATGGCTTTATTACTTAACTTTTATCTTGTTTCTTAAGCTTTTTTGCATCTTGCTGTTTCTATGCGCAGTGTGGGGGATGTGCATAATGGCTTTATTACTTATCTTTTATCTTGTTTCTTAAGCTTTTTTGCATCTTGCTGTTTCTATGCGCAGTGTGTGGGATGTGCATAATGGCTTTATTACTTAACTTTTATCTTGTTTCTTAAGCTTTTTTGCATCTTGCTGTTTCTATGCGCAGTGTGTGGGATGTGCATAATTATACTGTCTATGGTGTTTTTTCCTTAAATTTTTAAGAACATTTTTGTTGTGGTTACGGAAGCTTAAACTAACTTATAATCTAATCTATGATATTTTTCCGGTTTTAAGGTAGCTTTTTATTTTAAAACACATAATATATTCATAGAAAGACTTTTTATAGATGAGGCAACAACTAGCAAACTTGTTTCTGCCTCGAAAGAGGCTAAGCTTGAAGAATTTGTATACCATCATAGTCGTTTTTGATGAAAATTCCTTTGCAAAAAATCGAGCCCGAGAGCGAGGCAGGTGACCGTCAATCAGGTCTGCATTCACGTCCCCGGTGGCGCTGGCTCTGCGTAGTGGCTGCGCAAAAATGTCCACTTGATGGCATCATGAGCTTTAGTGAAGCGGCGCGGTTTTGCGAAGTCGCAGAGGAGCTTTGAGTGCTCTATAGGATTCTTTGGCGACCTTCCCTCGCGACAACGTTGTTGCTCAGCACTGTGCTAAATGTCACAGATTCCAGGAATTTTCAGCTGAGCTCATATTTCCTTCTCAATCGCTTTATCATCGACAGTCATCAAAGATGCTCTCCTAGAGATTATTAAACTTTCCTCAAGTCTTAACTTTTTTTCAAGTGATGAGTGTTGATTGTCGTCTCATTATGTTTTATATTCCACTTTAGATGTTTAGTCTCTGAAGTGGTTAAACTTCATAGTAACAGATGCTTTATTATAAGACAAGAGATACAAATGCTTTATTTTTGTCATACCTATTTCGCATAATTTTTATCTGAGTACGGTTTTAAATTTTTTTAAATAATGCTGTTCAACTTGGTGATGTGAATCAAAGAACTTCAAAGTCCTACGATGTATGACCGGCTCATTAAGGCACTATTATGCGTTCAGGTATATGCTAACGTACGCCACTTGGAAGTATGCATCGCAAACAGAAGTAGCGCTGCGTTGGAAGATAAGGAACTCAAATGGTATGCTCACATAAACGCAAATTAAAGAATAGTTAGGCTAAAATTTTGATAGTTTAAGAGGACGCCGCTGAAACTTAACATTGATAAAATAAAAAAGCCATAGTACGTTCCTGGGAGACCCAATTATGCATGGACCGAGTGGCAGGTGAGCCTTGTGCTTCATCGCTGTCGCTCGGACGCATCCCTCATTCGAATGATAATAAAATTTATTCCCATTGGCTGCTGATAGAATATAATTCGAGTGAATTTATATAGATGTATATAGAATATAATAAGTCTTGCCGTCAAAGAATTATGGCCCAATTCGTATTAGGAATTGTGGCAGGTCCAGAGAATTTTACGAATTATACTGCCAGTATAGTACTGGTGAATTGGTACAAAGGCTGTGTGTCGTACTGGTGAATTGGTACAAAGGCTGTGTGTCGTACTGGTGAATTGGTACAAAGGCTGTGTGCCGTACTGGTGAATTGGTACAAAGGCTGTGTGCCGTACTGGTGAATTGGTACAAAGGCTGTGTGTCGTACTGGTGAATTGGTACAAAGGCTGTGTGCCGTACTGGTGAATTGGTACAAAGACTGTGTGCCGTACTGGTGAATTGGTAAAAAGGCTGTGTGTCGTACTGGTGAATTGGTACAAAGGCTGTGTGCCGTACTGGTGAATTGGTACAAAGGCTGTGTGTCGTACAGGCGAATTGGTACAAAGGCTGTGTGCCGTACTGGTGAATTGGTACAAAGGCTGTGTGTCGTACTGGCGAATTGGTACAAAGGCTGTGTGCCGTACTGGTGAATTGGTACAAAGGCTGTGTCGTAATGGCGAATTGGTACAAAGGCGGTGTGCCGTACTGGTGAATTGGTACAAAGACTGTGTGTCGTACTGGCGAATTGGTACAAAGGCTGTGTGTCGTACTGGTGAATTGGTACAAAGGCTGTGTGCCGTACTGGTGAATTGGTACAAAGGCTGTGTGCCGTACTGGTGAATTGGTACAAAGGCTGTGTGTCGTACTGGTGAATTAGTACAAAGGCTGTGTGCCGTACTGGTGAATTGGTACAAAGGCTGTGTGCCGTACTGGTGAATTGGTAAAAAGGCTGTGTGTCGTACTGGTGAATTGGTACAAAGGCAGTGTGCCGTACTGGTGAATTGGTACAAAGACTGTGTGTCGTACTGGCGAATTCAAACAGAGGCTGTGTGTCGTACTGGCGAATTCATACAGAGGCTGTGCGTCGTACTGGCGAATTCATACAGAGGCTGTGCGTCGTACTGGCGAATTCATACAGAGGCTGTGCGTCGTACTGGCAAATTCATACAGAGGCTGTGCGTCGTACTGGCGAATTCATACAGAGGCTGTGCGTCGTACTGGCGAATTCATACAGAGGCGGTGCGTCGTACTGGCGAATTCATACAGAGGCTGTGCGTCGTACTGGCGAATTGATACAGAGGCTGTGCGTCGTACTGGCGAATTCATACAGAGGCTGTGCGTCGTACTGGCGAGTTCATACAGAGGCTGTGTGTCGTACTGGCGAATTCAAACAGAGGCTGTGCGTCGTACTGGCGAATTCATACAGAGGCTGTGCGTCGTACTAGCGAATTCATACAGAGGCTGTGCGTCGTACTGGCGAATTCATACAGAGGCTGTGCGTCGTACTGGCGAATTCATACAGAGGCTGTGTGTCGTACTGGCGAATTCATACAGAGGCTGTGTGTCGTACTGGCGAATTCATACAGAGGCTGTGTGTCGTACTGGCGAATTCATACAGAGGCTGTGTGTCGTACTGGCGAATTCAAACAGAGGCTGTGTGTCGTACTGGCGAATTCATACAGAGGCTGTGCGTCGTACTGGCGAATTCAAACAGAGGCTGTGTGTCGTACTGGCGAATTCATACAGAGGCTGTGCGTCGTACTGGCGAATGCACACAGAGGCTGTGTGTCGTACTGGCGAATTCATACAGAGGCTGTGCGTCGTACTGGCGAATTCAAACAGAGGCTGTGTGTCGTTCTGGCGAATTCATACAGAGGGTGTGCGTCGTAATGGCGAATTCATACAGAGGCTGTGCGTCGTACTGGCGAATTCATACAGAGGCTGTGCGTCGTACTGGCGAATTCATACAGAGGCTGTGCGTCGTACTGGCGAATTCATACAGAGGCTGTGCGTCGTACTGGTGAATTCATACAGAGGCTGTGTGTCGTACTGGCGAATTCATACAGAGGCTGTGCGTCGTACTGGCGAATTCAAACAGAGGCTGTGTGTCGTACTGGCGAATTCAAACAGAGGCTGTGTGTCGTACTGGCGAATTCATACAGAGGCTGTGTGTCGTACTGGCGAATTCATACAGAGGCTGTGCGTCGTACTGGCGAATTCAAACAGAGGCTGTGTGTCGTACTGGCGAATTCATACAGAGGCTGTGCGTCGTACTGGCGAATTCATACAGAGGCTGTGCGTCGTACTGGCGAATTCATACAGAGGCTGTGTGTCGTACTGGCGAATTCATACAGAGGCTGTGCGTCGTACTGGCGAATTTATACAGAGGCTGTGCGTCGTACTGGCGAATTCATACAGAGGCTGTGCGTCGTACTGGCGAATTCATACAGAGGCTGTATGTCGTACTGGCGAATTCATACAGAGGCTGTGTGTCGTACTGGCGAATTCATACAGAGGCTGTGTGTCGTACTGGCGAATTCATACAGAGGCTGTGTGTCGTACTGGCGAATTCATACAGAGGCTGTGCGTCGTACTGGCGAATTCAAACAGAGGCTGCGTGTCGTACTGGCGAATTCATACAGAGGCTGTGCGTCGTACTGGCGAATTCATACAGAGGCTGTGCGTCGTACTGGCGAATTCAAACAGAGGCTGCGTGTCGTACTGGCGAATTCATACAAAGGCTGTGCGTCGTACTGGCGAATTCATACAGAGGCTGTGCGTCGTACTGGCGAATTCATAGAGGCTGTGCGTCGTACTGGCGAATTCATACAGAGGCTGTGCGTCGTACTGGCGAATTCATACAGAGGCTGTGCGTCGTACTGGCGAATTCATACAGAGGCTGTGCGTCGTACTGGCGAATTCATAGAGGCTGTGCGTCGTACTGGCGAACTCAAACAGAGGCTGTGCGTCGTACTGGCGAATTCATACAGAGGCTGTGCGTCGTACTGGCGAATTCATACAGAGGCTGTGCGTCGTACTGGCGAATTCATACAGAGGCTGTGCGTCGTACTGGCGAATTCATACAGAGGCTGTGCGTCGTACTGGCGAATTCATACAGAGGCTGTGCGTCGTACTGGTGAATTCATACAGAGGCTGTGCGTCGTACTGGCGAATTCATACAGAGGCTGTGCGTCGTACTGGCGAATTCATACAGAGGCTGTGCGTCGTACTGGTGAATTCATACAGAGGCTGTGCGTCGTACTGATAAATTAATGCAGAGGCGGTGTTCCGTACTTGTGGATAAAGGCTGTGTGCCATGAAGGAGCAGCCGAAGATGCGACAGCATTTGATGAAGTTAAAAATGTGGTCATGAGTGCAGCGCTTTCTTTGATGTTTCACGTGAAGTTGACTGAACCTAGTCATTCAGAGCTGCAGATATCATGCGAAATTAAGAAAAAGGGAACTAAACCTTAGAATTATAAGGAATAAAAGTTTTCTTTTCTAATAACGTTAAAATTTATTTATGTATTTTCTATCGCTATTTTCGTATTTGCTCGATGTTGATGAAAAGAAAAAACGACTGCGTCCGACTTCCCATATTTTAACTATCGACCGTAAAGCTCATTGTGGGTCAATATTTTATTTCAATATCGGGAAGTGAAATCTGGATAAAATCTCCGTTAGTTGAACGATTTCTGCTTCACGGACAAGAGAAGAGTTTTGTAGCGCAAAATGGTAAACGGTTGCTCAAACTTTCTTCGTAGTATGCACTATCTACAAAAAATAATTCAATTTGAAGTTTTTAATCCCCAATACAAAAATTGAAATTTGATTTAATATGTGAACGTATTTTGCAATACCTGGAAATGTTGCATTTCCGGAAATGAAAAAAATGTATTAAGCTAAAAAATTCACATTAGAAATTTCGTGCTTAGATGTCATGAGGTGATGAAAACTTGAACTTGTTCGCATAACTGTGATGTCATCTACGTTTGAAAAACTCACAGAGGAATACAAATATTGCATCAATGAAAATCACGGCTCCCAGGGAAAAACGGGAGGTTCTGAGATGAAGTTTATGTGGGTTTTAATTTTGTTGAAATAGAATAGTTTTTTTTTGCTACGGACCACCGTTTGCTCGGTTCACTTTTATCCTTTATCCTGCACCTACTATTTTCTTCTTGACATTTTATTTTGTTTCAAAAACATGTAAATCGCACGGTGTCTGTGTGCAGGGTGGGGACACACCATGTGCATAGATTCTGCGTTCTCTCATTACCATACTATGGTGTCTTCCCTTTTTTGTGATGAGGGGATCTAAAATCAACTCGTAATCTAAAATAAATAAGGAGAATTTGGAAACATTCTTCCAAACAGTTTTGCAAGAAACCCCTAAAATTGGAAAAATATTATATTTTTAAAGGACACCATTTTTATATTTTAGAAATTAACTTCGTCTTAGGACAACCAGTGCTTGCGGATCAAGATCCTGGGGGACTGCTACTACTGCGTGTCGGGGTTGCCCGTGTCGCGCCCCAACCACGCCATCAACTGCGTCAGGATGGGCCTGGAGATGATCAAAGCGATCAGGTGACAATTACTTAAGTGTGATGTGTAATAGGCCTTGGCGATTGTATGGGAGGGTTAGTGTGGTGATGATCAAAGTGATCAGGTGAACATGTGTTGAAGTCCGAGGTGATCGTGTGAACATGTGTTGAAGGCCGAGGTGATCAGGTGAGCAGGGTGGTGTGTTGAAGGCCGATGTGATCAGGTGAGCAGGGCGGTGTGTTGAAGGCCGAGGTGATCAGGTGAGCAGGGCGGTGTTTTAAAGGCCGAGGTGATCAGGTGAGCAGGGCGATAAAAGGCCGAGGTGATCGGGTGAAGGGATTGGTATTTAGAACGTGAAAAATTATTTGAGTTTAGATACTTTATGCAGACAGTATTCAATGCAAACAAGTGTAGCAAATTTGTGGCAATGTTTCTTTTTCTCAATGTTTCTTTTTCTCATATATGTCTTAAGATATAAATAAAACTGTGAAGCAAATGTCTCAACGTTGTAGTTGTATGACAATATTTTAAAGCAATAATTGTTTTTTCAATGAATAGTCCTTAATTTGATTAGATTAAAAAATAATTTATGAAAAGAAAAATTTTGGCGATTGAAGCTTTGTTTCCGAGAGTACACTGTTAGTTACGTGGGTAGAAGTATATATATGGTCACTGTTTCCTAACTTAGTTGTACTTGAATACCTGATCCTGTTCAACTAACCATTTTCTACTGTCAATTATTTTCGCACCTGATTATCCGCATTATTTCCTGAGCACTTTTTATTCCTATTTTAAGTTTAGCTTCTGTTCAACTTTTATTTCCCCCTTCATTTACTTCTTCATTTCCATCTCTATTTTTATCTTTTCTTCAATTTTTCCTTCCATCTTTATTTTCCTCTTCATTTCTACTGTCATTTCCACTATCATTTCCACCGTCATTTCTATCTTCATGTCCATCCTCTTTCACGCAACAAAAACTCTTCCTCACAACTTCAAACGCACCAGCAGCCGGAAAACCTAGATTTTAAATAGAAACACCGAATTTTTTCCAGGACGGTGAGGCGCGCTACTGGCTTCGACGTTGACATGAGGATTGGCATCCACACGGGCAACGTGCTCTGTGGGGTTATTGGCCTGCGCAAGTGGCAGTACGACGTGTGGAGTGATGACGTCACCCTCGCCAATCATATGGAGAGTGGGGGAGTGCCGGGGTGAGTTGAGGGGAGTGGGGGAGTGCCGGGGTGAGTTGAAGGGAGTGGGGGAGTGCCGGGGTGAGTTGAGGGGACTGGGGGAGTGCTGGGGTGAGTTGAGGGGACTTGAGGAGTGCCGGGGTAAGTTGAGGGGCGTGGGGGAGTGCCGGGGCGAGTTGAAGAGAGTGGTTGAGTAGCGGGGTGAGTTTAGGAGAGTGGTGGAGTGCCGGGGTGATTTCGGCTATAAAATGATGAGTTTGGAATACACATATTCTGCATTGAAATGAATATGGGTAAATATTCAGAAGTGGTTGGTTGGGAGTTTGTTTGTGACTGTCAAATACAGTAAAACATCAATTGTCCTTTCATCTGCGTTCCTGAGCGGTTCCAGTTGCAAAAACTGAATAAATCAAGCTCAGCAGCAACAAATACTCTATGCTTCTATCTAAGGTCTATATTTTTGTTTGTTTTCACGCCGCGAAAGTTGTGCGATACACAACAAATTGAAATAACATCTAACAATTAAACAACACCGTAAATGAACACATAGTATGCTGCGTATCGGCCCCTCTTACACTCCATTTACTCGTTCCATTTGTTGGGAAATTTTGTACAACGACTAAACGTAGGTGTTTCTGCCATAAAATAATACAACACACTTGTTTCTGCTCAGAAAGAATCTGTCAGAAAATGCTTGATTCTATTCGTGTTGGACATATCACGTTATCGCTCTCAGCTCAGCTACATGTGCTCGAAGCTATTGTGTGATATAGTCAGGTCTAGGCTTTACTCAGCTAAACAGTAACACATCTATGCGAGTGAAAGCGATCCATTAGCTACACTAACACTTTTGTGTACGTGAAAAGAATCTACCAATAACATGAACACGTCTACGCACATGAAGATAATCTACTAACCACACAAACAAGTTTATGTTCACGAAAAGAATCTGCTAACATCACGAACACGTCTTCGCACATGAAAAGAATAACTAACAACACGAACAAGTCCAAGTACACGAAAAGAATTGACCAACAAAACGAACACTTCTATGCATATGAAAAGAATCTTCTGATAACACGAACGCTTCGACGCACATAAAAAGAATCTAGTGACAACACGAACACGTCTAAGCACGTGAAACGAATCTACTAACAACATGAACACGTCAACTTACACGAAAAGAATTCACCAACGAAGTGTTTGAATCATTCCTTTGTTGCTCAGACGCGTTCACATCACGTCTGCGACGCTAGCTCAGCTGGACGGCCGCTTCCAGGTGGAGGCAGGCGAGGGGCACCTCAGAGACCAGCTTTTGGCTGATCTCAAGGTCCAGACTTATCTCATCGTCAACCCTAAGGTGAGCGTTATCTTGCCCTCTTCTTGGGTTCGAATCATGAGGTGTTTTCGCGTTCCTATTTCAGGGACCAAAGTTTAAATCCATGAGCAACTCGCTCTCCGTGGTACAGTGGTTAAGGGATCGGGCTCGTATGTTGGAGTCGCGGGTTCGTATCTCGGCGCTGGCGCGGAGATTTTCCCCGTTGGGTATAAGGGAAAGCTCAAGCACAATACCCCACTCGACCCAGGTGTCGGAAATGGGTACCGGCTTTACGGGGGAACCGTCATGGTGTCCTATATATAGGCTTAGTTATAAGACATTTGAAAAACCAATGCTAAGATCATATGTATCAGGCTTGATTGAAAATAAAGCATCCCAAAGATGCCGATGTTAACCTAACCTAACCTTTTTATTTTTTTTGAGAAAAACATGACATGTGACTCATTATGTGATTTAAGTGTGTGTGCTGGCTTGATTGAAAGCATTATTCGTTGTGCTTTCTCTTTTATTTTAAGGAACCAACATGCCCCTACGGTCAAAAATGATGGGAATATTTTAAGGTGGTCCCATTTCAAGATATTAGGAACAAGATTGAGCATTGAAAACAGCTATACAAAAAAGGAATGCTTTTAACGCTGTAAATTAGTTAATGCAAAATAACGGAAAGTTTAAATAGTTACAGCTGCATTTAATGTATCAGGAAAACAATCTCTGTCAAAAGAGAATGAAAAAGTAGGATATTTTTATTTCAATATGGCTTTTCCTCCCATGAATGAATGAACCTATTCATGAATAATGTCTAGTATACGAGATTTTCGTATAAAGAAGTGTCGTATTACTGCGTGCGTATATTCACGCACAAACCCCTAAGACTAGTTTCCATTATACATCAATGCCGAATATTTTCTAACACAAATAATAACTCACACCAATGAATATCGCCACATTTAAAATCCTCTGAGCAAGAACTATTCCGTTTCCGAATGTCAGTTTACCTCCCTCAAATCAAGGCCTGATTGTCAAGCAGACAAGGTTTGGCAGCTAGTTCACGGAGCTGTTAATCGAGAAGCATAGAGATCTTGGTCAAGCGAGTCTGAGCCTTTATCAGGATCTGAAGCTCTGATTAAACAGGGCTAGGGCCAACAAACCTTATTAAGACCCTGACACTCGCTCAAATGGCGCATCTAGCGAGAGGGCCTTCCGAAGATGGAGTGTGCCTCTTCATCTTGTCCCTACTTGGAGTGCAGCTGGCTTGGAGCATAAGTGCATGCACGGAAGCACACGCAACTGTATTAGTGAACAGATTAAGTTATGGGTCTCTTAATGTTGCAGAGCATTCATAACAAAAGGGTCGTTACATTGGGCAGGAAGTCGACGAAGATGAGAAGACGCTCAATGTCAAAAATCCTGAAAACGATACGAAGCGGGACACGACTGTTAAGTTTTCAGCAGATGAAGTAGACCATTGCCGGTCTGACCTCTCAGCTACAACTTTAAAGAACGGCAAACTCAGCTGCAGTGTCGGGATTCACAATGGTCCCAAAGACTTCGAGAAAAAGAACGTCGACGAGCCACTTCACTCAACATCCAGACCTAGTTTTGCAGCGTCGATAGGCTCGACGTTAACTCCAGAGGGCGCTCATCTCAACTTGATGGCTGATCCAGCGTCCACCATCACCGAACCAACGTCCACTATTTCCATTCCTGACCCTGTGAGTTGTATATCCCAGTCTACCACTTCCAGGGCCTCGACACCTAATTTTTCAGCTCCCCTTCTCAATCAACCCACGGAACTGCAGCCAGAAATGCCGGTTTTACAGACTGAAGCATCAATGAACTCAAATCCCCCAAAGAAAGAAAATCAGACGTCTACCAACGATGCCCAAGAAATCAAAACAGCGACGCTAGGCAGGCCGAACAGAACCGGTGGCATGGCCAGCAAGATGACGAAGAGCGTCGAGTGCTGGGGCAGCGGAAAGCCTTTTGCCTCACTCAGCCACTCAACGTTGGCTAAAAACATTACTTTGACAGTAAGTGGTTATTTAAGTAATCATATCATCACGATACTGGTCGAATCAAGACATCTTGTTTCTCCCTTAATGAAGCGTGCAGTACACAGTGCTTCGAGCAGAAGTAGAGAAATTGAAGTAGAAGTAGATAGATTGAAATTAGGAACTGATGCTAAAATATGACTTGACGATGAAACTTTCCATTGCTGGTAATTTTTTAATGTTTTTCTGTTGTATTATTATTTTTTTAATGTCGAGGATTTATCTTCGGTTTATTTAGAAGTATTTATTAGTCTTTAAATTATTCACACCTTGATTTATGGTTTTTCAGAGCTCTGAAGAATGTTTTTGATAATCCGGAACGTTTCTTTTACCATGATATTCTCAGCTACGTCGAATTTTCTTTTTATCCTATCAGTGAGATTCCCTAGAAATCATCCTATTTCACATATTGTTTTGTAAAATGCAAATTTCAGCTTAGATTTCATCAAACGCTGTTCCTATCGTGTCTGATGCTCAATACTACTCAAATGGTATTTCATAAGTGGTTTTTTATATCTGGAAGACTTTCTTAGCTCGGTTATTAAGTGTTAACGTTACATCGATTAATTTGTCCCTACATTACAGGTGACGATTGTACATGCTCCAAACCTCTTGACGATTATTTGATTTGTTGCAGAGCGTCGCTATGATCGAGTCCAGCTTGTTACCAGAAGGTCTTCTGTTGAACTGCAGGTAATTATACTGCTGGAAGTTACTCTAATTAATAATGAGAGGTGTTGATGGGAGTAGAGTTTTTTTCATAGTCGGAATAAAAAATATTATGTGTGTCTGATTTACTGTGTTCAACGTTTTTTTAGTTTGAACGTTTTAGTTACTGGAAAAAAATGTGTAGTTATTTATTAGGGGAGTGTTTTTTAATTTAAACATAATTATTTGGAACTATCACACCTCTATAATTCGACCGGTTCTATTACTCCAGATATTATGGCTAGTTGAGAAATTCATTTAGCTTTTTAGCTCGTCAGTTTTTTTCTATCGCAGGAACGGAGGAGAACTAATCTGCTGTTTCAATTAAAATGATGAAAGGAATAGATTATAAAATTGATTTTAACTTTATTTCAAAGTTCACAGTTAGGCAAGATGAGAAGCAGCTCTCGATTTAAGAGACTTCCTTATTTATTACATTTGTTGAACACTGCAGGACAGCCATCAGTTTGACACAAATGAAAATGTGCTCCATCATTTCTTCTTTTTAAGTTCATGAATAGCGAACTTGCGTTACAATTGTGAATGAGATGTAAGGAGATAAAGATAAGTTAGCAATGGTGAGAATCAGAACCATAAGCAGCTTAAATTGAAAATTAATAATTATTTCTCATAGAAATCGGATTTTTTCTCGCACTGTAACGAATTTTCACGCACAGTTTGAATTACATACTTTAAATATGCTTCAGCTGGTCGTGGAGAGGCAGCGGGGGTGGAGGGGGCAGGTGGTGGGGGTGGAAGCAGGAGTGGGGGTACAGGACGCGCGCATACCCCCACTACGAGCAGGGGCTGATCGTGGGGTCCGTGCTCGGTGCCCTCGTCACCGGCATCGTCGTCTGCTCCACCGGCAAGTGGTGAGACCTTCTTCTGCTGAGGGCTTTTTTGGAGTTTTTTAAACGCATGCGTTATTTACTGGGAGATGTGTTTTTTTTTAAATTGTTCTAACGCGGGTGCCATTTGCAGAGTGATATATATTTTTATCAGAATTATTCACACGCACGCGTTATTTACAGGGAGATGTATTTTGTTGGTTGTTATTTTAGATGATTTTCTGAATTGTTTAAATGCATTCACATTACGATGTATTTTATTTGTTATCTTTTGAGAGTCCTTTTCAGAGTGATATAATTTTTTTAGAATTGCTTAAACGCAGCTTCATTTGTAGAATGATATAATATCATATTTCTTCATCATTTTTCTTTATTTTCCAGAATTGTTATCGCCATATATCATTCAATATTGTGTGTAAAGTTTCATCCGTTGTTTGGTTCTATTTTTGACATTCTTTAGCGCGTATTGCGCTGTATGTCCGTCAAATCGCCGTTTAACATTTCATTTGCTCCTTTAATATTTTCTATTAAGATTTTAAAACGTAAGTCACAGCGAAAAAGACACGACTCTGGGTTTCATCAATTATTTTCAGATTGTTTTAATTGCCTATATCACTCAAACTATGATATTCAAGTGTATTAATTCGTTATTTCTTTTCATAAGTTTGAATTGCGATGAAATTGTAAAAATTTCTGATCAAAACTTTTTTTCCACTCAGATTGCGTGATAATTTTTTTTGTTGCACTGCTGTTAGCCGCTCATTTGAACTGACCCATTAGCTTACATTCTGTCGTAATAACTTTCTGGAAAAATAATAATATTAAAGTATCGTGCGTATTTACAGTGCCTGGCAGTTTTCTAGGTGAAATTTTTTATGTTGTGCAAGTTTTTATTGCATTTCGATCAAGTGGAATAGGTTTTCAATTACTGCGGAGGGAATAACAAATGCGAGAGCTTTATTATATGGATGTCACTCATCATCACGATTGTAAATTATCAAGTAGAACTAGAGGACTCGAAGGAAAGCGACCAAGTTTTGATTTGGGTAAAAAAAGTCGATTTGTTAACATTGCTTAATTACGAAATACTTAAAATTGTTCCTGTTAGTAGTTTCGTTTGTGTTTTTGGCAATCAGCTTAGAAATGAAAATTTGAATTAATTGTCATTGAAAAGTTGACAAGCAAAACAGTTTCTGCTTTCACTGAAGGGAGACAGAAAAAAAGAATATAGGAAGCATAGAGAACTATTTAGGTTCTCACGCTGCAGTCCAGAGGTGGCAGTTAACCAACAGTGTCCTATACTAAGGACAGCTGACTAGCTTTGACTATCAGGAACAGAGGTGGCAATTGATCCACTATGACTATCAGGAACAGAGGTGGCAGTTGACCAACGAAATTCCATAATTTGTCCTCATGTAAGGTACACGTCAATGATCTGCATGCTGGTGATCGTAACCCTGCTGTTGACGGCACCCACCGCCTCGTTGGTGTCCACTTCAGTGGCCCGTAAGCTGCTGAGGTCTTCTTTTTGGCTGCGCGTGGTGACCTGCTCCATCGTGATCACCACACCCATCCTCCTGGCGACCGTGTGGGCCGGTGCTGCCGCCGACGCAGAAGAGCGGAGATCGACCAGCACCTCTTATTTATCCTCTGAAAACGGCTCGATTAGCAACATTTCCTTGTTGGTGGCGTATGGCGCTGCGCTAAATAAAGATGTCAACTCTACGGCTGATGAAGCGTCCAACTCTGATTCGAACTGCATGTCCAGTAACTCTGGATATTCGGGAAGTACGAGAAGTAATTGTGAGGGAAGAAAATTCTTTGGTGAAGGAGGTAATCCATCGAACAATGAGCACCCTCTTTTGAGTTCGCCAGCTCCAACTCAGCGTACGTTTAAAATCAGAATACGAAGGCCAAAGCATCATCGGCAATCTAGAGAACGCAAAAGAATTCGCAGAAAAATTTCTGACGATTTGCTCAAATCTGCTCAGTCTGCCCATCGATCAAACACCCTTGAACTCGGTAGGGTGAGATTAAAAAAAGACAGTGGTGGCTTAGAGGACAAATTTACACCAGTAACTGAAACTAGCGTCAGAAACTCGAAACAAACATCAAGATTATTTGAGCGACTTTTTTACCGAAGAAACCATGGCGCTCCTGAATCTACAGCGCACAATGAAGACGCCCGAGACCGTTCATTCGAATATGAAGACACGAGATCCACTTCATGGCCCGCTGGCTTTATGAGCGACCGGTATTCACGCTCTATAGTTTTAACTGACATCCCAATCTTGGAAGCCCCTACGACAAAGGAGGTGACATTGCCCAGTACTCCGCCATCTCCCGCAGCTCCCGACGCTCGTGAGGTGGAGGCGATCTCGGAGCAGGAGGAACGTCCTCTAGAGGTGGTCAGAGTCCCCTCCGCTGTTGCGTATCCGCAGGTGCGTGCCCTGTACAAAACAATTCCAACTGCTTCGTTTTTTTCAATTGTTTTCCCTGTGATGAAGAAGAAGTTACGTTAAAAAGACAGCTGAATGGATGAAAATGAATATCTTGTTTGTTAAGAGAATTCAATTGGGGAAATTAGATGTTTGCTTTGTGAGCAGTATGCATTCAGAACCAATACCGCTGCATCTGTACAATCTATTGTAAACGTAATGGATAATTTACATTCACTAATTGTTACAGTCATCTAAGTACGACTTCTGTGAGTGCATTCTGCAATATTTATAATCGAAAACTGAATAAGGGTTTAATGAATTCTCTTGGCATTGAAAATTTTCTTGTTCCAACGAAGTTTTTTCTTGGAATATTTCAATTTTTTAATTTCGTTTAATTCAAATTTCAAGTAATTGGTTCTCGATTTGAGCGTGGAATTTCTCAAAAAAATAAAATCCTGACATAATCAATCAATTCTCTCCGTCTCCGAGAGTCGCTGGATGTAAGAAAACACAGACTTCTCGCACCTGCACTGCACACTGAGGCTAAAGTTACGTTTTCCACACGTTTTATTTGAGTCTTTAATAGTTTCTCTTCTCTAATTGAGCATCATGCAACTTTCACTATATTGCAAATTACTTTTAATGATGATCAGTGTTCCGTATTACACAAAGAAAATAATTTCCCAGCATCTTCACTTTCTGATCATCGGCGAGCTCATTTTGGTCGGAATGTCTTCCGAAATTGTTCAATAAATATCGATGCAACGGCCTCGGTCGCTTACAAGCGCAATTGTGTCCAGGTGTGGTGGTGGGGTGCAATGGCTAGCATCGGCACGGTGGGGGTGTTCCCCCGAGTGGGGGTCATCATCAAAAGCGTCGTGATGTTGGTGACCGTCATCACTTACGTTATCATCATCGTCACCACTTACGAGAACGAAGTTTTCGTCTTCTACGCTACAGGGTACACAAGGTGAGCAAGAGATGGACGAAGGCAGTTCAAATTACGTTCTTTTGAAGATGATGGACGATCTCGTGTGTTGGTTTTGGCGAAAATGTTTTTGATGTTACGTGCTGGTGTGCAGTTTGCCCTTGAATCTAATTGTAGCTGTATTTTATGAATCTTCCAAATTATCAAACGATTTTCAGGACTAAATTCTGAGCTTACTCCACTGGTGTTACGTGGGTTTTAAGAACAGGTAGAAGGCTTCAGACTTGCATACTCTTACAAACCACCATTGTGAGCTGATCTGTCTCCTTTAGATGGAGTGGAATAGGCAATAGGTTTAGGTTAGTCAGGTTTGTCAATTCTATGCAGTTAGGGAGATACTGTTTGGTTACCTCAACTATTAATAAGCCTTCGGAATCTCTGTCTTTCGTGCCCACTTTGCTTCTTCTCGCTCTCGTGCTTTCTTCGTTATCTCATATTTTCTTCCTTTATTTTCTTCCCTAACTTGCTGTTTCTGTGCTCGCAGAATTCTGAGTGGTCAGAATGTGGCCATAGATTGTGATGTGGCCATAGATTCTTCATGTTCTACTGTCCATCCTAAATAGCTTATTTTCATCGCTGTCTTGAGATGGCCTCTGTTGTGGGTAAGGCGTCTTAAGCAAGTTAATTAAGAAAAATAATGGCTGATCTGTCATTAAACGGTCCTCGAACCTAAACGTTTCTTCGCCTGTAAACCGGAAAAATTAGCGACTGCCAGATTTTCTCGAAAATCGCATTTCATGCGTGTAATTTTGTCTTGTTTTGCTACCGATCATGTTTTCTCGGTTCACTAAATTCCTTTAACATTTGAAAATGTGGCAAGTTTTTTAACGATGGGATATTTGCTTTAGAAAACCGACGGGTGAAGGTCACAGAGAAGAAAGGATCACATTTTGATTAAAATGAACACCATACGACAATTACTTACTTCCTTTTATGTTCAAATGCGACATTTCATGACAGACTACCAAAAATTTCTAACCACCCTTGATTCAACGACTAAACATATGCATATATGCAAAATACATTGAAATTTAATCATCAATGTAAGAAATTAACATCAGTGGCATTTTGGGTGCCCACTTTAGATCACTGTAATGTACCATCCTTATATAAAACAGTGATTCTGACCGCTAACTACGAAGAGAGTATTCCAGATATTTGCGCAGAGTTCGAGTCTTTTGTTCCTTTTACAGACTTTGAATCTCGAGAACGTTGAGAATTTATTTGCCGTCTGAAAGTGATTAATTTTATTCTAATTGGCCGGAGGCTGTCATTAGTGACAAAGTGGGTGAAGGGTGTGTGGCGGACGAAGGTTGTGTGGCGGATGAAGGTTGTGTGGCCGATGAAAGTTGTATGGGCAATAAAGGGTGTGTGGCGGACGAAGGTTGTGTGGCCGATGAAGGATGTGTGGCCGATGAAGGTTGTATAGGCAATGAAGGGTGTGTGGCCGATGAAGGCAGTTCAGCTTATGATGAATGCTGTGGGGCAGGTGAAGATTGTGTGGCTGATAAAGGCTGTGGCAGAGAAGGGCTAGAATCGATGTATTCAACTGAAGCTCTGTAATTTAAAGACGACGTCCGGGTCTAAAAAATCTGGAGTAATAAATCTCTTTTCAATAACCTCGCCAAGTTCTCCTCGCTAAAACTATCATTATTTGCCGCTATAAATTTTCAGAAGTTAATTGCGTGATGCAAAGAGTGAGCAGTGAATGCTAATTTGACACTGAGGACAATCAGTAATCATGGCGTAATTTTTGAACAAAAGTTATTTCGCTCCTGATTCTAAGCTCACCTCGGGACGAGTCCATTAAATTTATAAACGCAAAGTTGGGCTGTAATTGTCATTGCGTGATGGCGGTGCTCTGTGATGGAGCTTCAGGGTCACCACGCTTATGGTCCGGAATGTGACCAATAAATCATGAGTGAATAGCCCGATGAAGAGAATTGGGTTGGTCCAGTGAGCAGCTATAGTGTGATCTTGTTGGCCACCGTGAACTTAACTCTTGACCGTGAGAAATTTGCACTCATATTACCATCTTGACGATCTGAAAATGGCTCTGGTCGGTCAAGTGAATAGTACGAGTGTTATCCTGTTCATTATCATGAAGTTAACCCTACACCGTGGCAATTTTTATTAACTTATATAATCATTAATACAACCACCATTGTAAGACTGGCAATGGCATCATGTTGTCATCGATAAAAGAATGACACTGATGCCACTCGGCATTGAACTTGAAAAAATATAATAGCACAAAAATTCATCGAAAAATTAAGTATATGAGAATTTTCATTGAGTGTATCATGAATGGCAAGTGAGGCAGGTAAGGGGCTTGTCGTACATTAAGATCGAGGACACTACGATCTATGCTCGGCACTCACGGTTCATATGAACGTAAGAAACTTGTGACGCACAAGCTTGTTTCATTCGGGGGTTACGAAGTAATTTTTTAATTAAATGTTAGTTTTAAAGATATGCGTGGAAATTTTTATGTTGCAAATCTTTTGTATAATTTACGGTCAGTTTTGATTACTTATGTGTGATAACGAGTACTTTGGTAGATGGAAAAATAAGAAGTAAAAACTGAAACCGTATGCGAATAAATTTGAAATTAAGTATAGCAATTGAACCGTCGCTGTGTGCTGGTGGAGGCAGGAGCAGATCTGCTAGGTGATGAAGTTTACGTCTTGATTTTAAAGTTACTTCGAATATTTTCTATCCTTCGCCTATTTTCAAATAATCTAGGATCATCATCGATATAGATTTGATGATTTTTCGTAAAGCATTTCTAACAATTATTATCTTTCAAAGAAAGAGCGCAGTTATGCTCTCAAGATTTATGTTAAACAACATCAAAGTGTCTTGAAGTCTGAAATTACAGCACTCGAGTCATTCCCACACGGAAGCACTCAAAATATTTTGAAATTGGGCTAATTTGGTTGAGACTTCCAATTTACATTTCGGACTGATTAGCTTTTTTTAAAAATCCATCTGAAAGCATCAATGTGAACCATTTTTCAATTGCATGTTTCCGTATATCGCAACGGGGAGCATGTCCCTGAGATGCTCCGCAACTCATACCTGCATGATGCGATACGAAGCTGTTCTCTTTCACGCTTCCAACTTTCCAGCTTCCAACTTTCTTGCGCTGGCAGCTTTCTAACTTCCTCGCACTTGAAACTTTCCAAGTTCAAATTTTCTTGCACATGCAATTTTTCAACTTCCAACTTCCTTTTATTTCCAACTTTCCAGCTTTCCAACTTTCTTGCACTCGCAACATTCTATCTTCCAACTATCTTGCAGTTACAACTTTGCGACTTTCTTGCATTTGAAATGCATTTTCCAGCTTTCCAACTTTCTTGTACTAACAACTTTGCAACTTTCTTGCATTTGAAATTTTACAGCTTTGCAACTTTCTCGCACGTGCAACTTCGACAGCATCCCCGGTGTACCGTGGTGGCTGGGCCCCTGCCTCCAGTTCTGGCTGCTGGGGAGCCTCTTGCTGCTGCTGGGGGGGCAGTCGGACTCTAGGGCGCGCACGCACTACCTGTGGAGCACGCAACTCGCCGTCGAGCAAGAGGAGGTGGAGACCACGCGCGGCATCAACAAGGTGCTCCTCGAGAACATCCTACCTGCTCATCTCGCACACAGGTTCCTCGTCGCCTCTGCGGGGCAACAGGTCAGGATTTTTTGCTCATCTTTTCACACTGTTTCGTCGTGAGGGGTGAGGATTCTCTATTCTTTTAATTGGTTATCATGAGGCTTCTGAACACATTGACTGCGATGGGTTTTGAACTGAAGTTCAATAGTAAACTCAAATTGAAAGTAAAAAGTTGTTTGTTAAAAATTTTATTAATAGTGAACAATGACTGTGTGAAATATGTAAATACCATTAATTTAAAAAGATTGTTGACAATTTTCAAACAACCCATCGATGGGGCGTTTTCCAACTGGAAAAACTCAATCACGACCCACCGGTGGGTCATACCGTAGTGAATGTGTTAAAAATCTCTTACGTCACCTCATGACGGCAGTCCCATCGGTTGTGCTGCCACCAGACTTCTATAGTGTCTCTTTTGTCAATTCATTATTGCATCACATTGATGCCACGAGACTTCTCTCGTATCAATAGCGTCTCAAGAGTCTCGGGGGCACTGCATTACAGCGCCTCACTTTGTTGCGTCACCGAAGAGCTCTTCAAGTATCTCCAATGCCACTTCATCACGGCTTTTTATTCCCATTCTGCGACAGCGTTCTTGGTGGTGTAATTTGTGTCATTTCCGAGCGAGTGCCCTGTGTTGTTCTAATACTTATCTTCAATATCTCTTGTTTACTCCGCGGCACCTTCTACTAGAATACCAAATGAGGTCGTTTAATTTTGATATTATTATCCCAAGACTTCACTTAATTTTGCCATCGAATGATGTTAATGATTATAGATGAACATACCTGAACAACTTGACAGTTTTACACCGAGTGAGGTTGATTAATTCTGAGTTTATCTCTTCATTTGATCTTCTAAATTTTGCCATTGAATGACGTAAGCAGACTTAGATTCATACAACGGAACAATTTATCGAATTTAGGACGGTCTAAACTCACAGCTTAAAAACAATGAGCGGAACAATTTTCGCCCAGCCTGTTCGAACGATGGAGATAAATAAATTCAGTAACTAAAACTGCTGCCATCTAATAAATTTTGGGTAGTAGTTATAGCAGGATAACGTCGGAAGATTTTCCTTGAGTAATTTTAAAGTATTTACAAGAGAAAGAAACCTTGAACAGCATTGAGCACATAATCAAACTCTAATATCGTGAACTCGAAACTTGAATTTAGTAGACGTTACCCGTGTACCGCGAAGTTTATTAAAGAAGAAGAAGATATTGTTCGAGAACACGGAGAATTACTCCCCCCAAACCAGATTGCATTTGTGCTCCTTTGAATGTCGTCAGAAACATAAGCGGCTTATCGCTCCTGATGCGCTCTCATTGCAAAATAAGTTCTAATTAACGCTCCTCGGCGGTAAAAGAGGAGTGGAACCTTAGGCGTCCAGACAATGGAATCCTAAATGACACAGTTAAATGATAAATAACGCGCAATGTTATATTTCAATGTTATTGTGCAGTATAATAAATGAATAATAACATGAAAGAGTTTATCATCGTGGGATAACTCAATATGAAATGATGTTCAAATTTAGATTAAAGGGATGTTGGAAATTTTCGTGTAATACTGCATCAACAATGTGAGTCTTAAAATAGCAATGTTCGAAGGAATGAACAATTTCAGGCGCTTCATCTCATCAATGGGTGAAAGAACATGAAGTGCAACATTTCAGCATAGTTCAATAAGTTCAGGTAGAATATTTCATTAATGGTAGAAAAAATTCAGGAACAACAACCCATCAAATCAAAAGAATAATTTCCGGTCGAACGGTACAAAGATGTGACATCTGAACCAGCATTAGTTGCACGTAGGTCATTGATACTGAGAAGGTGGGTGTGCTGATAGTCAATGTTGTACTTATCACACTTTCGATGCTGGTTGTGTTAAGACCTTTACCTAACTAGATCAATAAAGTTCACAAGATACAACGGGCATTGAATATTTAAAAATGTGAACTTTTTCAAACTCAGTTCAAACGCCAAAAAACTGTCACAAAGAACTTTGAAAACTAACTGCAATTGGAATCTAGCTCGAACACTTCAATTCTTTCTGATTACTTAGTTGCATCTTACCAACGTCGACATGCGCGCGAAGAAAAAAGTCTAAAGTGCAAGACTTGTTTAATGAGCAGTTACGGTTCTAGAATTATTTGCGACTTATTCGATGCAGTTGATTTCTAACTCAAATGATTTTCTGTTATGACAATCAAGTTTGAGAATATTCTACCCATTTTGCGTTATCCAACATTAAACGGAGAAACCAGTTAATAGTTATCCAATACATCTCGTATTAACATCGAGAAAATTAAAATCTGAGCCGTATTGACGTTCAGCACTAGCCTCTACAACAAGTCCTCTCAAATGGTCGAATTCTTCCTGGCCTGCCAGCGGAAGTATGCTGAAGCCAGGGAGTCTGAACTCGCGTCCTTCACCAGAGCGCCGCTGATCTGTCATCCATTAAGCAAAGTCTGCCGCAGATCCTGATCGTGCAGAGGCATAATATCGTCCGTCTGATGGGCCGTTGAGCGATCGAACGAACGGAACCCGCGCTTGTGCTTCATCAAATGAGATTTGGGTCCGAACGCTCGGTATCGTGCGACAATACTTTCAGGTCTCGTGATAGTTGTCGCTAGGCGTGTGTTGAAATGTGTTCAGACGAGCTTACGTAGATCTCGCGGGTAGTGGAGCTGTTTAAAGTGATGTGCTGAGTGATTGAATTTTGTAAGTTTGTGAACGTCTTTTAGGGTATAAATATTTGTGGTAGAAATTTGAGGTTTAAGACCGCTAACTAGAGCGTGAAACGATGACTATTTTTTAAAAATATTTCCATGAGTGAAATACACAGTAGTGATACAAAAAAATTAAGATTTATCGATTGCCATACAATAAACAATAACTCACGATGGAAGATTTAAAGGAGAGGTAAATTCTGCCTTAGGAAAGACGGTTTGCCATTTTTCTTAGATAAAGAAGGAAAATCTGAAAATATTAAATTAATTTGAATTCCTTAATGAAATCAGAGGGATTTTCAAAAAGTGCACAGTAAAACTGATGTACAATAGAAACTCTGTAATAAGGTGTAACGAGCGAGACTTCTGCTTAAAAATTCAGCTAAGATTCGAAACGCTCTGAATAATTAATATAGCCTTAAGACGCAGACGAAGCTCCATTTTTCTGATAGAGAGTTAAATATTTGAAATTTAAGCATTGGAGACCTCAATTTTTGCAAACCTGCATGAAATTTTACACAGCTGTACATGCAAATTGGACTCGACAAGCTACCATTTCTCAAACCCCATACTACTATTTTTAAGCCGTATACTGGATGATAAAATAACACGTTCAGTGTACAGGTCATCACAGTCGAGAAAGGTTTAGGAGTTACAATAAGCTGTTTTACCCTGGATTGTTCTACGGCTTAGAGCTTAGAAACAACGCATGGAAATATTCACTACTACGCTTGTACCAAGCAGTTTACAGGCTACTTGATGCTCTAATTGTGCTGAGTGGATTTTACTGTACACTAATGATCGAGCGAATATCAAAACATCTTTTTAAAGCATTATATTTCCAGCTTGCAGGAATGTCCACTGGAATGGTTTGAATATGATTTCAATGAAGCCAATATTCTACCTGAAATTTATGAAATCTTTGCCTGTTTCATACGATTCACGAATAAATTAGCCTATGAACGGGATGTATTCCCCACAGGGGCTGTACCACGAGAAGTATACGAGTGTGGGCGTGATGTTCGTCAGCATCCCTAACTACATTGAATTTTACGACGAGACTGACGTGAACAAGCAAGGCCTGGAGTGTCTACGACTGCTCAACGAGATCATCTGCGACTACGACAAGGTGAATCGTAATGAACGTCGTCGTAACTCGTACCTCTCGCTAAGTGGGCCGTAAAGTTCGTAACCAGGCTGCAAGGAGCAGCGAGGAGGTGGCAGTGTGTCGCTTCTGGTGGAAAGAACGCTGGAAAGCGCAGGAAGAGAAGGGTTTGGAAGGTACGAGCTTTGGCCTACGAAGTTAGCTGCATTTTTAAAGTTATTGCAGCTTTTGTCATGATTAAATCACGGTTACCACAATCTTGGTTATCTTGATGAGCCTTTTAATGTAAAATTTCACATAAGAAGCTTGCTTAATTTTCTCCGATAAAAACGACAGGGCAAATGAGATCTTGATTTATAACTTCAGCATCACTGGCCTTCATTAAGTTATTCATGAATACTTGTTTATCATTGTACCTTAGAAACCAGTCTCGCAATTCTCCTACTGCTGTCATTTTTTCAGCACTTCTTACTTTGTTCTTAAATTTTTATCGTTTCATAACCTTCCTTCTCAACTGTTTCTTTGTGCAGAGATTTTGTGAGAGGAACACTCAATGTGCATTGATTTCGCGTTCATTCAACTCGATACTAAATGGTGCTTTCATCCTTCCTCTATTCAGAACACCCATAGAGGAAGGCTTACACTAACTAATCTAAACTTACTTCTGGTTAATCCAGCAAATCGTTTTTGTGCTGAGCAGCGAATGTTGTAGACGATCTCTGTTCATTTTATTTTCTGATACAACATTAGACTATTTTAAGATTAATTTCTTTTCAATTATTGATTCAAGAACTTTTTTTCATTAAATCAGAATGTTCTGCAGGTTAAAGTCTTTTAAAATAGGTGAAGCCACTCATTTACAAAGCTTTTCAAGACTTTCCCTCGAATAATGCGTAGCTGTGCCGTAATTTGATGGATTTCTTTTAGTTAATAGAACACACGTCAAAACTGTCATAATTCTTCGTTGGTTCCAAGAACTCCTCAGTAAACAAACTCCTTTCCCGACTGATGCTGTGAGCTTGTATAATATAAACGAAAAGAGCCTCAAAACAAATATCATCAGCCTCAACTTCACGGAAAACTTTCCGAGTCTCGCGCGAGATGATTTAGACTGAGTCCAAGACCCAGCACATCAGAGGAAAACTTTTTGTTAACATGGATGCAGACTGTAACCTTCCCTTCTTGTTTTCTTGGGCTTCATCTGATGTTTCTCCTTAGAGTCTTTCTTCAGTTGGTGTGTCTATTTAGATGCATCTTTTGACTAGCGCGTATTTAGAAGCATCTTTTGACTAGCGTGTATATCTAGAGGCTGCTTCAGCGGGTATATCTATTCAAAAGCCAACTTCAGCTGATGTATCAATCTAGACGCCTTCTTCAGTTGTTGTCTCTATCTAGATCGCGTTCTTAAGCAGGTGTATCTATCTAGAGGCCTTTTCCCGCACGTGTTTCAATTTAGACGCCTTCTTCAGTTGGTGTATCTATCTAGATCGCGGTCTTAAGCAGGTGTATCTGTCTAGAGGCCTTTTCCCGCACGTGTATCAATCTAGACGCCTTTTTCAGTAGGTGCATCTATCTAGATCGCGGTCTTAAGCAGGTCTATCTCTCTAGAGGCTTTTTTCCGCACGTGTTTCAATCTAGACGCCTTCTTCAGTTGGTGTATCTATCTAGGTTGCGTTCTTGAGCAGGTGTATCTGTCTAGAGGCCTTTTTCTGCACGTGTATCAATCTAGACGCCTTCTTCAGCTGACGTGTTTATCTAGACGCTTATTCATCAGCTGGTGTTTCTATACTTGCATAAAAATCACATTCAGCGAGTGTTTCTACCTTTAGATCTTCATTTGATGCATCAATCATATTTTATGAGTCTACTTGGAGGTCTTCGCTTTCTGTGTCTAGCTGAAAGTCTTGATAATTTTTCAAGCTATTTTTTCCTATACTAGTCTGATCTTGAAAAACAATTAGTTTAATACTAAACTTCGAAAATTTTTATTTACGGTAGTAAAAAATTTTCAGAGTGAAGAAACTTAAAGAAAAATCTTAAAAATCTTTTTTCGAAATGAATCGATTAAAATATCATGGTTACGTAAGATGGGATGCAGCATTTGCTATCAGACACTTGTTATCCACTGGTTATTTAAGAAGCGTTATTTTCAGGCGTTTCGTTTTTGCATTTCATTCGTACAAATGTAACGGTCGCGTTGGTATATACATTTATAGTTCATTTTAGTGCATCGGTATTTTTCCACCATTTTCTCATTATAAATTTACTCATTTACTTATTACTAATAGTTATTTCAAGCTTTTAAAAGAAGATTATTGATCATAAGGTTTCTTCATATATCGCAAGATAAATATTCTCATTGAAGAAAGAAGGAGTGTGGCGAGTGGTGACGTTAATCAATTCACAAATTACAAAACGTAGAATATGGTGATGGTGATGAACTTCCAAAATATGAACCGCGGAGTGTAGTGACGGTGATACACTTACAAATAACAAAACATGGAGTGTGAAGACGGTGATCAACTTACAAATAACAAAACGTGGAGTGTGAAGACGGTGATCAACTTACAAATAACAAAACGTGGAGTGTGACGACGGTGATCAACTTACAAATAACAAAACGTGGAGTGTGAAGACAGTGATCAACTTGCAAATAACAAAACGTGGAGTGTAAAGACAGTGATCAACTTACAAATAACAAAACGTGGAGTGTAAAGACAGTGATCAACTTACAAATAACAAAACGTGGAGTGTAAAGACAGTGATCAACTTACAAATAACAAAACGTGGAGTGTGAAGACGGTGATCAACATACAAACAACAAAACGTGGAGTGTAAAGACAGTGATCAACTTACAAATAACAAAACGTGGAGTGTAAAGACGGTGATCAACTTACAAATAACAAAACGTGGAGTGTAAAGACGGTGATCAACTTACAAATAACAAAACGTGGAGTGTAAAGACAGTGATCAACTTACAAATAACAAAACGTGGAGTGTAAAGACAGTGATCAACTTGCAAATAACAAAACGTGGAGTGTAAAGACGGTGATCAACTTACAAACAACAAAACGTGGAGTGTAAAGACGGTGATCAACTTACAAATAACAAAACGTGGAGTGTAAAGACAGTGATCAACTTACAAATAACAAAACGTGGAGTGTAAAGACAGTGATCAACTTACAAATTACAAAACGTGGAGTGTAAAGACGGTGATCAACTTACAAATAACAAAACGTGGAGTGTAAAGACGGTGATCAACTTACAAATAACAAAACATGGAGTGTAAAGACGGTGATCAACTTACAAATAACAAAACGTGGAGTGTAAAGACAGTGATCAACTTACAAATAACAAAACGTGGAGTGTAAAGACAGTGATCAACTTACAAATAACAAAACGTAGAATATGGTGAGAGTGATCAACACATAGAAACTTTCTGAGGCAATATTAATATTCTTTTTCCTTCAATGGCTGTGCGTTTCTCGTTTGGAATCCGAGGAACTGCAAAATATCAAATTCTCTGTTAAGTATTGTTCGTAAATTTTATAAACCTTACATAACATTAACCTCGTTCTCAGTCACTCATTTAACTTCTAAATTCCACGGTGTGCAGTGACAAAACTTTAAAATTCTATTCATCATTTAGTTCACATCGTGAAAATTTGCATACCTTTTAGTTTGCGAGTCATTTTCGTCAGGTTGAGGCGACTTGAATGTCATCAAACAGAAAAGAAAACAAGAAAAAGACGAATTGTTTCGCGGGTAGCTCTAGTCTTTTGGCTTTTAGGGAAGCCCGCGCCGCAACTCGAGTCTTTAAGTTAGGGCACCGACTTAGCCATCTTTGCGAACTTCTCAGTTTCATGAAACGCAAAAATTTCCGACTCTGTTTTGAAAGCGCCAACGAGAGTCTTCAATGAATATAAAGAGCTTCATTAAGGGTTAATTTGACGCTAGTTGCCCGTGAAGAGACCTGCTTTTTATCCATCAAAGGGCATTTTGAAGCAAGCCGCGAGACTGGCGAGAAGAAGCGACGTCACTATTCACAGGAGTTGCTTTTGGCTGGCGAATGCCTCAATGCTTCATGGTCGCAATTATTTCCGCAACAGTTAAACAGAATCAAATTGATTTGCACTTCTTCACCCTCTGCGCATATTTTTGCCTGGTATTTTTTAAAGACGCATCGAGTTCCAAAAGTTACTTTTTCGGCAGAGAAAAAGCTTCGCATTCGTAAACACTGTAGAGGCGTTGGAGTTTAGAAATTGGCTGACCGATGTGGACTTCTTTCTTCCAGAAATGAACCATGGCTGCAGTGGTGAACTCTTCACTAATGTCCAGCGCAAAGTCTAAGAATAAATTTAAAACAAGTTCATGAACTGGTGAAATAATTCGCAAGAAAAATCGATATTTTTTGCCGCAGGATATTTTTTCCATCCGAATGCCCACCGTATGCCGTAAAACATCAATGTTTCGTATTGGAAAGACGGAGACGCTTGAAATTGTAATGAGGACAAGTCACCTAAGACGGTGTTATTGCTTGCAATAATGCTTTCACTTTCAAGGAACTCCATTTTAAAATTATTTTCAACGCTAAAGTAGATCTATTGCATTTTTTGAGATCACTATGGTTTTTTGAACTTTTTGTGACATTTTGATGATGGGCGATCACAAGAGCAGTTGTGAGGCACACTTATCCTTAGGAACACTCTAGCTGTGTATTTTGGCTCAGAAAACTAACTAGTCTCTGGTAAGCGCCTTCGGCTCAAAAGCCTGGCTTGTGTCGCCAATATTGGCACCAGCCATTGTCCGTTCACAAAGGCCTTCATCGCCAATAGTTTTTCTGCTTATCTATTATCCATTGGAATGATTTTCGACTGATACATCATTTTTGAGAATACACCCACCGAGAATACAGTACAACTATTGTATGGAAAAAATTTAACGCATCTCTTTTCCGGTAAACTTGCATTTATTTATTTGCTTGTGGGTGTCAGTAATTCATCTTGACCCCAATTCTTTATTTGGTCAGATCTTCATGAGAATTTACCATCGGTTTTTGTTAAATTGCAGAACGTGAAAGTACCGATGTATATTTTCTCAAAAAGTTTGAAGAGAATTCAATCTGTGGTTACACACATTAGTAGAATTAAACATCTTACTCAAAAACGTATTTTAATTTCAAAACTATTTACATCGTCTTGAACCACGTCCGTTCCATTTGCCCCCTTCTGACGTGATGCTACAAAGTTCACATTTACAAAAATTGTTCTTTTCATTTCTAGAAAGAAACGTTTCGCTCTTCGTCTAGTGTCTGAAGTCTTGCTTTGATCTGCTGAAAGTATTCTTTGTCGTCCAGAACTGAAGAACTTCATGAAAAGTAATGCATTATCTGTTCTTAATTGCTTAGAATATAAATTCATTTTAAAATTTGAATATAGAATGGGGATCAGTGCATCAATTCCTGTAAGATTTGAAAGCGTTAAAACTTCCTTTCTTCAAAAGCAGGATCTGGATTTTCCAACGTTTTATATCGTTAAAGCGGCGCAAATGGAAGCGTGAGTTCTTGTAAGTCTACTTGCTTAGTTATTTGATGTTTTGGGCTTAATTTTATTTAAAAAAAGACTAAATAAGAATATTTTGGCAAGAAAAACTACACATAGCGTAGCCTAGTCGGCAGACAAAGTTGTACTTTCAGTTATACAGCTGCAGCAAAATGAGCTGAAAACCCGGCTAGCTCGCGATGTATCTGTACTCTTTGGTTACTTTGCTTCGTCGGAAAGGCACGCTTCACACAGGAAAGTTTTGTCTTTCTCGTGCAACTTGCGATGCCCTAATGCGCCATTATACTCCTAACGCTTCTCAAAAACTGACTTTTCCAGCAAAGTCGATGTAACGTCAAAAGTTCCGATTTCCATTTGCGATCCAAACTTTGCTTCTGTCAAAAACCGCGTCCCTCTCACTTTACGTTCAAAATCGCAGAAATGGCGATAACGTCCAGCACTTGAGGCCGGAGTGTCGGGCTGCTTCAAGATTCGCTTTTTATTTCTTTTGTGTGGAAATTTTTGCCGCGTTTCTGTTCGAAGAAATGTGTGCCACCGAGCTCGCGTTACTGCTGCACTAGATGTGAGAGTTGGCTGAATTTTTAGAGTTGACGTGATGTGTGATAATATTCGAGTTGAATCAAATTCAACTACAAATATAATCTGACTTGGACGAGCGCATTTTGATGTTTTTTATTACCAAAGTGAACCGACCATTTCAGTTTAGATGTAATAATGTGGCGGCATTGGGACAATTTTCATAATAGATTAATGCAACATTAATTTATTTTTTACCGGCTAACCAATAATATTTATTACATATCTCAACATTTCTATGACTGATTTCCTGTTTCCCTAAGCACTGTGACATTCATCAATTGTTCCACAGGTTACCGTTAAGAAATTGAAGTTTCCAATTCTTCTTCTTTCGCAAGATTACCTGAGAATAATTAGTCAATAATTCCAATATCGCTGAAACATCTGCCAATCTATCTAATTCTAAAACGACTTGAAACGGCCTTTTGTAAGATTACCTGAGAATAATTAGTCAATAATTCCAATATCGCTGAAACATCTGCCAATCTATCTAATTCTAAAACGACTTGAAACGGCCTTTTGTACCTACAACATTTCCACAAGAGTTATTCCCTAGAACATTCATCTTTTCTAAAGTGAGTCACGCGGTGTAACGTTACAATTTTTCTCTCATTGTAGTTGCTGCTGAAGCCAAAATTTAGCGTCGTGGAGAAGATCAAAACAATTGGCAGCACCTACATGGTAGCGGCGGGTCTGCAGCCTGGCAAGGAGGAGGTATTTGTGTCTTCTTTTATTTTCTTCGTGTAATAACCTTCCAAAAATATTGATGTGTTTCAAATTTGCGAGTGAACATCCACGTTTGCACTACCGCAGGTTTTCTACTCAGCAATGACGTGTAACAATCTTCTTTCAACTATTCATTTATTACCATCATCATCTGAGTGATGAAGTTTTAGTTTGAAAAGCTCACAATAACATCCACTGTGAATGAACTAATGAAGATAATTTTCAAAAAGAACGAGTTTTCGTTTGCATTGCACAGCTGTCATTTTGTGGTTTTAATAGCTCACGTTCATTGTAAGCAGCTCGATAAAAAATTCAATGAAGGACTCCTGACTGACTAGTGGCTAGGAGTCACCTCTGGAATGAAGTCACTCGAATAACCTCTATCAAATCCATAACAATTTATGGATCTAAAAAATAATGCTGGCTGGCCAAAGAACTGTGAAGCTCATCAAATAATGATTAGTTTTCGAAATTGGTAAGCTGAAAAAGTATTGTTGGGATTTGAAAACTTAAGTGTTTGGAAAACATTGCCAGGGAAATATAAAGTCATTGACTTTGCAGAACAACACAGTGATTTAAAAAAAGGTTTAACTAACAAAAATTCGGGTTAGCTTTGATAATATTACTGCCCTTGGGAAACAAACTTGGCATTGAAAATCCCACTAAGCTTATAAACGGCATCCCGCTTTCATTGTCAGAAATGGAGCTTGATGTAAGCTTTATTATACGGCGATGTCAATCCTAGACGATCGTCGTCGGCCGAACTCGGCCCATCTGTTGCGCAGTCTGGGCGAGATTTAACAGCACAACTTCGGCAGGTCCAGACATGTGGGGCTGCCTAGCAGAGGACGATGAACAACTCCCATGGAACTTCACACTTCACTTGCTATAGGCCTACCATCTGTTCTTTTTATCGCTCACGCGTCGCGTGTAGCAGTGTCGTTGACAACTTTTGAATTCATTGCCCATTGCTTTTGGGAGCTCTGGCGATCGGGTGATATTTTAGAGAAGGCCTATATTTTTTGCGTTTAGACGTCAATGACGTCATACATTGAAGAACTTTTCGTGTATTTGAAATGGTTTGGGTTATCTGAGTATACTTCAGTGTAGAAAATCAATTTAAGGGAGTGGAAATTTAGGTTTCCTTTTTTAGAACAGTTATCGCGAGCTCCATTGATTCTTTCGTGACATTTATTGCTCTCCGTGTCGTCAGTGTCAAATAAAAGAGGCTTTTCCTGAGCCATGTATCCTGCAGAAGTATACGCCTGCATAGCGTTCATGCTGATAAACATCAATAATAAAATCCTCTCATTTTGTCGAGTTTGCAGATACAAAGAGTCATGTTGGCTTCTCATGCACAGACAGCAGTCGTTGTCAGAAAAACTGCCTTGCCATGCATTGTTTTCAGAAATTTATCGCAGCCGCTGCAAAGTCACGCGATATTATATCAGCCTGGGGCAGATTTTCATCGATAAGCAGTACTAGCCATATATTGACTTCATGTAAAACTTATATGACTATTGCTTGTAAATTTGACCCTTAAATATAATGCCTCTATGCCTACGCTGAAAGTTGACGCCTAATATTTTTCTTCAGTTTTAGATTTCGCATTGTATATTCAACTGGAAATGAAATTATTCCTACACTCGCTAGCATTCGCTATTTTTACTAAAATCGTAGAATTTACTGCTGAATGATGCAAATTTGTTATCTAGCGCATAAAAAAAGCGAAATTATTTCTTTCAGAAAGGAAGATCAAATTTCACGTATATGACTAAAAAATTGCACACAGGATGAAACGAAAAAATAATTCGCGTAATACCTACTGAAAATAATTTCCAAAGTTCTAATTCACTTAATCATAAGAATTGTCTCCTTTATGTGAGAAGAGAGTTGTTCTAGAATATTCACTCATTAGACTAATAAAAAAAATGTTACGCGGAGCCACGCCTCTCATATTTTATTCCCACGTTAATTGTTGACTAAAGAGCTTAACTCTTTTCCGACCTCGAATTAATTTACAGTTGATTGTTTTGATGAAAAGTAATTGATATCCACATGTGAGTAAACAGTTACTCCACTTTTCGAAAGTCTCCGTGACCAATAGATTTGTGGTAGAATCTGTTACAAATAAATTTAAATATTTATAATCAAGAAACAGTTTTAGAGCAGAAGAGAATTACATAAAATTACCACCAAAAGCTACACGAAAACTGCGCATCAAGATTAGCGAGAACTTAAGACTATTGCTGAAAGGAATCCACAAAATAGTTCGGAAGCTTAGATTCTAAGCTTCAGTTGTTGTTCCTGGCATCGTCGCCAAGGTCAGCATTTTTGTACTTGCGTTACCGTTATCACAGCCACCTTCATCCGGCTGGCCTTGGTATTAGGTTGTCACCGACATCAAAATAAAAATGTACTCGGGAGTGTACTTCACAAAATACACTTGGAAATACGTAAATTTAACGAGAAATGCACTATTAATTACAAGGATATTATTGAAAAACGACTGTATTGCTTTTGTAAGGATGTTAAGTAAGAATCAATTGAATTGAACTCGATCATTACAGACGTCTTTTTATAAGCCGTGCCATGTGGCTGAACCGCTAAATTTTGTCAAAAGTTTTGTCGATTGGACGAAGAAAATTGTTTTTGGCAACGGAAACTGCGAACAGTAAAATAAAAATCAATTTTTCTAGTCTCAATGAAGCAGGGAAAATTTAGCTCAATAATGGTTTTTATTTTTGCATATATTTATGGTTTATAAAATTCAGTATCATATAACCGTTCAATTCAAAGCAAATGAAAAATTGTAAAGGAGAAGGTGTTCGAATGATTTGGCTGACCACTGTTTTTATTTCTAAGTATTTGGAATGAAGAAGGTGAAAAACTGAACTGTGCTTCATGGATGGTACAGTTTTCAGTTTTAACCTAATCCACGGCATAAATAATCTTAGTACCGAGAAACTTCGACAAAGAAATGCGCACACTCTTTGTTGTTTTTTTATTTAGATTTTAACCTTCATTTTATGCTTCTTTTCACGTCTTCACACGCAGGATGCCGTTAAGGTGAGTTGGCCAACATATATCAGACGGTGATAATTATTTACAAAATATTTTTTAAAATTTGTAATTCAAATATTCGAAGTTTGCTAATTTCTGCTTTGAACTATTGAAAGACTCGTATTAGGACAAGTTTTTTCTATATGATAGTAGTTTTTTGGCGGAATTTTCGACAGAAAATCTGTGCGACAATGCACAAGGAGCTCTTCACGAGTGTAGAAATTCAAGTGATTTTCTTTGCCATGAAAAGAAGAATTTAGCTTATATATATATCCTAGCTGTAGATACATACATAAAAATGTAATTTAATTTTTATTCACACGGCAAACTTTTGAAATTTTTTTTTACATTTCGTTTGACAATAACAGCTTTTCAACAACTTTCTAACATCTCAACGATATTGAAGCACCAATATTTCTTTTTACCCAATTAAAACACTCTGATTATGAAAATGCCAGCGCTGTCAACATCAGCTTTTGAATTTTCTACTTGAAAACTTGTGAAAATTGAAAACTATTTTATAATTTTAATTATTATGCTGTATTAGTGGCAGACAGTTATAAAAAAAACAGCTAACAGAAATTTACTGCATCGCTTTTATTTCTGCCCGCAACTGTTGAGTTAGCTTGAATGCACCAATAGACTTGAATCGTAAACCGGAAGCCTAAATGTACAGAAATCCCAATCTATCGAGATGTTTTTTTAAAGCACTGACGTCCTATGAATTGGAGGTGTCAGACCAAAATTGGACCAAAAGTACTATTTTCTTCTCACGATGATGAATGAAAGCAAATTTTCCTCAGTTAAGTTCGCACGAATTCGCATGAGGTAAAATTACACGAATTCGCATGAGTAAAACTTGTAAAGCTTCGCATAAATTCACCCGGATTCACATGAGTTAAAATTTTACGGATTCATACGATTCAAATTTGCACGAATTTGCATAACTCAAATTCACATACATTCGCATGATGAGCACACACAGACATGTAGGTGAACGCTCTAAAAGTTCAGGACTCAAATCTCACCGGGAAATCCCGCGACTCGCCAGGTGCGGGACCGCACGGAGCAGAACGTGGTGACGCTGGTGGAGTTCGCTCTGGCGCTGGCCACGGTGCTGGACTCCATCAACAAAGAGAGCTTCCAGAACTTCAGGCTCCGAGTTGGTGAGTGCCGAGTTCTCGCCGCAGCACCTCACAAGTCTGGTCTTGATGCCTACCGTTCTGTGTACTTCTAGGGAAGTTTTCGTTGAAATTTTTGGGATTATACCGCGTGAATCGTTAAGACTTCCGTGATGAAATATGGCGGAGTTTGTGTTGAGTTTTCAAAATACTTGCCCTTCAGTAGGATGAAAATACTGTTCTTTAGCAAAGAAATGAGGACACTTCACACTTCTTCCAGGGGGAAAATGAGGTCCCGAGCTGACGGTTAGGCAGGACTTTCTTGTGTTGAAAAATGATATATTTTTCGTTGCATGAAAAAATTTTTCTCGGCTTACTGCTCTTCTTTGTTTTAGTGCCTATTATTGTCTTCTTCAACTCTTATCTAGCTTCATAAACTTTTTCTATCCTGCTGTTTCTGTGCAAAGTGTGTTGAGAAATGGTGCCTTCGTTTATACTCTCTTGGGAACGCCTTTGTGGGAATTCGGGAGGCTTAAACTAACTCTCCCTCTAATTTAATCTTTAAAACACTTGCTACTTTCTTTTAGCGGCTTGTCAACCTTTTTATACGTGTTTCTACCGTCGGGATTATATAGATTTTTGAATACTAAAGCATGCTTTATTTTGTAGTTTCCAAATTTCATATTCAAGAAGAGCCTTTGCTTGAATCTCAGGAATTTGAATCTCTTTAATATTTCTTTATTCCGTTTACAATAAACTGGCTTTTAAGAACCCAAAACTCCTGCACGCCGGCATAATTCGATGATGCCAGTTCTGAGCGCAGAATTTTACAATAAACTTTCTTCGCTGAGATGTTTTAAATCATTAATCGATACTTTAACTTCAAATTGTGGTAGTATTGTAAAACTTGCGACTTTACAACTATTAAAAATTTAAACTTGGGATCCCTGAAAAAGAGATTTTGCGGTTGGGGATAATTGAACGCTTTTATTTCGGACTAGTGAAACTATCCACGAATCAAAGTTTGTCTTGTGATGTGCGTAGTTGAAATGAATGCTGAAATTTTTGTTCGTGAGAAAAATAATTGGTGAAGTTTTTTAATATTCGTAGTTTATATTTATAACGTCAACATCGTGCATAGTTCAAAATAATAATAATAAAATATAAGGTCCATAAAAATTATGCTACTTTGTTAAAAATATGTCAGAAACACAGTTCCGTATGTAATTATTGCTACATCAGTAAAATATGACTTCTATTGCTTATTGTGACTATAAATAGCTTTTTAAATTACCAATTGCTTTATTATTGCAGCTACGTAATTTATTACACTAACATTACATCAACTATTATTGTGATACAGATTTTTGAACTGTATTCGAAATTACATTAATTTAACATTATTTCGTGACCCTTGATTCAAGAATTACACCAAAAGTAATTGACATTAACAATACTATCTCGTATGGCCTCCTACAAAACACTTGAATTACGTAACATGGCCTACAACACTCGTAATATGAGTTACGTAACATGACCTACAACACTCGTAATATGAGTTACGTAACATGACCTACAACACTCGTAATATGAGTTACGTAACATGACCTACAACACTCGTAACATGAGTTACGTAACATGACCTACAACACTCGTAATATGAGTTACGTAACATGACCTACAACACTCGTAATATGAGTTACGTAACATGGCCTACAACACTCGTAATATGAGTTACGTAACATGACCTACAACACTCGTAATATGAGTTACGTAACATGACCTACAACACTCGTAATATGAGTTACGTAACATGACCTACAACACTCGTAATATGAGTTACGTAACATGACCTACAACACTCGTAATATGAGTTACGTAACATGACCTACAACACTCGTAATATGAGTTACGTAACATGACCTACAACACTCGTAATATGAGTTACGTAACATGACCTACAACACTCGTAATATGAGTTACGTAACATGACCTACAACACTCGTAATATGAGTTACGTAACATGACCTACAACACTCGTAACATGAATTAGGTAACATGACCTACAACACTCGTAACATGAATTACGTAACATGACCTTCAACACTCGTAACATGAGTTACGTAACATGACCTACAACACCCGTAACATGAATTACGTAACATATCCTATAAATACTCGTAACCTCATACAACCTCACATAACGTTTTTAAATTCCATTGACATTTTTTCATACGAACTCCTATGACTCTCATTTTTTGACGTGCTGTTACCTGCCATGCCTGATGTACATGGTAACGCTACCTGCCATGCCTGCTGTACATGGTAACGCTACCTGCCATGCCTGCTGTACATGGTAACGCTACCTGCCATGCCTGCTGTACATGGTAACGCTACTTGCCATGCCTGCTGTACATGGTAACGCTACCTGCCATGCCTGCTGTACACGGTAACAACACCTCGAATGACCTTCCCTGACGTCGGCAGGCATAGCCCACGGTCCGGTCATCGCTGGGGTGGTGGGGGCGCAGAAGCCGCAGTACGACATCTGGGGCAACACCGTCAACGTCGCCAGCAGGATGGACTCCTCAGGGCTGCTCGGCAGGATGCAGGTCTTGTGGGAGATTCACGGTGTGGGGGATGCGAATTTTGGCATCGCGGTGAACTTTTGTCTTTTGGGTATTAGGATGATAGTGAAACCTCAGCAGCAGTTGTGTTTTAGGAATTATACTGATACTGGCTTTTTTGGTATTTTTTGGAGTATTAAGCTGATAACTGAAATAAAGGAATCAGTTGTCTTTTAGGAATCAGGCTGATAGTAACACCTCAACCACAGTTGAGCTTTGAGAGTTATGCTGATGTTGGCAGTTCAGTAACAGCTATTTTTTTGGTTTTTAGCTGATGTTGGCATCACGGAAACAGTTGTCTTTTGGGAATAGGCTCATATTGGCACCTCAGCTACAGTTGTGTTTTGAGAATGAGGCTGATATTGGCATCACGGAAACGAGTGTTTTTGGGATCTAGAGGTATAGTAATTAGCATCACGGTAACGAGTGGCTTTTTAGGACAAGACTGGTGTTTTCATTACTGCAACGGTTGTTTCATTGGGACCTAGCCCGATATTGGCGCCACAGAAGTGGGTGTTCTAATGGGATAGAGGCTAACATTTGCTTCACGAATACTGCTCTTTTTAGAATAAGCTAAAGTTAGCACCAAAGTAACGGTTGTCGTGTGGGGAATTAGCATCACTGCTTGATGAACTACTGCTAGAGCAACAGGGACTTGTACATCTCATTTTATCTAATATTTCGACCTATATTGGTCGGTTTATTTTTGGATTGAGTGCACTCTGTCATTCTTCACAAAATATTAATTAAAATATATTACCAAATATTGCTACACATGTTGATTATAATTACTGTATTGTATGTCATGGTTGTTCAAGTAACTCCGATGTATCAAATTACTGGAATTTAATTTTATGATAATTTTATTACCTAATTTCTTATTTCCCAATAGTAAACTTTTGAACAAATTTTGAACTCTAGATACTTATGTAAGTAATTGCAACAACACGTGCTATATTTATTTACTTATTAATGGTAGAAGTAAATTTCTAAGACGAGTTCCCTTTTATGAGCAAACCCTCATGGTTCATTCTCTTCAGTTTCCTACAGTTTATTGTTCTTATTCCATTTTCCATGTTACTTTAATCTTTCATTACAACGGATCTCCATCACCAGCATGTACTCTAAGCTCAAAGTGAATCATTTAAACGATTCAACGTATTTTCTTTTAAAATGAAATATTTTTGTTCGTTGGGTGTATAAAAACAGAAAAGTAATTTCGGAATTAATTTTGAGAGCTAAAGATCATTCTTGAAATGCGAGTCAACGTTTAAAAAATGGTACGGAATCTTTCCAGTGAAATATCTTGTTTCTTGGCGCACAGTCTCCTCATTTGACCTGTGAGCAAAGCCATGTATTAGAGAATGCCTTAACTTCGAATCAATTTAACTTTAAACTTGAGTCACGGCACAAAGGCAAAACTAACTGGAAAACTTCTCACAGATCTAATTGCGTTCGCGTAGCAAAGAAATTCTCCTGGTGCTCGCGCTCTGCGTCTCAAAGAACTGAAGCGATCTTAACTCCGGCTGGCTCGGAAATTTACTTTGCACTGCCGTCACGAGTTGAAGCTCCGTTGATGGTTAAATGGGACTCAGACGAAAGTTGCGTCCGGTAGCAATTATTTGGAAATTGTTAGTCTTTGTTTGGTTCTGAACGCGTCGTGTCGGGATGAATATATATGTCAGAAACATGGCAGATATTATTGGGATGCGTTTGCGTGTACCGTTCGAGTCGCGGTTTCCGTGCTCAGGTTTATCGATTTGAATTGTTATGCTTGGTTCTGATGAGGGCGAATGCTGGGGGAAATTTTCAGTTCATAATGTTTTTCTTAAGTATCATACGCAAACAAAATTGAAAATACAGTTTACTCAGTCAAGATATTTTTTAGGTTTATTTTTAGCCATTTAGTTTGTCATAGTTGCCATAGTACGGTAATTTATATTGGCTTCAAAAAAATGGACTGAGGAATTCAAGAAATTAGCAGGGAGCTCATAAAAAAGAAAGATTCAAAATTGTCAATAGTGGGAAAATTTGAAATTTGCATCACTGTGAAAAATTCCGGAAGCTTCCCTCTTTGCTGGCAAACCCAAGATGTAGTAGACCATTCAAATTCATTATGGTATTAGATGGCGTAAAATGGGAAGTCTTTTTGATTTTAAGTTTTTTTTTTCAAACACTGATTTAATTTTTTTTCAATATTTCAGTCTCTGTTCTCTTTTCTATTTTATTTATTTACATATTTATCCCAACAAAAGCAAGTTTTACCTTGTTCAGGAGGAACTGAACGAAAATGGCTTCAAAAGTCAGAGTTCGGACAGAAATAAAAGAAACCCAAACCACAGATAACAAACAACACATACTCTGTTCAGTTCCCGTTGTCATCAACCATGACAACATCCGTGCTCGACATCATCTTCGCTCAGCAGACAGCACGAATTAACTGTCCTCCTCATTTCAGGTGACGGAGGAGACGGCCAAAGTCTTGATGGGAGCAGGCCTCGAGTGCGCTTGTCGCGGTCCGATCGCCGTGAAGGGCAAAGGAACACTCACCACCTACTTCGTCATCGCTCCGCAGGAGCCAAGCGGTTTTTCGGAATCCATGGGCTTGAAGCGAGGAGCTTCCTTTTATTCTTTCAAGCCAGAAGACCACGGGGCTTTGATCAGAGGAAGTGCGGATATTCTGGTCAAGACTGAAGAAAAACCAGCGGCGTCTTCCAAAACTCTAATCGTTCCATCTGCTCAAAATACAAGCCTAAAACGACTGCCAGAACCTGTTAAGGTTCAATCTCCGAAAGTTGCCGCTTCCAGTTCAGTGGTAAAAAAATCAGCTGAGAAGAATTCTTTTTGTCTAAATGTGGAGAGCAGTAGCTCCAACGACAATGCCGTGTGCTCTGAAATGCATAGTAATGCACAGGTCTTTCCTAGGTCTGGAGTGCCGAAAGTGAGTGTTCAAGAACCTGTTACTGAAGGGCTTAGCTCGATAGTTGTTACTGACACAAGCGACCCAAGTGAGAGCTTGACAACAATGCCAGAAAACCAATTTCAGTCTGCTGTCAGAGAAAATGTTATGAAAAATGTTTCAAACGAAAAAGTAGAAAGGAAAACAGACAGAACTGACATGGATTTAACATCCAAAAATGTTTCCAGCAATGAATTTGATAAAAAAATTGTTGAAGAATCAACAGCTGGTAGCAGCCCTATTTCTAAGAGTCCTACTCCTAGTGTCCAAAATGTCTCTGATTTTGATCGGTCTTTGTCAAAAGAACCGTTGAAACATTCCAGCGAAGACGAAAAACCAAAATCTCCCGAGACTAGACATCCAAATATAAGCATTGAAACCGACAATAGGTCCATTCTTTTTCCACTGGGGTCAAACTTAGACGTTCGTTTACCGATATTCAACGAGAAGTCAAGCTTGCTACCATCTCCTCGTAACCAGCAATCCATTGTAATCGTAAACAACATGTACTCGGGCCCCATCACCTCCGTCAACGTTGTTCCGAGCAGCAACACACCGAGCATTTCGATAATTAACATCCATCCCATGTTGACACCTAGTAACTGTTCGAATGACTCAAGCTCACATTCACGAAAGCACTCTATCGTTTCATTCATGCCTGAAGACTCTTCCCAGGGCAAAAATACAAAGCAAAATTCCCCGTCGTCTGCTTCTCATGCCTTTGCTCCACAAGGTTTCCCCCGTGGCCGGGAAATATCTCTTCGAACGTACACCTTGCCCAGTTCCCAACTTGGCAAAAATACTTCGCAGTGTAACTCGGGTTCGGAGAATGATTTCGACTCGGTGCTTGTACAAGACTCGATGGGTGCAGAATGTGAACAAACGTTGCTAGAGAAACCTGAATCCACTAATTCACAAAATGGGTGTCCTAATTCCTTTCCTAAAAAAGATGGCGTCGCATCGCCATGTGAATTTCCTTTTGTGTCTGACGCAACGATTCATGGTTGCGACGATTCCGAATTTCAAGGACGTAGTCAAAAATTTTCCGGTATCACCGACTCTCTCAGTGAATGTCATGAGAGTAATGGAAATCCTGAGGTGCAAAATTGTGCCATGGGAAAAAACAAAAGGCAACGCCCTGATTTTCTACCATCCGTACCTCAATCGGTAAGGCCTCTTGTCCGACAAAAATCACTTTCCGTTGGAAAAGCCATGCAAAAAGAATATACAGACAAGAAAATTTTCCGACATTCGTCTCTCGTACCTACTACCGCAAATGACATTACAAAATTTCTGGAGGAACAAAACGATGACAAGATGAAGAAATGTTTTGAAAGTGGTAGCGGTGTGAGCCCAAGTGGCCGTAAGCTCTCTCTCAAGAAATGTGATATGAATGTTCGCTTCTCTTCTGCCGTAGACGTTCTAGACAGTAACGAGCACACAGTTCTGCTTCCATTTGAGGAACAGATTGCAACTCCAAGCGGCATCGAAAGAGTATCTCGTAACTCTGTGCTTCCTTTTCATCTTCCATCTCCACTCACTGAATGTTCATCATTCTTGGCACTGAATTCCCCTGTGTTTACTGAATCTACCGTTCCTTCGCCAATTTTACCACCATCTTCACCTCCCAAGCATTTTAGTAGAAGAATGCTTTGCTCTACTCCGTCAGAGTGCAACGATCAAACCAACTGCACTCCCTTGACTGGTTTGAATGCTTTCAAATGCAACCTTCGATGTTCTCACGATGCTCACTCTAATTTGTTTGAGCCTAAGTCAAAAAATATCGCTATGCGATCAATGTCAGTCCGTGAAGATCATACATGCCCTTACCTCCGGCACTTCAAGGAAGAGCGTCGAAAACTCCGACTGGATTTAGGCTTACAAAGTGATGACGAGTTCCAGGATGCTCTCGCTTTCAGTTACGTTAAAAAGCGCAATCGCTCCATGAGTTTTCAAGACGATTCTCTTTCGAGGCTGAGAATGAAGTACCAGCTTCCTTTGTCTTTTAAAACACCTCGGAAGAAAGTCAAGGACCCAAACTCAGATAAGACGGAGCAGTTAATTGGCAGTGGTTCGACTGAAGAAGGTTCTGATGAATTTTTCTCTTCCGACTCAACGTTTGATGCATTGAGTGACAGCGACACGGTGCGAGAACATTTAAGTAGAGAATCATTAAAATCCCAGTCAAAAATTTCATCTTACGCTGACGCGATGACACTCGCACAAGGTCAAAATTTCAGTGCAATATCAGAAAATGATACAGTTTGTATGAATGTTCTGTCTGACACTACCCAGAGCCCTACATTCTATCCAAAATTCAAATGCGTCGAGAGCAGATCAACTGAAAGCCTCTTTTCAGTCGTAGGTTCGGTCAATCAGGATGAGAATCACTTGCTCGATAAAAAGTTTCTCGTTCTTTCCAACAAGTCGCCCCAACGAAAGCGTAACCAAGTTTTTGTTTGAAACATTCTTCTTTCTGGTAGGTTTTAATAAAATGTATTTTGGGGTGATGACCCCAATACCTTAAACTAAGTATTCGTTGAAATATTCTTCTTCCTGCAAGTTTTTTTTGGAAAAACAGTGTCATTACTCTTAAGCGAATGTCTTTATAATGACTTTAGAATCGGTTAGTCCGAAATATTTTCTAGTAATATGATTTGAAATTCTAGTTATGTATTGCCAGCTTTGACGAAAAGGAAATTGCCAGAAATAGAAATTGTATATACTTAAATATGGGGAATGCAAGCTTGAATAGTCGACATATTCATTGATTTTTAATTGCAAAAGCAGTTTTTTCGCTGAGAAAACAGTTTTTACATTTCAAAAATGCCGAGTTGGTTGAACAATCTTTTGAGATTTTATCATTCCCTTGAACACCGAACGGAAGATTAACTCAACCCAGATAACCAAAATAAATTTTTGGCGAGAATAGCTCAGAACTTGTACACATGCAAGTGATCGCAATTAAGAAAGAGCGGAATAAAAGCAAAGGAGATCCTCCCTGAAATCACCCAGTGGCCGTACGCAGGCATTTTATCAAACGAGTCCCTGTTCAGAGGACGAAATAATTATTTTTTGTTTTGGGGTGCCAGTGTGGTTTTCAGTTTCCATAGTGAAGTAAGTCGACTGCCTTTGGTTTCTTTTCCATCGTTCCTTTCATAATTGTAGTCACTGAGCTCCTGCTTGTAATGACAGCCGGTTTTACTTCCACTTCATCATAAGGTTTTAATGAAAATGAAGAGATCATCATATTTTCAGTCATCCCAATTCAGTTAGGTTGTCCAAATATTTGTAGAAATTTGTTTACATGAAGAGAAAATTTTTCTTCGGGCTGTTTTTAATACGATTTTTCTTTTGTAATTGTGGCTCATTTTTTTTTGCTCATTTGCCACATTAGTTTTATTTCACAAAAGAAATTGGTAGATGATGCTCTTCCGTATGAACTTTTCTTATACTATAAATTAACTATTAGCCTAATTTATTAATCAGTATTTGCACTCTTTCTTCAATGAGAGATAAAATATTCATACTTTAGATTTATAGGTTATTATTTCATTACATTAAAAGGAAAACGATTTGTGGTTCTCAGTGTTTCCTCGATAAGTATTGGTTAATTCAGGTGCTGATGTTCAATTAAGTATCAAAATACTAAGTAATCATAATGTAAATATAGAGTAGCTTTACACCATGTATCCGAATTCTCTATCTTTCTTAAGATGTATTTTTCTAAATGTTCGATGTACTGTAATATGTTTCTTCTTATTCTGTTGATGTGCTTGGAATGAGATTATGGGCACACAATTGTCATCAGTAGAGGTGTTGACCAGTCTTCAAATATACGTAGAGTTAACTCAGAAGTTTTCTGTAGATTTAGACGGTACACGCTTCATCTGGAAATTGTTCATCAGCTTGTTCTTAAATTTTTCCATGCAGCATGGGAAACCAATTTTTGTCGGTTTTGAGCTTAAAAGCTAAAATTGTCTTTGCAGGATTCGAGTATATTGAAAACTCAAATGAAATGATTGCCTGGCTTAGCAACTACCGTTACGGAAACTATAATAAATTGGGTAGATGTTTTTTGGTATTGATGGCTGTATCGGAAGAACTGTGGAGCATGTACCCAAGATTACACTCGTCGATCATGGGTCTTATTTTATTTAGAAGAAGACATTACGATCAGCTGAAGCCAATCAAAAATTAAAGGAAACTTTGAGGTGCGTTTCTAGTCTCCTTCATTTTGTGAATAATTTCCTCTTCTAAATCTACCCAGGGAGTCTGCTTCGCTGGGCCTGGCTTCATTGTAGCTTTCGTAACTTCAAGCTCAGTAGACATTTTTTGAATAACCCTGCTTCTTTTGAAGCAGATGTACACGCACGCGAAACACATTAAGTTACGTGGAGAATGATATCGGATACAATGTAATTATGTTTGCAATACCGTATCTGAAAAGTCTCTTAGAGCATATTACGTAAAAGTAAAATAGTGTAGGTAATATAATCATTTACTCATATTCAGAAACTTTAAAGAAAAACCCTTAGCAGCTTGAATGATATAGTAAAAGTACATTAGCGAACAAACAGCTGTTCTGACGGAAATTGTCTTTTAACTTATTTTTGCGGACTTGGCGCTTTTCGTTAGATGTTTAGGACTCCCGAAATTCTGTCGTACGGTACGACACGGTCAAGGAAAGAGGAAGCTGTTACTTCTCGGTCTTTTCAACGTTGTATATGAGGCCTCTCTTAGCATACAGAATCTCTAAATTATTTCTGAGAAAAAATTCAAGAGGTTATGGTAATTATTTAACAACGGCTCTCTTTTCAACTTGAAGAAGACAACAGAAAATTGTAATACATTAGCGACCATTCTTTCATCAAAATCTACCGAGTCAGTATTTGTAGCTTAAGACGAAGGTTTGACAGATGTGTTGTCTGCTGAATTGGTACCGAAGTACTCGTATAAATAAAACAGAATGATTACAAAGTAATTCGGCCCGATTTGAAACAATCTGGACAGTGATGGCTTAGCTTAGGGTGCTAGCCAACTGAAACGAATATGACTTGGTTTAGGTTGAGTAGTCGTGCAGGAAGACTCTTGCGCTCGGCTTACGAAGCTGTCCGGGGTATCAAATGCTTACAGTTTGCGTTGAGACACAATCTCTCGGTATTTGCCTCGTCGTGAAAGATAAGCTCTACGGACAGGGTCTAAATTTAACCTGTTCACATTTCTAAGCGTGGTCTGCCTTTTTTGCTGCTAAGATTTTTCTTCAAGCGCTGACTAATCAAATGTTGAGGGATGACTCCGGGGACAGACGCTCTAGATTCTAGATCTAGATCACTTATTGTCTAAGAAGAAGCAACTTCGTTGTAGGCTTATCTTTTGTATGACACAGATAACGCCAGGACGTTTCTGGCTGAAACTTCCGAGGTGAGCAATAATTTCTGAGAGGCTTTAGGTTTTGGCTCTCCTCAGTTGCGCTTGAAGTTCGCATCTGCGGAAACTGTGGTTGTTTTGATAGAAGTTTTATTTGGAGTTTAGTATGGCAGGGATGTTCAGGCATACTTTAAGTTAACCCCGTTTTTGCATTTGTTTGACCCGCCGTTGTATAATTGAATGGAACTTTGCATTTATCGACTCGAATCTTTGCGTTTATAATGCGACCAAAACTCATGGTACGTGAATGTAGTAGTTCTCTAGCTCATCATCTATGTATATTTTTCTATTGAATTCCACTAGCAGCGATCATCTGTGTTTTTTGGAAATATATTGAAGGAAAATGACGTTAAATTTGCATCAAAATAATTAGAAATACTCTGAACCTAAGGCTCTGGCATCATTAAGTATTTTTAGAACATGCGGTCCAGCTTTATTCTGCAAAATCGTTGGTGTTACTACGTCATCCATCGTGGTCTTTAAAATTTGTAGGGGTGCGTAAAATAGATGATTTGTTGGGACTATTAGTTTCTTGTCAATAACTAATGATGGGTCGTTGGAGACATGCCAAAATATAGTACATTACTTTTTGTTGCTAGCCACATGAAAACTTGATCCCTTTTCCAAAGAACCAGATTCGGGATTAAAAAGTGATCAGTACCGATAGGTACTTAGGATTGCTTAGTAACAATTGGATGTGATTAGCATGAGACTAGTTCACTACAAAGAAGCTATATTTCAAAGTTCGTGGTGTAAACCATTTGGCACATCTGGTGAACTTCCCGCTAATCTGCTGTGGAAGTACGAATGCTCCCCAAAAACAGACCGTATAGGGAAAATGGCTTCCAAAACATTTGACTGTTTTCTCTTTAAAGGACGACAGCAATTGTGTTATTATCCTTTACACACGACGCCCAGTTGCTTTATGAATTTTTAACCAATTTTGGTGTTTGCTGCTGCAAATCCTGAAGTTTTTGTGCCAGTCATTGTGTTGTCCGACATACTATTACAAATGAAATCCCACAGACGGGGATGCCTAGAACTCCTAGCAAGAGTACATTTTCACTCTCATCAATCGAACTATTTGCGAATTTGGCTGCATCGTTATCGTCTTTTGTGATACTTGGATCAGCGATATAGTTCTATTCGTTTATTGAAATATTTTTCTACCTGACACGCACAATATTTTTGAAAATGATTTGCTCTTTGCTGAAGGTTCGTCGTTTTAGGAGTCCCGATGTAGATTTTGTTCAAGGGGCAATTAGCCTTCATGTTAGTGAAGAAGGTTGAATTTTCAGTATACAAACGAGATTGGGAAAGAAGCTCTCAGTCGAATACGTACATTTTCTACTGATAGCCTCAACTCACTCACCACATCTGATGAGTGGAGTAACCTATCCGAGTAACCTATTGAAAGCTAGACGATGTAACTTCCAAATTCATCATCCAATCCTTTCAGTGTTCAGACAATGTGCGAATGTGTTGGTGCAATTCTGTTGGTAGATTTTCTTTTGTTGTGCACTTATTAAAACTTCCTACACTCATTGATAAATTTTAACGAAAACGTTTTTGTTAGCACCTATTAAACTGTGTTATCACTTTGAAGAGACGTTTAAGTGTGTAATCTACGCGTATATCTTACTGTATTATGCAAGGTAGATATAGTTTTCTACTCGTGCACCTGTGCTTGTGTACTGTCTAAGTGTATTGTATGTCTGTCTCACTGTAAACGTTTAGTTGACAATCGTATACAGCAATCGTATACAAAAATCGTATACAACAGCAATAGACATGCCAGTGTTGTTATTCGTTGTGTCTACGACTCTCTGTGTGATGTCTGTCTGCTAGCGATGTGTATCATCTTCTGCGTCTTCTATAGTTTTTGAAACTTTTGAGAGATTTGATGGTGAGCTAGAGCGGTGTTGTTAGAATATAATTTTGACTAAATGTACACTTATAGCGATATTTGCATAAAGCCATCATCGCGTTGGTATTTGTCCGATATCAACGGATGATATTGGGCTCAGTGAGTACAATTGCCCGCGTTCTTTGTAAGTTGTCAAGGCTTCGTGATATCTGAAGTACTATACGCTGATACGTTAGTATCGGTTTCGGAAGCCTGTTCATATGAGATTTTACGTTTCAGGTAAGTCAGTATCATTTTTATCTTTATTGCAATCAAAAAGATGTATGGACAATAAAGGCTTTGGGTTCACATATTACACGGTTACTTATTTGCGTTGGTGTTATAATTAAAATTGATTATGTTTTTTTTCTGCCAACTGGGTCAACAAATGGAACGTAACCTAGTATTTAACATGAGTCTTTTGATGATATTCAAGCTTCAAGTTTTGCGGAAATTTTACGTCTATGATCACTATTATTTTGAACAGTTCACTAACCACCAATGATGCATTATCGTTGGTAGATGCATTCTCATTGATAGATGCATTCTCATTGTTTGATGCATTCTCATTGTTTGATGCATTCTCATTGTTTGATGCATTCTCATTGTTTGATGCATTCTCATTGTTTGATGCATTCTCATTGTTTGATGCATTATCGTTGGTTGATGCATTCTCATTGATTAATGCATTCTCATTGTTTGATCCATTCTCATTGTTTGATGCAATCTCATGGGTTGATGCAATCTCAATGATTGATGCATTCTCATTGTTTGATGCATTCTGAATGATTGATGCATTCTCATGGGTTGATGCATTCTCATTGTTTGATGCATTCTCATTGTTTGATGCATTCTGAATGATTGATGCATTCTCATGGGTTGATGCATTCTCATTGTTTGATGCATTCTCATTGTTTGATGCATTCTCATTGTTTGATGCATTCTCAATGATTTATGCATTTTCATGGGTTGACGCATTATCATGGATTGATGCGTTCTCATGGGTTGACGCATTATCATGGGTTGATGCATTCTCATTGGTTGATGCATTAATTAATTTTCATTGGTTGACGCACGTCCAATGGTGAATGCAGTCAATGGTTGATGCGCCATCAATGGTTGACACTTTAAAAAAATATTGATGCAGCTTTGATGCATCATCGGTGACTCACTACGCAGCAAGAATTCGAAATAAACCACCACATGCTGAGCTAATCACGCGAATAATTACATTTTCTGCTGAATTCTGCATCCTCGCGCTCGTATGTTATGTTCGAACATGAGATATTAACAAGAAATGTGTGGAGTTCACAGAATTTTAAAACAGCGCTTAAAAATCACCATGTCTTCGTTGCTAAATATTTAATATGGAAGAATTTACCTCGAGTCGCGGAGCTCAAATCTGTCAATAAATGACTGCCGTATGTTCATTGTCTACTAGATCGAATGAACATCCTTTTAGCACCTGATGACCACCTTTTCCTTACTTTTTCGAGAAAAATATCCCTTAACACAAAATGCTCTAGTTGGAATTTGAAGACATTATCTTTATTTGCATAAAAAATACGGTGCAACACCAAAAGGACAAAATGTGGTCGAATTTGACGGCTGTTTCTTCATTTTATCGAGAAAAAATAGGATTTAACATAAAAAGGACAAGATGAGTTGGTGTTTGATAGCTGTTTCATTATATTATTGAGAAAAAGATGATTTAACATAAAAAGGACATGACTAGTTGGTGTTTGAGAGCCGTTTCTTTATTTAAATGGAAAAAATGTGATTTAACATAAAAAGGTCAAGATGAGTTGGGGGTTTGAGGGCTGTACTTTCATTTTATTGTGAAAAAATTTGGTTTAACACAAAAATGGCTCATTGAATTGGAGCTTGAATGCTAAATCCTTATTTTCTTGTGAAAAAGAGGACAAATTTGCGCAAAGACGGCTCTTTGACTTGAAGTTTGTAGGCTGTACTTGTGTGATATCGGCTGCATTTACTTGAGGAACAATATAACTTTTTTTAATTCCTGTATAAAGTTTGTGAAGTGCGTAGACGCCAAAGATCACAATCTATTTTCCTGTACAACTTTCTCCAACTTTCTTGAATCTATTTCTGTACTATGAAATAAATTGGTGAAAAAATTGACTTATTATTTTTTCATTTTCACGAGATTTTCACGGGAGACTGAAGTTCTAAATCTTGTTTCTCTGCAATACAGCCAAACTAATTACGTCTTGCATCGTGACTGATGGGAAATTGAGCATAACAATTTTTGGACGCGCAAAGTTGTTTCTCGAACTGCAGGACAAAACAAAGCGGGCGATCGTTGGTAGTTTGGGCAGAGTAGTTTTTTTTATGATGGACCCTACGTGACAAAATGTGGTTATAACAAAGAGTTTTCCGATGATAAGAATAAATTCAAGAGTTTGAATATAAAAACAATCTATTCAATGCAAAAAATCCTAGGCTGGGATTATTAGTGCGGTAAATTTTCAATTTCAGGATCTAATAAGCTAACAAAATTTCTTTCTCATCGTAATTAACCATGCAAAAAATATGTATGAATCTAGAAGGAAATTCGAATCTGCAAATTCATAACACATTTTTTAATTACACAAATATAATCTTCAAGTAAGTATGAAACTTCTGCTACTAGACAATAATTGTTCATTTTATTACTCACAAGAGCACTATTTTATATATAAATATTTCTCGCACAAGAGAGTTAACCCAGGATCGCAATACTCTTACTATAAAAGCGCAAATCGTGCCACAGGAGATCCCGGTCACGACCTCGTAAGAAAATGGTGCACGTGAAGAGAGGGCAAACCTATTGGCCAAATTACAACGGACGGCAGGGCAATACCAACGCCGTCTTGGGTCGGGTCGAGGTCGAAGCTGAGTTACGACCTACAGAATTTCATCCAAGGTTTAGGTGTTGCCGCTCAAAAAATTGGGTTATACAGAATTTTCTGCAAAAAAAACAAGCTTTCCGACAGTTTTATCAACAGTGAAAGTTTTAATACCAGCATTGCTGTGCGAAAACGTTAAAGAAACATCGAAGAAATGTTTTTTTTGTGGTATGTTCAATCATGGGAAAACTATAGCAAATGCTTGAGCTCAGAGATGTTCAAGACTTTGGCAGACGGTCCGGTGTCTTTCATTAATGAACCAGTCAGGTCAGCAAAGGTGCTCAATGTCCAGTCGTGCGCTGGCGGTCGCGAGGTAAAGGTGTGTGTCTCTGTGCTTCGTCCAACCAGAACTTTCACACCGTTGCCATGACGCACTGAATTTCACATTATCGTGAGTACCCCCAATGTGCTTTTATGAAGCATCTTCCAGCGATGAATTTATTAATTAGTGACAGTTACCACTTCAACGTATAAATCTGCTTATAAAATGAAGATGGACTCCTTAAATAATGGAGCATGGTGCAAACGGAAGGTAAAGCTGGGTTACTGTGCTCTACGTCTTCCGTCACTCATGATTGCGAAAATGAACGCTCTAGCGTTTTTAAATTTGTTTAACACCAAGACAACACATGTCGGCTATATATACGCGGGGAAGCTCAAATTACCACTATGATACTTCGAAAAATAATTCCAAGAAAGTATAAAAAGTTAAAAATCATAGCTCTGAATAATTTAGTGTCTCCTCAAAAGTGTGAACTCGTGACCAATAAATATTTCTTCAACCTTACTATACAAGTGTGCCGAAGCGAAGCATTATAAACATGAGGCAGAATTTAGAATTTTTCTAACTATAACATTATTTCATGTTTCTGCAATCTGGCGCAGATCCTGGGTTGCGTAAACTTGCATTAGGGCCTTAGATTACGGCACAGATTTTCACTGTTTATTTAGTCTCTTTGAAAAGTTTTCTCCCAAGTTATTTTGACACGTTGACTGCCAAGGGCTTAAGCCGAAGTTCTATATTCAATTCAAATTTAAAGTTGATTTTAGTCAGATATTTTGAAAATAGCAAATATTAACTGGATCGTGCTTTTATTTAGCTCTCGTTAATCAATTATTTAAAAAATTGAGTTAGTATCTTAGTAGCTGCAGGTCGGTCAGTAGCATTATGAAAATCCTCAGTGACCACCGGTGGGTCCTTGCTCCGGAAACTGGTCACGTATTAATAAATATTGAGTTTGTGACTACTGGTCAGTCAGCTGCATTATGAAAATCTCCTCCATGACCACCGGTGGCTCACATTGCGGTGAAAATGTTAAGGAATCATTGGGGCAAGCAAAGTTGCATCAGGGCTTGACACGTTCACTATTCCTATGATCTAGAAAAAATAAAATCAAAGAAAAATCAAAGATAAGGTTTGATTTAGAACGGCTAGCACACACTGGCGCAAAATTTCCAATATTTTAAACTTCAGAAAGTGACTGAATGAGACTCGGCTAGTCTAGAGGTTTAACAGTCTGGCATCGCTGATACAATGTCGCTGCTCACGAAATTTGTTGAAGCCATGCTGCATAAGTTCTTGGACACTGTTCAGTACGCACCAATCTTTTACGCCTCTGGGCAATGTGCGTTCCTTTATTCCTGGTCAATGTTAAGCTACGTTTCAATTTTCTGTGAGTATGTCCCTGGTCAAGTTAAGCACTTATCTTTCATGTTCTTGGCCAATATTAAGTTATATGTGCTGTGCAAACAATTATTTTATATTCCTGGTCACTGTTAGGTTACGCACCAATCTTTTAAGTTCTTGGTCAATGTTAGGTTAGGCACCAATATTTTATATTCTTGGTCAATGTTAGGTTACGCACCAATCTTTTAAGTTCTTGGTCAATGTTAGGTTACGCACCAATCTTTTATATTCCTGGTCAATGTTAGGTTACGCACCAATCTTTTAAGTTCTTGGTCAATGTTAGGTTAGGCACCAATCTTTTATATTCTTGGTCAATGTTAGGTTACGCACCAATCTTTTAAGTTCTTGGTCAATGTTAGGTTACGCACCAATCTTTTAAGTTCTTGGTCAATGTTAGGTTAGGCACCAATCTTTTATATTCTTGGTCAATGTTAGGTTACGCACCAATCTTTTATATTCCTGGTCAATGTTAGGTTACGTATCAATATTTTACGTTCCAACATTTGAATAGGTTTTTTGCCCTGGCGGAATTCATCTGGTTTTCAAGTGGTCTGATTTTAAGAGCGTAAAATTTATGGTTTAGTTCAACGATCTTTGAGACGAATGCGTTCTAATCGTTGAAAAAAAGAATGAATTTACTTCATAGCTGAATTCTTTTAAATTTTGAAAGATCTTATCTTCCAAAACGTAAACTGTGAATTTCACCTTATTATGAACGGAATTACTTGTCTCTATTCAAGGAGGGGACTCTCATTTTAAAAAGAAAATTATTTCTTCCTTCCTAAAGCAGTGAACTTTTGGTGATGCAGTACTTGCTAACTTTAGGCATGGAGATAAATGCATATGTCAATATAACGGTTAAACTTCATTCGAATTGTATTGTCAGAACTAGTTTAAATTTCGAGTAATGAAAACTTTCTAATTCTAGGCAGACGGCAAGAAGCTTTTGCCGTAACTACAGCGATCCTATAGAACAATTTAGGAGAGTATTGAAGCTTTCTTTAGCCCGTTAACTGCGATGGGTTATAACGAAAGTTCAATTTTAAACTCAAATTTGAAATCAATTGTAGTATGCAATTTATAAATTGCAAACATCAACTGGATCGGGATTTAATGTAGCTTTAAGTACTAATAAAAATTGATTTCGTGACTACCGGTCGGTCAGGTCCATTATGAAAATTCCTCCGTGTAAGCCGGAGGCTGAAATTGTGACAGGGTTTTCAACACGTTAACTACAGAGGGCTTGAAGGAATTCAGTTTTTATCGTTGAAATGTCGCAAATATTCATTAAAATGAATTTTCATTATATTGCCATTCAATCTAGGAAACAGTTTAGTTCGTGGCACTAGTGATCGCTGGCATCATGGCAATTCCTTCAGTGACCACCGGTGGGTCACCCAGCAGCCAATGAGTTAATGAACTGTTTTATATTTATATTTTTGAATTCGATTAATCTTTTTCTGATCAATAAAGAATGGCTTGACCCTAAAAAGGAATTCAAGAATAAGAAATTAGGTAAAGCTAATATGCAGCAGTAGATATAAACCGGACATGATAACCTTTGATATCCATTAGGGTATGAGAAAATCAATAGGTTTCACAGATGAATTTCTTTATTGTGCGCAAAATCTCTGTGTCAATTTTTGAGAATAAATTTTATATGTATTGCAAAGTTGATGTATTTATGCAGCGTGAGAGTCTGAGGCTGCTCACATGGAACATATTAATTCCGTTACAATTTAACTTCACCTAATTCCACAAAAGGAATTCTGGTAAATGAAAAATTGGCGTACATTTTCAGATTTCCTAGAACCAGCGACTTTGTTTTCACAGTCCTCTCAGGGGGATACAGGTATTGTATCTATGGGAGTTGGCGCTCCCAGGGGGATACAACTATTGTATCTATGGGAATTGGCGCTCCCAGGGGGACTATGTGAGGGCCCGAGCTAAAGGTTAGGTAGGCTTCCTTTTTGTTGTAATAAAATAGGTTTTTGTTTTGTTACGGACCATCTTTTTTCGGTTCACTGCTGTCCTGTTTTTCAGCATCTACTACTTTCTTCTTCAACTTTTTTCTTGTTTCATGAACTTCTTTCCTAGCTTACTGTTTCTGTGCACCTTGTGCATAGATTCCGTGTTCCCTCAACTCCATACTAAATGGTGCCTTCCTCTTTCCTCTCTTAGAACATCTTTGTCGTGGTTAAGGGAGGCTAAAACTTTCTTATATAATAATAATAATGTTTTCACAGTCATGACGATAATTTTGAACATTTTCGATAGTTAGTAACAATACAAATTTATTTTTATAAGTGTAAATAGAGATTACTGGTAACTCATTAGTCGCAAAAGTGATATAAATTGGACAGGCTGAGGCTGACAAACTAACACGATACGATGGTGTTGCTCTAAATCAAATAACATTCCGTATTTGGCCACTTTCTATATCTGAAAATTAATTTCCAATTTGCTTGTGTCGACTATGCAATCTCTACTATCGTCAAAAACGTTAGACGTTCAAAAATCATGGGATCGTCATGGCTCGCTCTGTTTTGTATTTCATCTGATATCCAAAAATCATGGAATTATTAGTCTTGCTCTCTTTTTTTACTTCATCTGACGTTTAAAATTTTTGAAATCATCAGTAGTCTCGGTCTGTTTTATAGTTCATCTAACTGATATAAAAAATCTTGAAACCATCAGCAGTCCCGCTCTCTTTTGTACTTCATCTGATGTTCAAAAATCTTGGAAACGTCAGCAGTCCCGCTGTGATTCGTAATCCAGACATAACCAGCTCTTCATTCCGACAGAGCCCGAGTCAAGCATGGCGTCTCTCTCACCAGAAGCAAAGGAAGCTCCTAGAAGTGCCTGAAGTATCCAAGCATCCAACACAAAATGGCCAAGACCAAGGAAGGCAGAAGCCGCAGCCTTTCCAAGCCTCGAAATCCAGCGAGCAGAAGAAACTCCAATCCTGAAGATGGTCAAGGAAATAATATTGAAAATGGCTTGTACGTTCATTCATCCCCACCTAAAGGTAAGACAATTAAAATTTCATCTCGTACAGAAAAAGTTGTAAAATCAACATTTTTGCCTGTATTTTATTTTACTCACGGTGTAGCACATCTTTAAAAATAAATTGTCGAAAGAAATAATTCAATTTTTTCTCAAGTCAATGGCCAATCAATCTAATCTTTACGTCAGTTGCTAAGTTAAGCTTTTTTGCCCCGTTTGTCTTAGTCACGACTCCTTCTCTTAGTCTATCCTATTATTGTCCTATTAATTTCATTCTCTTTTATTAAATCACTTGACATTTGAATTTTTCAATACTACGAAGCAGTGTATAACTTCGTTGGTCTCTAGCTGAACCAGTGTTTTCTGACGACCGCGAAATGACTTTCATTTGATGAATGTCACCCATTTTGACTCAAAGTAGGGTGTTTGCGTGGAGTTTCCAAACTGGATTATTGGCTTTAAATGATATGGCAAATAAAGGTGCTAGTTTGGTGTAATTTACTCTAATTACCTCGTCCCTCCGACAAATCACGGTATTAGAAAAATACTATGATCGATATCAGCAGGTTATATGGGGTGGAAAATAATATAGCATTTACGACTCCACTTCAAAATAAATTGATTGTTTGTGTATGAGGAGATTAGTATATTGCTATTCCATAATTCTTCTTTGAAGCCATGCTATATGCTACGACAGAGAGGGCATTTTTAATTTTTTGTCAAATTCCAATATTTGTATTATTAGACTAGGTAAAGTAAAGTTCACCTAGGAAGAATCTCGTCGATGAAGGTCAGACATTACTTTGCATACCAGGACAGAAATCAGGAAGTGTTGAAGGGGTTATCTTTTAGGCGAAGTTACAGTTTTTGCGAACTAATCTCGTAGTTTTAAGAACTAATCTCGTTGATTCTGAAGGCATAACACTCAATAGAGGAGTCGCGTACCATAGCTCTGTAGCTACAGAAAGGCCACTATCGTACTATTTCTCTTCGGATTGATGTATGAGGGATGAAAACGTGTATGCTTGTCGAAGGGTTTTATGTGGTTAGGGAGGGTGAAACTAATTTTTCCTCTAATATAGTTGACGTATCTAAGAATAATCAATGATGGCTATGGCTTTCCCATCCAAACTTTAGCTATATCTAGGAAATTACTGGTCTTTTTGAGCTAAAAATATTCAGATATTAGAGTACTTAGAGAATTTTTTGTCCTACAATGTTCAATCACTTTCTGATGATTTGTGCATATCTGCTTTACTCATAGTTAACGATTACAATACATGCGAAAAGGTTTTCGTTGATTCTTGAAAATGAGAGTGCATTTTTTGTCGATGGTTCAAGGTAATTTGCCAACGGGGTTGAGAATAAAGCTATCACAAAGTTTATCATAAATCGAAGTTATTTTAATAACGGATTCTTCAATTTCATCTGAGAAGCAATCATAAATTCTTGCCCTCATGAAACGAGATTTTTCGATCTTGTCCTAAAGGTGATCGCATATTTCCGCTTTCATGTAACCACAGTCTTCAATCTTCTCGATGAGGTGATCACAAATATCCCCTTTCGTGCCTCGGTCATTTTCTATCTTGCCGAAGTGATCACAAAATTCCAGCAAGTCGAGTCGAGGTGTTTGATGACCACGAGAAGGACTGAATGGAGTTCAGGAGTACACGGAAGGTCGATGTTACGATCTTGCTTTCATTGAAGCGCCTTCCGGGTTACTATTAATGGTCAACAGCTCCTTCCTGGTAGCTGTAAAAGAAAGCTGGCCAAGACAAGAATTCTGTGAGATTTTCATGAATGAGAGCTGTGCTGAGAAGAGAGCATGTGTATTCTTCCGAGCTGTAACTTCGATTTGCACGTGTCATGATGCAATGCATTTCTTTCTTGTTAAATTGAAAAGGCTTCAATAAATTCTTCTAGATTCTCAAGAATATGTGAGGCTTTTAGATGTGGGAACAAGAGGTCATCAAATTTTTCCGTAGCTGAATGAAAATATGGGCTAGGCTTCAGTAAAATCCCATGCAATGCTACGCTTTTCAGCTCTCCTAGGGGATTATTACCTTGACTGAGTGGCAAATGGCTACCAGGTTCATTCGGACGGATGAGTTCGCTCTTGCTTCTGATCTGCTTTAAAACTTATGGAGCAATCTCTGAACAGCAATTGTGCGAGCGTTGGTATTTTTCCAGTAAATTTTACGAATATTGAGCCTCAGGCCCACTATTCTGGAACAAATTATCTTAGATTTCTTATGGTATGAAGGAATAATGAAATTTTCGAAGTTTAAAAGTCCCTAGAATTAGTCCTAAAAATTATGATCTCACATGGGTTTTAATTAAACTGTGAGAATACCTTTGTCAAAACGAATTTTTTTTAGTAAGCTATATTGATTTTTATTCTTTGTAGTAAATTAAGAAGGAATGCTTGGGTAAACTAACCTGTTGTAAAAACCAACTACTGTTATATTAACACTCTTATTTTCATCATTGATTCAAATTTGTGGATAGTTCTTCAAAAATACCCGTTAACTAACCAGACCAAAAACAAGTATCTGATGTTCATTTGGTGTACAAAATGTGTGGTATTCATAGATTCAGTATAATTGTTCAAATGAGGGTTTTCAGCCAGGTCTGCGCGTAAATAAAGCGGTGTTGAACTCTAACTTGTGCAAATGAATTTGTATTCATCTAAGGTTAACGTAAAACAGATTCGAGCTGAAATGAGTCAAATCGTTTCGAATTTTAGTATGGCATCCTGTAGATTTTCACCAAAAACATTATTTTCAACAACTAAGAATCTACTTCTGTGATGGCGTATTTTTCATTTGATATTTAAGAGAATATATGATGACAAATTTGAACAAATTGCCAGGAAATGTCTGAAACAATTTTTACAAACATTATGGGTTACATGAAGGCCTTTGGCATTAGGCCTTTCGACAATGAAATGAAGTGCACTTCAATGTGCGAGTAATGAATGATTTTATTTGAAATTCATTATTCATTCGGCGTGCTAAGTTCAGTTTTTGTGCGGCTTTAGGGTTCGTCGATGCAAGAACGTAGGAATAAATTCATCGTTGCTTTTCTTGTGAGATTTCTTAATTAAAAAGTTATGTTTGACACGACACATAAAATCGATAAATCAGTTATTCGTTGCAAAATGGGAGGACAAGAAATGATTTCCTCGATCCTCTTTTCATAAGTCTTAATAGCTTTCTCAAGTATGGTACCCAAAAGTCACTCAAGGTTAATGAATATTTGTTCCTTTTTATGGTTTCTTCTTTTCCAAAATAAACACTTCACAGTTAAACAAGATTTGAAATTGTTATAATAGCTTATGTTCTGTCACCCATATGAAATACGTCTCGAATTCTGCGAGCAAAGGGCCTTTCAATACTGGAAGTATCAAAATAAAAATACTAGACCAACGCACGAGCGAAGACCAAGAGCTCTTCACGCAGTCCATCACGGCATCATCGACCGCCCTGACACTGAGCTTCGTATCGCTTTTGATCCCCGGTCATTGCCTCTTACCAGGAACGTCATGGCGCAAGTTTTGCTCTGGAATTTAGCCCCATGTAATCTCAGTTGCAGTAGTCTGTGTAGAAAAAACGTGTTTTGTTGTAGTGCAACTCTTCGCAACGATAGGATGTGGCTGGCATTAAGAATTAGAACTTGGCACATTGTGTTATTGCTATCCTTACTGCATTAGAAGCACCATCATCGCAACTGCATGTGTTGCGCCATCGCCGTTATCAAAACGGTATTGTTAGCTCCATCATTAGCATTAATACCCCGGCCTGTGTGGTATCACAGCCGTCTTAACTACTGGCTGTACCTTCGCCCATAGACATAAAGACGACGTACTATAACGTCGCTGTCAAAACTTGTGTATTTTCTTCACTTTCAACACCACGATGCCTGTTGTGAGTGCGACATTGTTGCTTTGGTCTGAGCTGGTCAGTAACGATTGTTCCACTTTGTTGCCTCCGCTTAATGTTGTCGGTAAGCTGCTTTCTTCGTCTGCTTTGTAGTTGTGTCTAGTCATCAATGAACCATGCTGTTGCACTTACGTTGTGCTAAAAATAAGTTCATGTTTCATGCCTCAATTAAGCGTTATTGAATTATTTACTACTCACACAAACGAATTTTTCTCAATTAAAGGTTGTTACAGAAATAGTTGGAGTTGAAATCAACTAAATTTGTTCTTGAATTTTGGTAGTACCACAACATAGGTGTCCCAAGGAGAGGACTGCAGTGTGAGAACCTGTAACGAATGAGGATAAATTTACCAATACAAGCAATGAAATGCAAACAACTTGCTTAAAATTTCAAGCGGAGTGCAGACGTTGGGACGCGAGTTTTCAGGCGGATCGTGTCGACGTCGGGACGCGAGTTTTCAAGCGGAGTGTCGACGTCGGGACGCGAGTTTTCAAGCGGAGTGCCGACGTCGGGACGCGAGTTTTCAAGCGGAGTGCCGACGTCGGGACGCGAGTTTTCAAGCGGAGTGCCGACGTCGGGACGCGAGTTTTCAAGCGGAGTGCCGACGTCGGGACGCGAGTTTTCCAGCGGAGTGCCGACGTCGGGACGCGAGTTTTCCAGCGGAGTGCCGACGTCGGGACGCGAGTTTTCCAGCGGAGTGCCGACGTCGGGACGCGAGTTTTCCAGAGGAGTGCCGACGTCGGGACGCGAGTTTTCCAGCGGAGTGCCGACGTCGGGACGCGAGTTTTCCAGCGGAGTGCAGACGTCGGGACGCGAGTTTTCAAGCGGAGTGCAGACGTCGGGACGCGAGTTTTCAAGCGGAGTGTCGACGTCGGGACGCGAGTTTTCAGGCGGAGTGTCGACGTCGGGACGCGAGTTTTCAGGCGGAGTGTCGACGTCGGGACGCGAGTTTTCAGGCGGAGTGTCGACGTCGGGACGCGAGTTTTCAAGCGGAGTGTCGACGTCGGGACGCGAGTTTTCAAGCGGAGTGTCGACGTCGGGACGCGAGTTTTCAAGCGGAGTGCCGACGTCGGGACGCGAGTTTTCAAGCGGAGTGCCGACGTCGGGACGCGAGTTTTCAAGCGGAGTGCCGACGTCGGGACGCGAGTTTTCAAGCGGAGTGCCGACGTCGGGACGCGAGTTTTCAAGCGGAGTGTCGACGTCGGGACGCGAGTTTTCAAGCGGAGTGTCGACGTCGGGACGCGAGTTTTCAAGCGGAGTGTCGACGTCGGGACGCGAGTTTTCCAGCGGAGTGTCGACGTCGAGACGCGAGTTTTCAGGCGGAGTGTCGACGTCGGGACGCGAGTTTTCCAGCGGAGTGTCGACGTCGGGACGCGAGTTTTCAAGCGGAGTGTCGACGTCGGGACGCGAGTTTTCCAGCGGAGTGTCGACGTCGAGACGCGAGTTTTCAGGCGGAGTGTCGACGTCGAGACGCGAGTTTTCAGGCGGAGTGTCGACGTCGGGACGCGAGTTTTCCAGCGGAGTGTCGACGTCGAGACGCGAGTTTTCAGGCGGAGTGTCGACGTCGGGACGCGAGTTTTCAAGCGGAGTGTCGACGTCGGGACGCGAGTTTTCAAGCGAAGTTCCGACGTCGGGACGCGAGTTTTCAAGCGAAGTTCCGACGTCGGGACGCGAGTTTTCCAGCGGAGTGCCGACGTCGGGACGCGAGTTTTCCAGCGGAGTGCCGACGTCGGGACGCGAGTTTTCCAGCGGAGTGCCGACGTCGGGACGCGAGTTTTCAAGCGGAGTGCCGACGTCGGGACGCGAGTTTTCAAGCGGAGTGCCGACGTCGGGACGCGAGTTTTCAAGCGGAGTGCCGACGTCGGGACGCGAGTTTTCCAGCGGAGTGCCGACGTCGGGACGCGAGTTTTCCAGCGGAGTGCCGACGTCGGTAAGCGAGTTTTCCAGCGGAGTGCCGACGTCGGTAAGCGAGTTTTCCAGCGGAGTGCAGACGTCGGTAAGCGAGTTTTCAAGCGGAGTGCAGACGTCGGTAAGCGAGTTTTCAAGCGGAGTGCAGACGTCGGTAAGCGAGTTTTCAAGCGGAGTGCAGACGTCGGGACGCGAGTAATTGAGCAGAACACAAATTTTGTGACGCACACCCTTAAGCAGAACACAAATGCGGGGCTGGTGTGGGGAGGTGCAGCCTATGGAGACGCGCGGTATTGACACAGCGCGCGTAGTGACGGCGTACCTAAGCAACCCGCACCAAACATTGGGCCCACATTGTCAGCGCCTAGCGCACGATGATGGAACGGACTGTTTCTTCGCAAATCACTCCCATAATCTAGATTGCCTTTGCTAATGTCTTGGTACCTCTTCCATATGTTATTGAATCTTTGTTAACACTTTCATTTGGCCGTCACGTATTTGGAGGAATCTATATTTATGATCCCCTCAAATATCTTCAAAGACGTTGGCTAAAGTATTTGTTCGTGTTTTAATACGTCGAGAGATAATCCTTATTTTTTATTATTATTATTTGTGAAATAAAGTTTGTTAGTGTTCCTGTAATTTGTAAACGAAGTAGGCGATGAATTCAATACTCTTCAGAAGGATTATGACGTATTGATAAGAGTTATCGATATTAGAAGGTAGATGTGAGGTCCCGAGCGGAGTGTTAGGTTCAGGGTGTTAGGTAGGCCTTCCTTTTGTTGAAAAATAGCTTTCGTTTGATTACGGAACACCTTCTCTAGTTCACCGCTATCTTTTTTCAGTACCTCGGACGTTTTCTCAATTTATCGTGCTTATTGAACTTTTTCAATTTTGCGGTTTCTATGTACAGGGTGGAGGACATACCTCGTGCATACTGTGTGTAGACTCTCAGCTTCCTGATATCTATACTAAATGTTGCCTTACTCTTTTGGGAACGCCTTTATGGTAGTTAGGGAGGCTTAGATTAACCTATAACGTAATCAAATTGAGAGGATGTTATTGTCAGCACTTGAAATAGCTCAAATAAACTTTTTTCCTTTCTAATATTTTAAATTAGAAATATAGAGCACTGGTCTACTCAGTAGAAATCATGTGTAGAAATTTTTACACCTGATCACTCAGTGGGCGACTAATTCTTTGATTAGCTGCTGACGATCCTGGTAAATTCATCTCAATCTAATACCGTCTAGTCTTTTGCGATTGTTATTTTACTAACAGTGAAATATTACTGGTTTAAATCACTTTTAACAAATTTACGAGGATGATTTGTTTTAAATTATCGCAACGCCATGTAAATTCGTGGATATATGCTGTGCAAAATTTTGTGAATGTGAAACGCTTGGAAAGAGCATTAAAAAATATCGAGTACAGCTAGTATGATTCATAACACTTTTCGAAGAAAACTATTCTATTCACAATTTTAGTGTCGGTTTTCGGGGAACTGCTCTGTCAAGTTATTGATTCACTTCCGGGAGCGTGTAAGAATTATCTATTTTCTTTGAGCCGAATCAAGCATGAGTAACTTGACCAGAGTAAGAGTAACTTGACAAGAGTGAATTTTTTTGACACGAATAACTAACCAATTTACTTGATGTTAGGTGCAAGACTGGGAGCAATTTGATGAACTGAGATTGTTTGCAGATATACCGGACTGAGATTGGGTGCGGATATGCCACACTGAGATGGGGTGCAGATGTACCAACTGAGATGGGGTGCAGATGTAACAACTGAGATGGGGTGCAGATGTACCAACTGAGATGGGGTGCAGATGTACCAACTGAGATGGGGTGCAGATGTACCAACTGAGATGGGGTGCAGATGTACCAACTGAGATGGGGTGCAGATGTACCAACTGAGATGGGGTGCAGATGTAACAACTGAGATGGGGTGCAGATGTACCAACTGAGATGGGGTGCAGATGTACCAACTGAGATGGGGTGCAGATGTACCAACTGAGATGGGGTGCAGATGTACCAACTGAGATGGGGTGCAGATGTACCAACTGAGATGGGGTGCAGATGTACCAACTGAGATGGGGTGCAGATGTACCAACTGAGATGGGGTGCAGATGTACCAACTGAGATGGGGTGCAGATGTACCAACTGAGATGGGGTGCAGATGTACCAACTGAGATGGGGTGCAGATGTACCAACTGAGATGGGGTGCAGATGTAACAACTGAGATGGGGTGCAGATGTACCAACTGAGATGGGGTGCAGATGTACCAACTGAGATGGGGTGCAGATGTACCAACTGAGATGGGGTGCAGATGTACCAACTGAGATGGGGTGCAGATGTACCAACTGAGATGGGGTGCCGATGTACCAACTGAGATGGGGTGCAGATGTACCAACTGAGATGGGGTGCAGATGTACCAACTGAGATGGGGTGCAGATGTACCAACTGAGATGGGGTGCAGATGTACCAACTGAGATGGGGTGCAGATGTACCAACTGAGATGGGGTGCAGATGTACCAACTGAGATGGGGTGCAGATGTACCAACTGAGATGGGGTGCAGATGTACCAACTGAGATGGGGTGCAGATGTACCAACTGAGATGGGGTGCAGATGTACCAACTGAGATGGGGTGCAGATGTACCAACTGAGATGGGGTGCAGATGTACCAACTGAGATGGGGTGCAGATGTACCAACTGAGATGGGGTGCAGATGTACCAACTGAGATGGGGTGCAGATGTACCAACTGAGATGGGGTGCAGATGTACCAACTGAGATGGGGTGCAGATGTACCAACTGAGATGGGGTGCAGATGTACCAACTGAGATGGGGTGCAGATGTACCAACTGAGATGGGGTGCAGATGTACCAACTGAGATGGGGTGCAGATGTACCAACTGAGATGGGGTGCAGATGTACCAACTGAGATGGGGTGCAGATGTACCAACTGAGATGGGGTGCAGATGTACCAACTGAGATGGGGTGCAGATGTACCAACTGAGATGGGGTGCAGATGTACCAACTGAGATGGGGTGCAGATGTACCAACTGAGATGGGGTGCAGATGTACCAACTGAGATGGGGTGCAGATGTACCAACTGAGATGGGGTGCAGATGTACCAACTGAGATGGGGTGCAGATGAGCCAGACTGAGATGGGGTGCAGATGAGCCAGACTGAGATGGGGTGCAGATGAGCCAGACTGAGATGGGGTGCAGATGAGCCAGACTGAGATGGGGTGCAGATGAGCCAGACTGAGATGGGGTGCAGATGAGCCAGACTGAGATGGGGTGCAGATGAGCCAGACTGAGATGGGGTGCAGATGAGCCAGACTGAGATGGGGTGCAGATGAGCCAGACTGAGATGGGGTGCAGATGAGCCAGACTGAGATGGGGTGCAGATGAGCCAGACTGAGATGGGGTGCAGATGAGCCAGACTGAGATGGGGTGCAGATGAGCCAGACTGAGATGGGGTGCAGATGAGCCAGACTGAGATGGGGTGCAGATGAGCCAGACTGAGATGGGGTGCAGATGAGCCAGACTGAGATTGGGTGCAGATTTGGCGAACTGTTATCGATCGGTAAGATTTTGGGTATCGTTAGAAAATTTTGAGTGCCGATTAGTAAAATTTCGAGTATTGGTTGATAAAATTCCAAATATCGGTTGGTAAACTTTCAAGTATCGGTTGGTAAACTTTCAATATCAGTCGGTAAAATTTTGAATATTTTAAGAAATTTCGAATATGGGCCAGGGAATATTTCGGGCATCTGCCAATAAGACCTTGGGTTACGATGAATTAAATTCCGCGCGTCGGTCTATAAAATACTTGGTTTCAGTCTACGAAATTCTTGGTTTCAGTCTACAATTTAGCCAGCTTAGAAAATTCTGGATTTTGGCTTAAAAACTTTTGGATTTTGACCTAAAAAATTCTGGTTTTTGGCTTAAAAATTCTGGATTTTGGCTTAGAAAACTCTAGATTTTGGCTTGGAAAATTCTGGATTTTCAATTGAACTTTTGTTTCGGTCAACTAAACTCATCACGGGGATACAACTATTCTATTTATGGGAATTAGCACTCCCGGGGGGAAAATGTGTGAGGGCCCGAGCTGCAAGTTAGGTAGGCCTTCTTTTTGTCGAAATAAAATGTTTTTTTTCTTGGTTAAATTAAGGAACACCTTTTTCGTTCATTGCTATCCTGTTTTTCAGCCCCTACTATTTTCTTCTTCAACTTTTATCTTGTTCCATGAACTTCTTTCTCATAGATTCCGCATGCCCTTACCTTCTTGCTAAATGGTGCCTTCCTCCTCCGTCTTTTCGATACTCTCTTCTTTGTAGCGGTTAGGGAGGTTTAAACTACCATTTATTATAATCTAATGTTGGTTAACAAAATAATATCATTGAAATATTTTTGTATCATTAAAATCTTGGTTTCGGTCAATAAAATGTTCGTGTATCATTAAAATTTTGATTTCGGTCATTGAAATTTTTGTGTACCAATAAAATCTTGGTTTCGATCAATAAAATTTTTGTGTATCATTAAAATTTTGGTTTCGGTCAATGCAACTTTTGAATAGTTGAATAAAATTTGTGCTGCACCCGACAGTGGTGTCCAGCAACGGCTCTGGGTCAGCGCACATCAGGGAGTACCTGCGGGGCGGCAACATCGCCGGCCTGGAGGAGGTGGTGCTGGAGGGGCAGGGGCCCAAGCTCCTCACACAGTCCTCCACCGACCCCAAAGTCAGGGCCTTCCTCAAGACCCTGCCTTCTTTTATGGTGAGATTTTCTACAAAATTTATATCGTGTGAGGGGATTGCCTTCTTTTATGGTGAGATTTTGAGAAACATTTACATGCCGTAAAGGAATTGCCGTCTTTTATGGTGAGATTTTGAGAAACATTTACATGCCGTAAAGGAATTGCCGTCGTTTATGGTGAGATTTTGAGAAACATTTACATGCCGTAAAGGAATTGCCGTCTTTTATGGTGAGATTTTGAGAAATATTTACACTCTGTGAAGGCATTTCATTCTTTTATGGCGAGATTTTGAACAACATTTGCGCTTTGTGAAGGGATTGGCTTCTTTTATGGAGAGGGAAACTTTCTATAACATTTACACTCCGTGAAGGGATTTTTAGCAGCTTACTCCTCATCGTTTGACGTTTTAGTGATTTAGTTCTTCCTGAACGTGTTTTTCACTGACACATTTCTCCTTAAATGTGTTTTCCACTCGCTTATTTTCCTTTGTATGTCATTTGTGCTCGTTTCTTTCTCTCTGAAGATCAAAGTGAATTGCACTTTTCTGCATGAAGAGTCTAGCTGTTGACCTCAACAGCTTCTTAAGTCACAACATTTTTGTGTATGGTTTTTCAGAGTTTCATTTTTACTTTAATTCATAGTCATTAGTGTAAAGAAGAATCTTGAAATTGCTCCGAAGAGTTTGACGTATGCGTGTATGAGGCAAACAAACAAATGAAAACAGAATCAGAAGTAAAGGTTACTTAATTCTAATCGCGTAAGCCCACAAACCTGTTTACTTGACGCTTTGATGAAAAAAGTGGATAATTCTTCCATTAATTGTAGGTATTTTTAACAACTTAGAAGGAGGGGTTGCATGAGAAATGAGTGTTTGAATCTAAGGCGAAAATTTATATTGACGTTTTTACGACCAGAAACCAATACAAGTACGTGTTCAAGACGCAATGCTCCGCTAGGAAAAACGCTGTCATTAATCTAGGCAATATTGAAGGGAGAAAAATGAGAGATGACTATCGCTCACTGGAACTATTTTTATAGAACTCTGGAACAGTTGAGGCCTTCATTGATGTTTTTGGCTCCATTTATTTACTAAATTGAAGGCCAGTGTGACAGCTTATTAATTTTTTTACTCTGAAGGCCTCGTTTTAATTTTAACAAATTCCTTCTGGCTTCCGAGGTCGGCTCATAACACTAAAAGGGCGATTAAAATGAAATAGAAAGTGGTCTTTTTGTAGGCTAATCTAAATAATTTTTTGATTGCAGCTAAAGTTGTACTAAGATTTGAAATCACTCTGAATATGAGACATAAAGTGTTTTGTTACAAAAATTAAAAAACTGTATAGCCCGTAAAGGTTTCAGAAATTTTTGACATTAATCTGCTTCTTTTATACTAACGGCGTCTCATTACGAATCGATCAGAAGCAGCTGTTAAAGAAAGCCAAGATCCATTTCAGATCTGTCAGATAACACTCAGTTTCTAAGCTGTCAGTTCCCAGTTGCATGTTTTGCTTCATTTTCTAATTGGGATTATTAGCTCTACCGATACTTTTATATCCTCAGGGTTCATGATTACATATCGAGAAGTGTTTTCGAAAGAACTTTTGAGATCAGTATTGGAATATCCTTCAGGTGTTTCTTTTTCTTCTGGGAATAACACCCTAAATTTTTTCAACCTTTTGGGAATAGCTCCCTGAAGTTTCTTTACCTTCTGGGAATAGCACCCTAAAGTTTCTTTACCTTCTGGGAATAGCACCCTAAAGTTTCTTTACCTTCTGGGAATAGCACACTAGAGTTTCTTTACCTTCTGGGAATAGCACCCTAAAGTTTCTTTACCTTCTGGGAATAGCACCCTAAAGTTTCTTTACCTTCTGGGAATAGCACCCTAAAGTTTCTTTACCTTCTGGGAATAGCACCCTAAAGTTTCTTTACCTTCTGGGAATAGCACCCTAAAGTTTCTTTGCCTTCTGGGAATAGCACCCTAAAGTTTCTTTACCTTCTGGGAATAGCACCCTAAAGTTTCTTTACCTTCTGGGAATAGCACCCTAAAGTTTCTTTGCCTTCTGGGAATAACACCGTGAAGTTCTTTTACTTTGTGAGTGTGTGTGAACAGGCTCGTGTTTGTTTACAGATCGACAAAACAGTTTTCTCCGAAGAGCCTTCGAGTTCAGTGTTTGGAATAACACTCTGGTGTTACTTTCTCTTTCAAGTTAAAGTATAGGTGACCCAGACAGACGTGCAGACGATGGGGATTATGACGTGCATCGAGGTGTGTACTGATGACCTCAATGAGCTTTTGTCCGATCGATGCTCCAGATCATTCCGGACTGCTTAGTCAAATCAACCTTCACTGAACAATTGACTGAGTCTATGTAGATACCTTCATTCTTTCGCCATGGCTCCAAATTGAACATTAATTTATCATTTGTAGCTTAATGAAGGCGTTCCAAGAGTGTGCAATCCAACCTTCGATGAACAATTACCTGAGTCCAGCTACCTCTATTCTTTCGTCGTTTGGCTAGATTGAATCCTAATTTGTCAACTGGGGCGTGATGAAGTTGTTCCTGCTTCTCACAAGAGCGTGACGAAAACAGATACTAAGAGATATTATTTTTTTTAGAAAGTCTAGTGAAAATCATTGTTTAAATCTTAGAATATGCATAACACCTGTTTTTTTTTGAGAAAATTAACTTATAGTGGATTATTTTGGCCCGTTTATTTGCGTTTAAAATCGCTTATTTTTGGTTATTTGCTTCTTAAAGCATTTAAATTATTTCACTGAAAATTTCATGCTGCCTTGAGGTTCGCAATGTTAACGACACTAAATTTGAAATGCTTTTGTTAGCCACAAGCTCTCCTCTAAAATGAGTTTTTCTCATTGCAAATGAAATTCTTTCCTGAATTGAGCGTTGTGACATCTCGTGATGGGGACGATACACAACATTCGATCTCACCAACAAGGCGTAACTAACATTCTGCTCGGAGCCTTGTAGCTTTCCCTGGTAGCTCCAAGTCTTATAGATGCAATAATGGTCTCCAAGCTCCCCCTCCACAAGAGTATTCGCGAGACGCGTGGACACTCGATGCAGGCAAAGACTTCATGAATGCGAGATGCGTCTGCTTACCGTCATGGATTTGAATCGCTTTATTGACTTTCGTGTTAATGCGTTAGAGTTTGTGGATGAGCGAAATAATTTTCTCGGTATATTTAGCATTGCAATCTAAGTTAACGGGATAAAGTATTTTCAGGTGCACTGTTTTGGTAAAGTTTTAGCTGAAAGTCTATGGCTTCGATCCCCGAGCTTGTGATCCCCACCAGTGCTGTCAAACATTGAGATCTTGTAGGCGCCTTCATTATTGCTTTCACTAATGATTTTGTGGAAATAAAAGATTACACACTTCATACCCGAAAATATGGAAAAATTTGTTTTATTTTGTCGGAGTATTCCACGCACCTTTAATTAAGGAAATAAAAAATAGTAATTTTATACGCTAAATTCTTCTATCAAAACTTTAAAACAGTAACTATTCAGTATTTTTTTCACTTTTTCTCTCGTTTATTTATATTTACACACAACAGTCTAGGTTATCTGTGTACGCAAAAGTTCTTTCATATTTATGTGCAGGAAGAAGTTTACACTTTTGACCTAGCAGTATCAAACAATCGGGAAGTATGCAATAATAATTGCTCCGCACGTTGAAGTTGATTCTTCGCTCCGCAAAATGGGCATTCAAGTTCAAAAGTTTGGGGCGAAGCCTTGATTGATGAAAGAGAATCGGTAATTATTCTGTTTTGTTTTTCGATCCTAATTTCAATTTTTAATAAAGAAAGCAAATTAATGCACTGTAAATATATTGCATGTACATGAATTGGCGTCCCAGAGGAAGAGTAGGTGGTTCTAAGATGGTTAGCTTTTGTTTTGTTTTAATAGAAGAGGTTTTTTGTTTTTTTATTTACCATCTTTTTTCGGTTCACTGCTGTCCTGTTTTTCCTGCACCTACTACTGTCTTCTTCAACTCTATCTGCTTTCATGAATTTCTTTCTTATGGTACTGTTTCTATGCCCTTTCTGCATAGATACCGTGTTCCCTTAATTCCATACTAAATGGTGCCTTCTTCCTTCCTCTCTTTGGATCGCCTATGTTGCGGATAGTAAGGCTTGAACTAACTAAATTCCAATCAAATAAAATCTTCACCGCAATCTATAAAGCGCCCTTCTAGAGCTATTTTCCCTACTTGAGAAAAAAAACTACTCAAGGATTCAGTCTCAATCCTGTTTGAAGAGTCTTGACGCATTTGACCTCAATGTCAAGGCTTCACAAGAACCTATTATTCTCCGCTATTTGAACAGGTAATTTCGTTGCATGACAGCTTAGCGAGACATGGCTGCACGTGAAGTACTTTTCTGTGGTATTTTGCAGCAATTCAGACATTTCCCAAGACCTGTGGTAGCGGCAAGCTTGACCTGCTCCGAATTTTCTGAGAGTTGGTTGATTCCCGCAAGTTAACGTTGCGTCTAATATGGAGAGGTTCAAATTCAGTTCGGTAATCTAGTTAGATGCAAATTCTAAGGAGATTGACTTGAATTTTGTGAGATAATCTCGTAAATTTTCGATAGAAATTCGAAGTGAATTATAAAAAAGAATTTTAGACAAATAATGCAGAACATTTTATTTAAGACGTTTTCTGAAATATCTATGGCAAAACAAAGTTTTACTTGTCTCAGCACTTGTGTGTATCGCATCTGGGAGTTTTTTGGAACATTGTTTCATGTTTCTTGATTTATATTTGTTTAAATTCAAGTTATTGCTAATAAATAGAGCAATGTGATTGTAGTTTTCAAAATATTTCTTTGCTTAATTTTTCGTTTCATCTGTTGACTTAAACACACTGCTTAACACATTCATTGCCATTTGACCCAACGGTGGGTCGTGCTGGAGTTTTTCCAGTTGCAAAACGACATATCGATGGGTCGTTTGAAACACTTGTAACAATCATTGGAAATTAATGGTGTTTATTTTACCCGGTTAATGTTTGCTATTTATAAAATTTTTAACAACTTTTACTTTAAATTTGAGTTGTACATTGAAATTCAGTTTGATCCATCGCAGTCAGCGGGTCAAGTTTAGGAATGCAGCGCAATGCGTGATTGGCGTGCATGAAAAATTCAGGTCATATTTCAAGAGTTCCGGTGAGTTCGTCTACGATATTATACCTTGCTTCTCAGTAATAAGCCGCACCTCAACTCCTGACTATGCAAAATAGTACTACTAAATACTTGAACATGTCTGACGGTGTGTAACTCTCTAGCAAAGTGGCAAGAGTTCAAGAAAATCAAATTTATATGAATTATTACTTGTCAGGTTGTTAGAGGTATTACAATACTAAATTAAATATAATCCTACTCTGGAATAAAGAATAACGTGCATGGGTTACATGTATGAGGATGTACACTCACTGCATGATTTTAAGTATTATTGAGTTATAACTTGAAACATTTTGAAAGTGAATGCTTTATTATATCAGAAACGCGCATATTTCACAGGTAAAACACAGTTCCACAGATCTTGCGGGTGAACTTTGCGCGAACACACATTGTGCGTAGATTTCTCGTTTCCTTGTCGCTACACTAAATAGTGCTCTCATATTCCTCCTCTTTGGAGCACTTTTGCTGTGGTTAGGGAGGGTTAAACGAAAGTCTCATCTTATCCATGTTCTCCTATCTCCATACTAAACAGTGCTTCCATCGTCTTTCTTTTTGGAATACTTTGTTGTGGTTAGGGAGGCTGAAACTTGCTTATGATTTAATCTACTCTACCAGAAGCAAATGCTTCAGACGCACACGTGTGCCTGAAAGTATTGTAGTCAGGACTAGTGTCAAACAAAGCCAAGGTGAACATAGGTCGCAGGAAGGATACGACTTCGCCTGAACCTCATAGCTCAATTTAATGGAGTAAAATTACAAAATAAATAATTATAACTTCCATGAGACTGGGATATTGAGGTCTTTTTATTAGCCATATTTATAATAAATGGAAATTTATCCTGAAAATGAGGGTTGTTTACTGCGGAGTTGCATCTTTTTGTGGTCTTTCCGAATGATTACGTATTGAAATATATAGGGAATCCATAAAGTTGAGTTTAAATGGTCCCAACCATCAATTACATTGGTTTTGTGCAATTTTGATTACTTTTTCATCCAGACCTTTCTTGATTTAAGCGCTGATGTAGCCTCCACATAGTCTATAAGAAAATTACCCTAATTCGCTTCGGGTAGTAAAGGATTGAAACTGCACAATTTCTGGGACAATTACGTCTCCCTCACGACTTTATGGCACATTTTTCTTAATCATTATCGGAGAAGTCCGGATCATGTTGTCACGCAAGAGTGCCGTAGAACCCCAGTTCTCCCTGCCCTCTCGCTGACCTCACTCCAAGCTCTCCAATGCCTTCTTTATGACCTTTTTTCCTGCCTTTGTTAGCGTAGAGGCTTCTCAAATATCGAGCTTTCAAAAACTCTCTTGCTTGAAGGGTCCCTCTGAAGTTTTAATGACTTCTTCTGTAATTTTAGACCACTGAATTGCGCAGTGGCATGCAGTGAACTTCATAGTCTCCTTGCAACCAGTGCTTATGTAGTATCTTTGTTTTATTTGATGGCTGGTCATTGAGCTCAGGGCTGCCGAGCACGACAATCTAAGCCAGCCTTACTGTGTCCTTATGATACCCTCTAAACTCGAATGAATTTGAACGTTTCAATTATAATTTATCATCGAATTGTGTTCTCAAACTTTACCATTGGGACCATGAGATGTGTTTCTATTGTCGGAGGTTATGCTAGAATTAAATTGAAAACTGATCTTTGTATCAGGGTTTTTTACTGGTTCATTCTTTATTTAATACGGGGAAACGTTGCACAATTTTGTATATTGTCAATGGGGTCAAATGCGGTGTGTCGTGTGAAGTTTGCGTATTTTAATGCACTGAACAGAAGGTCCCTAATTACTACTTTGAGAGGAGCAAAGGATTTGAGCAGCGGATTGTTTACGTTCTATGTAGGAAGATTTGAAAATAATATGGATGTAGAGAACATAACATTCCAACCATTGATTTTACTCTGGGGAATTTTTCAGGAAACCAAACAAAATTTCCAATTTAGCTTTCGAAGGTAATCTCATTAGATGTTCTTATTCTTACTCCAGAAGCTGAATAAGACTTGGAAGGAGAAGTGATTGAATGTCCACGAAAAAGTATGCATAAGTCTTAGCAATTCTGCATGGAACCCCTTCAGGGGGATACAACTATTGTATCTATATGGGAATTAGCGCTCTCAGGGGGACAATGTGAGGGACCGAGCTAAAGGTTAGGTAGGCTTTCATTTCGTTTAAATAAAATAGGTTTTTTGTTATGTTACGGACCACCTTTTTCGGTTCACTGCTGTCCTGTTTTTTCAGCACCTACTACTTTCTTCTTCAACATTGATCTTGTTTCATGAACTTCTTTCTCATCTGATTCTGTGCCCTTTCTGCATAGATTCCACGTTTCCTTAGCCCCATATTAAATGGGGCTTTCTTCCTTCCTCTCTTTGGATCTCATTTCTTGAGGATAGGGAGGCTTAAACTAACTAATGATCTAATCTAATATTCTAAATGGAACCTTGTGAAGCTAAAGTTAGATGTCTAAATTGTTACATACGTATTGAATTCGTTTTTCTGCTCTAAAGCTTTACAAGCGAGCAGAATTAAATCACGAACATAATAACTGTCGTCTTAGTTCTTATATTACCTATAACCAACGAATACATGAAATATGTTTTCCAAATTCCGAAGACACAATCTAATCATTTTCCAATATTTTAAGATACAAGTCATAACTACAAATTAATATAAATTGGCCATTCCGTTATTTCTGAGAGAGATTCATTCAGATTTTGTTTCGAATGAGATTTTTCTTCACAACGCAATTACTGCGACACAACACGTCACTTTCCCTTTTTTTGAATGAACTCTACTTTGCCAGTCAAAGTCCGCATTGTTCCAAAGTCCAGTATCGCAACTTCCGCACTCGCCCCTACCTCCTCTCACCTGACCTCTCAGTGGCCAGGAAAATGAGTTCTTTTGTAGCTGCCGTCCCCGTAATAATCGCCCACGGGACACCCTCTCATCAGGCGGCCTTCAGGGTCCCGAACCTCATTTGTTTCGACCCAGGCACGATTTACTCGCGCAACTTTTCTCGTCTAACGGGGTTTTTCCAGCATCTGACGGTAAAGTGGTTTACGTGATTTACCTTGTTTTATACAGTGGGAAGGCGTGTTTCAAAAGATCAGGGGATCCGGAAGTTGTCTTTTTTTTTTCCTCTTCTGTGTCTTAAAACCGAAGCTGCTTTTTTACATATGCTTGCATTTTTTTTGCAAGAACGCCATTGCTGAAGTCCGTTTGCACGACGCTGTAAATACATTTTTCTTGGAGGAAAACCAAATATTAAATACATAAGACTTAGTGCTTCTAGAGAAAGATGCGAAGTTCCGAGCACTATGTTAGGTAGGCCTTGTTGTTACTAAGATAAACATTTTTTTTTCGTTTTGCTATGAACGTTTTTATGACGATTTAGGTTCACTGCTGCACTTTTTTCAGCACCTTTAACTTATTCTTCAACTTATTTCCTAGTACATAAAGTTCTGCCAATCTTGCATTTTCAATGCGCAGGGGGTGTGGAGAAACATTGGGCAAAGATCTCTCGTTTTATTTAATTTCATGCCAAATAGTGCCTTTCTCCTTCATTTATTTTGGGAAAAATTGTGATCAGGAATGATTATACTAACGTACAATCTGGTCTAACTTGTAATTTGTAAATTATTTCTTTTGAAATTCATGCCTCTGCCTTCAAGATTCATGTTCATTATCAGTCAATGTGCTACGGACTTCAATGTAAATTGTCACAGTTAATACTTAAGTAGGGATAGTAGGCGACGTGCTCATATTTATAGTCTACGGATATTAAAACCAGGTTTTAAGTGCCTCGATTTGATTAATCTACGGACAAAACTCCTAATATTTAATTACCTTTGGCTTTCAACGGAGGTATTTTTCAGACAATTTTTTGAAGTGAGAAAAATAATTTGTTCATTTAAAAACGTCATTCGTACGGTATAATACTAAAAATACGATTAATTTTACGAGACAAAATTTCAATTTAGGAAATACTTGAAATTTAGGATCATTTTTGCCTAATTGAATTGCATCTCACATGCGTGCAATAAAAATGTGAACATAAAAATTGATGCATTAAGCCTCATTAAGCATCAATGAAAAATTTCAAATAATTGAGAGCAATAACACATTTTTACAAATGCCAATTGCAAAAATTTGCATCCTTGTAATGCGATTGCAAGTAACTTTCATCGTTAGAGTGATGATATTCTTCAGTCGTATCATAAAGCCTGAATTTTTACCCTGCCATTTTAATTTTATTATTCTAAAGTTCGTTGAATATTCATGAAATATCGTTTACAAGTGTTTAAAAAAATTTAGTATATTAGGATGTACGAGTACGTAGAAACAAAACTGGTGAAGAGCAATCTTTTTTTAAATTTTACTGTCATTTACACCAAATTAATACCAAAGCTTGAAATTGAGGCAAAGGAATTCTAAAACTTTTTTGTGGAACATCAAGAAAGAAATAAATTCCAGCTAAAGGATAATAATCATGCTCTAACACAATATTTGGAAACGGAACACCATTGCCTCTCAGACTCATACGCGTGTTTTCCAATATATTTCATTGGTAGAATATGAGTTAAGCAGTTCATGTCCGTTTATTTGGTCCAATGGTGTGTTTAATTCAATGGTACATTTGATCCCAAGGTATATTTGATCTAATGGTGTTTTTGATGCAGTGGTGTTTTTGATGCAGTGGTGTTTTTGATGCAGTGGTGTATTTGATCCATTGGTGTTTTTGATGCAGTGGTGTATTTGATCCATTGGTGTATTTGATCCATTGGTGTATTTGATCCAGTGGTGTATTTGATCCAGTGGTGTATTTGATCCAGTGGTGTATTTGATCCAGTGGTGTATTTGATCCAGTGGTGTATTTGATCCATTGGTGTATTTGATCCATTGGTGTATTTGATCCAGTGGTGTATTTGATCCATTGGTGTATTTGATCCATTGGTGTATTTGATCCATTGGTGTGTTTGATCCATTGGTGTGTTTGATCCATTGGTGTGTTTGATCCATTGGTGTATTTGATCCATTGGTGTATTTGATCCATTGGTGTATTTGATCCATTGGTGTATTTGATCCATTGGTGTATTTGATCCAGTGGTGTATTTGATCCAGTGGTGTATTTGATCCAGTGGTGTATTTGATCCATTGGTGTATTTGATCCATTGGTGTATTTGATCCATTGGTGTATTTGATCCATTGGTGTATTTGATCCAGTGGTGTATTTGATCCAGTGGTGTATTTGATCCAGTGGTGTATTTGATCCAGTGGTGTATTTGACCCAGTGGTGTATTTGATCCAGTGGTGTATTTGATCCAGTGGTGTATTTGATCCAGTGGAGTATTTGATCCAGTGGAGTATTTGATCCAGTTGCGTGCATGATGCAAAGCCCTCATGCGGTGTTTTCTCTTCACAACAGTCCAAAATCGACCTGGTTCACGATGCTGCAGAACGAGGCAACCTCAGAGACCTCAAAACTTTGCTCGACAGGAGGAAAATTGCCAGGTCCAAGGACAGCCAGGTGAGTGTTTGGTCACTCGGTCGCTTGCAAACATAACTTTTTTCGAGTCGAAATTCTCGTGTATTTGATGCTTTAGGGAATAATAGTGTTTCATGGGAGGTTTAGTGTTGAGAAAGTTGAAATTTGTGTAGGATTTCCGATAGGGGTTTTGCTACATCACGAAAGTGTTAGAGCGTTACACATAAATCTAGTCAAAAATGAGCAATTGATGGAAAATTTAAGGAAACAAGTTATTTAGTGACATGGGTTCGTAACGTAAAGACCAGTTATTTTGCGCAACACTATAATATGGTTCAGATTTCAAAACTTGTGACATCTTCATTTCACGTCATATTAGGCCATTTCTTCGTAAAAAACTTGCTCGCATTTTGGCAGGCATTAAGCACTTCATTTTTTGTTTTCAAATGCGTTCTCCTCAGCTTCATCAGTCGAATTTTCTAAAATATATTGGCTTTATACTATATTTTTACCAAGATTCTGATGCTATATAATAGATATTCTCATTGCCGAGATGTTTTTGTTCCGTTATTCACATTGATTATAGAGCTTCGATGACTGAAATGAAGACGCTGTTATAAAAATAGCTTGTCAAACGCAGGGCTTGGGACTGATGCACAAGGCCGTCTTGTCTGGCAACGCAGAAATGGTCGAATATTTGATCCAAAACTACCCTGAGACTGCCACTCCCACTGACAATGTGAGTACATTTATACTTTGCAATGTTGAGCTCGTAGCAGTACATTGTTTTTTTTCCTAAACAGGATAGGAAACTCAATTTTTTTATGGCGTAAGTAATCACAAATTATGTGCGTACTCTCGTCAAACAGTTGCATATAAAGTTGTTAATCTTCGACGTTGAACAATGGATCATAAAAGGTACATATGCAATTCAGAATACGAGTTTACGCCTCGGAATGAAGATGCCATAAATATTGGAGCATGCTTCTGCTCGTTTTTTTTTTCAGGTATTTTTTTCTATTTTGTAACTACTCAGGACCTAAGATTATCTCAGGACTGCTTCAAATCTTGGTTAGCTGCTCTCACATTCTCAGTTTATCCTACTACTGTAATGCATTTTCAAAACAAATTTCAGTAGTACGCAAACATCCGTTAGTTGCGCTATCTCGTTTGCCTCCCCTCAGGGGGATACAACTATTGTATCTATGGGAATTAGCGCTCCCAGGGGAACCATGTGTGGGGCCCGAGCTAAAGGTTAGGTAGGCTTCCTTTTTGTTGTAATAAAATAGGTTTTTGTTTTGTTACGGACCATCTTTTTTCGGTTCACTGCTGTCCTGTTTTTCAGCACCTACTACTTTCTTCTTCAACTTTTTTCTTGTTTCATGAACTTCTTTCCTAGCTTACCGTTTCTGTGCACCTTGTGCATAGATTCCACATTCCCTCAACTCCATACTAAATGGTGCCTTCCTCTTTCCTCTTTTGGAACATCTTTGTCGTGGTTAAGGGAGGCTAAAACTTTCTTATATAATAATAATAATAATAATAATAATAATAATAATAATAATAATCTCGTTTGCCTCTATTACACCTTCCGTTTTCGTAGTTCAATAAATTGGTAATGCCGGTGTTCCATCAACTGCTCGATTTGCCTCCATTGCAGTTTTCACTTTATTTCTGTTGTTGTAGCTTCTCAATGGGATACAACTATCATTCATGTCTCTGAAAATTAGTAAAATTAAAGCTTCCACGGAGAAGATGAGACATCCCTAGTTGAAGGTTAGATTGGCCATGGTTTTTTGAAATTGAATAGTGTTTTTTTTGTTCCCGTCCATCTCTGTTCGGCTCACAGGTGTTCTTTTTTCAGCGCCCATCATTTCTTCTTAAACAGTTATTTTGTTTCTTAAACTTGATTTAATCTTGCTGTTTCTGAGCGCAGAGTGGGAAAACACTCTTTGTGCTTAAATTTCCTGATCTTTTAATTCCATACCATTGGTTGCCCTCCTCTTTCCTGGACTCAAAATTTGCTTGTAACACAATGTTCTCGGGTCTGGATGGTGATCATCTCTCATAAACTAAGCTTTAAAAGCCATGAGGAACATTTTCAGAAAAGTCCACGCTGTAGAAGCCCAGCTCATTTGTTCACTAACGCATTTGTCACAAACGCTTCTACCAGAATTCCGCTCTTCACTTTCCCGTATTCTTATTCTTAGAAAAAAGTAAGGAATTATTTTCCAATCGAAGATTTTTTTTGCATTTAGATTTAATTTTATTTGCACAAACTGTACCAAATGGAAGTTATTTTATTTCGAAATGGTGCTTCCAAGTCGCGCGTATCGCTTCTAGAAGTAACAATATTTTTTTTTGTTTTTCGGCCTTCCAGTGTAAATTGTGTGCTCGAGCCGAGTGCGCTATCTGGAGATTCTGAGTCAAATTTCACGTCACCACCTCATCCCAAACGTTGTAGAGGCTTCATTAGAGTATGTAATTGCAGTTAAATCTGCCAACAGTTGTATTTATAAATTCCTTTTGCGTCCTAGTTTGGTCCTATGTTAAATTATCGTTAGTCTACGCGACCTAATTTTATTTCGATACATTGACTTCTCCTGAAGTTTTCTTTTTCTCTTTGGTTTCGGGTGTTAACGCTGCAAAAATCTGAAGTTAAGTAACTTGTTGTCAGTATTCGAATTTCTGAATTTGAAACGTAGTGCAAATTAGCACCGCCCAAACTTTAACTTTTCAGCGAGAACATATTTGGAGTTATGCTATAGCGGGTAAAGCATCCCAATATACGTATTGTGCTCATTAATTTCTTGCGAGATGAAGATCCAGTTAAATTTCTGTACAGTAGATAATTTTAGCGTTTGGGTAACACACGAGTGTGGACCTGTTTGAAACACACATCGTCTTTACTTACAAAGACTGTTTTTCGTTAACTGCTATACCACTTTGCCTGGCGGTGAAGTCACTCAAAAACTCTCCCATTTGATTTCTTTTTCAAACACGATTCATGCGGACTGTTGTGCTTTGCCCTTCTTTATGTCACATCCAATCCTTCAGTCTCATTTTAACCCAAAAGAAACGCATCCAAACATGAATTATGCGCACAGCAAGTGCGATTTCGTATAACATCGCCCGGACTTAGGTACATTCCGCCTCGCAAGAGTGTGGCGCTGATCAATAAGCCAATAGTGTCCGCAAATCCAGACTCTCTGAATACAGTTTTGCTTGACTCTCAGATGTATGCTTGTGATCAGTTTAAACTGTACTGTAGAGCAAAGCTATAAATTTTTTGATTTGAATTTGAATGTATTTTCTTACCTTTACTCATCACTAGCGTTTTGGCCACTCTAGATTTGCTATAGATTTTCTACGCATCACAGTAAGCGTACTTGAAAATTTTTTTCTGGACGTCAATAGCCTCCAAAGTTTATAGTTTAGTTTAAATATAAAGGTTGAGTTTATGAAAGTTTATGAACTTCTAATTTATGATATTTGTGTGGAATATGTCAATTGTGTATTTGGGTATATCATATTATTTGTTGCAATTCGGTGAGAAAGTCGATTTTTTTTGTACGAAAAGAATTTGGGATGAGATTTTTCTGATATCTGAATGCTGATGATCCACTTTCAAAAATAAGTTTCAACTATTTGCCCTTCAAGTTGAACCAACTTGAATCAATCAAAATCAAATCAAAATATTTATTACGTTTTAAATCGATAACGAATTTGGTTTAAATAGAAGTATGCTACTCTCCTATGAGTAGGTTCGTAAAATAATTGGATCCTCTGGAGGAGAATTGTCTTTTATGAGCAGTTCTACTCCTTAATTGACTTTCCTTTTCTAAGCCAATAAAAGAGTACGCGCGCACGCTGTGGAGTGTTTAAGCATTTATTTTACTATCCGCTACAGAGTCATTTCTTTCCTCACTATCTGATCACATTTATTTAAGGGTGCCCTTCGTGGTTGCCGACCTTTCACTTTCCAACAAACATCGTCGGTGAACATCGACCTGTGATTCATAATTCGGCTCAAAAATCTATATGAACCACCAATCATAACTTAACGCATTCCTTCATACAACAAACAAGTGACTGTCGTTGCCTGGCAACGCTAACTTTGGTTTTTCACCAATTACTCGGAATGAAAGTCATCTAAATTATGTGTGTCATTTGTAGTTCATGGTCACTCACTGGTTTACCATTTATATGAAGTCGTTGTTTTGGCATCGACGTGCGCTTGTGAGGCCAATCTCCATGGCGCTGCTGCAAACAACCTGGAGTTATTGATTTGTTAACTGTGCCCTCAGCCGTGTCTTGCTGCTAATGTGAAATTCTCCGCTTTCTTTGCTCATTCTAATTTATGATTCCCTGAAAGATTTGTACTTCTCACGAATCAGTGTTCCAGTACAGTTTTGCTCAGTTATAAAATGACTATTTTATTTTGAAGAGTTGTCCAACTCATCATAAAAGAAAATGTCTTCAGAGATCGACAATTGAGAACTCATTTTATTCTTAGATACTAATAGCATGCAGTAAATATGTAAGATGCAGTCAGCCTTGAGAAGCGGGGCGAAATGGGAACTACGAGGTTTCTCAATGCAAATCGCAGGGTAAGGTTATGCCCGTTGTAAAGTTTGGATAAGATATTTACGAGGCTTAGTTAGGTACGCCAGTCGCTGTTTTTCGACTTGTCAATTGTGAGGTTTGGCTGTGTCAATTTGGGGTATGGACATGCGAATAGTGATTTGAATATTTCAGCTGCTGGGTAAAAATATGCCATATGTGTATATGAGTATTTTAATTGAGTTAGGAAATGCTTATTCGGGGTTTTACATGCGACAATCTTGGGTCTTAGACCTGTAAACCCTGACGCTTGGACATGCTAGTTTCGAAGTACAGGATGACAAGCTAAATGAGGCGAAAAACTGTAATGTGTGACGAAAAAAGCCGAGTGAGGCTAAACTCAGTGAAGGTGTGACTAAGAAGTGCTGATGTGCCGCCTCTTCGCCCGCAGGAGCGGACCGGAGACGCGGGCGGAGAGGATCAGCACATTCAGAAAGTCACCGACTCCGCGCACGTCATTAGCGAAGGAGGCGCTGCCACGATGGCTGGAGAAACAGACGAGGACAATTTTCTGAACATTTGCACCGTTGAAGATGAGTTCGGGTGTACTGAAATGGCTGAAGATATTCACGGGAACTATGCAGAAGACCTCCAATATAGGCCCGTTGGTGTACAGCTAAAGGAATTCAACGAGAGACTGAGGTCTGATATACATTCTACATCGAACACTGAGTGGCCTGTTCTTGATGCTCAAACACAGCCAAGCGTCTCTGATCCTTGGGATGGCGTCGTTGACTGGGAGGAAGCTGATGAAAATTCTTACTTTTTGAGTGACTTGTTTGATCAGAGCAATGCTATACAAGAAGAGAACGCGGACGATCTTTCAGATGATGGTATTGAAGTATCTGCCCGTTTGGATGACACGTCACCTGATAAAGATCCAAACGAAGAAAAAATAAGCTTGAAAAATGAACGAATTGGTGTCTCGAGCGAGCATACCTATCCCAGCGCGTTTGAGCATTCCGATCTTTCTTCGTCTATTATGAGCTTCACGAAGAAAATGCCCTTACCACCAACTGCATCAGGGATGAGGACATCGAGCCACAGAATGGTCGATGACGAAATTCTCAAGAGTTATTTGCCCAGGCGGAAATTGAGTCCAGTTTATAACCCGCGAGTGACGAAAATAAACGGTACGACGTACGAAATTGCAAGCCCTACTCTCGTTAAGAAACTGCAGCCAATTGAGCCCAAAGTTACACAAGATGAAAACACAGCCACTGGAGCCATTCGAAAAAAGCCAAACGCGAAGAAAGCAGCAAAGAAGGACAGAATGAGATCAGTCGAGGATCTTGTCGGTCTAGAAAAGATAAAGAAGAAAACCTCAACGAAGCCTTCCCCACGTCACGTTGCTCAAACATCGTATCCTGTCGTCCCTAATTCAGCAAATATTCGGCAACTCGTCCAGAGAAGAAACAAAATCGTGTTTGATTTTATTAAACGGGAAGTCCGTCGGTCAAGCCTCATAGATGACGGTGACTTTTTTCAGCCACAAACACCCAAAAGTGGGGCTGTGAAACTGCCAGTTTTGGTGACTGAAACGGAGAGTGCGCCAGAAGTTGTGGAGAGACCGAGAACTCCGACAGTGATGCCACGGAGTGCCAGAGAAAGGATTTCTGTGTCGAATATGACAATTGATGGACATACCGTGGCAGCAATGAATTTCAAAGATGGAGCTTTCAAGGGTCGCATGAGGCGTTCAAAGAAATTAACTACCGGCAGTGTGAGGCCTTCTCAAATTGAGAAAGAATCTAGAATGAACCCCTCTCGAATTGAACAAAAACCCAGAGTGAACCCTTCTCGAATCGAGGGAAGACCCTGGGCGAATCCCTCCCGAATTGGGGAAAAACCAAGGATGAACACTTCACAAATTGAGGATAAACCAAAGAGAAAAATCTCAAAGCCGAAAAAGGTTGCTGAAATCAATGCTTCTCTTGGTAATTTAGTATTCGATGGGAAGAAGAAACTTTACCCCAAGGATAAAAATACTGGGCTTGATTTGAAAGGATGCGCAGATGAACTTCAAAATGCAGACGTAAATAAGGCTGATGAGCCTGAACCTTTGGAACAACAAAACCGAATTCATTTTAATGACGACCTCCCACCAGATTTGCAGAGGTTCTGTCGTCGGTTACTCTGGTCCACTCTGGCTGCCGCCCAAGCTGATATGGGCAAAGTTTTCAAGCGCGAGATACACAACGAGTTGGCAGCAGAAGAAACCAAGCAAGTTGTTTTCGAACACGACGTCAGCTATTGGGCCAAAAGTATATCCGATAGAATTCTTGACGGAGTTGTAAGTACAACTATAGTGACTCCGCCTTCTCGGCTTCAAACACGGCGGTCTTTGAAGAGATCATCGCTCGGGGATTCAGGAATCCAATCTGGGAATCGCAGCGCTTCAACGCAAACTTCGAACACTTCTTCACCTAAACGAATCATAAAGGATACCACGATGGCTGAGATCGTGGCAAAGCTGGAGGAGTTTAACGTTAAATTGGAGTCAGGCAAGCCAAGGTACAGGCAGTTGGTGGAGCAAGAGATCGACCAGCAGTCCAAGCTCAAAGCCTTCCAGGACCATTGGAACGACAGAAAATCTTCCAGCCCACACTAGCGAGATGGTGCGAAACTTTTCCCTGAATGCACAGTTCTTGGTGCTACTCGAGTTCGACTTTCGGTGAAAATGTGACCCGTCAGGGTTATTACTATTGTGCTGAAAAAATAAAACTTCCCTGAGTGCAAATTTCTCTTGAAAAAGCCTAAACAAATAACATACCACCAACGTAGAAAAATCAACTTAGATTCAACTAGTTTTCAAGATGGGAACTAAGCTTGAAGTCGAGCAAATTTCCTAAAAGATAAATTATGAACAAACGGGATTTTGAACACCGTATAAATTAACTTGCTTTCAAAAGGTACAATCAAGATAATCTAGAAACTAGGATTCTCGTAGAAACTATTATACTGTCGATTTTTAGCTTGTCGGAGCCCATTGAACTAAAGAAGGATTGTGAAATAATTATAGCATTATTCTGCGGGTATTGCGGATCCAGAGCCATTTGTGACCGTACAGGAATTTATTTGTTGTTTTTCTTCCTCGTCATGATACTCGGCTAATATATTCTTTCATGCGTGTGAATTAGTTACTCTTTTTTTTAGTCATTGTTGTTAATTTTTCGTCCGTTCGTCCTTAAATTGGTCACGTTGCCACTTTTGCAAGTAGTCGCAGGTTGTGCCAACCGACGTGTCGCAAAAATTTGTACTTTAAAACGTCCAATTAAAACTAGCACAAAGTGCTAACAAAATTAGTCAAAATCAAACAATAACGGGTGAAAATTACTTACTATATCGACAGAAGTTAGACAAAGAAACACATTTTCTAAATATCGTAAGCAGCACATACGAGCGATGCCGAGGCGCGTTTTGGGTGTACAATGTTTTGTATTCAACGGAGATGCTCAAACTTAACACAGCTGTGATACTCAATACCTTTCATTCAACGTCTCTTTCAAAATCTATATATGCAATATTCTTGACATTTTTACTGTCGCATGCCTATGGAAATCTATACGTGCAAATGATGCAATATTTTTACCCCTGCTAATGCTGTCGTATTCTCCAAGAATCCTCTAGAGGGGATGTATTATTATATCTACATGAAACTAGTCTGTCGAGCAAGTACTGCGTCTTCAGTTTGTGCTTCAAGTACCAATTTAAAAATCTTTGGTTGTGTAGCGTAGAGTTCCGTATTTCTTATGTGATCATAGAGTTAAAATAGAGCGGTTTGTTGGAATATTTATTTTAACTACAGTTTGACTGCTAACATGATCTAAGAGAGAATTGTATTAGATTATATTCATTGTTACCAAAGCCTCAATGCTTACGTTATTTTAGTATTATGACAGGACAGTATAATGAAGTATTCATTAGAAATAAGGCTTTGCTCGTAGTGTGCTGGCTACCGTTCATCTTTAACACTTTACCTGCGAGGTGCGCCACCGGTGGTACACGGAGGTCATTTTCACAATGTTGCTGACCGGCCAGTAGTTGCGAAACCAATTTTCATAAATATTTAATCAAAGCTAAATGAAGGCACGATCCAGTTCATGTTTAGTATTTTTCAAATAGCTTAATACAATTGACATTAAATTTGAGTTTGGTGTTGAACTTAATACTTAGTAGTCGCAGTCAAAGTGTTAATACCAGCGGAAGCACCAAGGAACTGGTGAAGAAAATAACGAAAATTGACATTTCCAGTGGGGCGAAGTTTCAATGCTTCCTAAATCCTACACTATTGAGACTAGACGAAATGCTCGTGCCGAGTTTGTTTTAAGTTGGTTGTCTTCTTGGAATAACTTGCTCATCTGTTTCAGATTGGTAGATAATGCTACAATTTTGTAGTCATTTATGCATAGATTTGTTTGTTCCCTTTGAAGGGCATAGAATGGGCGATAAACTTATGTTAGCAAAGTTTATCTTATCTCTGTTTTTGGGGCTCGCGCCTTCGCGACTTCTATCTTTCGTGCCCACTTAACTTTTTTCAGCTTCCATGATTTCATCACCACTTCTTCTTTGCCTTTCCTTCCTCTTCCCTCTTAACTTGCTGTTTGTGTGCGTAGGAGATCATGTGTGGGAACACACCTTGTGCATAGATTTCCTCTTATCTACGGTCCATAATGAATGGTCCCTTCTCTTCGCTTTTTGACGTGTTTTTTTATGGCTAAGGAATTTCAAACTCTGTTATATGGATTTTTCAATTTTTTTTTACCGGTTAAATGTTTCCATCAGTCGAGAAGTTCTCTGCGTACTGTGTTCGATTGTAATTTCACATTCAACTCAAGTGTGTTAAATCAAAAACTGTCAGAGTTCCGATTGCATTCCAATCAAACAATTCACGAGCTATGTAACAAGAGCTGTAGACTTTTGGAATGTGAAATGCGTGTGGAAACTTGTCTAATTCATCTCTTATTTGTTATTTAAATGTTCTATCACGTTTCATTTAGTAGTAGTATTCATGAACTTGGAATCAAATATAGCTTTGTTGTAAATATTGTAAAGAATTAGTGTTTAATAACATCAAAGAAAATATATCTTCACATTTGTGGATTGAACTCTTCTACGAACACACTTTTGGAATAGTTTCTTCTTTCATATTTTGTAAGTATTTGAGTGTCTCTGTTTGTACTCCTTGTTATAAATAAGATTCTCAAGAAAACATGAAAAGCGCTCGTTTCTAAAAATGTTCTACATCAACGGAGGGCAGCTGAAGTTTTATTGTTGTTCCGAAAACTCAACTGATAGTTTCAGTCAACTGGTCGGGACTGGTAGTTCCTATTGTGATCTGCGTTGTAACGTATTAAATTTTACGTATTAAAAACGTATTGAAAACTTCACGCATTGAACTCTCATTCAAACTTAACGTATTGAACTCGTATTCCAACTTAACGTAGCCTATTGAATACGTATTCAGAATATTAAGTATTGAATATATCTTCAAAGTATGACGGATTAAATACATATTTAAAAGTTTGCGTATTAAATGCAACTCGAAGCTCATTCTTGCGTTGTTGTTTCATTAGCCACGAGTTTCAGCGTGGGGTCTAAACGTCATCAAAGTTTAGTAATTATGGGACATTCTGGAGATTTAACCCTTTAACGTCCGAATTTTTGTACTCATATTACCGTTAACACAACCGCCGTCACTAAACTGGCGCTGGCATCTGGCAGTCACCGATATCAGGATGGGATAAGAACTGCCACTCGGCAGAGAACTTCAAAGAACACATTAGGGAACTAATTGAATAAGAAATAAAATATATTGAAGGGGAATTTTGAAAGAGGACACTGGTGTCCTCTGGGGCGTTAAAGGGTTAATGAATTGAAATATCACTCAACGAGAAAAGCCGACTGTGATTGGAATAGTATTGGACTGAATTGTTAATGGATCGCTTAATCCTATATTTTTTAATTTGGAATCTATCGCTGGAGCTATATGAATTTGTTTATATGCACTTATGCACCATACGATGTTGAATTGTCATTTTACAATCTGAAAAGGCTTAACCAAGACGGTGATTAGGTTTTCATATTTTGACATGCACTCTGTTTTTTCATATTTTTGAGGAAAAAATCATTGTTCTCGCAGGGCTCAAGTTCTAGTACTTTTCACAGATTTCTCGTGACTACTTGCTGCTCTATTTGTCCCTAGAGACCGTAGACCGTGTCCACAATGATGCATTCGTTTTGGAATGGAACAAATTTAAGAAATAGGTCACGACGTATACACGAATTTGTTGTTTTCAATACACATAGGAAGGAAAATGCGAACAGAATAGAGAGAAAAAAGCTTATTTCCGATTAAGATGATACAAAAATCATTCCTGATTTTAAAATGTCTCAACATAAAGATCCTTGTGGACGTTGAACATAAATAGGTATCATAATACCCATCTCAACTGTCGAATAAGTGATTGCGATGAAACATTAAAATATATTTTCCTTGTTAGATTTTTCTAAGTTTTATAAAGAAAGTAATTAAAAGTTTAAATGAGTTTAAATTTAATTAGCAATGTGAGGTCTGGCTTTGTACATGTACAACAGGAAGGTTCATCAACGGATTGCCTAGGAAGCTCAGTTTTTCGAACTCGCGAGGACGTCCATTGGAATGTATCAGAAGTATTGCAGTCTAAATTGCTGGAAGTTTAAATTAATGCATTTTTGAGAATATGTCAGTATGGAAATATTGATCGCAACTCATACGAACTATGGAAGGATTGTTTACTCGGGGTAAGAATGATTGCCGACAATCGGTGTCTTGAGCGCTGGCAGACCTGCTTTGAAATTTTGACTCTAGGCTCACACTGACAGTTTTCTTCCTTGTGCACTCTTATTTTTTAATAAATGTGCGTCGTTTGAAAAGTAGTTTGGATTTAGTTTTACTTGAGATACTTGGCGTACCGAGTGAGTGATTAGTATGCGTCAGTACAGGGGAATTATTTCTTCACAATAGCGATTTTTTCAGCTTTAGAGTGATCGTTATTTCGCTCTCGAGTGATCGTTATTTCGCTCTCGAGTGATCGTTATTTCGCTCTCGAGTGATCGTTATTTCGCTCTCGAGTGATCGTTATTTCGCTCTCGAGTGATCGTTATTTCGCTCTCGAGTGATCGTTATTTCGCTCTCGAGTGATCTTTATTTCATTCTCGAGTGATCGTTATTTCGTTCTCGAGTGATCGTCATTTCGTTCTCGAGTGATCGTTATTTCGTTCTCGAATGATCGTTAATTCGTTCCCGAGTGATCGTTAATTCGTTCTCTAGTGATCGTTAATTCGTTCTCTAGTGATCGTTAATTCGTTCTCTAGTGATCTTTGATTCGTTCTCTAGTGATCGTTGATTCGTTCTCTAGTGATCGTTGATTCGTTCTCTAGTGATCGTTGATTCGTTCTCGAGTGATCGTTAATGCGTTCTCGAGTGATCGTTAATTCGTTCTCGAGTGATCGTAACTTCGTTCTCGAGTGATCGTAACTTCGTTCTCGAGTGGTCGTTAATTCGTTTTCGAGTGATCGTTAATTCGTTTTCGAGTGATCGTTAATTCGTTCTCGAATGATCGTTAATTCGTTCTCGAGTGATCGTAACTTCGTTCTCGAGTGATCGTAACTTCGTTCTCAAGTGGTCGTTAATTCGTTCTCGAGTGATCGTAATTCCGTTCTCGAGTGATCGTTAATTCGTTCTCGAGTGATCGTAATTTCGTTCTCGAGTGATCGTAATTTCGTTCTCGAGTAATCGTAATTTCGTTCTCGAGTGATCGTTAATTCGTTCTCGAGTGATCGTTAATTCGTTCTCGAGTGATCGTTAATGCGTTCTCGAGTGATCGTTAATTCGTTCTCGACTGGTCGTTAATTCGTTTTCGAGTGATCGTAATTTCATTCTCCAGTGATCGTTAATTCGTTCTCGAGTGCTCGTAATTTCATTCTCGAGTGGTCGTTAATTCGTTTTCGAGTGATCGTAATTTCATTCTCCAGTGATCGTTAATTCGTTCTCGAGTGATCGTAATTTCATTCTCGAGTGATCGTTATTTCATTCTCGAGTGATCGTTAATTCGTTCTCGAGTGATCGTTAATGCGTTCTCGAGTGATCGTAATTTCATTCTCGAGTGATCGTTAATTCGTTCTCGAGTGATCGTTAATTCGTTCTCGAGTGATCGTAATTTCATTCTCGAGTGATCGTTAATGCGTTCTCGAGTGATCGTTAATGCGTTCACGAGTGATCGTTAATGCGTTCACGAGTGATCGTTAATTCGTTCACGAGTGATCGTTAATTCGTTCTCGAGTGATCGTTAATGCGTTCTCGAGTGATCGTAATTTCATTCTCGAGTGATCGTTAATTCGTTCTCGAGTGATCGTAATTTCATTCTCGAGTGATCGTTAATGCGTTCTCGAGTGATCGTTAATGCGTTCACGAGTGATCGTTAATGCGTTCACGAGTGATCGTTAATGCGTTCACGAGTGATCGTTAATGCGTTCACGAGTGATCGTTAATGCGTTCACGAGTGATCGTTAATTCGTTCTCGAGTGATCGTTAATTCGTTCTCGAATGATCGTTAATTCGTTCCCGAGTGATCGTTAATTCGTTCTCTAGTGATCGTTAATTCGTTCTCTAGTGATCGTTAATTCGTTCTCTAGTGATCGTTGATTCGTTCTCGAGTGATCGTTGATTCGTTCTCGAGTGATCGTTAATTCGTTCTCGAGTGATCGTAACTTCGTTCTCGAGTGATCGTAACTTCGTTCTCGAGTGATCGTAACTTCGTTCTCGAGTGGTCGTTAATTCGTTTTCGAGTGATCGTTAATTCGTTTTCGAGTGATCGTTAATTCGTTCTCGAATGATCGTTAATTCGTTCTCGAGTGATCGTAACTTCGTTCTCGAGTGATCGTAACTTCGTTCTCGAGTGATCGTAACTTCGTTCTCAAGTGGTCGTTAATTCGTTCTCGAGTGATCGTAATTCCGTTCTCGAGTGATCGTTAATTCGTTCTCGAGTGATCGTAATTTCGTTCTCGAGTGATCGTAATTTCGTTCTCGAGTGATCGTAATTTCGTTCTCGAGTGATCGTTAATTCGTTCTCGAGTGATCGTTAATTCGTTCTCGAGTGATCGTTAATGCGTTCTCGAGTGATCGTTAATTCGTTCTCGACTGGTCGTTAATTCGTTTTCGAGTGATCGTAATTTCATTCTCCAGTGATCGTTAATTCGTTCTCGAGTGCTCGTAATTTCATTCTCGAGTGGTCGTTAATTCGTTTTCGAGTGATCGTAATTTCATTCTCCAGTGATCGTTAATTCGTTCTCGAGTGATCGTAATTTCATTCTCGAGTGATCGTTAATTCGTTCTCGAGTGATCGTTAATTCGTTCTCGAGTGATCGTTAATGCGTTCTCGAGTGATCGTAATTTCATTCTCGAGTGATCGTTAATTCGTTCTCGAGTGATCGTTAATTCGTTCTCGAGTGATCGTAATTTCATTCTCGAGTGATCGTTAATGCGTTCTCGAGTGATCGTTAATGCGTTCACGAGTGATCGTTAATGCGTTCACGAGTGATCGTTAATTCGTTCACGAGTGATCGTTAATTCGTTCTCGAGTGATCGTTAATGCGTTCTCGAGTGATCGTAATTTCATTCTCGAGTGATCGTTAATTCGTTCTCGAGTGATCGTAATTTCATTCTCGAGTGATCGTTAATGCGTTCTCGAGTGATCGTTAATGCGTTCACGAGTGATCGTTAATGCGTTCACGAGTGATCGTTAATGCGTTCACGAGTGATCGTTAATGCGTTCACGAGTGATCGTTAATTCGTTCTCGAGTGATCGTTAATGCGTTCTCGAGTGATCGTAATTTCATTCTCGAGTGATCGTTAATTCGTTCTAGAGTGATCGTTAATGCGTTCTAGAGTGATCGTTAATGCGTTCTCGAGTGATCGTTAATGCGTTCTCGAGTGATCGTTAATTCGTTCTCGAGCGATCGTAATTTCGTTCTCGAGTGGTCGTTAATTCGTTCACGAGTGATCACTATTTCGTTCTCGAGTGATCACTATTTCGTTCTCGAGTGATCGATTTTTCGCTCCCGAGCGATCGTTATATCGTTCTGTTGATGTTAGACGTAAAAATGCAGACATCAACAGGCAGCGCTATTGAAATACTAAACAATAATTTTCATTTTTCTTACATAAGAAAGTTTGTAAAGCTTTTTAAAACGGTGTTCTCAAACCTACAGCTGCTTTTTCACCAAAGTGTAAGAACTGTGATACTCTTTCTTTGGTGTGCGAGTGTGCTGAGCGGCATCGATTCGCTGAAAGTAAACATAATGTCACAGCGGGCGCAAAAGCACGAGCGTGAAGCATGTCACTTCAGGTATAACGTTGCCTGTGGGGAATAAGCCACCTCCCTAAAGGGGAATGTGTTCGCATTACAACAGGTCTCATCGACGAGGAAAGAATAAGTTTGAGTCGTTTAATGCGAAATGAATATTTAATTCGAATATCAACAAGCTTGGTTAGCAAAATAATGAGTGCACTCACCCATGAGACAACGAGGAAAAGGACACCCGAAACAAGAAGGGTGTGCATTTCTTGTTAATTTTGGTGGCGTGTTAATAAAATGGAAAATTTTCCTCATGGGACGTAGCCATAATGGCGTCAAGTCGAGTCAAGAAGATGGAAGTGTGTCAAAGAGTATCGATATCTCGTTGATTTAGCGGCTGAAAAATTATGTACATTCACATGACTTCCATTTTTAACTTAAACTCGTTGAGGGCAGAAAAATTAAAATGTAAAAAGCTGAGTGGAAACTCTCAACGATAAATAGCCTCGAGTGAAAATTTTTCGAACTCTGTGGAATTTGTTTGCGGGCGAATTTTCTACACAAATTAAGGGGCTGCTGCTGATATCTTTACTCTGGTTGTGCTACGTGTCTTGCATTAACCCCATGGTTCGAAAACTGACCAACGGAAAAACCACCTGATCCATGTGAGTCCACTTCACTGATAGATTGGGTCCGTGATAAAAAATCCCTCAGTAGCATGATTGGCGATTTCATTCTGCCAAGGGACACTTGAAACAGAATGGATTTACTGAAAAGAAATAGCCTGTTTATGTTTCAAGTCTTGTTCATATAGAAGTGAAATTTCTCAGCATTTACCACACATAAAGTTTGAAAGAGCATGTCAATGATCAGAGTATCGCATGGAAGTAAAATTTCTCGGCATTTACCACACATAAAGTTTGAAAGAGCATGTCAATGATCAGAGTATCCCATGGAAGTAAAATTTCCCAGCATTTACCACGCTTAAAGTTTGAAAGAGCATGTCAATGAGCAGAGTATCCCATGGAAGTAAAATTTCTCAGCATTTACCACGCTTAAAGTTTGAAAGATCATGTCAATGATCAGAGTATCCCATGGAAGTAAAATTTCTCAGCATTTACCACGCTTAAAGTTTGAGCATCTATGTTGAATGCTGCCTAATTTTTTTCTCAGTTAAGTAGCCTTATGGTTTCCTTTGCAACACTGGCTGCCATTTTGTTGGAAAGGTCTCGGTTCCATTTAACCAATTCCCTGCACCTGCATGCACCTCAATTTTTTTATCAAGATTGTCCCCGCCTGAAGATATGTAAAGCAAGTCCTTTTTGGCGAAATAGGATAGCTTTTTCATTCAGTTACGGACCATCTTTTTCCTGTTCAGTGACGTTCTTTTTCTATGAATCTATTACTTTCTTCATGAACTTGAATCTCGTTTCATGAATTTCTTTCAATCGTGTTGTCTACATGCAGGGTGAGGAGACGCAACTTGTGCATAGATTTCCCGTTCTCCTAATTCTGTACAAAATACATTCCTCCTTTCTTTGGAACACCTTTGTGGTGGTTATGACGCCTCAAACTTTTGATCTCATGTTTTTGGCCTAACCAAATCATTCTGGTCATTAGTATAAAATACTGCCAGCATGCACATGATTGAACATAATTGGAATGTCTTGGAAATACAATAAGTTAAGCGCTACATGACTGTAACTGAGTTGTAGACAACTCAATATTAGAGGCACATCGACCACCACTTCGCATTCGATATGATAAGAACATCATAAACAAAGAGAATATTAAGCACAGACAGTATCTCTCGCATCCATCATCATAACCATCAACTATGACATTTATTACACCAGCTCAGATTCAAGAGTCCCTTAAGATATCGATGATTGATGTGCTCCCGAAGGCTGCCCATCGGAATCGAAGTTCTTGCTGTGATCTCCATAGTAACGTTCAGTGTTGTAGTAAACAGGGAGCTTCGTGCGTGTGTGTGACGGACGCAGCTAGTACGTGCGAACGCACACCCGATATGCTTATTACTGAATATCTATTGTAGTATGCGGCATCTATTATGCACCATATCATTCCGTTAGGCTTTCATCATATCAAGTTCGTGACTCTTTGTGTAGGGAGAGTATCTGGTACATGTTGAGAGATTTCTAGGGTTCTTTCTCCTTAGTTCTCAGAATGCTAGATATTTTCAATCAATCAAGTTGGACCAAAGAGACGATCTAAATTAATTACCAAATGAATTTTTTGCGCCAATTTAGTTGAAATTGAAAAATATTAGCCCCCAAAAAAATGTTAAACCTTTTTTAATGGGTGATTTTATATGAACGTCTCCTTGATCCAACGTTCAACATTAGAAGCTAAGCATAGAAACAGCATGGTAAAATGAAGTCTATAAAACGATTAAAAAGTTGGAAAATAAAATAAAATGACAAAACGAAGAATATTAATTACTCAAGTTTCAAACGCAGCCAGGTTTCAGCAAGTACACTGAATTATTCTTCAGAGGCCAGACAGCTTCAGCATGACCAGGTTCGGCGCAGGGGGCTGTGAGTAATTGTCGCTTTGAGCTACGGTCACTTCACGATGACTTGAGCTAAATGTTGACGTGGTAATTACAGAGCAGGCCTGGAGCGAAATGACTTCGTTAATGGGTGACTGTTATTGTCAAATATTATTGAGATGCGCTCACTTGTATGATATTTAATGAGCCAATGAGTTCTTGATGTTACTTCTCGTTAATGAGATTGATGATTCTCAATGAAGAGGTAATTTCTTACAGCACATTCAAGATTAACGAGGATTATGATGATAAAGGTATTGATGATCAAATTACTCGCAGTGAACGTTTTGTTTTTTTGTCTAAGTGCAACTGGTTATTGTGACTTTATTTCCCCGCTAGTTTAGTAAATGAAAAAAAATTGTAAGCGATTGAATTGAAATGTCACTAGTCACTGAAGGAAAATAAAATTTCGGGACTAACTGCGATTGTGTTCTGGCATTGACTCTTCATTCGTTATCATAGCGTTTTTGATCACGACCTTTCCCTACTTTCATTGGAGTTTTGTAACATTTATTTACCTCTGAATAATGTTTCGAAATGTGACATAAGATAAGAAATATGGAACACTTTTCAAACTTAAAAAAAAAAGGATTCAAAGAAGTTATGAGTTTTCAGGTAACCTTTGCAACTAATCTTCTCAGTAACGTCATCTCAACAGTCAAAGGAGGTTGAGGTTGGAAGTGAGATTGTATTTGGATCGTAAGGCGACATGGCTCAAATTGAAGATACAAGTTGTCCTCTTTTGGAAATCGCCGAGGATGTAATATATTTCCTGCCCCTAACAATAAAATTAGAACTTAGCACAACGGCTCAAGATCTATGTCTTGTCTTGCGCATGCGCACAGCATTTCTAGGAGACATTCATGAAGTGTTTATTTATGAAAATAATAGCCTGCATATGAGACGTTGAATTGTAAGCTAATGTAGTCGACGGCGTCGAAGGCTGAGGTACACAAGCGACACTAGCAAGCCTTCGTACAGACAAGCAATTGGAATTTGAAGTAAAATTTTACACCATTTAAAGTTCGAGTTTCACGCTAGCGAGAAATTTATCGGATTAAAAAATGTACTTTATAAAACTTTCGGGCAGATTTCCCACAGTTAATTTCCTACATGTGCTAAAAAAGAAAACCTTCAATGAAGTATTCATTTGAACGCTTTGGTTGAGGAGCGTTTCTCGCGCCCTTAATAAGATTATAACATTCTCATTCACATCATAAAAAGTACTTTCCATTAGAAACAACTGCTTCACGCAAATCTTTAAGAGCAATTCTTTAACGTTCTCGATGTAGAGAAGGCTTTCTTTTGCACACACGCCACACATTTTCTAGCGCCCGTGCTGCGTCGCAATCACAGCAGCAATCTATGTGGCTGCTTCCGCTGTGACCAGCAGGAGCTATTTGATGGCGACCGTGACCTTAAAGGTTAGGCTAAGCTTAAGGCTTAAGCTTTGAAACATTGAAAGTCGAGACGTGAATCTCGGTTGAAGAAAGTACGGCGTGTGTTCGAAGGAGCACTTGAAGGCTGCGTATAGGTTCAATGTTGTCCTTGAATTAACACGTTGACTGCGATGAGTTAAACTGAAGTTTAATTTTCAACTTAAATTTAAAATCGAAAGTTGACAGTAATTTTGAGAATACTAAACCTTTACTGGGTCCATTAAATAGCATGAATTTTAGCTAAAACTTTTTCAAACATCCCACCTATCGATAGGTCGTTTCTCAGCAGGTAGAACTTACGCACGACCCATCGATGGACCGTATCGCAAGTAACATGTTAATGATGTTGAAGTATTAGTTTTTTCAGCGTTTAACTTGAAGTTAAGATATACCTTAATTAAATTGAAAACAGAAATAAATGAGCTTTTAGTTCTCATTTGATGAAGAAAATAATCGTTTAGTGAAAATTAAGGAATTTGCTTTAATCAGAGTGAGACAAGTTTTCATTTCTTGTGCTGTGGGGAGCAAGTTCACATCCTTAAAAACCAGGCAGTAAGCAACTCTATTCTTATTCTGTTTCCTGTCATTGTAAACAAATTTTTCAGTATTATCGAATAATCTAGCTTCTAGAACAGGTTGTTTGCGTAACTGTGGTTGAGAGCTCCCATGGGATTAACCCGTATTTACTTCGACACTTTTTCTATATCGTGATAAGAAAAAAAGCCTTTTTGCAGTCAGCGAGCTCGGTTATCACACGTTCTTTGATTTATTCAATACTTTACCAAAGTTTATGCCCCGTTTATCGTTCTGGATATCTCACAACTTGTCGAATTTTATGGAAACTGAGCAATACTTCTTCAACCACACTATTTGTGCTAATTCTTCGTCTCCCCTTAAATTGATTTTCATTAAAAGTCTTCTGACACGCACTGCTTCTTTCAACTGACGCACTGAACTGCCAAGACATGTCTTGATGGTATCAACATTCGAGTGAGCTACGACTTCTTCTTTTTAAACCCTTCACAACACCATACGAGAAGCGAACCATTATCTTCGTTTTCGCATATGTAGTTAGCATCTTTTTTCATCTTTTTCTGTATCAGTCCATTAGATTTAGTAAACAACTTTTCAGGCAAGGGCCATGTAAGAAATCTGAGATAAAGTAGATGCTATCTACCTAAGCGTAACATGCTTATGGCTCTTCAAGTGTGTAAAAGGTTGATCAAATTACCCTCAGATTTCTCAGTTCAGTTATGAAAGAAATTGAGCATATTTCTCTCGTATATGTGGATTTAGGTTAGGAAAAAAGCATATTTTTCATTTCATCGTTGATTTTGGTGTTGAAGAAAAAGAGCGAATTTCCCACAGACTGATAGATTTGGGCAAAGCAAAGTCTGACCAGCACAAAGTCTCCAACTGGGCCGTCAGAAGACTCCAGAAAAAAGATAAATCGAATACGTAGAAATTTTCCAACACATTTTGTAGTCGAACTCTTATGCATATTAATCCTCATTTTTCGTAACACGAGTGGAAATACTTCACAAACTTTGGCTAACTGAAATATGTTATGCCTTAGTAATTTCGGTTCTTGAGTTGGTCTACACAACTGACGCCTGCAGTTCGTAAAAATGATGATTACTGTAGGAGTTCATGTACATTTTAACTAGAAAACTAATGAATGGCCAGAAGCTATCAACGAACTCCCAATGGAAAGTTACATAGACTAGAATGTGGTCCGCAGTTCGGCACAGCAGTGGCCAAGCTATTCAGGGAGACTCTGACGTCTGCGCACCATGACAAATTTAAGAACGCAAACGTTCCTCAATCGGGTGGTGCGTTTCAAGGTAATGCAACATTTAGACGGAATGGCTGATAAAAATATCAAATTTTAACGCAATTAATTTTACAAAAAGTATTTTTCGTTGTATAAAGAGTTTGCCTACCAATGCTTTAGCGCATAGTAACGCCAAGAAGATTTCTTAATCAGAGTACGTTACATATTTTTTTGAAGAAGTTAACACGTAGTGAACAAATTTTCCGCGTTTTGGCTGCCCTGTATTGCTTATTTCACGTTATTAACTTTGAAGAATTTAGTATCAAATTTGAAATAAATAAAAATTACTTTTTGATTTGAGTGATGTTTGATTAGTGATATTTTCAATCTAAGTCGAAAATAATAATCTCTTGCCGATGAAACTTTATACTACACTATTATTTCTTGTTTCTACTACAATTACTCGACACTGCTGTACATTTTTAAACTTATTTCGAAGATACTACAAATTGCATGAGAATAAAACATGACTGCATTATACTTTCCAACTAAATGGGCAAACATGTTTCATACTGTCGGGTTGGTTCGTTTATTCCCTATGAGTAATGGTCCTGTGAAATGACGTGCGTGTTCTATAAAATAACACTCGTGCTTAATCTTATGGTTTTGTAAAATAACAAGCATCACTACTGCGACTATCTAACTCAGCGATGAATCATTTTAATGAAAAATAGAGCGCATTATTCATTAGAAACTAGTGCACACGTGCTGGCCGGCATTGATCTGAAGAATTTCACCCCTTCTTTCTTGAGTTGAATTCACTCGTGCCACTCGATGTTGTACAGCGTTATGCCGAAGAATTTTCTCGTTTCTTTCATGCGTTAAGCTCTCTCTAGCTACTCGGTGCTGCTCTGCATCATTCCGTAGAATTTCCAAACGCCGGTCATGAGGCAATTTAGCTCTAGCTTCTCGTTGGCAAGCAGCATTGCTTCGTCTTGCCATTTCGCGTTGTTCATCCGATCGTCTTCGGCGTTTTTCTTGCTGTCGAAGTCTTGCTACTTCTCTCTTGCGGTTGGACACACTTATATCCATGGTGGCCTCTTTTGCCGGAATTTCATTCTGAAATGTAGTCTATTATCTCTTCGAAGCTTTTCAAGAAAATCATAATTTTGAAAACAACTCAAGTTCCAAAATCTTGGGCTTTATACTTAGTGGAAGCTAGGTTACTGGTCGAACGAATTTAAAACATTTCTTTTTGCATTATAAATTAAAAATATCAAAGCGACTTGATGAATTTCAACAGTGAATGCTGCAAAGAAAATTTCTATTTGTAAAAATAAGCCAATTGCTTATAAATAATAATAAAATTGCGTATTATGGATACCATAATCAAGGGGGGGTCACACGGACGGACGGACGCGGCTCGTTATATAATAGTGATTCGTTCTACTGTCGCTACGTTGATATGTCATTATTTATTGAGCTTTTTTCTGTCGTATGACTTTGAATAAAACTTGTGCATCCCTAAGTTTTTGTTCTTACAGTGTTACTAAAACCCTACTGCTCTCATTTTACTTCATATCATTTTTAACAATAGTATAAGTAAATTTTTCTTCAAATCAGTAGCTTCATATTTTATTTATCTTCAAACAACTTTTCGCAGCGTTAAGGTGCATTGAATCTATTATATATTTACGCTCGATTTTAATTTATTTTTAGACACAACTTTCGGTATTTTTGTTACACTTATTAGCTTTTATGTTGCCTCGTATGCCTTTCAACCTTTGTACTACTTCACGCAATCAGCCTCCGTATTACTCTTCCTTACATTTAGTCTTTGCATTACTGTTCCGGCATTTGGATTTCGTATTGCTGCTTCTTACGTTGTACTTTCGTATTACTACTCGTCGTAACTAGCCTTGTAGTGCTCATGCCATATTCCCAGGAAAAATGTGAGGTCCCGAGCTGAAGGCTATGTGAGTCTTCCTCTCATTTAAAACGGAGCAGGTTTTTCTATGTTATGGACGATCTTTTAAGGGTTCACCGTTGTCGTTTTCCTGCCATTTATCTCTTCCTTCTTTAACTGTCATCTTTTTTTGTAAACTTTTTGCAATCTTGAGGATTCTATGCGTAGAATGTGGAGACCCATCTTCTGCACAGATTCCTCTTTCCAATAATCTCGTTCCTCAATGATGCCTCCTACCTTCCTTTCTTTGTTGTGAACCTCCCTTTGTTGTGATTAATTAATGGGGTTCAAACTAACTTGAAATCATTCTATCTAGATACGTACTAATTCACTGAATAACCTCCATGTGAAGTGCAGAGTGCGTTCGCCCTCGTGAAGTGCGTACATTTGATGCACGAAGTCTACACGCAGGCACGTGTCAATGAGTGGCGTCCACCATTGCCTGCATCGAACGTAGAAGTTATCGCCTTCATCCAAGGCCGCGGCTCTCTCGTAACAAAGAGCCCCTTCAAATCTTTACAAAGCTGAAAAAAACGTTGTGAAACTCTTGAAAGAAAATCCTGCGAGGAGACGTGAAAGTTATTTGAAATTTGATGTTGCTTGGAGTCAAAACTTATAGGAATGATGTAATTTTGGTGTGCCGGACCAAAATGGACCTTTTTTTATTGCCAGTGAAATAAATTTGGTATACATACGAGTGTAAGGAGATTATAATGGTAAGCGCTCACAGGAGTTGCATGATGAGGGTTTTAAAAGTTGAAAAATATACGGTACCTAGAAGCCTCGTATATATGATTTCAGAGTGAGCGGTTTCATTGCATGACCATCAATCCCCTCGCAAAAGTTCAAAGGGCGTGAATTGCTTCGCTGGCAATTACGAAGCAGAAGCCCGTGAAGGAGCGACTGTTCAAGGACGAATTGCTTAGTGTTCCATTTGCATAATTATCGATCAGGATTTTAAAGCATAATACTGAAGTACGCACCCCGTTTGCTGTTCGGTCACAGGAAGGACGCACACCCCTGCACTACTGCGCAGCCAGCAAGTCGCCTGAAGCCATCTACAGCATTCTCAACGATACGCCTGGCGTCGACTCTCAGGTGAGTGTGAGGTTGTATTGTTAGTGACGTTATTTCTTACATCAGACGACGCTTAGGGGAGTGTGTTTGGGTGTCTGTATTGTTAGCAACGTGATTTTTATCCTCAGACGACACTCAGGTAAATGTTTAGGCCCCTGTATTGTTAGTGATTTTGTTTCTGACATCAGGCGACTCTCATGGGCATTTTCAAGCATGTGTATTTTTGTATGAAATTTTTTCTTTCATCAAACTCTGGCATCAGTGATTGTTTGGGCACCTGATTAGTTTGCAGTATTATTTAATACATCAGTCGACGCTCAGGTGTAAGCTTGGGCGCATGAATTATTCGTAACATTTATTATAACACTATATTCCTAGATATTTAGTGTTATTTCTCTTATTTACAGCACTCCAATGATGAAAGTATATTTGAACCTATGAGTAAAAAAACGAACTTCAGGCTAAAGGGAGAATTGAAACTGAAACTGCAACTGTTGTACCTGAAATAACAGTTGTGTCCATTCTCAGTTAGCCCCCTTTCTTCCAACCCACTGATACTGTAACTGATAGTGCGAATATTCAGTGGAAGAGGACTGAATATTTCCGCATTCGTAGGTAAAGAAACAGTCTCCTATATAATAGTCTCGTAATAACTTGGTAAAATTTGTGTAAGTCAATTAGTAAAGTTAGACTATACATAAAACTTAGTTTCGAGAATCGTATCGACCTCACAAACTTGTGAAGGGAAAATTTTTAAATTCTTGAATCTCAGTCAAAGCGCGCCAATCAAATCGTTTTTTTTTATTAAAGCACAGAAGAAGCCTCCGTGAATTAAGATGCAGCAGAGGCAACCTTGGAGGTCGTGGTAAGTGAAACTTTTTTTTTGGGCACAGGTTCTGTGATGGTGTTAGGCGTTTACAGATTAACCGTCGTTTACTTAGTACAGAGCAGAATTAGACAACCTTACATTGTGTGTTCACTCGGCGTAAAAACCACAGAACAGCTTCCCAAACACCACTTCCAGTTGTAATTTGCGTCTTGAAAAGATGAGTTGTATTTTATGACATGACTACAGGCGAAGGACAACAGAGGGAAGACGGCGTCCCACTACATGTCTCGGCCTGCGGACCTGAAAGTGACCCACAGGCAGAAGAACTCCGGTGGCAGCCGCAAGAAGTCCACCCCGAGCAAACGGAGGCAGAAAGTCTCCACTCCGCCCAAGAGAGAAGGTAGCGATACTTTCTATCCATTGGTACCGCTTTTTTGCGATAGGTGGTCTTGGTTGCCAGTGGGTTAAATGATATTTTCATGGGAAATTAATTAGTCGAAAGTTTATGGGTTAATGCACTAGCTATGATGATAGCTGATTAAAATTTAAGAAAAAAACGCCATCTATATGGACGGTCGTAATGTGATGGATGGAAGCTCCGTGTTGATCGATAACCACAAGTTTGTAAATTGAAACAGTATACTTTTAGCACTCAAAAATTGAGAGATCGGTGCAGTTTAACATTTTTTTATTGTTTGCAAGGCATGAATTGCTCTAGGTATTGTCGATATATGAATTACATCAGCATGCGTTTGAGCATATAATACCAGTTACGCCCTCATGACTAATTAGAATCTGATGAACATCAGGGAAAAATTAGAACAACAGTTTTCACTTGATTTCAAAGTTTTTTAGAATCTTCGGGCGAATCTCACTCTTGCAAAGAAGTTAACTATTCCCTTCAATCCCAGTTCACAACTGCTGATTCTTACGATTAAGCATCTTCCATTATTTGACTACAAAACTGAATGTTAAGCATTAAGTGATTAATGAATTTTTTTGTTAACCTGATCGGTATTTTAAAATGTTATGAAAATCTATTAATAATTGAGATATAGCAAAATAAGTAGGAGAGTGGTCTTCATTGAGAAATATTTATGGGGAAATGATAAGTAAGAAAAGCTTATCTGGAGACATTTATGGAATTTATGGAGCAAAGGCCTGGCTGTGCAACAAGCTGGCTGGGACATACGAGTACTAGCAAAAAATCGGCTGAAATCTATTGAGGCAATATACATAAACTAAAGGACTATAACACGCATGAGCAACAAAATTGTGCAGGTCTGAACATCACGGGGGCCAACATCAGGATTTGGATACACGACCAAGACCTGCCGAAGCTGGAGCGCATCGTGTGGGAAGGTCAGGGCCAGAAGCTCATGAAGGAGACGAGCAACATCCCCAAAGTGCGCCAGTTCCTGAACCTTGTCCCGCGCATGATGGTCAGTAGAGCAACGTGCGTGCACGCCGGTGTGTAGTGAATCCCGGCTCAACTTTCAGTTTCTCGATTTTCATGTAAACCCATACTGAACGTGTCAATTCAAATGTTTTTACACTCAACACCTTAACATTCATGCAAACCCACATTGAGCTCGTCAGTGTAAGTGTTTTCATAACTCTTCCAACAGCTCAACTTTCGTGTAAGCGCATATCTAGTGTATCAATCTGCAGGGTGGAGAAAAAGTCCCCAGACTTTTGAAATAAAAGCTTCTGATATTTGCTGATTACAAATGGAATGTTTTTACGTTTCTGACACAATTTGTAGTTGAAACCGTCTATAGTATTCTGAAAAAAGTAAACGCCATGCCGCTCTTAAACTGCAAAAGAAACTGCGTGTCTTTTTTTAAAGTTTTGGAAAAAAAATTCAGAGAGTAATCAAAGCAAAAAAAGGGCAAATTGAAAATTAACTTCTATTTTGCTTCATAGAAGTTATTAAATTAATTTAGAGACGATTTTTGTTTCTTCACACTGTTATACTGTAGATGTACAACCAATTAACTTAGTCTGGGAACTTTTTTATAACCTTGTAAGTGTTATTAGAACACTTCCAATAGTTCTACTTTCAAGAGAGTCCACTTCAAATTTATTAATCTTAATAGTTAAAAATGACCAAATTTGGAGTTCGCCACATTCGCTGTAAAAGATTATGAAGAATGAATGATTCTTCGCGTGACTCACGTGACCGATTTTGGATCCCTGAAAAACATTTCGTTACGTTTCTAGAGAACACTTAGCGTAAATTTACATTAATATTACCATCTATTGAACTAAATATAATGAATAGTCTCCAGTTGTGTTCGTCGCCTTCAGATCAAAATCAAGGAGGTGCACCAGGGAGTCGTGACAGGAGACATGGAGATGCTGCAGACCAAGGCGGACCAGCCCGAGCTGCTGGCGGCCAAGGATCAGAACGGCCTCAACGCTCTGCACAAGGTGACCGGATTGTTGCATCAAATTGGAGGCAATCCACTGCTAAAACAATCTGAGTCGAGTGTTTTCAGAAGAATTAAATCCAAAAAGACTAAAGCTGCACAAGCAAAATGGTTCAAATATTCGCATCACGTTTTGCTTGAGAGGTATATGAAAAAAAATCTAATGAATTTTCGGTTTTAACTTGTTGAAATTATTGTGTTTAAGTTTATCTTTCACTATCGTAAACTCGCCAGTCTTTTCTTTCCCCCGACCCCTCAGGGGGATACAACTATTGTATCTATGGGAATTAGCGCTCCCAGAGGAACCATGTGTGGGCCCGAGCTAAAGGTTAGGTAGGCTTCCTTTTTGTTGTAATAAAATAGGTTTTTGTTTTGTTACGGACCATTTTTTTTCGGTTCACTGCTGTCCTGTTTTTCCGCACCTTCTTCTTTCTTCTTCAACTTTTTTCTTGTTTCATGAACTTCTTTCCTAGCTTACTGTTTCTGTGCACCTTGTACATAGATTCCACGTTCCCTCGACTCCATACTAAATAGTGCCTTCCTTTTTCCTCTCTTGGAACATCTTTGTCGTGGTTAAGGGAGGCTAAAACTTTCTTATATAATAATAATAATAATAATAATAATAATAATAATAATAATAATAATAATAATTTCTTTCCCCCGAAAAAAATGTAGTCCACCCCGAACCATCTAAATATTTTTTGTGAGTTGAAATGAGAAACGACGCACGAAGTGTACATATTTCCGTCAAATAACGGGATACATTTTGCCATAACTGGTTAACCCTTCGTAAGAATCTTTGTACTCGAATCACTATTATCATAACTACCGTTACTAGACTGGCAATGGCATCTGGTTGTGAATGACATCAGAAGAAGGAAGGAACTGCCCCTCGACATTGAACTTGACGAAGCATATAAAATTTTACAAGCAATGTAATTCACTGAGGCTATTTCCGAGAAAGGCCCGTCTAGTTCTAAGGGGCGTCATAAGTTTAAGACCAGATTGACCTCGTTGCGCAGGCTGCCGCCCTCGGCCACGTGGAAATGTGCGACTGGATAATACAAAGAAACCAGTCCGCAGTCTTCACGTCCGACAGAATGGGGCGGACACCGCTGCACTACGCCGCTATCCCTGACGACGGCGGCGAGACTTTCGATACTCTCATCAAAGGAGGAGCTGACAAGAAGCACTTGGACCGGGTGAGCGCCAGTGCAGCATCAGTTTTTACTGATGGAAAACTGTGCGGAATTTGCTCAGTCTAGATGCTAAGAAAGCATATTAGTAAAGGTCAGGTGTTAGCCAATGAATATGAATTAAAATGACTTCGTTATCTAAATCAGCCTCTTCGAATTTAGCATATTGTCTTTATATTTTACATCATACCATGCGTAAGATTTCAACCTAAATTTGTGTTTTGTTAGTAGAAATAGTTTTTTAGTCACCCGCAACGTCTGCATCATTTACAATATCTTGATTTAAAGGTGAACGCAGTGGGCCAGTGTCCATTTCACGCTGCTACATTCCTGATCGCATGAGCGAATCAATAGAATTTATTTCATCAAAGTATTCCTGTGTCCGTTTGGGTGATGGTACATTGTGAAGGGTTCAATTTTTTGGCCCACTTGATTGTGGAAGCTAATTTGCGGCCTTAACAAAGCCTTAAGTTTTAACTGTCCTCATCCGCACAGCAGGAAATAGTGGATTTATACCATAGAATATATTGTCACACTGGCAGTTTAACAACTAGTAGGAACTGTTCCAATGCAAGCTGAATTCAGTTCGTTATGAACGAAGATAATCAAAGACATTTTGATAGCATCAGTTCAATAACCGCAACAGAAACCCTCGATTGTAACAAGTTATGAATGAAAAAAAGCCGGATACTTTGTGACACTGTCAATTCTGCAACAAATTGTAAAACCTACACCGTAAAAAGCCAACCGATTTTAACATGTTATGAATAAATAAGGTTAAATACATTGTGTTCCTGGCAGTTCAACAAGACGGCCGAGATGTACCGCAACAAGCCAGGGGACCTGGACCTGTCGGTGGTGTACGAGCCCATCGCAGCGCCCCGCAGCGGCAACGGCACTCTCGACATCCCGTACTCCAGAGGCGCCTCCAAGACGCCCTCACGGGCTCAGTCCCGGGCGCATTCTCGCGCTAGACCGAGGTAAGCATGTTGTTTCTACCTCTGATATTGTGTGTCGCTGTGGTAGGTATTGCTGAATGCTTTTATCATATTTAACACTTTTACCGCTATTGGTTAAACTGACGTTCAATGTTCAACTCATATTTAAAGTTATTTGTTGTAAGCAATTTCCTAAGCAGCAAATATTAACTGGATCATGTCTTCATTTAGCTTTAATCAAGTATTTATAAAAATTGAGCTTATTACAACTGGTCGGTCAGCAGCGTTTTGAAAAATCCCCTCCGTGGCTACCGGTGGAGCACGTTGCGGTCAAAGTGTTAAATGATTTCGATTGCGTGTACGTTGGTCCTTTTTTTTGAGATGTACCTTTAAATTTTCAACTGCTAATGAATTGTCTCACAAAAATAAGTATGGTTGAATTGTTTTATCATGTTTAAGTAAACTCAATCCCGTATGTCAGTCAAAGGTTAAGACCTACTTTTGAATTTTTCCTCTGCTAGTAAATTAATTCCTTCACTGGTGGGCATGAGGTTAACTGATTTTAATATGTTACATCGATTCATCATGTTGCATGTTGCTCTCTTAAAGATGGCAGGTACGTTATCCAAAAATTCACTATGTAGTGTTTAGCTATGATTTAAAATCTATGAATTCATCAAGCGTTTTACTTTTTACTTTCATCTGTTTCTTTGAAAATGAAAAATGGGCAAATTTTATAGTTTTTTGTTGTTCCTGCTTGAAGATAACTCGAGTATGAGGTACTTTTCTCCTATTTTCCATCATAAATATCTTCGTTTTAATGCAGAAAATGAGACCCATTGTGATTTTGATCATTGTAACGGTTATTCAGTTTGAAAAATAAAAGTTTGAGTGGAATTTTATCAAGTTGTGGAGCACTTAGCCCATTACTCTGACCAGTGTTCTAGACTCGAGGTAGCTGTCTGCGTAGCAAACACAAAGTTGGGGTAACTTTCAGTGATTCTAAAAGTGACAATCTGGTTTAATGTATGCATACTTCGTATGAAATATCACAGAGAGGCTGCTAAATATTTTGCTACATGAATTTTGCCCACACCGCGAATACTAAAATGTTATTTCGAATTCGTATTGATAAATAATAAAAAATCAACATGGCTTAGTTTCAGAATTCAAAATATCACTTCTGGGGATTGGTTAGAACCGTGCAAAATAATCAAAAATTCATTTTTGAATTGTGAAACTTGGGGTTACAATTTTCAAACTGTCACATATTTGATCCTGAGCTAGATATTTAATTTCTCCAGCGATCACTAGTTTGGTGCTAAATTAAAGATTGAATTTCTGAAACAATCACAAATTTGGTCCTAAATTGAAAACTGATTTTCTGAAATGACTACAAGTTTTAGCCTATATGCAAAATTTAATTTTTGAAGCGATCACCAGTTTGATCTTGAATTAAAGAGTTAATTATTTTGCTGGACTCATTGTGTGCAGTCGGTCGCTGAACGTGAGCCGTCGAGGGTCTGCCGTGGCTGTCACGCCGCGCAGGGCGAAGAGCTCAGAGCGGCCCAGGAAGGGCAAGGGCAAAGCGGACGACAGCGACCTCAAGGACCTGAAGGTGAGCGCAGAGTTTTATCTGGGTGTAGTTTAACACGTCAACTGCAATGGGTTAAACTGAAGTTCAATACCCAACTCAAATTTGAAGTTAAAAAATTGTTAGCAATTTTATAAAAACCAAACATTAACTGGGTCTGTTGAATAGCCTACCATCAATTAAAAAAATGCTTTGTTTTCCACTTTTCAAATACTAAACATTAAAAAGCATTAATTGAATACCATTAATTTTAAAAGATTGTTAAAGGTTTTAAAACGACCCATCGATGGGTCCTATTGCAAGCACCGTGTTAATGATAAAGAGTAATGTGACGTTGCAGGGGAAATACAGGTCAGTGTGCCAAAACATTTTTCACTTGCTCATTGTTTGTAAGACTACTGAAAATAAAGATTGAGGTTAAAGTCAGAATTTTGTTATCAACTTTCTGCAGTTTTTAAGCAGTTCTTCACCCGTGCGTATGGAATTGAATATTAATATATTTTGGATACTGAAGAGCCTCCGAAAGTCTGCAGTAAACTGTTGGCCACGGCTTTAGCAGCTCAAATACGCATGCAATATAGGTGTAAAAATCGAGTGAATATTTTAGCAAACGATCTCATTGAAAGGAATATTTTATATGGGACAGGTTTGCAGGCGCGCAAATCGATGAACACAGTGCATTCTCTGAGGTGACAAGCAGTCATCAAAATTGATATTGCATGCGATGCAAAGGATTAACGCATGAGGCTTATAAATATTCTTTCATGTTTTATATACATATATATGTATGTATAAATATATATATATATATATATGTATACATATATGTTTATATATATATATATATATATATGTGTGTATATACACTTCGTTAAAAGTTAGATGGCACGTATCCTTTATTTTCTTGATCACTTGTTTTTCAAGAGCGCGGAATTTTAAAAGTGTTGGAGCTGGTACTATTCTTAAGATACATTTCGAAAGCCATAAAGATGCGATAAAACTTGGAGTCATGACGAATTTCTTCAAATTTAAAATCGTAAGAGTTAATTAAAAGGACAACGTTTCGGATGTTACGCATCCATAATCATGTTTAATTAGAACTAATCTGAACAAGCAGGTCGCTGATACTTATAACCTAATGTAGGGTTGCCAAGTCGTAATTTGTATAACATTCTTGTAGAAATTTCCAGATGGTAGAAGAAATCTCGGCGTCCTAAATTGCAACCTCTCATGATAAAAAATGTAGTCTAAAAACTTGATGAATTGCTAAAACAAATGAATATAAGTTAAGACAATGGGTCAATCTTGATAAACTATCGTAAAATAAAATAAAATCTCTGAATAAATTCCTAGGGAATAACAGATATTCAAATAAAGACGAAAGAATTAATTCCAGAAAATACTAGGATACAAAGCGAAACAAAAGACAAAAAACAAAAAACGAAACCGAAAAAAATAAAAACAAAGAACAATAAACAATATTAATGACCAATAAAACTAAAAAACTTAAAAAAATAGGCCTAAGAGGAATTTAAAAATCTTCAGTGCTCTATCCCTCCCTTCATCTTGACTGTTAAGCTTCGGATTGTTTTCTGCGATGAGTAGTGCTTCCATTAAGATCAAATCTTGTTTGGATGATCCTCGGTATAAAATTTCAGTATTTTCAAGTAAGGTGCTGGGCCTGGTACGCAGAATATGATGAGCTTCTCGCTGGTGTTTTAAAATCGATTGATGTTGGCGGAATCTTTCTTTAATAGTTTGTTCTATGTAACCAATATACTTTGAAGAATTACATTCATCCCGGTCGCAAGTATACTGGTATACCACATTGAACTCTGGTGTCGGAAGGTTAGGTTTGTTCCTTATAACGAGGCTTTTCAATTTCTTGATTTTGTAGAAAATATTTAATTTAATGTGGTTGGAGACGTCTTTCGGTTCTATATTTCTTTCGATGATTTTTCTCAAGTGATGCTCTTCCATTTTGTAGTTTGCAGTCATTTGATTTTCGAAATAAAAAGTAATAAATCTTGTGTGATTTTCTTCTTCGGTTTTAACGTTTTTCTTCTGTAAAAATTTGCTTACTTCATTATCAATGATGCTCATGGGGAAATTGTTATCGGTGAGACGCTGTTTAAGTTTAACTATTTCAGCGTGGAAGACGGCCCAATTGCTACTAATAATGTAGGCACGGTGTAGTAGCGTTTTTTTAACTCCGGTTTTATATTTTTTAGGGCAAATACCTAAATAATTGATGCATTCTCCGTTGGATGTAGATTTGGTGTAAACAGAAGTTTGAAGGGTATCATTGTATCTCTTTATGAGTACGTCTAGAAATACTAGCTGGTTGTCTCGCTCTTCTTCGCAAGTAAACTTCAACACCGAATTTTCTTCAAAGGCATGTTTAATGAGAAGAACTTGCTCCATATTTTCAACTAGTAAAAAGATATCGTCGACATACCTTGCGTAGCGGATGGGCATCAAGTCAGCGAGAAGCTTATCATATTCTTCGTACCAGGCCCAGCACCTTACTTGAAAATACTGAAATTTTATACCGAGGATCATCCAAACAAGATTTGATCTTAATGGAAGCACTACTCATCGCAGAAAACAATCCGAAGCTTAACAGTCAAGATGAAGGGAGGGATAGAGTACTGAAGATTTTTTAATTCCTCTTACGCCTATTTTTTTAGTTTTTTAGTTTTATTGGTCATTAATATTGTTTATCGTTCTTTGTTTTTATTTTTTTCGGTTTCGTTTTTTGTTTTTTGTCTTTTGTTTCGCTTTGTATCCTAGTATTTTCTGGAATTAATTCTTTCGTCTTTATTTGAATATCTGTTATTCCCTAGGAATTTATTCAGAGATTTTATTTTATTTTACGATAGTTTATCAAGATTGACCCATTGTCTTAACTTATATTCATTTGTTTTAGCAATTCATCAAGTCTTTAGACTACATTTTTTATCATGAGAGGTTGCAATTTAGGACGCCGAGATTTCTTCTACCATCTGGAAATTTCTACAAGAATGTTATACAAATTACGACCTGGCAACCCTACATTAGGTTATAAGTATCAGCGACCTGCTTGTTCAGATTAGTTCTAATTAAACATGATTATGGATGCGTAACATCCGAAACGTTGTCCTTTTAATTAACTCGTACTATTTTAAATTTGAAGAAATTCGTCATGACTCCAAGTTTTATCGCATCTTTATGGCTTTCGAAATGTATCTTAAGAATAGTACCAGCTCCAACACTTTTAAAATTCCGCGCTCTTGAAAAACAAGTGATCAAGAAAATAAAGGATACGTGCCATCTAACTTTTAACGAAGTGTGTTTGCAAAATGACCTGCTGCCAACCTACACTAATGTATATATATATGTATGTATATATGTATGTATATATGTATGTATGTATGTATATATGTATGTATGTATATATGTATGTATGTATGTATATATGTATGTATGTATATATGTATGTATGTATGTATATATGTATGTATATATATGTGTATGTATGTATGTATATATATATGTATGTATGTATATATATATGTATGTATGTATATATATATGTATGTATGTATATATATATGTATGTATGTATATATATGTGTATGTATGTATATATATGTGTATGTATGTATGTATATATATATGTATGTATGTATATATATATGTATGTATGTATATATATATGTATGTATGTATATATATATGTATGTATATATATATGTATGTATATATATATGTATGTATGTATATATGTATGTATGTATGTATATATGTATGTATGTATGTATATATGTATGTATGTATATATATATATATATGTATGTATGCATATATGCATATATGTTTTACAATAGCTCAAAGTCATATCACCCCCAGAAACAATTACTGAGTCTGGTAAAGCGGGCTCTCCGTCCACGCATAGGTTTTTTTCAAACGAAATAAATGCACAGGGAGTTCATGGGAATCGAACTCGTGACTTATAAGTTACCGCGCCAACACGCTACCGACTGCGCCATTAATCACCCAAAGGTGATCGAGGCGCAACGAAAGCAATGCATGGCACGGCGAAAGCGGGCTCTTCCGTCCACGAGCTCTTCCGTTCATACATACATACATATATATATGTATATATATATGTATATATATTTGTATATATGTATATATGTATATATATATGTATGTATATATATATATATATATATATAAATATATATGTATATATGTATATATATATGTATGTATATATGTATATATGTATATATATATGTATGTATATATATATATGTATATATATATATATGTATATATATATGTTACGATACGAGCATGGGCCTGTCGGCTTCTCGTTACCGAAAGAGGAATTCAAACCTCTATAGATGAAGGATAAAGGAAAATTAAGACAGAAATACACAGGAGGAGAATGGGACAGGAAAGAAAGAAATTAAAAATAGTAGTGTTCGCATAGTGCACCACGAGTCTCCCTTAGTCTATCAGCATGGATAATAACGACAACATTGAAAGATTAGACATATTTTTATTCTTGACCGTAGAATGTTGAACACGTGAGTTAAAGGTGATAATTGGCAACAAACACTAACACAAAGTGATACACACCATGAAAAAACGTGCGCTTCGAATCATGATAGGCGCCCGCAACGGTTGCAAGTTTTAACGTTACACAAAAATTTTTATGATGACTATCAAAAGAAGATCTACTCACAATAAACCAGAACAAGAAAATAATTAATAGCTGGGCTAGAGTGCGCCCGAAATAAAAATGGGGATAATTTAAAACAATAAAACCCTTGACTCACACAAGGTGTTAAACGCGGAACACTTAAATTTGCGCTACGCACAATGTGAAGCTCCACACACCACGATGAACAAACAAAACTCGAAATCACTCCCGATAGCGCGCCATTTCCAACACTTTCCAATGTGCTGTTTTGCACCTAAGCTTGCACTTTTATTCACCGTTCAATTTCTCAACTCCACTATGTCATCCTAACTCTTCTGTGATGCGTCGTTGAAGTGAGGCGAACTCTGCTTCCACTTGTGGCTTGAGGAATGTACGAACGTTCAGTTGATCAGACTAACATCCGCCGATGCCCCAATGCCGGGCGGCCGGCTGGCTCCGGTCTGCAACAACGCGTTTACCGCTCTTGAGTGCCGAAGGAGCTTGATCATCATGGCTTGCGCGGGATCGATGTTGTATGATTGCAGCTTTCGTAAATACGTGGTTCCAAGGGGCATGCTGGAGTTGCCCGTGAAATTGGAACTGGCGTAGACAAACTGAATGCTTTCGCTGCAGTTGTTGACACGTTTGCACTTGACGATCATTGCTGTGAAGCTGATGTGCTTCGAGTGGATTTCTGCCGCAAGTTGATACTTCGATGGCTGCTGTTTTCCCGACTTTTTACTCGCGAGACTTCAATGTTGTCACCTCACACCGATGTTAAAGTTTTGGTACTCTTGTGCGAGGTACGCCGGCAAAGCCGGAGTACTCTGTTTGCGTGCGTGTCCTCACTTTCTCTTTGTTTCGAAGCCCCACCAAAAAACCTCGATTATTCTTGTCGCCTCCTTATATGTGCGTGGCTCGGATCCTTCTCGAATGTTCACGAATCTTCGCAGTTACAATGATAGCATTTTACAGCTGATTGGAGGAATTCTTCCTTGTCCTGACGTCTCGAAATTTCATTGGCTAGGTGCCCGCTTTCTTGGGCCACACCTTCGACGCGCGGCCTGTTCATTGGCCGAGATGTTGCGGCTTTTGCTAAGGCCAACCCTCGTATCGCGCCTTCGTGCGAGGCCTGTTCCCATGCCCAAGCGACAGCCGGCTTAACGGTTTAAACATTCCAACGTCTATCGCAGCTTTTACCTCAAACTGGCCTCGCAACACATCGTATTATATAAGATATAAGATATTTCACTACTAGTATATAAGATATTTCACTACATACCCCGCTCGTCCCAGAAAAATTTGAGCCAAACTGCAAATTTGGTTCAAATTTTCCATCATGATATAAATTTCGTACCATCAGGTAACTCCCCACATTATAAAAATTTTTTTGAAGTGTTCACCGATAATCAATACCTTCACGTTTCCCAACATCGAACTCTCGTTTTATATCTCAGTTTCATTTGCATTCTTGATGACACGCTAATGATAACGCAGTTTTTCAAAAAAATCTTCATTAATACCTGACACACTAACCATTGGTTTACACCAGATTTCTCACACACATTATTATACGACGCAAAGAAAAGAACACAGCAAACATAACACATATATCGGACACCTAGACACAAAGTAATGAAATACACACATACATTTATTATTCACAGCTTGCCCTTGGCAACCCAACGAAATGGCTAATCATTCAAATAAGAGGTCGTTCAGTAGACGGATGTGTTACACAGGGACATCATTTCCGCATCCTCGTTTGCAATCCACATGACAAAATATTAAAGATGGAGGTGATTTTCAAACCTCAAATATTTCTTCAATTCATTTTCAGTTCAGTTAACGTGCACATAGTCATCAAAGTGGGCCCTACTGAGAATAGGTTTTTCTTTTTAAAATACATAAGTTATTTCAACTGAATCCATCCTGCGTCGCGTATATCTCGTGGAAAATTTGTAGTACATCCATCCCTTTGCGTCGCGAATATTTTGCAGAAAATTAGTAGTACATCCATCCTTTTGCGTCGCGAATATTTCGCGGAAAATTAGTAGTACATCCATCCTTTTGCGTCGCGAATATTTCGCGGAAAATTAGTAGTACATCCATCCTTTTGCGTCGCGAATATTTCGCAGAAAATTAGTAGTACATCCATCCTTTTGCGTCGCGAATATTTCGCGGAAAATTCAGTAGGTTTCCATCGTCGGGCTCGTCAGCCCTTTTATTATTATTCGAGAATGTGAAGCATATTTATCTACGAAGACCGTCAGGTTAGGTTTCCTATTTACTCGTCGACTAGTAAAGATTAACCCCTGAGGTTCGCGTGAAATTATCGCCTTCATTAATGCGCAATAGAATGTCTAACAGTTTCATTTTCATGACAGAGAGACAGCGCATTATTTTTCCTAATACAAGTAGAATTCCTCTTTTGCACCATCTATCAAGTCTGCCCTGATTGTGGCGGAAGTGATTTCATGCAAAATTTCCTCCTACATAAAGAAATAAGACATTGTGGTTCTGAACTTACGCCTCGCCCCGTTTTTATTCGCAGGCGTCGTTGCTCACCTTGCCACAAGATTATAAAAACATTCACACAAGTATTGTACGCAATCGGGAGATTTACCAATTAGGCTGAAATCCCTAACGCACTTAATATAATAAAATGTATACATAATGTGTCATCACTCTGTCAGACTTTACATCATACTTTTGCTGAGAACAGCCGTTCTGATGATCTGACATCCTGAAAACACACATAAGAAAAATTCAAAAAAAGGACATGATTATTCACCTTATTCTCAGCCTTTGAGACTTTTGCCATTATTTTTCCAACTGTTTCCTTCCACTCGAAGAACCGTCGATCACATTTATGATTTTATTATGTATTTACACAGCTCGGGAACCTGCAGTACATATATGTCCCGTAAAATACGGATTCTGTGTTGTTTCGCTTAAAAAAATATAATTATTTCTACTACATAAATTAATTGCATATCCGTCAATGTTGGAGTACAAACAGTGTTACTGCCATCAACATCCCTATGGGAAGGAACCGATCAAAACTTCCACACATGAACGCTGAGACAACTCACACCAGCTTGCCTCCGAAGTTAATTTCCAAGTCCATGAGTCAAATTCGTTAAACATCACAATTACGCACCCTAGAGAAATAGGATATGCTTTTATCTTCTAAGTTGCGCCACTGCAAATGTAGGTCACATCCCAAGTTCCTATTCTCATCCCTCACACAACGTTCACCAGGCGGAAGAAAGCAAAAGTTCCCAGCAACGCTCATAAGAGATTCAGAATTAAGGAACAGTTCTTATTCTATAACACTTAAAATATAAAAAAATGTAACGTTCCCAGTACATCAAAATTCACGGGAATTCCGCTTCAGTAAGAAACGCAAAAACACACCGAGCGAACATACCTTCATGAAATCTCGCTACCCAGGAATGAGTTACATTTCTTTTATGCAACTTAACATACTACAGTTTCGTGTCATGTGTTATCAATTTACAACGTCTGCATTGAACCCTTAGTTAAAATATTAATCATCCTACGTATTCCTTGCCAAGCCTGCCTAGAGTCTGACCTTCCATTCAACACTGACATAGGAAACGATTTCTTTATTGGCTCCGCTACTTTTATTACTCTGATGAAGGAATGGCACATGGGACTTTTCCATAACTATATAACTCGCAAAGACAGAGCACAGAAAACGAGCCATATTTTCGAAGAAAATTCCCTGCCATTTAAAGTTTCACTCATTTCAAATAGATATCACTGGTAACATTTTTGATAAACTTTCCACTCAACATCCTACTTTCTTACGTTCACGCAGTACTACACTTGAGCAATTGTCTCATGAGCTTGACCGCGCTAGAACTTTTACAACCTTGTCACAAAGCAATAAAATTCCCACACATGTTCTCTGTTCCCAGCAGCTACCTCCTGCAGACGCATGATCATAAGAAATTCACGTTTATTCATTACAATTTGGCTTTCGTTTTCAACTCTCACGCTATAATAAATTCTTTCAACAGAAATCAAAGCTCCATCTCGAAATATTGTGTACTTCCATTGAAGGAAATGAACATACTTCAATGAAGTTGATTGCCAACTTTGCCTATGCAAAAAAAATCATTTCGTCATTACATAATAATTCAGTTGGAATTACTGACGAAAGTGGTTCACATTATTCAAACGTTAAAAAAAAAGAAGATCATGAAGATCCCAAGAGAAGTTCCTAATTTACTATGAATTCACACTATATACCATTGGTTATTTTCACGTAGATAATTGTCTGATATGAGGTGCACGATGCATTCGCTACGAGCATCTACCCACATTAAGAACGGCACCATTTAACTCACGTGTTCCTTTTCTAATACTAAGCACACTTAATGTAAAATTTTATGTCGCACCCAAATGTAGCTGAATCGAAAAATAATCTTATATCTATGCGCCCTACATAGTAGACTTTTATGTTAAAAATATTTATTTTATCATGAAATTTATATACGTTTCAGTGAGATGCAACGAGGATTCAAAGGCTCAACTGATTTGATAATACCGAAATCCATTGGACTAGTATCAGTTGTTGAAGTAATCATTTCCCTCCCACAGCAAGAATATTATTTAAACAATCGACGAATTCAGCAGAACATTACACGAATAAAAAATTCAGATTCATGCTCCCGAACACGGAATCTCATCATAATGCTGTTGTAACCATAGAAAATAAAGAATTCATTTTAATTGTCACATATGTAGAAGGCGTTATTTCTATTTTAGGCGACTAAAATTAAACTGAGAAAGAATGAGCATCATCTTTGAAGATTACCACACATTCAAAAACAAAAAAACACACTATAATGAATTACTTATTGTTCTAAATTCCATCACTTAACTCAGTTTTACTCAGACAATAGGTTAAACAAAATAATTTACTCTGCCTCTGAAGCAAGAAGAAAAATTGATTTTCAAAACAATTTACCCACTATTTGACAGAAGATGTAAATTTTGCAATTAAAGTGCTCAAATATCAGTGAACTAAAATGTAAACTATGCCACTAAAATTTATCAAAGTTTGTTCGAAAAGAATTATGTAAAATCAAAATCACATAACGCTTCAATAAATTTTCTACAAATTATTTTAAATTTGAGGGGTCATGAAAAATTGCAAATGTTAATTTGACGATTTCTAAATATCCCTAATCACTGCAAAATCTAAACTTGTTTCTAAGTTTCAACTGAGATAAGGAGGTATATACTAAATTTAAGGCATTAATTCCAGTGCCATCGGTTCACACATAAAAGTCAGTAAATAGTAATGGGTGGATAGATTCTGGAGACATTCGATTAAAATTCCCCACAGAGAAAAATTTTCATCAAACACATATTTACGAGAAAAGATATGTTGGAGTAAGCTATATCTTAGCAAAATAAGGCAAATTCTATTGTTCCACTGCACACTAATAAATTTATAATTGCAAGGGAACTTAACCGTGCGTGCATCACTGCAGAACCAAAAAAATTACTGGTGGTGGCTTCACTTCAAAAATTGAGTAAAATAAAATTTATATAAGCTTTGATAGTTCAAAACAAATAAAAACATGCTCAGAAGATTAAACACTGTTTCTTAAAATTTGAAGTGAAATTCAATGGGAAGAAGTTTAACATAAGCAACTCGACGCTACGACGAAATTGAGAAACGTGTGCCTCACTGATGATATGGGTTTCTTGCTATATTTAGAAAATTTGACGACAGTGAATTCATGCTACTCTTCAAGACTCAGTTGAGCTCACTTCAATTAGCCACTCAGAAATGGTCTAGCCACTGCCTAGCCTTACCGCCGCCACAAAGTTTCAGTTTTATTGCTCTACGAGCAGGATCTCACGGTAAGGGGCGGAAATCCGACTGTACTCAAAATCACAAGCAGAATATAGCACATAGAGAAAATTCTATTTAATGTCGAGCACTCCCACGACTGATTTTAACGAATGAGAAATTATAACACAAAAATATTTTAGGCACTGAAATGTTCACTTGAAAAAATTTCCATGCTGATAAACAGGCAACACGTTGCACACTTATGCAATAGACATTTTAAGCTGTTACGATACGAGCATGGGCCTGTCGGCTTCTCGTTACCGAAAGAGGAATTCAAACCTCTATAGATGAAGGATAAAGGAAAATTAAGACAGAAATACACAGGAGGAGAATGGGACAGGAAAGAAAGAAATTAAAAATAGTAGTGTTCGCATAGTGCACCACGAGTCTCCCTTAGTCTATCAGCATGGATAATAACGACAACATTGAAAGATTAGACATATTTTTATTCTTGACCGTAGAATGTTGAACACGTGAGTTAAAGGTGATAATTGGCAACAAACACTAACACAAAGTGATACACACCATGAAAAAACGTGCGCTTCGAATCATGATAGGCGCCCGCAACGGTTGCAAGTTTTAACGTTACACAAAAATTTTTATGATGACTATCAAAAGAAGATCTACTCACAATAAACCAGAACAAGAAAATAATTAATAGCTGGGCTAGAGTGCGCCCGAAATAAAAATGGGGATAATTTAAAACAATAAAACCCTTGACTCACACAAGGTGTTAAACGCGGAACACTTAAATTTGCGCTACGCACAATGTGAAGCTCCACACACCACGATGAACAAACAAAACTCGAAATCACTCCCGATAGCGCGCCATTTCCAACACTTTCCAATGTGCTGTTTTGCACCTAAGCTTGCACTTTTATTCACCGTTCAATTTCTCAACTCCACTATGTCATCCTAACTCTTCTGTGATGCGTCGTTGAAGTGAGGCGAACTCTGCTTCCACTTGTGGCTTGAGGAATGTACGAACGTTCAGTTGATCAGACTAACATCCGCCGATGCCCCAATGCCGGGCGGCCGGCTGGCTCCGGTCTGCAACAACGCGTTTACCGCTCTTGAGTGCCGAAGGAGCTTGATCATCATGGCTTGCGCGGGATCGATGTTGTATGATTGCAGCTTTCGTAAATACGTGGTTCCAAGGGGCATGCTGGAGTTGCCCGTGAAATTGGAACTGGCGTAGACAAACTGAATGCTTTCGCTGCAGTTGTTGACACGTTTGCACTTGACGATCATTGCTGTGAAGCTGATGTGCTTCGAGTGGATTTCTGCCGCAAGTTGGTACTTCGATGGCTGCTGTTTTCCCGACTTTTTACTCGCGAGACTTCAATGTTGTCACCTCACACCGATGTTAAAGTTTTGGTACTCTTGTGCGAGGTACGCCGGCAAAGCCGGAGTACTCTGTTTGCGTGCGTGTCCTCACTTTCTCTTTGTTTCGAAGCCCCACCAAAAAACCTCGATTATTCTTGTCGCCTCCTTATATGTGCGTGGCTCGGATCCTTCTCGAATGTTCACGAATCTTCGCAGTTACAATGATAGCATTTTACAGCTGATTGGAGGAATTCTTCCTTGTCCTGACGTCTCGAAATTTCATTGGCTAGGTGCCCGCTTTCTTGGGCCACACCTTCGACGCGCGGCCTGTTCATTGGCCGAGATGTTGCGGCTTTTGCTAAGGCCAACCCTCGTATCGCGCCTTCGTGCGAGGCCTGTTCCCATGCCCAAGCGACAGCCGGCTTAACGGTTTAAACATTCCAACGTCTATCGCAGCTTTTACCTCAAACTGGCCTCGCAACACATCGTATTATATAAGATATAAGATATTTCACTACTAGTATATAAGATATTTCACTACATATATGTATGTATATATATATATATATATGTATGTATATATATATATATATATGTATGTATATATGTATGTATATATGTATATATATATATATGTATGTATATATGTATATATATATATATGTATGTATATATGTATATATATATATATGTATGTATATATGTATATATATATATATGTATGTATATATGTATATATATATATATGTATGTATATATGTATATATATATATATGTATGTATATATGTATATATATATATGTATGTATATATGTATATATATATATATGTATGTATATATGTATATATATATATATGTATATATATATATATGTATGTATATATGTATATATATATATATGTATATATATATATATGTATGTATATATGTATATATATATATATGTATGTATATATGTATATATATATATATGTATGTATATATGTATATATATATATATGTATGTATATATGTATATATATATATATGTATGTATATATGTATATATATATATATGTATGTATATATGTATATATATATATATGTATGTATATATGTATATATATATATGTATGTATATATGTATATATATATATATGTATGTATATATGTATATATATATATATGTATGTATATATGTATATATATATATGTATGTATATATGTATATATATATATGTATGTATATATGTATATATATATATGTATGTATATATGTATATATATATATGTATGTATGTATGTATATATATATATGTATGTATGTATGTATGTATGTATGTATGTATGTATGTATGTATGTATGTATGTATGTATATATGTATATATGTATATATGTATATATGTGTATATGTATATATGTGTATATGTGTATATGTGTATATGTGTATATGTGTATATGTGTATATGTGTATATGTATATATGTATATATGTATGTACGTATGTATGTATGTGTATATATATAGGTACTGAAATGTCTGCGGTTAACGGTTGTGGATTGCGTTGTACCTGAGCAGTATTTCTTGACTTGCCTCATGTGCCAGATAAACTATTACGAGTGCATCATGAAATATATATCCATTTTGAACAAGGATTTAATTTTTTTAATAGATTTTAGTTTCTCATCATAAAACAGGTGTTCTCTAAATGAGTACAATGTTCCCTTTGGACTTAAATGAATGAATCATTTTATCCTTGAATGGAATGTTGTTCAAAAATAGGTCTATATTTCGCGTGGTTCACAAGCGAAGATATACTTGTCCTTCATTTAAAAAAATTTGTTTAGAAAATTAATTGTAACTTAATTTTAATTGTAACTTAAAGAAGGGAACATCAATAGCAATGTGAACACTGAAAAAAATGTCGAAAATTCAGAATAGAGTGCACACTCATTATCTATTCGCTTTGGTGAAGAAGTTGTTAATATGAGCCATGAAAAAAATTAATTGAATTAGTATACTTTAATTTAATTAGTCGTTAAAAAGTCACACTAGTTGTGAACATGCTAAAAAAAATTTTTATAGAAATTCTGATTCATCGGACGTTTTGAATTCACGAATTCATAATAATTTGCCTCGGAAAATTACGTAAGTATTCTTTTATCTGATGAATTACTTGGTTATACATGCGACAAAAAGAAGCGCCGAACGAAGTCTGCATTTAATAATACAAGCTCAGTTTACGGGAAAAAATTACCTGATGATCATAAGCTAGTAGCTGAGAACGTAATGAATTATCCCTTATTCTTCCAGCGCTATGTCTTATGTGAGTTTTGACGACCAATTTACAGTATATCATCAGTGCTTTTGAAAGTAGACGTCAGGCAAATGTTGTCATTTATCTATTTCTTAATAGTACTCATTTAGAACATCACATCAGTAGCAGTGCATAGAAGTAGTATTCGTAAGTAGTGTTGCTATCAGTTCACATGGTAGTGTCTGCAAGTAGTGTTGCTCTCAGATCACATGGTAATGTCTGCAAGTAGTGTTGCTTTCAGATCACACGGTAGTATCTGCAAGAAATGTTACGGGTCCTCTACTACATAGTTGCAAATTCTGAAAAGTATAATTATCTCCTCCTAATTCTGCTAACCTGAGAATAAATTTGACAGAATCACTCTAGGGTTTTTAATCATGGATACACCTTCAAGGAAAGAATTTTGAACTTTGTCTTAATAAGAGCATAACGACGCTCATCTGTGATATTTTGATGCTCATACACACCGAAAAGGATTAGCAGTTTACATAGCATAACAGAGTATTTTCTTAGAATGAAATTCGAAACCTTGATAAATAAAGAACTCGATGGTCTGTTGGATGTATATTTGTACTGAAACGAGGCAGAGGAACATATTTTGCGACTCCTGATATTTTATTCGACACATTTGTGTTTGCATAGTCGCACATTTCGTTTGGATTATATAAGTTCATATAACCTAAGACATTGATGGTGTCAACACTTCACCGGGTATTTTACTCATTCAAAGATTGATCAACTCGTATCTGGGTGACATCTTCATCAGACGCTGAAAGAAATTCATCTTATGAGAAATGAAAATGGAAAAGAATCTGATACTGCTACTGAAATTAACTCATTGGAGAAATACCAGTAGAAAAGAATCTTCACCTGATGCTGAAATAAATCCGTATAGGAAATAAAAATGAAAAAGAATCTTTTACTGATACTGAAATGAATTCATGTGAGAAATAACAGGGAGAAAGAATCTGCATCTGATGCTGAAATAAATTCACGAGAGAAAAACGGGGGGAAAGAATCTTCATTGGTGCTGAAATAAATTCACGTGAGAAATAGCACGGGGAAAGAATCTTCATCTGATGCTGAAATAAATTCACGTGTGAACTTACAGCTCTGAATTCTTTTGAATGCTACGGGAGAACAGAGGTGTCCTTGAGTGTTCTCCTCAGCGCCGTAGTGCTAACTTCCTTCTTCTCTTTCTCCTTGCCAGGAAGAGGTTGATGATAACCCAGGTGAAGAAGAGCAGCAAGATCCCAATGTTGAGGGTGACGATCAAAATAGTGATCTCTTTGATCCCAATAGCGATGATAGGACTCAGTCTGCCAGTCTTGTTCGTGGTCACGGTAGCCCTGATCATTGTAATGATGAACAGCCCGAGTCTGATCATTGCAGTGATGATCGTATTAGCGTCAATCATCATGATCATGATAATCAGGGTGACGGTGACGATAATCATGGTGATGATGATGATGATGAGGATCATGATAATCATGGTGATGATGATGACGGCTCGGATAATCATGGCGAAAATGACGTTGATGAAGACAATTCTGATGGTTCTGACAGTGGCCACGAGAATCAAAATGATCCTAACAATGATAGTGATGAGCAGCTCATGGAAAAAAGTGATCATGAAGAAACCGAGAAAGAAATAGTTCCTGAAGATCCCTCTCAGTCTTACATCAAATAATTCACGATAGATTTGTTTCCTCTATCATTATTCTTTCATATTATCATGCATTGCATTCTGTTCATGTTCACATTTCACTACTCGAGGTGTTTTTGCAAATTTATCGCCTACTATTTCTAGTGGGCAATAATCTCGATTAATTTTTATTTATCTATTTAGTATTACGGTGTATGCTTAGTCTGCTTAATTCATCTCGTACTGTACCCTTCCTTAATTGAGCCTACATTTCTGTTTAGATGTGCAGTAGAAAATGACCTGGTAACTGGTTCTTTATGATGAGGTCTACATCATCTTTTTACTGCGTGAAGTCTAACTTGCATGTAAAGCAGCAAATTTTCAACGAGTTGTTACCGTAGGAATTATACAAAAATGAACGTTTTGAGCAATGTAAATGGCAGAAAGAATCAGCGTCTGTAATCCGCTACGTGTGTTAAAAAGAACGTGAATTCCGCTATTACAAGAATTATTCGTAGATAATTTTGAGACCATCAAATTCATAGAAATTAGTGAATCACATAATAAATAATAAATTAGGAAACCTTCGTAAGGGACAAATAACACATGAATACAGATGACGTACTCTCACATGCCTAGGTATTCCTTTATTTTGCCAAACTATAGAATCAAATTTTTCAGTGGCAGTTAGACGCCAAATTGTTTTCGAAGCTCTACGAACAAGTTAGTTGAAGTGACTAAGCTACTGAAAGCCAGTATATAAAAATAATGTGTAGCTTTTCCCTAAAATAACAGTATTCAGTGCCAAAGTTTGTGTTTGAACTGTATGTGAGCTAAAATCAATTAAAGAAAACATTTAAAGTTTAACATGCCTTTTCAATTGTTGGAATGAGCTTTCACGTGATGTCGAAAAGTCATGTATAATTGACGATGGACTTTTATCATGGAGTGCAGTTAGTGCACTACTCAGGGGAGTGCCTCCCGGACATAATACACCATCCTTTGTTTGATTCTAATTCTAGTGTTGGGAAATTTTTTCCAATCCGCACTGAAGTTGAAAATTCACTAGGTGGTCTAACATTTTTTAATTCTGAAAAGCGTACGGGTATAGAAATCCGTATCAAGTATTTGTATTCGTAGCTGAGAGTTTGTATTCGTCTTAGGATATCGCATACGTAGCTGAATATTTTTTGGAGATTGAATACGTAATCGGAAAATCGTATTTGCAGTCAAGGATTCGTATCCGAAGCAGGAAATTCCCATTCATAGCTTAGAACTTAAATGACAGCCGAAAACTTTTGACATCCAATCAAAATTTCAGCTAAAAACTTTTCATGAGCCGGAAGTAGCACAACAAAAACGGGAGTACAGGGGACAGCCAAGCGCGACGCAGAGTTTGTGTTGTTGAGCAGATATTGCTATATTGTATCGAGTTCAATGGGTGCTTTGGCTTTTGATAAAAGTCCTTAATTCCCTGTGCTCACAAATCTTTCTTGATCGAATCCAGTTTTGAGTGCTGACGCTCTAAAAATTTCAAACGACCGAAAGTATTATTCAGAAATTGATGCTAAGGCGGGAATCAGGATCAATCAACTCAGTTCTTAACCCGCGCACTGTAACTGGTCGCCTCATTTACCAGGCTCACTGGTTGCCAGACGTAAGGCATAACCCCAAGTTGTTATACACCAAAATGATCGTCTCAGCGAGTGCTACACAGCTGGAGCCAGAAACCCCCACATTGTGGGGGTTAAGGCAGAGCTCCAACCACTTGGAAGTTGGGAGGGGTAAGCACAGTCAGTGTGGTAAATGAGGCGACCGTGAGAGGGTGTGCGTGCGAACAGTCAGTGGCAGCCTCAGTTACCAGCGAAACTACTCAGGGCCTTATTTCGCCTTATTTCGTAAAAATGGCAAATAAGACAAATCTGAAGTCAGTAGCGTGTAGAGCAGTATTTTATTCATATTGTGTGAAAATTACAAGTTTCGAAACACTATACTTACAGTAATATAACCAGACATGCAAACATGCATTTATGTAGGAACTAAAACGAAGAATGGATAACACCTAGTAGACATAAATGGTCATAACTTTTTTTCTAATTGTTGTAGAGGAAAAATAAAAACATCAGCAGGTTTGGAAGGATTTTCTGCATAAAATAGCAGTGAAAAACATTACATTGTTCCCAAAACACAAAAATGGCCATTGATCTCTTTGAAGCAATGTTGTGCAAAAATCTACGGGGTTTGACTCCATATTACAAAGAAACGGTTCCAGTTATCAAAAATCTGACAACATCAAAGTGTAAAGCAACATTTTTTACTCATTACTTCATATTTTTACATCTCTGCCTATTACGGTAAGTGAACAGGGAACGGCAGAGTAACGCGGGTAAATTGACTACTTTTCTGAGGGATGCGCGACCGTGCGCGGGTTAAGATTGCGTCAGTGACTATATAATATTTTAAGTTTCTTGTGAGTTCGTTATGTATGTAAAACTGCCTTGATGATCGAACCCTGAAGCACTGCAGCAGATCGTTAAAGAAATGTCAGATGTGGCTGGCATCGCAGATTTCAAGTAGTTCCGTTTATCCTGAAGCAAAGTAACTAAGCCAAGCTCAAATAGGAAGTGCTCGTAATAGCACGTTGTTACAAAAATCTGAATATCCAAGTGCTGAGTCAAATAACTATAACCTGTGTGGACTACGTAATTCAAAATTGTAATTTGGAATTGATTATATATTTTATCCTATACACGAGATTTTTTTCGTAAAACCGTCTATCGCAACGTAATGTAAGCGTCGCAAAGGTACCCAAAAATATACTCAGCGTGTTTTTCTCTTTGAATTTCAAAAATTGTTTCATTGTGGCCCAAGGCAAGCATGGTCATGTTTATAATTAGAATAACAAGCGGTCCTTCAACTTTTATCCCTCGAATTCTAAACTCCATTTCAGCGTTTATTTTCAAGCATGAAACGAAAACTCAGTGATGGAAAGTAGTCCATCTCGATACCCTACTGTTCGATCACGCCTCTATCATGTTGTTGGAAGGAGACGTTAATTATTTTTCCTGTATCATAAGCAGGAATTCATGCACAACATTCGGGTAGTGTGAACAATTTTTCTATTTCTACGAAACCATTCGCAAAGGACATCACCGTTTGTGCCTTAAATTTTGACATCTTTATAGATTTAACTAACTCATACTGCTACATGCACCGCGTTGGCGCTCAGATTTTTCTGCCGCTGTTCTTCTGACTAGAATATTTTTTCTATGTTCATAGAACTAAATTACTACCATGTTATATGTTGTAAGCAGTATAAGCGTAGATTGTAATGGCATGATGCCCATTGCAAGCACTTTGGAGTTGAGGCTTGTTTCAGCCGGGGTTTTACCCCTATTTTTGACAGCTGTAAAATTGATTGAAGCCAATGAACTTGCGTCCTCTCGAATGTGGGAATTGGAAAAAAAATTAAAATATGAGAATCGGGGAAAAAAAATCCTATGCCATTGATTGGTTACACCTTTGTCAATGAGGCCTATTTTTTGACATAGTCAAAAATATTCCCTCCAACCTCAGAAGATGTTACTTCAATGAACTGTTTGTCGAGTCGATAGTAAACTTAAGCTTTAGTGTAGATGTGCTTATGTATTCTTCCACTATTATTACATTTTCTCCGATTGCACAAACTACTCACACACGTAAGAAGCGAAACATTTTATTCAAACTCGCTTCCTTTTTCTAGGCATTTTATCTCATACGCACAGAATCATTTTTGAATTTCTCACTCGTTTGCATTCTAATGGCATATTTTAATTCTGCGCTGAACAGATTTCTAGCTATTCGATGTCATTCGTTGTAATAGGAAATATTACTAAAGGATTTCTAACGTTGAACCTGTGAAGGGTATTTTTAGTTTATTTCGCAACATTTTAATTTTCAGCATTGAGAATATGATTGTCACTGTCTACATCAAATTTCAAATTATTTTATGAAGTAAATAAAGCAATCAGTGGAAGCGTTTTTCTATGGTCACAGAACATATACAGTTACACCTCTTTAAATTGACATTAGAGGGTGTCGTAATATTTTGCTTGAATTGTGCTGAAAATTGTATTCTGAACATTTCTCTGCCACGTCTCGACTTAACGAGTTTTATTTTACAGTCCTCAAACCATAGCAATCTCTAGCTGAAGACTTTCCAACCCATTAAGGGCTTCATTTATTTTCTAGAATAAATACCTAACTTAGAAATCCCTAAACCGCAGCACTACTTTTTATGACGTTAAAGAAAACGCCATTATAAGCAGATATTAATAGCTCCATTGGATAATTACCGTCTCTCAACCAGCGTTCTTTCCAAAAATTTGAGTTCCAGTCATTTTGAGTTACAAGTTCATAGTGGCTAATATAGTTGTTTAATTAACTGAATATAAAAATAGCGCTTACATTGGCTTCATTTACATGTTTTATGGCAGTATCACATATTTCATTCGATAAAATTACACATTACAACCCATTTTTCATTCGACAACATAACTGTACACATCCAGTATCTCATGTTTCATCATTTAAAAAACATCTAAAGACAAAGTTTTTGTTTTTTCTAAATAAACATTACTGGCAATAACTTTGGTTTTATTTACCTTGTGAAGGACTTGGAGTTCAAGGACATGAGCGGAGTCACCTCCGGAGAGCTGGACGAGATGATCCGAGACGGAGACCTGGACGGTCTGCAGATGGTGCTCCTCTCAGGCAAGGGGGCTGAGCTCAGGGGCAAGTCCACCTGGAATGCCGACGTGCGCCAGTTTCTCAAACGCGTGCCTGGATACATGGTGAGTTCGCGTAGACCTGATACGTGATGAGTTGAGTTGGTATAAAGCCGATGCGTGGTGAGTTGGTATAGAGCTAATACGTATTGAGTTGGCATAGACCCGACGCGTGGTGAGTTGGCGTAGAGCTGTTACCTGGTGAGTTGATGTGAAGGCTATGCTTGGTGAGCTGACATATAGAGCCGATGCGTGGTGATTTAATGTTGAGGTTATGCGTGGTGAATTGATATAGAGCTGACGCGCGGTGAGTTGGCATAGAGCTGATACGTGATACGTAGTGAGTTGGCATAACGCTGATACGTGGTGAGTTGGCATAGCGCCGATGCGTGGGGAGTTGACATAGCGCCGATGCGTGGGGAGTTGACATAGCGCCGATGCGTGGTGAGTTGGCTTTGAGCGAATGCGTGGTGAGTTGGCATAGAGCCTTTGCATGGTGAGTTATAGAGGCGATACATGGTGAATCATAAAGACAGTATATAGGTGAGTTATAGAAACGACGCATGGCAAGTTGATACAGCGGTGATGTATGGTGAGTTATAAAAGCGGTACTTACTGAGTTGATATAAAGGTGATACAGAGTGATAATGATATAATTAAATGTAAGTTTGTGAAATGACATCATCAGCAATCATTGTATCGCCGAACAGACAAGGTGAAATCGGTAAGAAAATTAAGAAAATTCCCTCGTCTTACATTGAGCAATATTTAGTGATCCAGGCCTGCCGCTGAAATAGAAAAGGGGGAACTGATCATTAGACTAAACTTTAATTAACGATCTCTAAAAGCTTACTAGTGAATTCTTCAGTTTCTTCAAGTTCTTCACTTGCTTGAGTTTGTGATCACTGTTCGGTCAAACATACAGATCGCCCTTTAATATTTTTTCAAGCATTATTATTGAAGTCTTCAACTGTTCACCAACTTGAATTTCAGATCACTATTTCAGTAAATACTTAACGTTCTTCAGATTATATTATAGTCCGTTATTGCAAAGGGAACCTCGGATTCGTCCCTTCTGTTTTTTTTTTCGCTTGAAAACGCAAGAAGTTTGCCACAGCTTCTCACTCAACCCTAGTGCATAAAATAGGCGTCGGCTCGACCATTAGTGACCGTCACTGCGCCCTATTATTAGCTACTAAAAATCTATAAATCCAAAACGAGAAATGTCCTAAAATGATTGGAATAAAACATCTTTTTCTCTCAACTTTGATTCGGTATTATGCGTCATAGCAGATTTTGCCACAACTTTGATTCGCTGTCCAACATTGATTCCGTATCACGCCTTACGGAACGAACTTTCCCCTAATTTTGCTTCGATATCACGCCTTACGAGAACGGTTTTCCTCAAACTTTGATTGGATGTCACAACTTCCAGGAAAAGATCAACAGCCTACACACTGCCGCTGCCAGCGGCAACCTCAAGAGTGTACGACAACTGACGGACCGCGACCGCCGCTTGGCGCTGGCGAGAGCCGAGGACGGCAGCGTGGCTCTCCACCACATCGCACGATCAGGCAACCTGGCTGGCGTGAAGATGGTCCACGCTATGTACCCCGACGGCGTCGACGTCAAGGATTCGGTGCGTTAAGAATGTTATGATTTTAGAGTTCTCCATGGAGTTTTTGTAACTGTGAATTCGATATCAAAATGGAATTAGTAATTTTAATAACAATATTTCCAGCCCAGATGATAAATATAAACTCGTTTAAATTGGCTTATTTCAGGTTCGAAACGATTCAACACTTAGTTAGTATATATTTTTTCGTTTACGAGTACGTCTTTTTAAGTATCCCGGCTTAGTTGAATCTGTAAAACGTTAATGAGAACAGAACTGCGTTTTGTATATTCGATTTTTGAGATATTTATAGCATGAAAAGTAACCTGAAAAGTATGGGGTTGATTTGAAATGTGCACATTGAATTTGTAATTACACCTCCGAGAAGTTACTTTTTAACGGGGATGGGTGGCCTACTGGTTTGAGTAATCAATAAATGTTTTAATTTTGCACCACAACATCTTTTTGATGCCTCAGAAAAGCAAGAAGAGACCAGAAATGATCTTACGTTCGTGCCTTACCAAAGAAAAGAGGCTGCAATGATCTCATAGCCTCTCTTTATGGAATGCATAAATATATAAAACCATGCCTATATATATATATAATGAATTTTCCTTTTAATATTATTTCGAATCGTGTTTCGCCGTTGTACTGCTTTTATCACCTACTTGTTTTGAATTCGTACGTTAATGTTCAGTTGAATCTTGAATGCTTTTACTTATAAAGCTGCAATGTATTGAATATATTTATTTTTAGAAGTATTTTATCAGTATATTACCAATGTGTAAAATTCCTTCGGCATTAAAAAAGTTTCATCCGTTTAATGGATGAATAAATTCTCTCATATTTCCAGGAGGGTAAAGTACCCGTGCACTACGCCGCACTGTCTCGGTCTCCCGGAGCTAGGGAGTCATACGAGTATCTGGAGAAGGTCGGCGGCCACGCGGACTCTGAGGACAATGTAAGTATCTGGAGAACTGGCGGCCACTTTTATACTAAGGACGATTTAAGTATCTAGAGAAGGTGGCGGCCACTTTCACACTGGGAACTGTGTGAACATCTGGGAGAAGATGGCGGCCACGTTTATACAGGGAACTATGTGACTATCAGGAGAATTGGCCGCCACTTTTGTATTGAGGACAATGAGAGAATCTAGAGAAGATGGCGGCCGCTAGGGTTCCGAAGACCATGTTCGAACCTGGAAATGGTGACAGCTACCGTGAAAACAAAACTTATGAGAGTACATCCGAGAGATTTCACGTTGAACTTGGTGGGTACATTGAAACACCTAAGGGCCATGCAGTGAGTATAGTTTTCATTGAAGTTATTTGAGTACGTATAAGTTCTGTTCGCAGAGCTTGTACTCAATCCAGAAGCGTTTTTTGTAGTAACTGCATTGCCAATAACCAGTTGTTACACTCTATACCCTGATAATAAATCGTAGGCAATAAGTGTTTTATGTTTACTTTTTCCAAAGGATTTATAAGTATACTCTAATTTTCAACGAGCTTACTTTTAAAAATTTTCTTAACTTGAAAAGTTACTGTGAGATTATTGGTTTTAAAATTTCAATTCCCTTAAAACCTAAAAAGTTTCAGTGAGACTACTCTGAAAAATTTCAGTTCCCTACACCGTAGAAGTTTCAGTGAAATTAGACCTGAAAATTTCAATATCCTCAGCTTTACAAGTTTCAGTAAGCCTACTCTTGAAAATTTCAATTTTCGTTGGTGTGTAGCCAAGGCTCACGTCTGCACGTCAGAGCAGCAAGCATGGAGCTGTTGTAGTATTGTATGTTCACTGCAACAAAGAAGCATCGATGTATGTTTCCGTATCAATATAAAATTGTCTCATTGTTGGAAAAATTAGGGAGACAACAAAACTCAGAATATTCCATCATAAATAGTGCCGCGTATTTATGATTTGGGTGTGACTGAGTTATCAGTTGAAGATGTCGCCCAAAAATCGACCTTTTTGGTGGCCTGCTAGCACAATGCTGCAAGAAGAATATTTAAATTGAATAAAGTTTTTTGAAAATTATGATCTTTCTATATAACGGGTAATATTTTTGCTTGTTCTTTGAGATTCAACTCTGCATCAATTGATGCTACAGAAAACTCACACCTCATTGATATTAAAATATAATGATTTAAATTGAAACGTAAAGTACTTTCTTGTCACAGCTAATGGATCCCAAGCATCATGTAATTAATGAAGTGTAAGGTATTTTTCAACCACATGCATGTCGATGTTCCTCGACCACCAGCAATTACGTGTCTACTTTTCAATGTCATTTTTCACGATGTTAACCAGGATGTTTTAGAATTTGATGTTTTGCTTTGGATTGTAGATCGATAATTTAGTTTCCTATCTTCATTCTTTTATGGCACGAGAAAATTAATCCCTTCTTTGTTTCCAGGCTTGTTGGGTATTTTAAATATAATATTTTGATACCATATTTAATCAATAGTAAATTGATCTTTGGATGTCAGTTACTCTGTGACATCCATTCAGACAGCGCGTATTCTAAGCACAAAATATTACAAACTTGTTTAAAATATCCTCTCAAAATTTACTCCAATAACCACAGTTATTTTGAATATTTTTGCACGGAAAATGTTGTTCAGAATAGTGAATTTCCTGCTAACAAATAATATATTTCTAAACAATTTAAACTGATCGCTAAAGTTGAGGTCATTTACATTTTCATTGAAAGGGCTTGAAATAACGTGATAGTTTTGGTGCACCACAGAAAGGATTAACTGCTCTGGACTACTTAAATAAAGACGGAGAACAGGAGAAACCGAAGAAAAGGCCTGCAACCAAAAAGTCTTCCATGGACCTACCTCCATACGGCAGGAGGTTGCAGTCTAGATTCAGCACCCCTAGGTCTCGCGGTGCTTCCAGACCACAGTCCTTGGAACCAACGCCTCAGAATTCCAGAAAGAATTCACGTGCTAACTCAAAGAACAACTCTCCTGCAGTATCGAGGAAGAACTCGAGAGCTAACTCAAGGGTCAATACTCCGGCCAATTCACGAAAGAACTCCCGAGCCAATTCGAAAAACAATTCTCCTGCCCGTTCTAAGGCAAATTCTCCGGCTGTTTCTGCTAGAAATTCTGCTGCTAACTCTGCGAAAAACTCTCCTGCAAATTCGCAAGGAAATTCCCCTACAAACTCAAAGAACAACTCACCATCGAACTCTCGTGAACAAACACCGAATCGGTCTCGCAAAGTTTCACATGACGAAGCCGACGCCGAGGTGGAGAAGGACGTCGTTAGTCAACTTAAACGAGCAGAAACTGGAGACTTCGACGGGATCTCGGACCTCATTTTACGAGGAGATGGACACCTCTTAGTAGGACGAGGCTCCAAGGACGACGAGACCCAAAAGTTCTTGGACCGCGTTCCTGCATTACTGGTGCGGTGAAGACTTTCTGGCTTTGTTGCGTATTTGAGCTTTGCGTGCTATTCGTTATTTGTTTTGTGCAGTGGCTTGGATTTCCCGTAATTGAGTTTCGTGAGCTTTTTTAAAAATTACAAAAATCACAAGAGTTCTTCTTTATGTTTTTTGGAGTGCTTGTTTGGTTTCTTTGTTTCCTAAAAGAGGTTTTTTCAACCTCAGATTTATTTAGAGTTTCTTTGTACACTAAAGAAAGTTTTTGCTTTACGCGCTTACTCGGGTTTTGTTTAAATGGGAGCCGGCTTTATACAAAATGCTTTGCCTACTTATCTCATTTTATCCTTGTCCTTGATATTCTTGGATCATTAGTGTTTAGGCTAAGTGGTGATTTCAACTTGAAATTATCGCTTTTTAATGAAAAATTCTACTGTTTTTCGTATTGGGGATATGTACTCAAATTTGTTTGCAGTAGAGCGAAGTAACTTGCAAAGAGTGCAGAGCTATCATATACAAGCAGTCGTTTCTCGAATTCTCCCAACTTCCATACAGTTTTTGCGTTAGCTCGGCTTACATACTGTGAGGGGAATCCTTCCAAACTTTGTACTCGTGTTCTTTCATTGGTGTAAGGTGAACAAATGAACTACAGTTATGAATTCTGCATTAGATATTCTCATGTTTATCCCGATGCCCCTGACAGTTTTTGTTTCTTTTCTTATGTGTATTCGTGTCTACTAATATTTGTTTTCGCGTTGATCAGAGTGATAACAATGTTGCAAGCTCGTGAAGTGTGTTTTATAACATCATACAATTCTCATCTGAATGAAACATTTCCCGGAGGGCTCGGAGTTAATTTTTCACGGTGGAAAATTAGTTTTTCCTAATGAAATATTTCTCTTTTCGTTTCTTCAGCCAGAGGCTGATACCAAATCAAGCGTAGGTATCAGTTTACTACGTCTAATTTTTCATATTTTTTCAGATATTTTTGCCTGATATTTTTGCAAAATGCGCATTTCTTCAAGGACATTTTGGCAGAAATCCCCCAAAGGATATTCGAATCCGAATCTTAACCACTCGTAGAAGCATTCTCTTTGTGCATTAAATACCTTTCGATTTCTAGCAATTTTTGTGCATCTTGAATTTTTGAATTTTTATCCTTGATACACACGTATGCATTACAATAGAAAATTGCCCGACAAATTTCTTCAAAATGCGTGAAACTACGGAAGCTTTTTCCTTTTTTAGCGGTCACTCCTGTGTCACCCTCCAAGGTGCTGAGAGTCCTGATGCAATCTTTTAGAGGAAAACTCCCCTCTCTTTTTGTCTCTTCTGATTCACTCATGTTCTGCTTTAATTTTAAAATGATTAAAAACTACTTAACATTCATATGTTTTTCACGTCAATTGTCGTACCATACAGCAAAGATTCTGGCTTGCGATTAGCAGTCTTGAATAATAATTCTGCTCTTGATGACCATGTTTCAATTCATCGCCTCCGTAGCACAGCCGGACGCAAACCTTTTTCATGCGAGCCGCGTAGGATATTATTGCATGCTCGTTTCAAATTTACTCAGTAAACTAATTAGTTGACTAAGCGAATATTTATGCACATTTTGCTTTCAAACCTTGCATGAGTGTTAAATATTCTCGAATGCATGACGCAAGTTTGCCTCGCCTTTTGCATGCTTTTAAGTATGATATTTATGCTCTGCTGATGAGTTCACTTTCGATTTAGGTAAATGTGCGTAATCTGATTTTTCATTATTTTACATTTTTTGAGCTACTTGAAGGTTTTAATTTGTAGGGTTGAACGATTAAAGTTGATTTTTAGGTATAATTTTACATAATCATTAAGTACAATTGTTACTGCGTTTGCTAATGATTTATATTACATATGCATGTATGATTAAAATTGTTCACGAATGTACATACAATGTATTGAATGTGACAGGAATTTGTGACAGCTAACTGAAAAAACTAGGAGTGTTGGTCTAACACATTAATTTTTTCAAAAATCTAAATTATATTTTCTCTCGCAGGTACTTAACAGTAATCTGCCGACAATTTCTTCTTAAGATGAGTCATAAATCCGAAGCAGAAGCGGAAAAAATGGAAAAGCGCGTAATTTTATTTATTATTTTTCAGTTAATAAAACTGCTTGCATCAGCAAATTTTCATTGAGCAACTTACCTCATAAGCACAATCTCACGCGTTTGAAGTTTTGTGCTTTTTGCGTTTCGAAACTCCCTCAGGGGGATACAGATATTGTATCAATGGGAATTAGCACTCCCAGGGGGAAAATGTGAGGGCCCGAGCTGAGAGTTAGGTAGGCCTTCTTTTTGTTGAAATAAAATGTTTTTTGTTATGTTAAGGACCACCTTTTTTCGGTTCACTACTGTCCTGTTTTTCAGCACCTCTGACTTTCTTCTTCAAAATTTATCTTGTTTCGTGAACTTCTTTCTCAACTTTACTGTTTCTATGCCCCTTCTGCATAGATTCCTCATTCTCTTATCTCCATACTAAATGGTGCCTTCCTCCTTCCTCTCTTCGATACGCTCTTTTTTGTAGCGGTTAGGGAGGCTTAAACTAACTTATAATCTAATCTAATCTCGAGCTGAGAGTTAAGTAGGCCTTCTTTTTGTTGAAAGAAAATGTTTTTGTTATGTTAAAGACCACCTTTTTTCGGTTTACTGCTGTCCCGTTTTCTGCACCTACTACTTCTTCGACTTTGATCTTGTTTCATGATCTTCTTTCTCAACTTACTGTTTCTATGCCCTTTCTGCAAAGATTCCGCGTTTCCTTAACTCCATACTATATGGCGCCTTCCTCTCTCTGGATTGCCTTGTGGCGGATAGGGAGGCTTAAGCTAACTAATAAGCTAATAAGCTGCGACACAAAGCCCCTTCATGAACACTGAAGCTTCGCATTTGGGGCTGTACAGATCTGACAATTTTGCTCCTGACCACAACAGGAGAGCGTGGAAGCGATGCACGCGGCGGCGGAGGAAGGCGACACCCGTAAGGTGAAGGGCCTCTTAGACAGGAGGAAGAAAGCGTCCGTGCGGGACAGCAACCAGTCGAACATCCTGCACAAGGCGGTGCTCAATGGCCACTCAGGTGAGAACTCGCTGCTAGCACTCGTTCGAATCGCCTACCCGCCAGAGGTAAACCGAGACTAAATTTCGCATAAAAAACAACACCAAATTTAGATGCTCGTGAGGGTTGGACTAGTTACTAAATAGCTTAGACGGAGTGACCGGCATTTTGTTGTACAAACTTTAACACAACGTTGGGACTGATGAAACTTTTTACTTATCAACCGTGCGGTTGGAAAGGCTTCCTTATAAAAAGTTGGAAGGATTTGAAATTTGAAGCATATAGGAAATTAATCCATATGTCGAGTGTGACAGGGAAATGAAATGTAGAAGTTAAGAAAGCATATTGATTACGAACACAAGATAAATAATAACGGTCTTAATTATTATGACCATAAGCAACAGATTTTTAAATTAGGCTCGGTATTTACAAAATATGTTTAACATTATGTCCATCTGTTTCTACCGATGAACTCTTCTTCGGAATGAATCGGTATTTCGTACACCAAACTCTGCAAATGTACGTAGATGTAGAAATCTAAAGGAGTAGTATCACTCCTTGGTGGCCATGTGAAAATTTCAAGGCCTAGTAGCTCTTTCACAAAGCGTTTGCAACCACACAGATATTGAGAGAAAAGTGTTTACATCAGTGGTCCCAACCTTATGTTGAAAATGGCTCAACTAAGTGCCCGGTCACCCTGAATTTCCTATTACGGCTACTGCAGCAAGAGGATGTGCTTGTGTCTGAGAGAAAGCTACTATCGAAAAATATTAATTTTTGTGTTTTTTTGTTAGAAATGTCAGAAACGCCTCTCTCTAAATATCATAGGAACACTTTTGTGCAAGTTTATCTCTTACGCAAACGTTTCCCTAAGTCCCATAACACTTGCAAAAGTAATCAAACGAAAATTTATGTTTTTCAGTTGACTAATTCCTACGGTTTTTCGTGCAGATTTTGTTCCGCGGAAGTTTAATGATTACTGGATTGCAAAAATTTCAAAGAACTATTGTGTTACATTTGCTTCTTTAATTGCTATTGAATATTTTAGTATAACATTGCTCAAAGTTTATGAATAACATAAGTGTGATGCTGCGTTTATTATATTTTGAAAACGGTTCTCGGGGGGTAGTATAACTGAACATGGTATCTGTATGTATTCCAGTGAATAGACAACACCTGGTATAAGTGAACGACACATAGTATCATGTATGGGAATGGCACAGGGTATAAGCGCTTGTCGTTTATAAATTAGTCAAGCACTAATATTGAACTCAAAACCTTTAATCCGTATAAGTATTGTTTAAATATGTGGATAGCATCATCATTGGTGTAATCATCGTTGGTAATATCAGTAATTCTAACTAACATTACGTTCAACATTTGTAAGCTGTCAATTTGAATGTGATTTAATTATTTTGAAAAGTACCCTTGTTGTATTTAGCACGTGTGAAATTCACATTTATACTTTTGGAATTCTTGCCACAGCCCCTTGAAATCTATTTTTACTAAAAAAAATTGCAAGTTCAGCCTCTAAAACAGTGTGCAGTAGAAAATTTTCAACTATTAGTTGATAAAATAAAATCGGCTGCTCGACCACCTTTGATATTCTAAACTTCATATCATATTTTGTATTCTTTGCATACCTCATATCTCATATTTTATGCTTCATATTCTACATTCCATTGCAGATCTAGTGCGTTACCTGGTGCAGTCGTACCCCGAGCTGCAAGACCAGCAGGACAGAGCAGGCAGGACCCCGCTGCACTATGCTGCAGTGCTCAGAGACGGCGGGCACACCTACAAGATCCTCAACAAGGCCGGTGCCGATGATTCTGTCACCGACAAGGTCAGTTCCCTAACCCAGTTTGAGCAGCATTCCTAGATATTAGTTACAAGTTCAGCATGAAATTTGCATCCCGCGCTACCCCACTCAAAAACAAAAAAACTTTTCTTTTCAATTCATGTATTAAAAAAAAATAAATTCTCTGGGAGCCTCAAATTGCCTATTTCTTGTATTTTGACAGGTATAATTATATCGAATTTTAATTAAAATTTAAAATGTATAATCAATTATATATGCACAATTTTAATTATGTATAATCAATTATATATGCACAATTTTAATTATGTATAATTAATTATATAACATATATAGTTATGTATAATTTTCACCCTACAATGTCAAGTTTCTATTTGCACATAACTAAGGTGCTACTTTGAAATTTCAATGTATTAATTTACATAATGTATGTACATTCTTTAAGCACGAGTCTGAGAAAGCACTCAACCGAAAACATATCTGTTCAGCATTCGTTGCCAGATCCCTTCAATACTACACACTTTCACTATACAGAACGCTTACACATTCTCCACAGGATGGATTGTCACCCGCTAACTACTTCGAAAACCCCGACTCGATAACCGAGAAAGAACTAAAGGCGGAACTGAAAGACGGCATCCCACTAACGGCGGAGATACCACCCAACCAGCACAACAAGAGAGAGAGACCTGCGTCTGCCATGAGCGACAGACCCGACACCGCCGATAGCAGGGATGAAGACGGTTAGTGACATGTATGTCAACCATTTTACTAGCCTTACCGATGTCCTAAGAATTTACGTTCTAGCGGTAATTCTAACCTTCCCGAAGAGACTTAATCGCTTTTGAACGATAAACTTGACATTGTTGAGGAATTACCTGCTTTTGAGGAATATTACGCAGTCAACTTGAGCATCAAAGGCTTCATTAGGAAAATTAGGGGTATTTTGGATCATTTAAACGTGATTTTGACCCGTTTAAGAGCTTGAAGGTGTCGTAGCTGTATTCATGTTGTTGCGTTGTGGTATTCATTGAGTTACTTTTTTCTTTCTAGACGTGCATTGGAGTGTTGGATGAATGTGTTATTTATTCTTGAGTTGAAATTTACAGTCAATTTCACGTTGGAATATCGTGTTTTTCATTCACGCAGTGTTCTTGTCATTTTGTACTATCCAGTGAAATCCTGCATAAAATTCTGGCATCAATACGTTAACATGAGTTCAATCGCGATGCAAATTCCACTCATGCGTCTTGGCATTTTACGGGTCTAAGCACACTCAGAATGTTATCCAATTATTTTATTTTGAAACCAACCTCTTTTATTCTCAAGTTACGTCCCAATTATAATCCGCATAAACTCGAGCGTGCCACTGACAGCCACAATGCCGACTCGCACTCCGATCCAATGGGTGTTCGGAAAATCTACTGAGCTAACCCACCTCTCTCTGCTCAGATCACCTTAAGTTGTTGTTGCTGCAATTGTTGACTAGGTATTTTATATCTCGTGTAGTTTTCCCCGTTGAATTTACACATATTCCGTGATAAAACCTACCACTTCTTTCAATTAATATCATGTATTTTAGATGTAGACTGGATTCTAAAACGCCATTTACTATAACGAAAGGTTATTTCTTTGCAGAAAATATAACAATACATGCTAGGCTAGATGCATTGACTATTCTCCGTGTTCACTGAAGAGACTTTAAGCAGTAGCAGCTGTGAAGGAAACTTTATTTCTTCGAAAATTATTGTATATGCTACTGAAGTTCAAGAATTATGAATATACATTTTTTCAAATATTTGTTATGTGTGAAAATAGAAATTTCGGAGTAAAACTTAAATGATTTCTATAACGGTTTAATTTCATAGATTTGAGAGCTGCATCGCAATATTTTGAGTGTTTCGCAACTTTTTAGTCGTTTGAATTGTTGGACATTAGGACTATCTGAACACGAGGGATGCAAAATTTAATTCTTAAGTTTGGCAACACAGAACAACTCGTTATTAAAGCACTCGAGTAGACCAAATAATGAATACTACAAATGGATTTAGTTGCACATGCTTCTCGCCCAATTAATTTATTGTTCATTGTCTCTAAATTCTTAGTGGATCATTTGCAATTAGCCCCTTCGAAGTCGTGGCCATTGCTCTGTTTGTGCTACACAGTTCAAGATTAAAGCAAACTTTGAGAAAAAGCATATTCCGTCTTCGAGTAAAATGCCGTGCAATTGTTATATGTTGAGATACAGACTACAAAACATTCAATTTCTTAAAATCATGAAATTGTTGTTTGATGCAATAGAGATTCCAACGAAAATTGTAAAATTTACTAATTCAAGTTTTAACGTGCTGTATTTTTTATAGTGTGAAGAAGCTTAAGGAGTGCTAATTTATTTATTTATAGTTACCAAATAGCAATTTTTCCACAATCATTTCTTTGGCATATGTTGTGTTGCACAAAATTAATACTAAGTGCTTCACTTTCCTCCACTGTGTGATCGAAGAAACAATTGCAATTGTCCGTAGATATCTCTAATCGTTTTTAAATCGTCTTTCGTAAACTTGTATCATCCTTTCCTATCGTGTGAGCTGTATTATCTACTTATTGCGTTTCATCATACTCACGCAATGAGTCATGCATCATGATGTGCTGGGTTGCTATAACAATGCTTTCAGTATCCTATTAACATAAATTAAAACGATATTTCCTATTCTCTACAGTGACTTTCTTGAGGAAAAATCACAGAGCCGTTTTGACTGCTGAATAATCATTTTAGTTGCATTGAAATTCCATTCCCATTCCGGATTGTTAGTTGTATGAAATTAGGTTTTCTCTCTATGCTATACACGAGATATAAATAACTCCAATCGTGTGGATTTCCTTTAATTATTTTTCGTCTACTTTTATAACATCTTGTGAATGTCATTTTATAATTTAAGTCATGGTACTTTTTTATGTTTGTTCAGAGTTAAAATCAAGGCCTAATTAAAATTTCCGTTCTCTAGCGAGGTAGTACACAGTAATGAGAACATTTCATAGGTTCCAATATTGGGAATTATCAAGTGCTGTGTAGCACCCGAAGAAGGAAAATGTACACTACTGTTGAAAAAGCTGCTTAAAAAAGCGTTAAACTTCTGTTGGTTGTTTTTTATTTGAGTTCATGAAAATTTGAGGCGTTATTGACTGATTTCTTTTCTGGTTTATTAAGTTTCGTACTCTAAAAAATTGAAATAAAATTGAAATTAAAAATGAAAATAAAACTCTTGATTAAAAATGGAAATGAAACACTTGAATAAAAAATCAAAGCGAAACTCTAAATTAAAGACCAAAGTAAAACTCTGAATTCAAGATGAAAAGAATTTGGAATTGAAAATGAAAAAATTCTGAAACGAAGGTGAAAATAAAACTGACTTAAAGATGAAGATGAAAATGAAAATCTGAATTGAAGATGGAAATAAGACCCTCAAATGCAGACGAATTGAATTTTTGCGTTAACCAACGTCTTTCCAAACTGGTCGTCCCCTTTGATTCAATGATCTAGACCCACAACACATTTTCATCTATGTATTTTTTGTTGAATAGGAAAATATTAGCTGTTTAGGAGTGTCGAGTCATTCCAATTGGGGATTTGTACACGAATAAGCGAGCGAAAAAAATTTCAGTATTTTGTATATGGAATGAAAATACCACAGGAAAAACTTCAAATTATGGAGGAAAAGATTACTCTCGTGCAAAATGAATGGACACTCGTCAGTCTTCACTATCAGGTGAACGAATCTACATACAGGTAGCGTTTCGGTGAAATATTCTTTTTTACATTCATTTTGTGATGTTCCATGAGTCTTCGGCTGAGTTTTATTTGATTTTTTGGCATGAAAGAGTGCAGTTCTGGGATTTATTTGTACCATTAGTGGTCTTTAAGGCATGCCTGTTCTTTACTCGTAGCATGACAGGAGAGTCTTCCTGTTTTCCCGCATGCATTGCTAACTTAATGAACAAGTTTATTGATCTTCCTCTGAATGTACCATACCAATATTCAGCAAAAGATTATTTCTGTAAAATATGATGCATCTCAATACATCATAATCTCAAAGTTGGCGATTAAATGTATTGAGTGGGTAGAAAAGCATGAGTTGTGTTCGGTCGATAACAGCTCATAGTTCATTTGCTGATGACCTGTTTGCATAAAATATACTTTACCCCTGAGGTACCATACCAGGTGAAGGCAGGGAACACTTCTGTGAACATCGTCGATGCTGGTCAATTTCTAGGAATAATGGTATTCATTTGTGCTCAATTTGAATTTTTATCCGATCGCATATCCTTGGACTCTTCAGAGATCTTAAACCTTTATAGAACGCTTTTTGGCATCAACTGTCCCAAAATTCAGCGTTGATTGGACTGAGATTTTAATAGTTTTGCTGAATATTCGACAGAAACTTAAGGGAATGCATGGAAGTTAATCCAAGTGCACGTAAGAAGCTAGAATGGATGTGTGAAGCACGTCTCTACTCTGCATGCTGCTTACCGCACTTGTTTTCATGAAATTTTTTGAAGGTGAATTTTTTTGTCCCAATAATTGGTAGCGATTTACTGTAATTTTTTGGTTGAGAAATTTTTTTAAAACTTTCATCTTTTAGATCACAATAGCTAATGTTGATACGGTATTACCTTCGCTTGGAAAAATGCAATAGGCTCACTTCCTCGAAACTTTTGAAAAGGGTCGCTTCACGCCTAATTTTTCTTGTTTTTCCTGTCTACCTAAAATCGAGATACCTGTAACAAATTTGGTAATCTGGGAACGTGATGCTTATGGACTTATTTTGCTCATTATTTTACTTCACCGAGTATTTTGTCAGTGGCTATAAATCGCGTTAAGAACGTTCACTAAAAGCATGTAGCTTTAGCATAATTTTTTAACGTAGTATCAGATCTGCTCAGGTGGGTATTCAGCCCTTGAAATTTTTTACGGATAAACGTTAGTGCAATAAAATGTTACTGTCAGCGGTATTTGAGAGAATACTGGATGGCAGAGAACGATGCAAATCCTTTTTTCACGCAGAAATCGATGGCAGCCAAGGAGGCTTTAGAAATGCTGATCCGAGAACTCTAAGCCTCATCGAGAAAGCCTATACCGAACTCAGAACTAGAAAATCCAAGTCACTTCTGAAGAAGCACCTTTCACCCTCCATCTTCGAGCAAGTTAAGCGGCGAGTCACTTCTAACGGAGGAAGCCTGCTCGATATCATGAAGTTTGGTATCATGAACCCTGATTCAAGCATAGGGGTAAATGCGGTCGATGCTGAAAGCTATTTCGTGTTTGAAGAGCTTTTTGATCCCATCATCAGGGACTATCATGGCTTAGAGGAGGGAAACCTGGTTCAACCTGACGTCAATTTCGGAAGCGGAGAGTTGGTGGGCGACTTCGATAACTACGGCACATACGTTGTGTCAACTAGCATTCGATGCGTGAGAAACATTGACGGTTACCCGTTCACTCCGCTCATGACGAAAGAGCAGTTATCACAACTTGAAAGCGAAATTGTTCCCCTTTTGGAATCTCTCTCTGGTCCTCTGGAAGGAAATTATAACCCTGTAGATGATTTGTCCGAAACGGAAGCGGAAAAGCTGCTCAAACAATTCTCAGATACTGCTGTCACAGGCAGGCATTGGCCGACAGGGCGAGGCATTTTCTACAACGATGATCACACTCTCCTTATTTTGGTCAACGACAAAAACCACTTGAAGATAATTTCGATGGAGGAAAGCGGAGATCTTCAAGGAGTGTATGACCGGTTCATCGATGCTGTTAATAGCATAGACGAAAAATTTGATTTCTCATTTTCCAGCAAGCTCGGGTTTTTGACAGTTTTTCCCACCAACTTAGGCTCTGCTGTTGGCTCATCCGTCCGCATACACATACCACAGTTGAATAAAGAGCAGCAGATGTTGCAGGGAATTGTAGAAAAGTTCCAATTCCAGGCTCAGAAAGTAAGAGAAGATCTCAACGGAAACAATGCAGATCTTTTCGACATTTCGTATCGATGGCGCCTTGGGCGCTCAGAGGAAGAATGCATCGTGGAAATGTACTCAGGAGTTTTAGAAATAATCTCTATGGAAAAGCGACTTGAATATGCGGGAAAAGGACAGAAAAGTCGCAATAGATAATTATAAACAGTATAATTCTGGAAAAAATATGTGCATTTCTTATCTTTATTGCGAATGTACGATAGAAGTGAATAAAGTTTTTGAGCACAGTTTTACGTAGATGTTTTGTAAGTACTATAAATCTTTAAACTATAGATAAGTATCAGAACATTCGCTTTATTTATAAAAACTGTTTTATTCCCGGACTGGTTGTCACTGGAAATGCCGAGTCTGTTTTTAAGTATATTGCAGCAGCAAAACTATAGGAAGCTGCATGCGTTTCCTGCGAAAATCTAAAATTGGAACTATCAGGTAATTGATCATTTAAATATTACCGACAAATTTTTTTCACACGTTCAAACTTATCTCGTTAGCGCATGCACTTCGTATTAAATGACATGATTTGTTTTAAAATATAATATCTTAACACCTGTGGTTTCTACAACGCACTTTCAGTGTTGAAGTTCGCAAATGCTATGAGCGTGAAGGAAAAACTTTCCAAATTTCGAAAAGCATGTAACTTAAGCTAGCTTTGCATGAACAATGTTACACTAACAATTTTCTGATTACTTAAGACAGATATTTTGTGTATCATCAAAGAGACTTCAGCTCTATACTGATTACATTAACCAACTCTACTGACACGAAGCGCTTATTGCTACGGGAGAGTAAACGTGTCTAAGCTGCTGCGTTTAGGGTAGGTATCTGGCTTTTCTACACATTGAATTTTCTAAAACTCTGCTCATCAAAAATCCAGGATCATCCCCCGAACTGAAACAAACTTTTGCCCCCTGCAGGAAGCTCTTATTACGGCACAGGAGAGAGCTCGGCGAAAGTCGATTCGAGAACGTTGAGCTTGATTGATAAAGCATATGCCGGTCTACGAGCTGAGAAGTCCCATTCTTTATTGAGGAAGCATCTGACACCTCAAGTATTCGAGCGACTCAAACATCGAGCGACCGCCAATGGCGCCAGCTTGCTCGATGTCATCAAGTCTGGAGTCATGAATCCAGACTCCAGTATTGGGGTCTACGCTCCCGATGCCGAGAGCTACGATTTGTTCAAGGAACTCTTCGATCCAATCATCAACGATTACCACGAAGTTCAAGGCCAAAGAATCCAACACCCCTCGATGAAATTTGGTAGCGCTTATTCCTTAGGAAACTTTGACGAGTTTGGTCCATACGTCGTATCAACACGAGTTAGGTGTGCCAGGAATATTGAAGGTTATCCTTTCAATCCACTTTTAACGAAGGACCAGTATGACCAACTCGAAGATGAAATTACAACAGCTTTGGACATGCTGGATGATGACATGGCAGGGTATTACAGACCACTCAGCAGTATAACAGAAGAGCATAGTAAGAAATTGATCGACGACCACATTCTCTTCAAACAGGGTGACAGATTTCTGGAAGCTGCAAATGCTTGTCGGTTTTGGCCGCACGGACGTGGAATCTACTTGAATTCAGATTCTTCTCTGATTATTTGGGTCAATGAAGAGGATCATCTACGGATCATTTCCATGCAAAAGGGTGGAGACCTTGCAGTGGTTTACGACCGCTTCGTCAGAGCGGTTTCGACTCTCGCTGAAACACTCCCGTTCGCTCACTCGAGTAAACTTGGTTTTCTCAGTTTTTGTCCCACCAATCTAGGGACTGGAGTGAGGGCTTCGGTGCATATTAAACTGCCAAACTTGATGAAAAATTCACAGCTGCTCGAAGACACCGCAGACAAATACAATCTACAAGTTCGAGGAAGTAAAGGTGAACACTCGGAGGTAGAAGGTGGAATTTTCGATATATCCAATCGAAGGCGCTTGGGGCTCACAGAAGTTGACGCTATGGTTGAAATGTATCACGGAGTGTCGGAAATCATCGCCATTGAAAGTCAACTTCAAGAAAATAAAAAGCGCAAAAGTCGCAAATAGGGCCAATAAGTTCAAGAACAATTTGATCTTCATAATCTTTAGGATAGTGATTAATGTGATTTTTTCAAGGGTTAATATTCAATCACATGCACATTGAAATACTGCGGAAAGTGCCACAAAAATATCCCATTTCCCCATGTGAATTACTCTGTGTAAATACTTGATTTTTAGAATTTCAGTAGAATCGATATTGTCGTATTTGAATGACCTCACGACCAGACATAACCCTGACGCATCTTGATTGTTCACATTCGATTATTTTCACTACTGCTTGTCGCACAGACTCATAAGCACTCTTTTAGTGTCGTACCTTAGAGTAAACTTCATTAGATAAACTTATGAGCAAACGTTAGAGTGATAAATTAATACGCGATTCATAGCCCACATGCCTTCTGTATTGATTCAGTTGCATTGAATTGCAGAAGCTCATTGTTAAAAACACTATGTAATCCTTGGAATTGTGTTAATTGTATCTTATTCTATTATCTTCGTGGTATTAGCTCAGTCTTTGGAATTGTATTAATTGAATCCAATGGTATTATCTTCATTGTATTAGTCACGTTGTTTTAGCTCAGAGTCAACTTTTTTGCATCAGACAACAATCATGGAAGTGAGAGGCGTTCTACCTCTCACAATTTACTTAATTCGTTACTATAAATAGAGCCCGTTCTCTCAGGCACTCTGGCTTGGTGGTCGCCATATTAAGACTGTACAACTCATGAATTACGAATGAGTATGGTTTTAAACCTATGGATGAGAATGTATGTTACAATTTTAGCTGCAACTTCGTGTAATTAGAGTCTTGGTTCACTGACAATCGGTTGTTGATCCAAATTTTAATGTATGCTATGTATGTGAAGTATTTGCTATACTCTTTTGATCATTTTTTGTTCCTAGTCTTTTCCCCCTCAGGGGGGATGCAAGTATTGTATCTATGGGAATTAGCGCTCCCAGGGGAACCATGTGTGGGTCCGAGCTAAAGGTAAGATAGGCTTCCTCTTTGTTGTAATAAAATAGGTTTTTGTTTTGTTACGGACCATCTTTTTTCGGTTCACTGCTGTCCTGTTTTTCAGCACCTACTACTTTCTTCTTCAACTTTTTTCTTGTTTCATGAACTTCTTTCCTAGCTTACTGTTTCTGTGCACCTTGTGCATAGATTCCACGTTCCCTCAACTCCATACTAAATGGTGCCTTCCTTTTTCCTCTCTTGGAACACCTTTGTCGTGGTTAAGGGAGGCTAAAACTTTATTATATAATAATATAATAATCCAAGTCTTTTCCGTTGACAAATTTTATAACTACTTGGAGTTTTATGCAGGTGAATTTTTTCACTATGACACGTTGATAGCTGTACTACCAGTATTTTTACGCATTTCATCAATAGCTATTTCTGTCTCTCCTTAATTATCTCATACGACTGAATTCTGTCATTGGTTTTTGAGGTGCTGGCATCAGATAAAAAATGTCGCATGTTTGTGCGTGGTGGATGGGTTCCATTTACAGTTAGGAAGTTATTTCAGGTATTTCCTTTTATGTATAATAATATGTTCAATTTCTTATTTCTATATAATATTACAGGTATTTCTTTACTTGTGCTTCTGATCCTTGCTACGCCATGATCCTTTGTGCTTTTGCTCCTATTGAATTAATTTCGGCTCTAAAGTCTGTTTTTGTAAAAGGATGTTATGGTGTTTCTGTGGTAAGGTCAACAAGCCGCGTCACCAGATATTTTTATGGGCGAAATTCTTGAAAATTTAATTATTAAGATGAAAATTATTTAGGATTTGGCTAGGAAAAATGCCAACCTGGGAAGCTTGTTAACGAAGTGTCCTCAAATGATTGAATAGCCAATATTTTATTTTCTTTCATACATTTTCGTTTAGTTAGATATATTTACATTTGTTTATTATGGTCCATTAGGTGCGGGAATTGGAAAGTTGCACTTGAGCAAACAAGAAATTTCAAGTTTAGATATAAGCCATTTGTCACTGGAATGAAAAGTTATGGAGAACCACGCTGTGAGTAAAATTTTCTATCTTTAGATCTACCCCATCAGAGGAATGCAACAATAGAATCTATCGCAATTAGCGCTCCCAGGGGCGAGTTGTGATGTCCCGAGGTGAAAATTATGCAGGCCTTTCAATTGTTGGAAAAATCAGGTTTTGTTTTGCTACTGACCTTCTTTTCTCTGTTCACTACTGTTCTTCATTACGGCCCCTTTAACTTTTTTTTCAACTTTTGTCATGTTCCATATACTTCCATCCCAACTTACTGTTTGTATACTCAGGATGTAGGGACACACCCTCCATTAATTTTCCACTGAGCTCTGTCTATCATTTTACCTACTTCTTGTTGTTAGGAAAACTTACATTTACTTATAATCTCTATTAATATTAAGATCTGCACTCGATGTCGATTGTACTATCTCTTGGATGTTACTTAAGGAAGTAGTTGCCTGTCTAACAGGAATGCATGTAGACGTTGTATTATTATTTTAAAGATAGATTTCACTACTGGGGCTCCAACAAATTTTTGAGTTGATTGGTGCCCGTCACGGTGTATTGTGTTAAAAGGAGATTAAGCATCATTCACTTTGCTGATGAATTTTTTGATACACTTGTCACAAAGCTCAAATTTTTGTTATATATTTTCAACATTTATTCATGAATCATTTTACTTGTCAACTGAACCACGTTTTAAGATAAAGGCGCAATACTTCAGTATTAATTAGAGAAATGCGCTGATGGGGTCTGTTTAAATTCGGATCAATGATTTATAGATTTGAAGAGACTATAAATACTCGTGGATAAAATAGGACGGTTAGACGTTAATAGACAACGCCTCCTGAGACACTGTCTACAAGTTCGTACATAGACGAGCGAGTTTCACGATGCAGCGTTGGTTGCAGATATTGTTAATGGGACGGAGTGGAAATAATGATCTGCAATAGTGCTGCTAAAAGTTGCTATGAAAATAAACTGTAATGAAGACAGGTACAATGACAATAAACAAGATTGTGTACTGTGACAATCACAATAAATAACTGTGTACACGGTGACAATGACAAATAATAATGTTGTCAAGACTTGTTATGAAAATAAATAGTACAGGGAATAATTACTGGGACAATTAATAGTGCTTTCATGAGTAAACAATAGAAATAAATATTAGTGTAAGCATTTACAGAGACAGTAAATAGTACAGTGAATAGTTACAGGGACCATAAATAGTGCTCTGAGCTGTCAGGATGAGAATAAATATTGCGTTGAATTGTTACAATGATTGAACATTATTTCATCATTTTATGATGATCTAACAAATAAGTGTACGAGTTTAAAACTGTAATTAGATGTTAAAAAGTGAAGGCATTTCTCCTCGGACTGCATTTAGCTCATGTGCGAGGTGAAGTACAATAAATCTCACAAATATAAGTATAATTGTATGTGTGTGTGTAGGTTGGTGCTAAGTGGTGAAAAAATATATCATGCAATAAATTTCAACCTTTATTTTATTTATTTTCATGTAAAATTGCCTTGCCTCGATTACTTTACATTCACGTGAGCTGTTCTATGCGTTTTGAGTGTTTAAATTCATTCCTCTTAAATATTGAGTAACTCAACAATCATATAAACTAAAGTTTACCTCCCTTATTTTCACTGACTGCCTTATTAAATAGACATGAGAGACGTTTTCCACTTATTTAGCTACTTTTTTCAAGTATAATGGAAAAATTTAGGATTATAGGATGCAATATTGTCAGTTTTCTGTTTCCCGTTAGTACCTTGAAGTTTTTTTCTAAAATAAACTGCTGAAAGTATATTAAAGTGTTGCAGGATAAGTTCAGACATAGCTTGATGCTAATTCGTCAACGTTATGCAGCCATCTGAGCTCATGATTACTGACGCGCACCTCGACGTCACTCAAAAATATCTCGCAGGTACGAAGACTCGAGTTACATGCGTAAATTACATTTGAATATCAAGACCGTAATATAAGACAATACATTTGAATTACAAGACCGTAATATAAGACAATATATTTGAATTACAAGACCATAATATAAGATAATACATTTGAATTACAAGACCAAGCATAATCACAGAAATGATCATGAAAATCAAGAATAATTGAATTACAAGAATAATCACAATAGTAATTAAAAACAATTAATCACTTTAGTTCGAAAAATTGATGATCGTCTCTGGAAAGGAAAGAATGAATGGGAAAAACAGGAGCAAAAATCGAACTCATCACTTATACCATGGCATAATGACTATCTTATCTGACAATGGAAAAACTAACCGGAAAAACAAAAGCAAAATTCAAACTAATCATTTTTGCCTCAGAATAATCGCTATCTTCTCTGCTGAAATAAAAAAAATGAATGGCAAAAACAAGATGAACTTGCTAAAGAAGGAGCGGCCGCTCAAAGTGTTGGGTGAGTGTCTCCACGTTCGTAAAGTTTCGTTTTAACTCGAGTGGCCAACAAGTCCCATGTTTGCTGAACTGGTTCTCAAGCATTGTCAGTACTTTTACTATTTACCGGCTTCGTTTTCTACCATTTCACAGCCATCCATTACTTGGTTCATTTCTTCCGTTGAGCGACAGTCTTTGTCATCTCCAATGTTGCTTCACGCATGATAACGTGTATGATCCTTAACCCTTTAACGTCCGAATTTTTGTACTCATATTACCGTTAACACAACCACCGTCACTAAACTGGCGCTGGCATCTGGCAGTCACCGATATCAGGATGGGATAAGAACTGCCACTCGGCAGAGAACTTCAAAGAACACATTAGGGAACTAATTGAATAAGAAATAAAATATATTGAAGGGGAATTTTGAAAGAGGACACTGGTGTCCTCTGGGGCGTTAAAGGGTTAAATCTAAATCAGGGAATATTGTTTGATAAATAAGGGAAAAGTGCGCAGTGAATTTCAAAGTTTTTAATCTATTTGAAACGCATCATTTATCAACGTGCCAACATCGTTGCTGCAAAATGATAGCCAACTCACGTGATCAGGATGGCTTGAATAACGGAATAGAGCTTGTAACTTGTGTAGCCTGAATTTTTGGCAATAAACTCTCATTAGACTAAACTTCGAACCAAAATCCTTATTTTAAATAGAGTCAACTCTCTGAAAAAAACATTATCTTAGCTACTTTATTTGAGTCTACTGTATGAAAACGGTGTCATTTTTCTTAATCACACTATACAAGGATTAGAAAGCTGTACGCGTTTGCGCTACTGTAACTCAAGTGTACTACGTAAACTCAACCTTATTGAAGGCATAGCGCAACGGAAAGAATCAAATTACTAAGTAATGGAGGGCTGAATTAAACATGAACAGTGCTCGCTAACGTTCTTCGATTTTAACAAACATTTCTGTTATTGCAATTGGGTTATATTTGCAAAAGTTCCGACAGAATAGCTTGAGAACCATTCTTTGCACCTCCACACTTTATATTGTACATAACAGCAAGTGCCAAGGCAGCGTAGTCTTCAAGTGTGGCTTGATCAGATTTTAACTCTGTTCCAATTAACTTTTTTTTCAGGTATTCAATTCTGGAACTAAGTTCGCTTTCTTTTGCAGTTAGATCATGGAATATTTTTTCTTTTTCTAATAGACACTGGATCTGTAGATATAGATTTTTAGTGCAGAAAAAATTGTTGGCTGATTGTACATTTGTGTTGAATTTTATCACGCGTGTTTTTCTGCAAACGTTATAATGTACAACTGCTGTTGCAGCAATAATTTGTAATCCGTGTGATTTTTATCTTGTTACATTTTACGTGCGATGAATGGCGTTTTCTATACTTTTTGGATTTATGCTATAAATAAAGCTTTTTTCCATTATAATTACAATTTCAAAAATATAAAATAATTTCTTCATCTTGTGTGGGAAATTTTGATTTAGAAATACATTTTATAGTAATGTGATATACAAGCACGACGACCAGTCCAAAAATTCCTGCATATCTCGCTAGAACTTGTTGCCTTCAAGTCTTGACTCGTTTGGTTGGTAGAACATGTTACTTTCACGTCTTGACTCGTTTGACTCGCTAGAACTTGTTTCCTAAATGTAAAGTATTCCAATTGAAAATCAATATCAATATTGTATCAAAACTGTGTTATCAATGACGACAAGATGTCTTATGTGGGCTAGAACACAATGCTGTCGATTGAAATAATCGATTTAAATGACGTTATTCCCCCCGAGTATTGATTCCCTCTAGAGTAAATAACATGCGAAAATAAATTTTCCAACATAAGATAACGTCAGATGCCTCATGAGTTTCATGTTCGGGTAAGTTTTCAATCCTTCATAACAGAATTCTTAAGTTAACATGTTGAATGAAGCTGTCTATAAATCATCGTGGTGTTGTACCCGTTGAGTTTAGTTTCCAGCACTGTGTCTCAGATACTCTGTTCATCATGCAGTTAGTTGCTCCTCTATTGTGAAGAAGCACAGCGATTACTCGGGTAAATTCATTGTCTTTGGAGAGATTCTATCGTTGAAGTTCTAGTTAAGAGTTCGTATTTTATGTACTACTTCATCAAACCTAAAAATATCTAAACCTTTTCTAAAGAGTTTATTTTCATAAGACATATCAATTTCAGAGGAGTTTTTCATCACTTTTTTAAAAATATATTTTAATGCTGAATATACTGACAGCTGAGGAAGCCTCTGAATCGAGGTATAAGCTTCTGTGTGGCTGTTTTTGATATATTGTGTTTAGTTGAGTTTACTCGTAGTCCTCAGAAAAAAGATATAAAAGACAAGGATGAATAAATTCGCTCGCACCACTTGAGAGAAGAATTCATTCTGTTCGTGCGTGTGTGCAACCGTGTGCGCAAACAGGGCTGTACTTAACGCTAATCTTCTGAGTTGTGTACTTTCTTAACCATCTACGTTAGTTACTTCGTTTTTCTGTTGATTTTGCTCCGCTTTGTACTTTTTGTTAGCAAAAATTCATGAATTTTTAGATCCTTGTAGTAGAATTTATGAATTTTTGACCAGAAAGCACACTCAGAGCAGCCAAATCGATAGAATAACTAACGCTGGCAGCTGTCTCGCTTCAACGACAAGCATCGCATGCTTGCAAATCTGTCCTTAAGATTGTGTGTGTTTTGTCCCATTTTTACTGTAGAAATTCTGCACCGGGAGAGAGTGTGAATACTTAAATTAACATAGAAGTGTGCCGTTTTTCACGAGGGGTCTTTTTTGTCTTGGTTGTACGAGTGATAATTGATAGCTATAATTTTCCATTCTAAAACACCTGCTGCTGAATATTAGATAGCATAATTGCGTTAGAAAATAAATTCAGCTCATGTATGACAAAAAGAAGGAATATTTATTCAGTCAATTTGTTGTTACTTCTCTGATATATTTCAATTCCATGTACAGCTTCAGTATTAGTTATATCAAGACTAGTTTACCGATTATAAAACATATTAATTGGTGCAAATGGTCTCATATTATTATTTTCGGACAGGAGAAGCGAATTTTTGAGGAGTTTGCTTGCAACTAACGTCATCTTGTACAATAAATTTCGATTTTCTACTCATTTATAGTCATCATGTTGTAAAAATTATTTGATTGGTAGACTAATGTCTCAAAACTGTGATTCAACCAAAAAATATGCACGCAAATTTTATTTTTAAGATGAAAATATGGAGTATTATCTGCGGAAAATATTTTTTTAACTCATCGATTTTGTGGAGTATATTTTAAAGTTTTCAAGTCATTGACAGGCCGGCCGATGCCTCCTGTGTATAAAGACTGTATATATGTAATTGTACAATTTTGTATTAAAGCTTGAATCTTAATGAGGATCTAAACCAACTGAAACTCACACTTTTCTCATCCCAAGGTAAATAATTTTCAATTCTTCTTCTTAACATCTTTTCAACAATATTGAATATTTCATATTCTTGAACGATAGCCCAATCTCATAAAGTCTGCTAGCTGCAAGGTCCCATTCCCGTCGACAAGAAATGATTATTCTCGACCCACTCAACTTGCAGAAGCGAAGCGAGCCGAGGCTCCCGCCACCGCCGGCCCGGCGGACGAGCAAGCAACCGAAGCTGCGGCTGCCCAGTACCCGAACGTGTGGACCGACGACGGAGAATACCTTGCCAGAGGTGCTTACCTTTACGAGGGGCTGATGTGAAATTCAGATTGGAAATATACATCAGTGAATTGCGACGTGATTTGAGTAGTTTTGTAAACTAGTGAACTTGAACTGGTTCAATTAGGTTTAATATTTATAAGAGGTGCTTACCTTCACGAGGTGCTCATATGAAATTCAAATTGGAAATGTGCATCCATGAATTACTGCGTTATTCGAGTAGTTTTGTAATCTGGTGAAATTGAACTTTTGTAATTTGCCATTTTATTTACAAATGATGCTTACAGACTCCTCATCATTATCTGATGTAAAATCCAATTTGGAAATATGCATCCATGAATTACAACGATATTTTAGTAGTTTTGTGTACTAGTGAAGTTAAACTGGTGTAATTGGGTTTAATCTTCACAAAAGATGCTCACAGACTCCTCATGAGGGGCTGATATGAAATTCAAATTGGAAAAGCGCACCCATAAATTACAACGTTACTTGTGGTGTTATATGCACTGGTGAACTTAAACTTGGGTAGTTTGACGCAATAGCTCGCCAGAGGTGAGGGCGTCTTTACGGGTGACATGTAATTCCATTTAAAAATGTTTATCAAAGAATTAAAAAATTATTTGCTTTGTTTTGAACGCTAACGAACTTTAACTGGCGTAATTTAGTTCATTATTGCGCTGTAAGCATTCGGAGGAACTTAGTCTCTATCTTTAGGTACACTATTGATGCTCTGGAAACTATAGTGAAACTTCGTTAGGTACAGTACACAGCTAATTTGTATTATTATATAGGTGTACTGTTAAGATTTCATCTTATTAGTTTAACTCGTGTCAGCTTACATGCTAACAAAATACAATTTTTCTTTCATGAACACATTGAATATAGAATGAAAATTTTATGTTTTAAATGGATCAAATACAATTCATCCCCTTTATTGTGTCTTTATGGCTTTCATTGAGCTTGTGCTATTGTATTTTTTTATTCCTTCAGTTTCAACAGAGCTCAAACAAAATGTTATTTTTGGAAGCACAAATCTTGAGCATAAAATTTTGTTCACGACTATTTCTCGACCCAATTAGGTTTGCAATTTCCAACATTATTTACGACAATTTACTTGAGTTGAACATTTTACTTCAGTTTTGTGTGCTGCAGTCAAAGTGTTAAATATTTTGTTTATTTTTTCATTATAATTTTGTTTAAAATAAAATATAAAGATACACGACTGAATTTCGCATCCAAAGCTAAGAGTTGCGTAGGCATTCTTCTTTGTTGAAAAAAGGATAGGTTTTTGTATTTTTCAGGATATTTTTCGGTTTATTTCTGTCCTGTTTTTCAGCACCTTCTGCTTCTTTCTTCAACCTTCATTTTGTATCATAACCTTCCTTCTCAACTTCCTGTCTCAATGCGTAGGTGATATCGTGTGGGAACACACCATGTGCATAGATTCCGTATTTCCTGCCCTCTTTACTAAATGGTGCCTTCATTTTCCCTCTCCTTGGAAAATCTTTACTATAGTTAAGGAGGCATTAACTAAACTATAATTTAATCCAATTTGACTGCATTTCATGCTTCCAGCTCTCGGTGAGACGCTCACGAAGAGTCTGGCCGAGGTGAATGCTGTTCGACCCCCAGACCCTGTCAGCTACCTGGCGCTGATGCTCTACACTCAGCTGCTCGACCCTGCTGTGCCTCACAGAGCTGTGAGGGCCTTGCAATATTTTTGTCCTCCTTACCACGTTTTTATAAGTCCTACGACCTTACAACTTTTATATCTGCCTAACGACTTTTTGACGTTTTTATCTGCCTAACGACTTTTTGACGTTTTTATCTGCCTAACGACTTTTTGACGTTTTTATCTGCCTAACGACTTTTTGACGTTTTTATCTGCCTAACGACTTTTTGACGTTTTTATCTGCCTTACGACTTTACGACGTTTTATAAGCCCTACAATCTTATGAGACTTTCATTTGTTATACCGCCCGACGACATTTCTATTTTCATTACCACCTTACATTTTCAACTCTCCTTACGACCTCACGACATTTCTGTTCTCATTATCACCTTAAATTTTTTTTATTGCCACCTTACGTGATTATATTGTAATTACCACCTTACGTGATTATATTGTAATTACCACCTTACGTGATTATATTGTAATTACCACCTTACGTGATTATATTGTAATTACCACCTTACGTGATTATATTGTAATTACCACCTTACGTGATTATATTGTAATTACCACCTTACGTGATTATATTGTAATTACCACCTTACGTGATTATATTGTAATTACCACCTTACGTGATTATATTGTAATTACCACCTTACGTGATTATATTGTAATTACCACCTTACGTGATTATATTGTAATTACCACCTTACGTGATTATATTGTAATTACCACCTTACGTGATTATATTGTAATTACCACCTTACGTGATTATATTGTAATTACCACCTTACGTGATTATATTGTAATTACCACCTTACGTGATTATATTGTAATTACCACCTTACGTGATTATATTGTAATTACCACCTTACGTGATTATATTGTAATTACCACCTTACGTGATTATATTGTAATTACCACCTTACGTGATTATATTGTAATTACCACCTTACGACATTTGAATTTTCATGACATCATTCTACGTGTCGTCTCGCTTGTAGCAAGAGGTGATCAGCGTGTTGATCATCATCACGACTTGTTAAAGAATGACAGCTAACGATGACGTAATGAACATATGAAAATAGGGTGAATAATTCGATGATGAGTAATTTTAGGAATAGCTATTGTTTTATGTGAGATCCAAATGATATTGTTTTAAAGTGAGGTCCTTTAAATATTGAAATAACATTTATCAAACATGGCGTTTCTTGGAAAAATTGAAAACGCCTCGGGAAAATTGAGATGGCTTTCTTTAAAAGTTGAAATTATACGAGTTGAATAGCAGCCGTAGAACCCTGCATCTCTTTCCTGCATTGAGAACTCCCGCTTGTCACGTGCTTTTGTGCGTCCAGGTATATGCGCGTTTTTGTTTAAATTTTCAATGGCACTAAAAATGAATCACATCCTGGGTGCATGACCCCTCAGGGGGATACAATTATTGTATCTATGGGAATTAGCGGTCCCAGGGGGACAATGTGAGGGCCCGTGCTGAGAGTTTGGTAGGGCTTTTTTTTTGTTGAAATATAATGTTTTTGTTATTTTAAGGACCACATTTTTTCGGCTCACTGCTGTCCTGTTTTTCAGCACCTACTACTTTCTTCTTCAACTTAGGTCTTGTTTCATAATCTTCTTTCTCAGTTTACTGTTTCTATGCCCTTTCTGCGTAAATTGCGCGTTTCCTTAACTCCATACTAAATGGTGCCTTCCTCCTTCCTCTCTTTGGATCGCATGTGTTACTGCGGGTAGGGAGGCTAAAACTAACGACTAATCTAATCTAATCTAATCTTGGGTGCATGATTGTAAGTAGTTTTCAAGACATTTAATCAGGGATATCTAAGTGCTCTGTGCATAACCTTACGCTAAAGTGAACATTGATTTTGCAAGCAAGTCATGTTTGATCGAACAGTATTCTTCGTTGATGTACTCGTGCATTCACTCGATTACTGCAATTTCAAAACCGAATTTGGTGTCAAAAATTTAATCGTAGAAAATGTACTGCACAAACGAGGCTGCAATTTAAAATGTGTTTTTTAACTTCAGCAAGCACTATCGCTCCATTCTTGCGAATTTCTTTTGGAACGTATATGTATTTGCGTTGAATTGGTTGTCTGTAGGTACTTTAATTTAACAAGTTGCAATCCCAACGTTATCTTAAATATCTAACTGTACTAGTATCCCCTCAGGGGGTATAGGATAGGCAATGGGGTTAGACAGTTAGATTTTCCTATTCAATGATTCGGGTACTGGAGCCCACTGCAGAGATGCCATTAGGTTATCTGTCGAACAGATTCGCCTTTGGAAGTCGATTCTGTTATAGTCACTATGTTTCCTTCCATTTTCGTGTTTTCTTTGCTGTCTCTTCTTTGTCTTTTCTTTCTTTCACTTCTGAGCACAGGATTTTCTCTGTGGCAACACATCTTGTGCATAGAATCCCCGTTTTATACCGTCCATCCTGAATGGCCCTTTCTCTTCGCTGTTTTGAGATCGTCTTTGCTATGGCTCAGGAGCTTTGAGCTGACTAAAATAACAATAATAATTTTAATTATACCTATACAAGATACGGGTACTGGTATAACTATACAAGAAACGGGTCACATGGTAGTCTCCCGCACGAAGTCAGATGATAGTGCCTTCCATCATCTCACAAAGCCAACTCAGAAGGATGATGCATATAATGATGCCTCGAGTGGTATGATGCCTCCTAGTGGTAATAAATTTCACTTGGGAAGTCACTTATTCACTTTACTGGAAACAACTTAAAACACGAAAAACCCAGGAAACGGGAGAACTGAAAAAGAAACGTCCAAAGGCACAGAGCCTCTTTACATACTGTACGAGGATATGCCAAGTTGATCATCTAAGCGAGACATGACAGAATGAGGTTACTCATGTTTCGTGTTGACTGGAGAGTTACGTCGAAATGATCATCGTCGTGAAGCAGATTGTTCAAAATGATAATTTCAGTAAAGATGAGCATATTTTGGAGAACGTAGAGTATTCGGAATCTGGCATCTAATTTTGAAAGAATGTAGAGGCACAGTAGGCGGAATAGTGCCCGCTGTTTTTATGCTCTATAAATGATTCTATTAAGCTATGATAATTTGTGAGGCAAATAATAGTTTATACATTGCCCTCAAAGCTGCACAAGCAACGGCACTGGATTTTCGACTTTGCTTTGTCATGATTAGGTTTAGAATCCGTATAATTTTCCCTCCCATTTATTCAGTTTGCCAATTTCTGCATAGATCAGCTAGTCTACAGTTTCCATTGTTAATAAGATCTCTCGGGCTTACAATAAAAAACTGTTTGAGACTCTCTGGTATTTTACAAATAGTATTATTGTATTTATTTGGTACCTTTAATCAGTACTAGCTGAATTCAAAACAAATGAAGAGCATTTATCGAGCAGAAACGCGAGCCTTCTCGAGAAAATTCAGCTTACGACTCCAGCCACTCCACGAGGTCTAATTCGACCATCGCTATGCAGACCGCCTTCAACAACGACAGCAACAATAACAACAGCGGTGGCAGTAAGAATGGCAGCGGAAACAGCAGTTACGGCAGCAGTTACGGCAGCAGTGGCAACAACAACATCGGCGGTGACAACGGCAATAAAAATGGTGGCCGGAGAAGGCATGTCAGGGTAAGTTGGAAGTGTGATTTTTTGTGTGTGTGCGGGAAAAATGTCAAATTGATCAGTATCCAACTAGTTGAAGTCTAATTTTATTCTATTTTTCATCAGTTACAACCTGACCCGTCTCGCTCAAAAAATGACCAATGATGAAATAATAATGACATATGACACTAGTACTCGCGCATGCAGAGGCCTTGACTACTTATGGAAATATAAGAATTTATCATTGAATTAGTTACGATCCGGAAAAACAGAAAGTGTCAAGTCCTTGACCATGCTTTCCAGCCCATTGAGTTTCGATGACAATAATATAAATAAATTTTCTCACTGGAGGAACTACTGACTTACGTTCATGAAATCCAAGAAAATAAATTAAATTTAACAAATAAATTCATTAAATTATTTAATAATCAATTTAAATAAATCAAATGAACAGCAGTGAGTGGAAATTTCCAGCGCTAAGAGTTTGGGTCAGGAAACTATAAAAAATCATTCGTGAGAGCTTTATTGTGTTAGCAGCTCTTCTCATCGTAACTGGATGGTAGGCTCTACTATGCCTCCCATCAAACATTCGTGAGCCAAGACGTGTAAAAGTTGTCGAAGACTCGTATTGTTGTTGGCAGGCGCTTGGGCGCCAGGATTTCTGGGCTAGACACCGTACAGTGCGTGAAGACATCACGTGTATAATACGTGACTCGCCCGTATTCGCTGTGCTTCTTTGCACAGCAACGTGAAACTGAACTGTAAAACACCCTGATTTTACTATACCGTTTCACATATTTACTGATGCATCAAATTTTGGCATAGGATCCGTCCTGATGCAGCCCGAAGATTCAGGCGATAAATTAATGTGTCCAGTTGCATATTTCAGCAAAAGTTTAAATTCTAGTCAAAAACGTTACAGCACACCGAAAAAAGAATTCTTTGCCATTTATAGCCCTTAAAGCATTCAAATACCTAATTATTGGGTATCCCATTCATGTGTACACGGATCACCGTCCATTAGCACCTCTATTCACGAGGAAATTGCCAGAGGACACGGCAATGGCAAGGTGGTGTTTTAACATACATTCTTTCGATCCTATCGTTCATTATTTAACAGGTAGACAAAACGTGGTAGCCGACTACCTTAGTAGGCTACCAAACAACAATGATCAGATAACTATTAAAGAATTAGAAAGCTGTGACACATTAATGCCTGAGCTTGAATCTGAGGTGTACTTAGCGCAGACACGAGCTAAAGCAAAGCAAGACGTTCTCACTGACCAGACGAGGCAATCACACGACAACGACATGTTGACACCAAAATTAATTGACTATGTCACAACAGAAAAAGAAGTTTCCTGGACTTCAAAAGAGTTCATTGAGCGCTTTTACGCGTCTGGGCTCACGAATGTATGATGAGAGGCATACTACGTAAGTTTCAAGGCCCAGTGGCTTAGTGCGTTTGCTTATCATGATCAATGATTTAAAATGCGTGGTCTGGCGGAGCGCGCCCGGTGTTTCTTCTCGTGGGAAGTTTGGTACTCTACAATGATTCTCAATACGCAATGAAGTAACTCTTCAGAGAGTGCTGCTCTTTGAACTTTTGAAGTCAATTCTTGCTTGGATCTCAAAAATTAATCTGACGTCATTTTCTCATTTTAGATTTTTTTTCATTGACTTATCTCCTCAGTAGAAGCTAAACATATTATTCTTTCAATGCCAAAACCCACAAGCTTTTCACGAAACAATTGAACATAACTTCTGCAAAAAATCATTCACTTAATCAGCTCAATTCTTAAATTTCAAAACAGTCACGATGTCATATAAAAACATCCATCCTACATAACATAGTGATCATCTTTTTCTGTTGTCCAGGACCGGAATGGTCGGAACGCGCTCCATCTGGCGGCCGAGAAGACGCACGCACCATCTGTGTTCCTGCAGCTGGTGCGGGCAGCTGGTCCGCGGCTGGTGGCGGAGAGAGACGCCTCCTACAGGACCCCCAGGGACGTGGCCGTGCTCGGCCAGCTGCCTGACAACGTCAAGGAAATTGACCGCTTCGTGTGCAGCCTCGCCGCGGCTGGTCGGTTCCCAGATATACAGTCGGGAGTGCACTGGTTTTCGCTTCAGTATGCTGGTTTTTACTGTAGTACACTTGATTTCTCTGTAGGACGCTTGTTTTCTCTGCAGTGTACTTGTTTTGTTTTCTCTATAGCACACTTGTTTTGTTTTCTCTTTCGTACACTTGTTTTGTTTTCTCTTATGTACACTAGCTTTTTTCTCCGTTGTACGCTAGTTTTCTCTGTAGTACGCTAGTTTTCTCTGTAGTACGCTAGTTTTCTCTGTAGTACGCTAGTTTTCTCTGTAGTACGCTAGTTTTCTCTGTAGTACGCTAGTTTTCTCTGTAGTACGCTAGTTTTCTCTGTAGTACGCTAGTTTTCTCTGTAGTACGCTGGTTTTCTCTGTAGTACGCTAGTTTTCTCTGTAGTACGCTGGTTTTCTCTGTAGTACGCTGGTTTTCTCGGTAGTACGCTGGTTTTCTCTGTAGTACGCTTGTTTTCTCTGTAGTACGCTTTTTTTCTGTGGTACGCTCGTTTTCCATGTAGTACGCTTGTTTTCCCTGTAGTACGCTTGTTTTCCCTGTAGTACGCTTGTTTTCCCTGTAGTACGCTTGTTTTCCTGTAGTACGCTTGTTTTCCCTGTAGTACGCTTGTTTTCCCTGTAGTACGCTTGTTTTCCCTGTAGTACGCTTGTTTTCCCTGTAGTACGCTTGTTTTCCCTGTAGTACGCTTGTTTTCCCTGTAGTACGCTTGTTTTCCCTGTAGTACGCTTGTTTTCCCTGTAGTACGCTTGTTTTCCCTGTAGTACGCTTGTTTTCCCTGTAGTGCACTTTTTCTCTAAAGTGCACTTTTTCTCTAAAGTGCACTTGTTTTTTATAAGCTCGACGTTTTATGGTTTCGATTTTAGTTGCGTGAAAAAAATTGTAGAAGGATAAAAGATTTGAATTTAGTTGAAATTAAAAAAGGAGACTGAAAATCTGAGCTAAAACTGTTCCACGTTTTGAGTTGACTGCAGCTAAAGGAATTGTGGCAGGGAAGAAAGTTAAGTCGACTTCAGTCAAATTGCAGTCCATTTTAATTCTCTCAGCTACTGGTAATTGCTGAAATATCGCGTCTCGTTCTGAGGTCAAATGAGCCCCTGCAATTTAAAGGACAATCTATAGGGAATTAAATGCTAATTGTGTTTCTTTGCCGAGGCTGGCGCTGTTGGCAGAGTATTGCAAAGCTATTTTACGCACGGCAAAAAAAACACAATTTAAAAAATAAACTGCTGAATACGAATGCTGGAGAAAATTGGGTAAAGGGAAATTCTACAGAACCTAATAATAGTTTTTTAAATCATTCTAGTGATACTAGATGAAATGATTTTACTCTTGGAAAAGGACACATAAAAAACAACATAGAAACCTGAAACTTGGACATAAGAAAACTATCTTGATGAGAAACAGTTCTCCTAGTCGGTAATATTCAATGATATTATGTTTTTGTCACTAAGCTTGAAAATTTAGGGCCCTGATTTTAACATACACTGTAGTAATTTCTATGAATAAACCTGTGATTAGCACAATGATTATGTTTTCTCTTACGTCAAGTTTAAATCAACAGTAATTATAAACTTCTCTTAAAGTTGCGCACATAGAACAGCGAATATTTTTATTTGACGTATCCATATGGCCGCAGTTCTTTAAAGATCTCAACATTGAAAGCAAGTTTTCAACCTCTGAAGTTTAAGTCTACGGGTAATGGTCACCACATTTTACTTCCCTCAAATTAGTTATCCTATTATAACCGACTTGATGTAACACTTGAAGATATATATACACGAGTCGCAACAATGTTTCCAAGTTATTATGATCCTAAATATTATGACTACTTTTCTAAATACGAACAACATTTAGTACGTGAAATCAAGCTTTTCTTTGGATGTTTGTTTTTTCTTGTGTGTTGACCTATGTGAAATTCCTGACGACGTTTCTGAGGAGAATAAGTATTACATATTCAAAGTCTCACGTGATCTTAACAACTGCTTTCTTTATAGAACGAGATTGGGAACATTTAATATTGATCCTCGTTTTTTATAGAACGTGGATGAATATTGAATATTCCCAATCTTTTATGCTCTTGAGCATTTCATTCGAGTCTCAGGCAATCTGCATGTACATGGAATATTCCAAGTCGGACATGCTCTTAAATTTCATTTCATTTTTCAGAGAACGTCGATGAGTACAAATATTTCAAGTCTCCAATGGTCCTCGCCATTATATTTTTCAGACAACGTCGATGAATATAGATATTTCAAGTCTCCAATGGTCCACATCGTTACATTTTTCAGGCAACGCGGGCGACCTGAGGTACCTCATGCTGCAAGGGTACAACCATTTGCTCACCGCTGAAGACGAGCACGGCCTCAACATAGTCAAGGTGGCAGAGAAAAATAAACAGAAACAAGCCTTCGACCAGCTTCAGGATGTTGCGTTTTACGAGGTGAGACATCCTCTACTCTTGGAAGTTATGTTTTTTTAGTAGAACTCTAGGCAACGCACGGCTAAAATCATTGATGCCCAGCGAAAAAGTTAGACTTCGTAGAATGTTTACTTCTAGTGCTTGTCACTAAGTTGAAAGGAGGCGAGCTTAATTCGCATCATATATATGGCAGTTTTCACAATAACTTCTTTCATTGTTTCGTTCACAACTCGAGCATGTCAGACGGAGCTACATCATCCCATGATTCAAATTCAGCATTACACATTACTTTATAAATGGGATTTTCATTCCTTTGTTCTCTGTTACATGAAATTGAAAAACTCAGTCTAATCTCACCCACTACATTTCCTCATCTTCCTTCACATCGTCCTTGAGATCCTTTTTCACAAGAAACCTTGATGTACCAACTGACAACCCTTTAGATTTTTGACAGTTTAGTCACGTATAGAATTTTACACTTGTAGTAACACGTTATGTCATGGCACTTTAAAAATTTATACCTGTGTCACTTAGAAAATTTGTTCCTGCATTTTACGCATAAACATCTCCAAAGTAATTCCTTTTTTCATGTTTTCTTTACCCTCCACATAAATTCTGCGGCAAGTTTGGTTACCACGTTACCACGATCTCATTGCACTTGCGTATTCAGGAGCGGAGGGAGTGGCTGAACAGAGCCATCGTCGTGGGCTCCCTGCCTCACGTGCAGTATATCGTGGACTCTCCGGACCTGATCATCGGGCGTGACACGAAGGGTCGCTTGCCTCTGCACCTCGCTACTCTCCTCGAGAGGGAAGACATCATGAGCTACCTCGTCTCCAAGGCGCCCGTCACGCTTGCTGTGGGGGACAATGTGAGTCTGGTATTTTTTGGGACTGGTCTCCAAGGCGTCTATGGGAGATGATGCAAGCTTCCATTGGGCATAATGTGAGTCTGTTATCTCTTGCACCTGGTCTCCAAGGCGTCTGTTTCACTTTTCCTGTTTAGAATATTTAAGTTTGAAATCTATTCTCTGTTTATAAATAATTTTTTGAGACACCGAGGGAGGTTATGCTCTCTTTTGGGGTTAATATCGAAGGAAAATAAAATGCGGTTACTCCGCATTGTAGCGATTAAGAAAAATTGTTAGAAATTGTTTTGCGGACCCGGGTTTAAAAAATTTGGGGATATTTTGTAAGTTGTAAAGAAGTTAGAAGCTAATCTTAGATCGCTTCCAGAGTTATGAGAGATGCTGACAAAGACTATTGAAAGAGGTGCGAACTTTTCTGGTGCCATATTATCAAGCTGTAAATTATACAGGATATGAGCTATTGTGAGTTCAGGTACTAAAAAAGTTTTTTTGCTTTTTCGGAGCACTCAATTGAATATCAAGTTAATATGACTCATCATTTAAAAGAACGATGCATTTTCGTAGGGGAATTGTTCAGTAAAGTTTGAAACATTCATAAGTTAGAGCTTAGTTTGCATTGATCATTAAACCCCTCAGGAGGATACAATTATTGTATCTATGGGAATTAGCGTTCCCAGGGGGACAATGTGAGGGCCTGAGCTAAAGGTAAGGTAGGCTTTCTTTTTGTTAAAATAACATAGGTTTTTGCTTTGTTACGGGCCATCGATTTTCGGTTCACTGCTGTCCTGTTTTTCCAGCACCTACTACTTTCTTCTTCACGTTTGACCTTGTTTCATGAACTTCTTTCTCATCTTACTGTTTCTATGCCCTTTCTGCATAGATTCCTCATTTTCTTAACTCCATACTAGTGGTGTTTTCCTCTCTTCGATACGCTCTTTTTTGTAGCGGTTAGGGAGGCTTAAACTATCTTATAGTCTAATATGCATTGATCATCATTTTCTACCAAGTCATCACACGGAACATCTCAACTTGATTTTCATTTTTCATGGCGACAGCTCGGCAGAACCCCTCTCCATTACGCGATGGCCGTCAAAAGAGTGGAAGAAGTCGCGCCAATCCTCGTGCAGGCAGGAGCCAAACGCAACATCAAAGACCTGGTAAGACCCCATTGCTCAGTCAGCGCTGGATTTTACCGTGTCTGGCACAGGATCAGCTACAAGTAGAGTGCCACTCAGGTAGGAGGCTTCTAGCATCACAGGGTACCAAGGATTGTGTAGAGCAAAAACGAATAATCTATACCACCTTCATCCTCAAACCTTCCTCTGTCTGGAGAGCGAATTGTAGGTACAGAAAGATGACTGGCAAATGGTCGACAATCTACGTATGTAAGTCGAGCTGAGATAAGTGGGTTTCTAAGTCTCTAAACTTTGAGGCCATTTTCTGACGTTTTAAAAAGCGATATTTGGTACCGTATGTTTCTAGAAGCCTCATATTTGATTAGGGATATTTTCAATCTTCACTCCAAGAATGAAGGCCTTGAACAATGGCACAAATTCGATTATTACAGCGTGAAGGTTAACTCAACAAACCGTTTCCATGCAAGTGACCTGATTGTTTGATCTCCATCTCTAGGGAAGGGACAAAAGAATCTCTTAGTTAAAAAGGAAGAAAGAAATAAAAAAGGAAAAGCACTTTATTTCCAGTACAGTTGATACGTAAGATGCATGACACGGATTTTTCGTCTCATTTTTTCTCGTTCTATCGCCAGAGAGGGAAGATGCCGAGCTTCTACTACATGAAGAGGGACGAAATACTGCAGATGCTGCAAGAAGTCTACGATGAGCAGGAGGCGTAATGTTGCGTCTGCTTGGGAAATTATTTGAAAACTATGAAACAGCTATGGGATGTGAAATAAGCCATGCTATAACCCTATGCTGAAGTTCATGATCTGAAAAATAGGAATTAGTTCTAAGAACAAGGTGGGCTTATAAAACTTTTAATGGATAGTGCAAGAAGGAGCTTATTATTTGAATAGAGGAATATATTCATAAAAACGTAAATTTTAATGTATGGCTGATATGATCAACGTACAAAACACACATCGTCAGCAAATTCAGTTAGTTCCTGTATCAAATATTGAATGAAAATACTAAAAGCGATGATAATGCCGCGAGTTAAATTACATTACTTCATTCAAAGTCTGTTAAAATTCAGCAGCGTGATCAAATTTGTTCTGTTTCAGTGTAGTAGTCGAATCAGTGTAGTTTAGTCAAAGTGTAGTCAAAATCGAATCTTACTTGCGTGTACTGGCTAGAGCATCCAAACTGCACGAAAAGTGTTTTACGAGAAATTCTGCGAGGAAAATAAAACTGTAAAGTGTCGAGATTAGCTCGAAGCTTCGAACAATTGCGTGGGAACGCACGTATCCGTGTTATTTAAAGAATGGTAGTTTGAGTTTGTTACGTTCACAATTGACGCTGCAAAGTTGTTCAAAAGGGCAAACCTTTATCCCAAAGAGCATTTTTTGTAGTGTTCGTCAATTTATTGAACTATTTTTATTTATTTGTATAGATCGGTTTGTCATTTTGGCTTAGGTATGACCATGAAAAATCGATGGACAGTCAGTTTGTTTTTGAATATCACTAATTCTTACCGTAAAACGATACTCTCATGTGCGCCAAAATGAAGACGTATTACTTTTTGAAGGAGGCATGGATATAGTCACTCCTGACAATATCCAACCTTGAGGATATCCAGAGAAGAATAGGATCTCGCGCCAAGAGTTCTTTGAGAGCAACAAAAGACAGCGCAGGATTTCCCCACGAGGTTACTTTGCAGACAACACAGCACAACCCGAAATTTTCCCAAAATAAAAGCGCAGGATATTCCTACGAGATCACTCTATAAACACAGGGTAACCCTGGATTTTCTCAAAAGAAGCTCGAGGACAACGCAGTATTTCCTCACAATGTGATTTTGAAGACAACGTAAAATATCCCAGTTTTTTTTTTCGAGAGAAAAGCTCTAGGACCATACAGGATCGAGACGAGATCTACCGTGCATATTGCTCATGCGGATTTTCTACTTGGGACTTTGTGGTTAGAAACAGGGTGTAGCAAAATAATGAATTCATTCTTTGACTGTCGGGTACTCATGTATTTTGTTTTGATATAGATTGGTGATTATTGACATGGGAATAGGTATAATGAGTTGAATCAAAGAAAAGAACATTAAGTGTGAAAAAAATTCAATGTTGTGTAAGAAAACAGTTGTACATGACAGAAAACAAATTATGAGTAATCGTCAGTCGAAAGATGCGATAGCATGTTTTTAGAACAGCCCGTACATGATTCAATAGCGTGATAGGCCTCTGTATTTTTCGTATTCCCTTGGAACCATTACAAAAATACGAATTTAGGTTCTCGCTTGAAACGCAAATTGGAATCGAAAAATTTTTTCTAATTCGTTTCCCAAAACTTGCAAGATTTTGCATTGGAATGTACTCAATTTATCATATATAGTTATAATAATTATAATAAGTAAGTTTCATTGCAGTGTGATTTACTTTTATTCCTCTCAGGAAATGAAATTTCCAAGCCATGTTGTGCCACAAAATATCAAATGTATGTGTATCATTTCATAAACTCTCACTTCTACGACTGTTGTAATAGTTGAGTTGTTACGGGAGTTTTAATAAACTTTATTAAGTTACGTATTCCAAAGGCCAGCACTACGTAATGTCTAAGCGCATGTATGTAAATGCTGAAACAAGCTATTTCACTCAAAGGAGCTGCTGGACGCTAGACTAAGAAAGGTAATTGTTGGGTGACAGCGCATTTAATGAGTTATATTTTGGAGCACATTTTTTGTCTCCAGTTCGCGCATTTAAAGCTGTCATAATATGGATTATTGTATACCTGTGCCACCGCATCCTCTGTGAGGTGCCCACGCATTTCGCTTGATTCTGCTTTGTATAGCAGGATTATTATGGTAATTTTGGATTTTCAACACCCCTCAGGGGGATACAATTGTTGTATTTATGGAAATTGGCGCTCCCAAGGGGAAGATGTGAGGCCCGAGCTTGTTGTTGGGTAAGTCTTCATTTTTTTGAAAATATTTTTTTACGGACCATCTTTTTAGGTAGCCCGCTGTCTTGTATTTGAGCACCTATTACTCTTTTACTTATTATCTCGTAAAACTTCCTTCCTAACTTTCTGTTTCTATCCGCAGGGGCCCCTTTGTTGGAATATACTTAATGCGTAGATTCAGCGATTTCTAAATGCCGTACTAAATATTACCCTCATAATTCCTCTTTTCGAAGCACTTTTTTTGAGGTTAGGAAGGCTTAAACTAACTAAGAAACTAATTTAAACTCTTATTTTCAACAATTGGATGATAAGTCTTTTATGCTGTGAAGTAAAAAAATTCTGCAGCCCTTCTCGTTTTATTGCCACTGATGTCTAGAAGCAGATCTGGTTGCATTATTTGCATCGTCTTCACGTAAGGTGACTCAAGTTACCTGTAAAAGTTGATGTGCAATTTGAGAACTTGACCTAAGCTTTAAAATACCTTATTACAATATTATCGAAATCGAAGGGAAATAAGATTCAAAATCCAAACTAAAGGGAAACTTAATTCCTTCATGAAGTATTGCTCTGAAATGAACATCGCTTGAGAAAAAAAATCGGGTTTAGCTTGTTCTACTTTAAAATACACATCAGGTTTGGGCCTCAACCCGGCCAGCCTGAGCGCCTGTGAAGACTCGATATGTATCTGCTGGCCTGTTACCCAGATATATGTATGATTTTAGTCCTTTTCGTAACCGTAACTTTTTTTATTGAAATGTGGACATGGAAACTACTATTTTATGGCGACTGTGAGTTACACTTACTTTAAGACCGTTTACGAAGCGAAGTAGACCTTCTATTTATACGGTTTAAATTACATGCAAATTTTGAAGCGAAGGATCAACGTTTACCTATGAGGTTTAAAATAACCAGTTACAGCAAATTATAACTTTGTAGTGTAAATTGCAAATTACAAACCTGCAAAAAAATTAGCCGCTCTCGCAAAACGTTTATCTCTAAAAATTACGAAATTGTCTAATCACGTAGAGGAAAATAGGTTTCCTTCTTCCATTAGGGGTAAAATTCAGTTCAAAGTTTACAATTGAAATTACCAACGACGGAGGCGTAACTAACTAGCTTTTTGGGGGAATCCTCGACGTTTTTCTGTTCTCCGTTACCATGAATTGGAAGCAAATAGCTCACTCGGTCACGTTTTGCTCGTCGTGCGTTAGATCATTTTCTCAGAATCCTTTTTTTTTTTACTTGGCATATATTCTGAATTATAAGAGCAGCCGATACCAGGAAAGTTCCTAAAGGCGAATTTTTTGTTGTCCTGCCTTGTTTGGTGCTGTGCTTTAACAAAGCAATAGGTGACCGGCGTGAGCATTTTTCGCTTACGCAATTCAAGGAACTTGCTCGCTAACTACCAACCTCCGTAACTCAATACTGACTCCATCAATTATACTTGTGAGCACAATACGCTTGATAAGGAACATGGTTAATCGTTTTCCATGTATAAAATAAGTCTGCCTTTCGTATCCATTAGCTGAAACTGGAGAAGGTTTCAAAAGAAACAGAACTTTGATTTCTTGCTTCGCTAGATTCGTTTATCCTCATTCCGACTTTTCTACCAAGACAAAGCCGAGTACATTACAGTTCCGACGTGAACACTGAGGTCTCAAGGGGAAAGCAGGTCATTCTGACCAGGTTAAGGCTACTTACCACTGAATTAACGCATAAACACTTATTTACCAAAGTAACAAAACCTAAATGTAGCAACTGTAGGTGTGACTTGAATATTTGTCATATATTGATTGATTGCCCCGCATTTGAACTTCAGCGGAAGGCAATGAGAGACCTTGCCAGGGACCAAAGAGTGACTTTTGATGCAAGTAGTGTGCTTGGTGAGGGATTCAGTGCTGAGCTGGTCCTTGAATTCATTACCAATACTGGGATGATGAATCAAATCTAAATGCCCCACGTTCTAGTTGCTATGACATCTGGCACTCTTACCTGCGACTGGTGCTGTGCCTAATTGGACCAAAGTAACCAAAGTAAGTACAGTTCCGAGTGTAGTTGATGTCAGTGCTGCTCTATCTTTGAGTGAAGCGACAGAGAGCAGAGGCTCGAATTAAAATTTCATTTATTTTCGTTCCAACATTGACGGAGAATCTGTTCCTCCGTCCACGTATTGATGAAGAATTTTTGTCTTCGTCCCCACATTGACAGAAAATTTGTTCCTCCGTTCACATTTTGACCGAAAATCGGTTCTTCCGTCCCCACATTGACAGAAAATCCGTTTCTCCGTCCCCACATTGACAGAAAATCTGCTTTTCCGTCCCCACATTGACAGAAAATCTGTTTTTCCGTCCCCACATTGACAGAAAATCTTTTTCCGTCCCCACATTGACAGAAAATCTATTCCTCCGTCCCCACATTGACAGAAAACCTGTTTCTTCGTCTCTACATCGATGGAGATTCTAGTCTTCCGATTCCACATTGGAGAATCTTGAGTGCTTTATTCGTTTGGTATGGAAAAAAATGAAATGTGTTGCTCCATAATTCGTCCAGTTGGTAAACGAAGTGTCCGAACTAGGTGAAGATGGTTGCATCATCTGAGATGCCGTCCTTGCAGCAGGTGAGTTTAGTCCCTAATTATATATTCTAAGTTTATTTGATTAGTTTTGGGATTTGCAATTGTTTTCTGGGAATTGGTTTGATGCCGGAATATTTAAACGAAGAATGGGATTCTATCCTAAATCATGGTTGTTATGCTTTAGAATTTCAAAATTTTCAGAAGGAAAAAAACTCTGCCCAAGGATTACTCTGTTCTGATGAGACGTAAATAACATTCATTCCTGTACTCACTAGAACATAAACAGTTGGAGCAACTTCACCATTTAGCATGGATGAAATCTTAATGATTCTTTTCGATGTAATTTCTTTAACACTAACTAAAAATTAGGTCTCTGGTACAACTCCTCTTTCGCACCAGTCGAACAGTTGTATTTTGTGCAGCGTTGTCTCTTACTGATGAGTATTTTGAATTTCAATATCATCATTACATATTTATGTGGATCATGAACATGAATATTTGCAATAATTTCGTTTTTTGTTGGTCAATCAATTAACACTTCACTTATTGGTCAATGTTGATTTTACTGTTGTCGACGATTTTGAAAATTTCGTTGCTACATTTCGGTATTTAGAGGCATTTTAAAACGTTTTACATGAATGATATTGTACTCGGAAATGCTTAGTTTTCGAGATATAGCATTGATAACGTTCATTCAAGAATAGCATTGACAGTTTCGATATGGCTCTTCCATCGTTTCGCGGACGCGGACCACGCGAAGTTTCTTGGCGGGAGACATCGGCCTCGAAATGGCCAAGTTAAGTTAGGTTAGGCTAGGTTTACTTAGGTTAGTTTGAGTTAGTTTATTTAACTAACCTAACCTCACCTATCGTTACGTTAAAACGGTATTTCAGCTTATTTACGTATCCGTTTGTTCAATTTTATAAACGACGTTCCTATAACTTCAAAGTTAAATACCTCGTAAACTAAGAATTTGCTAGCACAATATCATTCATGTGAAACCTCTTAAAATATGCCCTAATAGTTAAATGAGTCAATGAAAGTTTCAAAATCATTGAAAAGAGTATAATCAATATTGACCCACTTATTCACAAAGCACAGCACATTATTGTGAATTATTTTAAAGTAATAATGCAACAAAAAGCAAATAATTATTAACACATTCATTGCGGTACGACCCACCGGTGGGTCGTAGTTAGGTTTTTCCTGCTGCGAAACGACCCATCGATGGGTAGTTTTGAAAAATTCTGACAGCTTTTCTGAATTAATGGTATTTAACAGGCCCAGTGAATGTTTGATATTTACAAATTTGCTTATCACTTTTGACTTTAAATTTAAGTTGAATATTGAACTTCAGTTTAACCCATCGCAACTAACGTGTTAAATAATATTGCTATAAGTAAATAATTTTTGAAAATATCATTCTCAGGTTAATGGTAAATAATATAATTGGGAAATAAACAGCATTAAAATGACATAATTATAAAAATACAGCAGTAGAACGACGATTTCGCATCAAACTTAGGAAGTGCATAAATTTTTCCCACAAAAACTCAAACGAGTTCGATCCACCTTTAGCCCCTGGGTATTGCACCGCCTAAATCTGTCAAGTTAGATTGCATCAAAAGCGAAAGTTTCATCAGAAAACTTAAGTAATGGAGATGGAGATCCGGTATTGTTTTGCTTCTGATCCATCACTAGACTTCAAATCGAAAAGACCGAGGTGTACGTTCCTTCGATTGGATATTTGAAAGACGTAATTGCGCTGGATTCGTAATTCGTAGACATGAAGCTGTATAAAACGCTACTAAATGGATTCCAAAATCATTCATAAAAGGTTTTTTCTATTTTATTCATTTAGAAGAACAAACAAATGGAAATGATTTCGTCAGAAAGCTAGCGCTCTAAGGAATTGAAAAAAAGTTAGTGGTTGTACAAACCCAAATCATTTGAAATCCCAGCATAGTACACAACGTCGAGTTCTGCTAGATTTGGTAAGCGAGATAGCATGTCTCAACAGCGAAGTGAAACGATGTAGCCGACCTCGGGTAGTTTTCCTTGAGTATAAATTTATAAAATTCGAAATACGAACTTGAATGATAAATAAAATGCTATTAGAAATCACTTGAACACTTTGCATTTATTCACTAGCGTGTACTTCATACACAGTGCAAAAATTAAACCGACGAGCACATGGCCACAACAATGTTCAAAGCGACACATTACGATGTGAAACCCTAATAATGTAAAGATTCAGTCAATTGAGACAAAATCATAGTTGAATTTTATAATATTTAGTCAACACCTGTGTAATTTTTGCTTGCCCTCTTTTATTGACCAGTTTTTTAAATGTTTTGCGCACGTGAATCATACATTAATTTTCAGCGAAGACTGCTCAATTATTTTAATGCATTTAAAAACAATAAAGTAAAACATGACTATACCATTAACGTATCATTCATAAATTTTCATCACTGTAAGTAATAATTCAAGGGTAAACATTTCATTCTATAATAATATAACCTGTTTAGTTTAACTTGCTGTTTTAATCTCAAGTAAGCGCTTCATTTCAGAAGAAATCCTTCTGTTAGATAGCTTTCCATGTATATTCAATGAAATCGCTTTGATTTGATGAAAAAGTTCGGGTTCTAAAGCTAGGTGTAAAAGGAAATACACTCTCCGCGGTTTGTTAAGGATGACGCCATGATTTATTTGAGAACTTTGCTTAGTAATCAAGAGTTAGACGAATTCTTTTACCGCTTCGACAAGCTTACCCCAACTTTCACTGGCACGCGATTGATCCTAGGATTGCTAACAAGAAAGCTCGTCAGAATCCTACGACTGCCGACAAGGAGGCTTGTCAGAATCCTACGATTGCTAACAAGGAGGCTTGTCAGAATCCTACGACTGCTAGCAAGGAGGCTTGTCAGAATCCTACGACTGCCGACAAGAAGGCTTGTCAGAATCCTACGACTGCCGACAAGGAGGCTTGTCAGAATCCTACGACTGCCGACAAGGAGGCTTGTCAGAATCCTACGACTGCCGACAAGGAGGCTTGTCAGAATCCTACGACTGCCGACAAGGAGGCTTGTCAGAATCCTACGACTGCCGATAAGGAGGCTTGTCAGAATCCTACGACTGCCGACAAGGAGGCTTGTCAGAATCCTACGACTGCCGACAAGGAGGCTTGTCAGAATCCTACGACTGCCGACAAGGAGGCTTGTCAGAATCCTACGACTGCCGACAAGGAGGCTTGTCAGAATCCTACGACTGCCGACAAGGAGGCTTGTCAGAATCCTACGACTGCCGACAAGGAGGCTTGTCAGAATCCTACGACTGCCGACAAGGAGGCTTGTCAGAATCCTACGACTGCCGACAAGGAGGCTTGTCAGAATCCTACGACTGCCGACAAGGAGGCTTGCAGGAATCTTACAACTGCCGACAAGGAGGCTTGTCAGAATCCTACGACTGCCGACAAGGAGGCTTGTCAGAATCCTACGACTGCCGACAAGGAGGCTTGTCAGAATCCTACGACTGCCGACAAGGAGGCTTGTCAGAATCCTACGACTGCCGACAAGGAGGCTTGTCAGAATCCTACGACTGCCGACAAGGAGGCTTGTCAGAATCCTACGACTGCCGACAAGGAGGCTTGTCAGAATCCTACGACTGCCGACAAGGAGGCTTGTCAGAATCCTACGACTGCCGACAAGGAGGCTTGTCAGAATCCTACGACTGCCGACAAGGAGGCTTGTCAGAATCCTACGACTGCCGACAAGGAGGCTTGTCAGAATCCTACGACTGCCGACAAGGAGGCTTGTCAGAATCCTACGACTGCCGACAAGGAGGCTTGTCAGAATCCTACGACTGCCGACAAGGAGGCTTGTCAGAATCCTACGACTGCCGACAAGGAGGCTTGCAGGAATCTTACAACTGCCGACAAGGAGGCTTGTCAGAATCCTACGACTGCCGACAAGGAGGCTCGTCAGAATCTTCAAAATCGAATCCTTCTCCATCCTGTGGAACACCGCTTCCATCTCGTACTCCAGGACCCCATTTCTTCCTATCTCCATCTCCAAAGGCTCTCTCCCCTTCATATGGCATGAGATTAACTTCCTCTTCATCGCCTTTCAACGCGACAGGAGCTCTGCCTCCCAGGATTTCCTCCAACTCTGCACACAATGTTGGGTCTAAGCTGTCTGGAATGTCCACCTGCAATGAAACAGGCGGGCTTTAAAACACAATCAACTGATATTTTTTAGGATCTTTTAAGAATTCTGACGTGCAACTATGCTCGTCTGTAAAATTAATCGTGATTCACGTTTTCATTAGGCGAGTTTCGTTGTTTGCTTGTATATGTAAACGAGCACAAGTTGATCGTATTCGCTGAAAGAGCGAAAACAAAGAAAATGGCGGTAGGTTCGGAAGGCTCCGGATGAAACTACACTCTTTGATTTTAAGCAATTTTGGACACTACAAAACTGCTGATTTTAGTCGTATATGTACTTACTCTTTTACTTCTGCTTTTAATATCTTACGTGTTTACTTGAATCTGAACCAAGAATTTTAATTTAAATTTTAAAAAATCTTAAAATTCTTCATACGCCACTGACAGCAATCTCGTAAGTTCATCAAACGTGAAATAAACCATAACGTGTCAATAATTGAATTATTTTTATGATCATCATTCACGCTTGAACTATGCAAACAAAAATAATTCCAGCGTAAAATACTACACTTTAAAAATTTTTAATAGCGAGCTAAATGAAAAAGCAAAGAATTAGTTCACTATATCATAAAGGCCACTGAAAAATTGATCACCATCACTGATCACATTTTGCGCTGCAACTCGCCTTAAATGTGACGTAGAGATGGCCTCTCTCGTACGGGTTCCTCAACTTGGGAAATCCTTCAAACTCGACGTATTTCTCGGAGTTCGGCCCAACAGGAGTCCCTGGAGGCTGGTTTAGTACCAGTGTCCTGCCGTCAAGATGCTTCACGCACTTGTTGAATCCAGCAAGGGCTTCCAGTAAACTTATCTGAGAAGGACATCAAATTTAAAGTTATTGCTTCCATCTCGTATGGTTCATTAATTGGGAGTGCACAACGTCTTAATTTCATAACAAATGGTGCGTTCCTCCCTGCTTTTTTGAAACACTTGTGCTGTGATTAGTTTGCAGTTTCAATTGTACTAACTTATAAAGTAATCAATTTCAACATTAGAAACATGCATCGTGACTCGGGTATTGCTTTGCAAGGAAAGTGAACGAGTCAGTTAAGTACTTTTATTCTAGCTAAAGTATTTATTTATTCCTTGATAATTGGTGCCGTGATTTAGAATGATCGTTCTTCACGACTCATTTTAAATTGCGTTTTCTTTTAAGAAAATCCAAAGACCAGGCCTGTTCCTTCTAAATTAGATTCACGGTGCTAAATTGCGAAAACTTTTTTGTCATCTCGTTTGATAGAGGCTCTTCTTTTAATTACTTCGAAGCTAATAGGTTAACATTTCCGAAAGTGTTTCAGGGCTAACGCATTAGAGTTGCTACGAGCCTCCAAAAATTGGCATCTATCCTCGAGCAAGGACAAGGAACGCGTAGTCCCTTGTAATCGTGAACAGCTCAAGGTTTTTGTTCTCAACTTTGACTGGAATAATGGTGTCTCGAAGTTTTTTAACGAGGTCTTGTTTATTTTTTCATTGGGAAGCGTTTTTTCAATATTGGAATTGAGGGTTTATTTTATACTCACAGCCAATTGAACGGTCTTACAACGGTTTTTCCATGGAAAGATGGAAAGGCCAATGGCTTTTCTTCTTTCTGCATTAACACTTTGATCACGACAAGCTCAATTGTCAAAAATACTTGATCAAAATTAGATGGAGGGACCATTCAGTTAATGCTAGCTATTTTCAAAATTGTGCACTCCATTTAGCTTTAATTTTGACTTAAGTATTGAACTTCAGTTTGACGCATCGCGGTCAACGTCTCGTCAATGAAAGTGTAGTGTATTATGGACAGGTTTTATTTTTTGAATTTATCTGCAATATAAGAGTTACGCGATATTTTTTGTACTTCTGTTGCAAATTATTCAGTTAAAACCATCCGGTCGCGTTACGACCTCATTCTGTTTTTTAAATTGATTCAACTCGAAACTCTAATATTATTGTTAGAGCATTATCTCGAAGTAAATTTTGGTCCGCAGCATCTTGAAATAAGATTTGGTTTGCAGCATCTTGAATTAAAATTTGGTTTGCAGCATCTTGAATTAAGATTTGGTCTGCAGCATCTTGAATTAAGATTTGGTCTGCAGCATCTTGAATTAAGATTTGGTCTGCAGCATCTTGAATTAAGATTTGGTCTGCAGCATCTTGAATTAAGATTTGGTCTGCAGCATCTTGAATTAAGATTTGGTCTGCAGCATCTTGAATTAAGATTTGGTCTGCAGCATCTTGAATTAAGATTTGGTCTGCAGCATCTTGAATTAAGATTTGGTCTGCAGCATCTTGAATTAAGATTTGGTCTGCAGCATCTTGAATTAAGATTTGGTCTACAGGATCTTGAATTAAGATTTGGTCTGCAGCATCTTGAATTAAGATTTGGTCTGCAGCATCTTGAATTAAGATTTGGTCTGCAGGATCTTGAATTAAGATTTGGTCTGCAGCATCTTGAATTAAGATTTGGTCTGCAGCATCTTGAATTAAGATTTGGTCTGCAGCATCTTGAATTAAGATTTGGTCTGCAGCATCTTGAATTAAGATTTGGTCTGCAGCATCTTGAATTAAGATTTGGTCTACAGGATCTTGAATTAAGATTTGGTCTGCAGCATCTTGAATTAAGATTTGGTCTGCAGCATCTTGAATTAAGATTTGGTCTGCAGCATCTTGAATTAAGATTTGGTCTGCAGCATCTTGAATTAAGATTTGGTCTGCAGCATCTTGAATTAAGATTTGGTCTGCAGCATCTTGAATTAAGATTTGGTCTGCAGCATCTTGAATTAAGATTTGGTCTGCAGGATCTTGAATTAAGATTTGGTCTGCAGCATCTTGAATTAAGATTTGGTCTGCAGCATCTTGAATTAAGATTTGGTCTGCAGCATCTTGAATTAAGATTTGGTCTACAGGATCTTGAATTAAGATTTGGTCTGCAGCATCTTGAATTAAGATTTGGTCTGCAGCATCTTGAATTAAGATTTGGTCTGCAGCATCTTGAATTAAGATTTGGTCTGCAGCATCTTGAATTAAGATTTGGTTTGCAGCATCTTGAATTAGGATTTGGTCTGCAGCATCTTGAATCAAGGTTTGGCTGGCAGTATCTTGAATTAAGATTTGGCTGGCAGCATAACACCTCGCATTGTACGCATTGCTTGCTGCCGGTAGTGCAGTGTACAGTGCAGGCGATATTCTCGGCTTATGACTGAGTTACGAGTAAAGAAAGTGCATTGCATGTGAAATTAATTATCTTGAATGGAGTGATACAGTTTGATTACAATGAATTGGATCGTGCCTTCATTTAGCTTACATTATATATTTAAGAAAATCGAGTTTGTGGTTATTGGTCGGTCAACAGCATTATGAAGATTACCTCTGTGTACCACCAGTGGCGCACGTTCAGTCAAATTTTTGCATTTAATTTTTCCTGCAACGCTCATTAGCTCAAACTTATAACTTGAATCTCCTGTGATCATTTACTGTATCAACAGCTAGCTGCAAATTTAAAAAACGCTCTCTTGGCCTGGACAGAGAAAAAAGTCCTACTCATTTTGCGCAAAATCTTGTATGTGATTTTTTCCAGAATCTTGACACTGACAAAGAAGAATAGAGTAGTGCAGAAACAACGCATGGATTTGGCTTGCGTACATCAGTGGTGGGAATAGAATGGCCGATTATACGAGCCAAGTATACCAGTTATATTTATAACTAGTATAAGTATACAAAAGCAATTATACTGGTTTGAAACCTAAGCATTTTTGTTGTGCCACCCCGCATATCTTTAATCTATCCTCACTTCCTTCGTAGCTGTGCCCGGACCTCTTATCAGTATTAGAAATTTTAATTCACTTTGAGGTTCAATATTGTTAGTTTTAGTTTTGTTTGATATTCAGTTGCCGAGTGTAGTAATTGAAGTGCAATTTGTCAATGATTAAGTAATCTTCGGAATATTAGAGGCATATAAATTCAGTTCATATTAATAGGTAATATCAAAAGGAATATACTTATGATACATTTCGTAGCGTTTAATCTGAAAATAAAGTCCCAGAAACTAAACATACAATGGTTCAAATGTTGATTATGTGAAAAAATTTCAAAACGCCGAAACATTAGACCACACGTCTTAGAGCCGCTCTCTTGGGCTTTAATGTGCTGGTGTCCTTGCGTAACTATCAATAATTGTGAAAATGATTCTCTCCTCTAATTTTACTTTGATGCCTACGCGAGATTGATGTCTGAAGTGATGGGACTTTGAATGCAACTCGGAGATAAGTCTTTCTCCTCGCTCGTGCAGCCCTATTGTGTCCTATTCACTCACTCACCTCTACTTCAATCTCCAAGTCCATCCCTATTCTTCTGAACACGCTGTGCTCCTTTTCCGTCAAAAGAATATGCACGTCCCCAGCTGCATCTTTGCCGGGCAGCTGGTCACCCTCTCCGCTCAGGACGATCCTGCAGCCTTCCGCAGCTCCAGCTTCTATCTCCACCTAATTGCATCGAGGGATTGAATATCCAAAATAAGTTATGAAATGCTGATGAAAAAAAGAAATGCGGATCACCGTAGGGCAGGTTGTCCTTTCTAACGCTTGTTAAAAATTGTTTTTTTATTAGATGTTCTAAGGAGAATTATGAAAAAAGGGATTGATGGCGGATTAAATCATATGAAGCCTAAATACTTCACATGTTAACTGCTGCGAGACCCATCGGTGGTCACTGAGTAGATTTCCATAACGCGTTAGATCTACAGGTGGTCGCAAACTGCAATTTGATTAATACATATTTGAAAGCAGATGGTACTCTACAAATACTTTTTTGGCTATTTCAAAGCTGACTTTTGACATTAAGCTTAGTTGGTGCCGAGTCTTCAGTTTCAGCTTAACATCTTTTGTTAAAGTGTTGATTTAAAGAAGTTCGGTTGAAGTTATAAACTCTTTTAGCTTGAAAAACTTTCTGCGATACACTCCATCCCAAATTCGAACATTCTTTGAAAATCCGACTACCTTGATCCCTAAGACACCCTCTCATTAGCAGTATAAATACTTGTCCACCCCGTAAAGTTTGGCGTTTCTCTTGTTCCAGTCAAGAGATATTATAAGCCTCGACCTCCACCCTGCGATGTGTGCTTAGCGATGGGGCTCGAAGGAGTATCATTACGCTGATGTGCTTACCTCGGGTCTCGGCAAACTGGTCTTGGTTGGTGTATGCTAAGCTGCTCAGAGGGAACAGCAATGGATCTTTTTCCAGATAAACCCCACCACTAATACTACACATCAGTTCATTCACTTATAAATTTTGAAATAATGCACCTATTGACTTCAAATTACTCTCAAACGAAGTATTAAAGTATTTTTCGTTTGGGATGTAATTTGAAGTTGGGAGTAATTTGAAGTTGTAGCTCTTGTGTCTTCATTCCTGACTTTTTATTCTTATTTGAATCAGGCATGCTCTGTGAAATCTGTGGGGAAATCTGTGGCGACTCAGGGACCAAGATTTTGTAACAAAAAGAGCATTTTAGATCAAGTCCTTTCAGACTGGTGCTGGAATTGAAGCCCTGAGGAGAATGGATGGTTTTTGCATTAATGTCACTTCCGTTTAGTTTTGAAAGGGATCGAATGATCGTTTTCCGTAAAAATTCTATTCGAAATCAATCGGGCTTGTTTAACACTTTGATTGCGGCAACAAAATATTAAGTTCAACAACACCAGGCTCAAATTTAAAGTCAATTTTGGTCAAATATATTGACAATACAACACATGAAATAGATCTTGCCTTCATTTAGTTTTGATTGTATACTTTTGAAAATCGAGTGTGTAACAACTGGTCGGCCAGCAGCATTATGAAAATTTTCTCCGTGTACCATCGGTGGCGCACGTCACAGTCAAAGTGTTAATCGCAATTACAGTTATGTGAATCCGAAATATTTCTCTGAAGAAATAAACGTTGCTGAATCAGTTACTACATTGCATAGAAACTAGATGCCAAAGAACTACTAGAATTGATTCAAACTACTCAATCCAATCAGATCTTCTATCATTCACCCTTTGAGAATATCTGCGAAATGAGGAAATTCTCTGATATCTTCCCACCGTGCGCGCAAAGCCTCTCGCTTCATCGCACATCCGAAGCCACTCACCTCGACGATTTTTGCCTCGACGGCAACTTTTTGTCCCTCGCAGACAGAGCACCTGTCAGCAACGGCGATGACGCAGCCTGCGCCCTGACACTCCTGACATGCGCCATGCATCTCCACCACGCCCATGCCCAGCTGCTGGTACATCTTCTGTACGTGGCAGGGAACTCAATGTTAGCCATTGTTCAATTTCATATTTACTACTGGTGCTGCAAAATTGGGCGTTGTTCGTTGTCATATGTACCACTGCTGCGGCAAAGTAGGGCGTAGTTTATTGTCATATGTACCACTGCTGCGGCAAAGTTGGGCGTTGTTCATTGTCATATCTACTACTGTTGCTGCAAAATTGGACGTTGTTCATTGTCATATGTACTACTGTTTCTGCAAAATTGGACGTTGTTCACTGTCATATGTACTACTGCTGCGGCAAAGTTGGGCGTTGTTCATTGTCATATCTACTACTGTTGCTGCAAAATTGGGCGTTGTTCATTGTCTAATGTACCACTGCTGCGGTAAAATTGGGCGTTGTTCATTGTCATTTATATCACTGCTGCAGTAAAATTGGGCGTTGTTTGTCATAAGTACCACTGCTACGGTGAAAATGAGGCGCGTTGTTCATTGTAAATGCTACTGTAAAAAAAGCTTGGCGATTTTTTTGGTGACAGGAGAGTAGTGAATGAAAAAAGTTGTTTATTGTTTCAGCATGATAGTAATTGCTTGATGTTCATTGCTACCAGCTGGTTATTGAATGACAGGCGGTTTTCATTGTTACTAGCACGGTAGAAAATGCTTAACGTGTTTTCGTTTTAATAACAGGGTAGTAACTGTTGAATATTGTTCATCCCTACCAACAGGTCGTTAGATACTGGATTTTTTTCTTCTTGCCCCCCAAAATTCTGAGTTTATTTGAGTCATGGACAGAAAATTTAACATAATTCGTTTAGAAAGAGGAACAATTTCACTTACGAGGGAAATTTTATTCGATATAGTCGACGAGTAGGTCAGATAGTTTACATGATACTGCAATAAGATATTTCTCATGGGTATATCTGCTGGCGATGAAAATTATCATTAGGTTTCTCGTAGTATTAGATCTAGAAAATATCACCAAATTGGCTATCAGATTGAGGTACAACTCGAGTTGTGAACAAAGTTGTGGACAAATTATTTTTCTGAAATTTGTGACGCTGTGGCTTCATTTTCACGAATTCATCAGTTCCATTGAACCGTAAGTTTGAATATAGTGACTTCTGATTATTGAGGAGGCATTTTAATTCCGTTCTACATTTATAAACCATGCAACAAATAAACACCATGAGCACCGTAGGAGCGGTGTGAATGGAGTTTTTGGGTTAAAAGATTTCCACCGGATTACTTCTCTGCTGTCCCAAGCTAGCCAAGAACATTCTCCCGAGTAATTTTGCTCTGAAATATAGAATACGCAAGTTCAAGTTATGAAAACATGCCATTATAAACTGAGGCGCAGAGTGTGAATACTTGCGCATTTACTCGAAGCAATAACACATTCATTACAATAAACGATCAGGATGTTTTACTACTGTGTTTGTATTTGAAATACTATGCATTTAAAACAGCGCTTGTGCTTAAAATACCAGATATAAATTTAAAATACCATGTCAGTATCAGCGAACATCAAAACTGAGGCGAATTTTTAAGCTCACTTTGACTCCGGAACCCTGGCAGGTTGCGCACTTTTCTGTAGCCCCGCCCTCCCGACCGCCGCGCCCCCTACAGCTGTGGCACAGCCGCTTGCGACTTATTCGCAGCTTCCTTCTGCCGCCGATGAATAGCTGCTCGAGTGGCACTTCTAGCCGGTGCTCCGTGGGGGGTGGCTTGCTGAAATGCAGAGACAAATGCGGAATGTCAGGGTGTATGGGTAATTAATGATAGTACATACAAATGAAGGTGATTAATAATGGAAATAAATTGATGCTTTTGACGTGATTTCGATGCCTGTAGTTAGATAATCTAGAACAGATTTTGAATTGATTTTTCATGACTGAATAAATTCGCTCAAATGACGGATGATTTTCTCTGGTGTTAAAAAAGTAACAGTTAATAAGAAAGGTCAAAATAAGGAATACCTACACTAAAGGCATCATCATCAAATCCGTATACCATAATAATGTACCGATGCCCATGATGGAATAACGGCAAAAAATTACTTGAAATAAGACTTCATTAAAATATTTTACCCCGCAATTCTAGTTTTCAGTCAAGTGGCATGTCATCTTAACACGTTAAGTGCGGCGGGTTAAACCGAAGTTCAATATCCAGCTCAAATTTAGAGTCAATTGTAGTAAGAAATTTCGAAAATAACAAACATTGACTGGATCATGCCTTCATTTAACTTTCATTTAGTATTCATAAATATTGAATCAGTGACTGCTGGTCGGCCAGCAGCATCATGAAAATCACCTAAATGACCACCGGTGGGTCACGCCGCACTTAACGTGTTAAGAGTACTCTTTTTCGATCATTTTACCATCGTGACAACATATGTTAACAACTTACAACTGAGAGTAATCTCGGATAATAATGAAACTGCAGGTGACCACAGATCCCTTTATTGCTCGTTAAGCTTCTCCAGCGCCTACGAACTCATAATTACAACTTGCTTCCGATCACTTTTATATTTCCTAAAGAAAGTAGCATTTGAAAATTTCCAATTTCTGGTGATCCTCAAGCGAGTAGCGGGGCTTCCTATTCTTAAAGATTAATTACTTGGAAGTTTTTGATCGCTTCGGGCCTCCGGCTGACCGTCTGAGGAACTCAGGCAGTCCGTCATCATCGTCATCGTCCTCAGGGTCGTCCATCCCATCAGGCCCTCGGTGCCCGAAGAACATTTCGAAGACGTCCATAGGACTTCTTGCGTTGCCTCCGCCACCGCCCTGCAAATTTCAAAGTCATACTTTTAAGGAACCTGAGTTAACAGCTACCCCTTCACGTGGTCCTTTTTTCATGTGGCAAATCCCCCAAAAAAAGTGTTTCCAATTCTTCATGTTGCTGCCTCAAGGTGTAATTTTGATTAAGTTTATTATTATTAAAAGCCACTTCTCAAAATTGAGGTTTGCCTTTTTGAAATATTTTTTGAAATCAAATAATGAACGTGCACCTCACGAACGGATAATGAAATGGTTTGCGTAAAGAGCACTAACCAAACTCTCAATTCAATACAGGTATTTTGTATTGATGCAAAGCAGTGAAGGTTGCATGATGTCTTTTCGAATGCTTTCTTACGAAAGATCTGTGACACAAAGCTTAATGGGAGTGTTAACTGGTCGAATATCATTGCTTCGTGAGATATTGAAATAATTTCGAGCTACAACTTTTGAGTGGCTTTTCCCGAGTGATTCTATCTGCTAGCCCTACAAGCCATGGTTTCAAGTCGAAACACGTGATTACATCAGCTAGGCATCCGTATGTTAGAACATGTAACAGGATCTTGTCTTCTTCACCTCCAACAAAATTGTATTTACAGTTTTTTTTAGCTCTGATCGCCTTTACTACATAATTTGCACAATCTTTTATCCCATTCATGCGAGCCTCATGACTTTGAGAAAGTTTGCTCTCGGCAATTATTTTTGGAAAATGTAGCTCGGAGAAGAAATCTACGCTCTTTAAACCTTTAAGGTTCCAGGGGACCATAAGGTCCTCTTCGACAATAACCTTAGTATATTATAGTTTTTGTATAATTTCTTCCCTAATATCTTCTTTGAAGTTTAATGCCGAGGGAGAATTCTTTCCTCACTTTGATGTCGGTGACAACCTGATGCCAGTGCCAGTCTAATGGCTATGACAACGGTAATAGGAGTACAAAAATGCGGACGTAAAAGAGTAAAGCTTTGCTGGGCTCACACTAGATAACTTGGCCCGACGTCATCGAGAGAAAGCTGGAGTCTCACCTCGAAACTAGAGTCTCACCTCGAAACTAGAGTCTCACCTCGAAACTAGAGTCTCACCTCGAAACTAGAGTCTCACCTCGAAACTAGAGTCTCACCTCGAAACTAGAGTCTCACCTCGAAACTAGAGTCTCACCTCGAAACTAGAGTCTCACCTCGAAACTAGAGTCTCACCTCGAAACTAGAGTCTCACCTCGAAACTAGAGTCTCACCTCGAAACTAGAGTCTCACCTCGAAACTAGAGTCTCACCTCGACGCTCGAATCTCACCTTGAGAGCTTCTTCTCCTCCTACATCGTAAGTTTTCCTTTTGACGCGGTCGGACAGCACCTCGTAGGCCTGCTCAGAAGACCATACCATTAGCTAATTAAAACATGATTTTGGTGTTGAATGTGTGATTCATTACAGTTAATATCGTTCATACAAAGCCGAATTTATAATCTCACGCATCAAGTTTATGGGAACGCACAAGAATATTTTTTTCTAGTTGAGTTATGCCGAATTAAAAGAAATGTTATGGATTGAGTTCGTTTAGGGAAAGCCGCAATATTGAGGTTAAAAAATCTGGGATTAAGCTATAGTTGCGCCATAATGTCAGAACGTACTTCATTGATGCAATAAAAATTGTATGCTTAGTTTCGTGTATTTCTGGGTCTATCTTATTCTCTGCGGGTGTGGCGCTGCTGCACAAATTATTTGAGACAATGCACCGACATTCATTGGTCATGTTCTTATAGTCTTACAAACGTGTTCAAAATGTAATTTTTGTCTCATGTTGCGCGATACCTAACGAATATGGAGAGAATCCATCTCATCACACTTTTACTTGTGTATTCAATGCAGAAATTGAAGTCAAATAATCTGCGTTTCCGATTATTCTCCCCATTGTGTGAGCTCTATTACTGTTTTATTGGATATGTGGTACTTCGAGATCCATTTCGATGTTTGCCCATATTTTTGACTTCCATAATATTTATTTGAACCTGTATGACAAAGTTTGAATGCTAATTAACATGAAAAATTACATTTGATTCAGATTGAAAGTTCATAAATCCATGTGCACAAGTCCACAGGCAGAAACTTTGTTGCTACCTCGTAACAAAAAGTTTATAATTTTGCTTACCTGCGCTACCTTCTTGAAGTCTTCAGCTCCAACAGGGTTCTTGTCTGGGTGCAACTTGATGGCCAGCTTTCTGTAAGCTTTTTTGATTTCGTCTGGAGACGCATCTGGTGAAACTTGCAGGCGGTCGTAGAATTCTGTCTCCGTTACCATCTTTGCACTTAATGGGCCTAAAAACTCGGTTAATCTGTAATTTTAATTCATCGTTCACGAGGTATAAAAAAAATTCGGTACAAAGACAGCAAAATTTTGATACCTAGCGATTTAAAAAAAGAGGATCTATTGTAAGGTATAAGTAAGTATTGTGAATGCAAATAAGGTCAATAAACCAGTTCTCTATGCTGTGCAATAGTCAACCAAGATGGTTTCTGCAGATGCTTCGCAACCAATTAGTCCTGGGCTCTAACTAAATTAATTCAATCTAATCCCGGGTAAGATTTTAGCAATGGTTAAGTTGCTATCAGCATGCATTGTGTTGTGTGGATAAGGTTGTGAAACTAAAGTAATTGGAAATATACTTATTCAATTCAAATAATTTACACTCTTCTTTTTGTACATTTTTGTCCCCTTTCCGAATTGTTAAATCTCGTTAGAGTTATTGCATTTTGACAATAAAATAGCGACAACATGTTCGGATGTTCTAGTTCTATTTTTCATATTTCTTTTCCATTTCGTTTACTCCCTCTATACTGATTTCATTGGCCCTTGTCAATAAAAACCTCAAATTATGGGGAGCATATGAAAAACCTGCGGTCTTATCTTTATTAAAAACATGAATTATAGGGAATAAAATACCACTATGAGGTTCCAATCCTCAGGATAAGAACTGTTGGGCTACATCAGAAATAGATAGGCCTTCGGGAGTTGTATCTTTCGTGCCTACATTGCATTTTTTCAACATTATGCTTGCTTTGCTGCTTTTCAATTTTATTATTTTCCTTCTTAACGCACTTTTTCTATGCTCTGGGAATCCTGTGTGGCAATACACCACGTGCATAGATTCTTCTTTTTCTGCAGTCCTTTCTAAATAGTCCTTTTTCGTCACTCTTTAGATTGTCTGTTTTTTGCTGGGGAGTTTTAAACTAATTGACATGATAATATTATGAAATTCTAATCAAGAAACCAGAATAGGGAGGTAAAGCTTCTTTTTTGCTGTTCATTTAAATCATGTTTTTAGCACACTTGTCGTTATTAATTTAAGCTCATGGTTGCACTTACTCAGATACGAGCAAGATTTTGGACGTTCATTTGAAGTGAATGAAAAAACTAATTTATCAGAAAAAGTACTCATCTGTCCACTAGGCCGTTTTAAAGTTGATCAATGACGGGTTCTAATCCATCGTAATCAAATACATGTGTCCAGCGTTTATAATATTCGAACAAAGCAGTAGCTTTATAATATTCCTTCGAACACTTCGCATGGAACCTTCATTTTGGGTATGCAGTTCCTGACGAGATCCCACTCAGAGACCATACTCAACTTACGTTTTGCGCCATGAATATCTACACAAATTACTGAGCAGCTCACTTGCTGCGGCATGCATATAATTATCAGCAGATGCCGTCTGCCTGCAATTTCTGAGTCTCATACGCATGTTATTTTTAGTAGTATATATATGTAATTCTCCGCATCATGCACCTGTTACTTTCATCATACACAAGTAATTCGTTGTATCATACACAAGTAATTCGCTGTATAATCCACAAGTAATTCTCTGTATTCTACACAAGTAATTCCATGTATTCTACACAAGTAATTCGCTGTATTATACACAAGTAGTTCTCTGTATTATACGCGAGTAATTCTCTGTATTATACACAAGTAATTCTCTGTATTATACACAAGTAATTCTCTGTATTATACACAAGTAATTCTCTGTATTATACACAAGTAATTCTCTGTATTATACACAAGTAATTCTCTGTATTATACACAAGTAATTCTCTGTATTATACACAAGTAATTCTCTGTATTATACACAAGTAATTCTCTGTATTATACACAAGTAATTCTCTGTATTATACACAAGTAATTCTCTGTATTATACACAAGTAATTCTCTGTATTATACACAAGTAATTCTCTGTATTATACATAAGTAATTCTCTGTATTTTACACAAGTAATTCTCTGTATTATACACAAGTAATTCTCTGTATTATACACAAGTAATTCTCTGTATTATACACAAGTAATTCTCTGTATTATACACAAGTAATTCTCTGTATTATACACAAGTAATTCTCTGTATTATACACAAGTAATTCTCTGTATTTTACACAAGTAATTCTCTGTATTATACACAAGTAATTCTCTGTATTATACACAAGTAATTCTCTGTATTTTACACAAGTAATTCTCTGTATTATACACAAGTAATTCTCTGTATTATACACAAGTAATTCTCTGTATTATACACAAGTAATTCTCTGTATTATACACAAGTAATTCTCTGTATTATACACAAGTAATTCTCTGTATTATACACAAGTAATTCTCTGTATTTTACACAAGTAATTCTCTGTATTTTACACAAGTAATTCTCTGTATTATACACAAGTAATTCTCTGTATTATACACAAGTAATTCTCTGTATTATACACAAGTAATTCTCTGTATTATACACAAGTAATTCTCTGTATTATACACAAGTAATTCTCTGTATTATACACAAGTAATTCTCTGTATTATACACAAGTAATTCTCTGTATTATACACAAGTAATTCTCTGTATTATACACAAGTAATTCTCTGTATTATACACAAGTAATTCTCTGTATTATACACAAGTAATTCTCTGTATTATACACAAGTAATTCTCTGTATTATACACAAGTAATTCTCTGTATTATACACAAGTAATTCTCTGTATTATACACAAGTAATTCTCTGTATTATACACAAGTAATTCTCTGTATTATACACAAGTAATTCTCTGTATTATACACAAGTAATTCTCTGTATTATACACAAGTAATTCTCTGTATTATACACAAGTAATTCTCTGTATTATACACAAGTAATTCTCTGTATTATACACAAGTAATTCTCTGTATTATACACAAGTAATTCTCTGTATTATACACAAGTAATTCTCTGTATTATACGCGAGTAATTCTCTGTATTATACACAAGTAATTCTCTGTATTATACACAAGTAATTCTTTGTATTATACACAAGTAATTCTCTGTATTATACACAAGTAATTCTCTGTATTATACACAAGTAATTTTCTGTATTATACACAAGTAATTCTCTGTATTATACACAAGTAATTCTCTGTATTATACACAAGTAATTCTCTGTATTATACACAATTAATTCTCTGTATTATACACAAGTAATTCTCTGTATTATACACAAGTAATTAGCTGTATTAAACAGAAGTAATTCTCTATATCATACACGAGTAATTCTCAGCATGTGGTCTTTTTGCGTCATTGTTGTGTGACTACGGTAACTCCGTGTCAAAACTGCATCCTTTCAAAGAACTTAACTCGACCAAATTAAAAAAATTATTTTTCACTTAAATATTTACTCGTCTCATTTGCATTAACTGTCAAGTTTAAAAAAACAAACACACGAGGAGCCAAGGCTTCTTCAAGAACATTCTGTTACGTCCACCGCAAGTTATTTTTGTACCGATCGCAGAATTTCTAATGACCAACTCTTAAGCTTTTAAAAGTGTTGCAGCAATCTCTATTGATCTCAAAATTCAAGTTCAATATGAAAAACACTTCTGCATTTATTCCTTTCCTGAAAATTCACCGCACATTAGTTGCGGAAACGGTATCACTTGATCACGTACTGCAGTCAGACAACCACCATCACTATCCGGCTTCTATGAACTCAAATTTACGAAGATGGGAAACTTGATCATCTCATACCACATGCTCATATTCCTTTCGAGTTTCAATTATTTCGTCTGCTTTCAGTGGAAGTTTTCACGTTTGCTCTCGAGTGTTGCGAGAGCGACTAGCGTTGCCGCAACACAACGTCCGGCTGTTTACCTGAGCAATGTGCGGCACTCGCCTTCCTGTTCACGGAGTGAAATGTTCTCGTTTCTCGACCGTGTTTTAATCAGATCCATTACGTCCGGGATAACCTTTTGACATAAAATCACACGAGTCTTAAATCATGAACGTTTTCTGCAGTATGGTGAAGAGTTTCATAGTTCATAGAGGGATAATTTTGTTCAAGATTTCTCTCGATTTCCGCGCACGAGTAACTGCGCCTGGCAAGGTGCCACACAGCATGGCCCTCTGACAGTTTTATTTTAGCGAACGTCGTACAAACTTGGCTCATCGACGCGAAAATAACGCGCCACGAATCTGGGATATTTTTACTCATAACGTTTATGGTTTAATGAGATGCCTCATGAAGTTGGCCTCGTAGATTTGAGCTATTTTATTTTTAAATGCAGCTTGGAGAACATAACAAAGCCATGACTGAAATTTCACAACAATTCTGTTTTTAATCCGTTGAAAAATTACATATTTAAAACTATATTAAAGTTGTTTTGATAGGCAAGGGACAGTGGAAAGAAAGTTTGAAATTCTGATGAATTACCAGAGAGAAACTGAAAGCACTGCCTTAAATCCAGCAATGCGCAATAAAGCGCATGTGTACAAGAGCAGAAAACCATTTCAGCTCCTTCGCCAATGCTAACTCAAAAAGACCAGCTTGTTTACGCAGTAAATTAAAGTTACGGCGACGCAAAAATGCATTTCCAGGTAAAGAAAGAAGACGCCGGTGGGTTACGCTGCCTTGTAATGCTCGCTCCATTTCTGGGAGCCAAATTTGCTCTCATGAGCGCTACAGCTCCTTAGTTAAAATTTGCTATAATTTTCCTGCAGCGTGGAGGAACACGTGATTGTCGAGTCTCGAGATGAAAAATTGTTACAATTCCTTCGTAGTCACGTGGATATTTTCAGGCAAATTTGAAGCGAATTCAGTTTTTAATATTTCTGTTGCAAGCGTTTTGTAGAGGAATGTTAGATTTGTCGAGCTTGAGAAATTGAGTTCTAAAACATCTGTCTCTAATTTTTTTCTATTTATTTATTCACTCATGTATTTTTTATTTATTCATTCACATATTTAGGTACTTAATCGTTGAAATAAATGAACTGCAACGAAAAAGTCGGAAGAATCTGAGTAAGTATTGAAAAAATTTTGTGGTTCGGCATGAAAACAATATGACCTAAATTTATTACACATTCATCTGTAGGAATGTATAAAAATAAAAATATTTCAAAATGTTTATTTAAATATTTTTAGGGGTTCTGGTTTCATTTCTCGGAAAATAAACATTTGCGCAATTTTGGGGATAAGTTAATATATTCATCATGCCTAGAAGCCCTACTGATTTCTACATAAAACCTACATTCATGAAATTTTCATGTGCTAGCATCAGATGACAATTGACAGAGAGATTGACATTGACAGATGCGCGGTAGACTACCATTTTTGCGGACAATTGACAGATTAACATTGACAGATGCGTGGTAGACTAATTATCATTTTTGCTGACAATTGACAGTGAGATTAATATTGACAGATGCGTGGTAGACTACCATTTTTGCGGACAATTGACAGATTAACATTGACAGATGCGTGGTAGACTAATTATCATTTTTGCTGACAATTGACAGTGAGATTAACATTGACAGATGCGTGGTAAACTACCATTTTTGCGGACAATTGACAGATTAACATTGACAGATGCGTGGTAGACTAATTATCATTTTTGCTGACAATTGACAGTGAGATTAACATTGACAGATGCGTGGTAGACTACCATTTTTGCGGACAATTGACAGATTAACATTGACAGATGCGTGGTAGACTATTATCATTTTTGCTGACAATTGACAGTGAGATTAACATTGACAGATGCGTGGTAGACTACCATTTTTGCGGACAATTGACAGATTAACATTGACAGATGCGTGGTAGACTATTATCATTTTTGCTGACAATTGACAGTGAGATTAACATTGACAGATGCGTGGTAAACTACCATTTTTGCGGACAATTGACAGATTAACATTGACAGATGCGTGGTAGACTAATTATCATTTTTGCTGACAATTGACAGTGAGATTAACATTGACAGATGCGTGGTAAACTACCATTTTTGCGGACAATTGACAGATTAACATTGACAGATGCGTGGTAGACTAATTATCATTTTTGCTGACAATTGACAGTGAGATTAACATTGACAGATGCGTGGTAGATTACCATTTTTGCGGACAATTGACAGATTAACATTGACAGATGCGTGGTAGACTATTATCATTTTTGCTGACAATTGACAGTGAGATTAACATTGACAGATGCGTGGTAGACTACCATTTTTGCGGACAATTGACAGATTAACATTGACAGATGCGTGGTAGACTATTATCATTTTTGCTGACAGTTGACAGCGAGATTAACATTGACAGATGCGTGGCAGACTAATTATCATTTTTGCTGACAGTTGACAGTGAGATTAACATTGACAGATGCGTGGTAGACTAATTACCATTTTTGCACTACGTTAACAGTTTGAATTATTGTGCTCTAATTTTTGAATTACGATGGATTTGTAATTCCAAAGATATACGTAACCATTTTTGATTTTGATTACATTTTCTTGTTAGTGTCAATCCTCGTCAGAAGATCTTGTTTACTTCCAGAGTCCGGGAGTGCCTATATCGTTGCCATTGCAGATGGTTGCTCTATTCACAGCCACTAATGTTCGTTGTGAGAATGCTGTGATGATTTACTCTCAAATTATTAACGGAATGAAGGCTGTATTTTCATCATTCACTGCGTCCATTTAACAAGTTTTGTTCATTTAGTTCTGGTGAATTGATAAGTTTTTTAAACTTACCTTGTTCACTTCAGCCGTCCTAGTTATTTATTTTATGAAAGATGCAAAGCTCCAATTGAGGAGCAGCAACTTTTCCATTTACAGTCATTAGAGATGCCTGGAGGAAGATGAGAGGCCCTGAGCTGAAGGTTGGGTAGGCTTTTCTCTCGTTTAATTACTAATAGGTTTACATAATGTACCGGATCTTCTTATATCGGTTCACTGCTGTTTTTTATTAACCTTTATTCTTTTAGTTTTCAACTTCCATCATGTTTCATGACATTTATTCAATCAGATGTTCATTTTGCTCAAATCGTTGATTCACTACAAATTTCAAAGCGAGAAAATGATTATCAATTTAGTCATTTTATTAAAAAAAAATTGAAAACTTTTCAGAGACCAGCTCCATCATCAGTTCAGTAAAATACAAAGTATGATCATCCAAAGTAAGTATGAGAACACGGTAAATGAGAAATTCTTGTCTACAAAAAAGACAACTATGCATTAAAATTACTCCGAACGCACTCTACGCTGAACGCACTCTACGCTGAACGCACTCTACGCTGAACGCACTCTACGCTGAACGCACTCTACGCTGAACGCACTCTACGCTGAACGCACTCTACGCTGAGCGCACTCTACGCTGAGCGCACTCTACGCTGAGCGCACTCTACGCTGAGCGCACTCTACGCTGAGCGCACTCTACGCTGAGCGCACTCTACGCTGAGCGCACTCTACGCTGAGCGCACTCTACGCTGAGCGCATTCTACGCTGAGCGCACTCTACGCTGAGCGCACTCTACGCTGAGCGCACTCTACACTGAGCGCACTCTACGCTGAGCGCACTCTACGCTGAGCGCACTCTACGCTGAGCGCACTCTACGCTGAGCGCACTCTACGCTGAGCGCACTCTACGCTGAGCGCACTCTACGCTGAGCGCACTCTACGCTGAGCGCACTCTACGCTGAGCGCACTCTACGCTGAGCGCACTCTACGCTGAGCGCACTCTACGCTGAGCGCACTCTACGCTGAGCGCACTCTACGCTGAGCGCACTCTACGCTGAGCGCACTCTACGCTGAGCGCACTCTACGCTGAGCGCACTCTACGCTGAGCGCACTCTACGCTGAGCGCACTCTACGCTGAGCGCACTCTACGCTGAGCGCACTCTACGCTGAGCGCACTCTACGCTGAGCGCACTCTACGCTGAGCGCACTCTACGTTGAGCGCACTCTACGCTGAGCGCACTCTACGCTGAGCGCACTCTACGCTGAGCGCACTCTACGCTGAGCGCACTCTACGCTGAGCGCACTCTACGCTGAACGCACTCTACGCTGAACGCACTCTGCGCTGAACGCACTCTGCGCTGAACGCACTCTGCGCTGAACGCACTCTGCGCTGAACGCACTCTGCGCTGAACGCACTCTGCGCTGAACGCACTCTGCGCTGAACGCACTCTGCGCTGAACGCACTCTGCGCTGAACGCACTCTGCGCTGAACGCACTCTGCGCTGAACGCACTCTGCGCTGAACGCACTCTGCGCTGAACGCACTCTGCGCTGAACGCACTCTGCGCTGAACGCACTCTGCGCTGAACGCACTCTGCGCTGAACGCACTCTACGCTGAACGCACTCTGCGCTGAACGCACTCTGCGCTGAACGCACTCTGCGCTGAACGCACTCTGCGCTGAACGCACTCTGCGCTGAACGCACTCTGCGCTGAACGCACTCTGCGCTGAACGCACTCTGCGCTGAACGCACTCTGCGCTGAACGCACTCTACGCTGAACGCACTCTACGCTGAACGCACTCTGCGCTGAACGCACTCTGCGCTGAACGCACTCTGCGCTGAACGCACTCTGCGCTGAACGCACTCTGCGCTGAACGCACTCTGCGCTGAACGCACTCTGCGCTGAACGCACTCTGCGCTGAACGCACTCTGCGCTGAACGCACTCTGCGCTGAACGCACTCTACGCTGAACTAGATCACTTTTAAGGCGCCCCGAATATCAGGGCGATGCGTAACGCCTGCCGGAGCGCTGCTCCGACCCGCTCCTGAGGAGCAAAACTGGGCAGGTCTCACGGTGCAAGTTTCAGCGTCACACGTGACTTCGAGCTTTGTGTTAACATCAGGAGCGGATTTGGACGGATTTAAAAATACCGACACCGACCGGCGGGCAGTGGGTGCTAGGAAAACTTGGGACGTCCGCCTCCATTTATTTGAATAGTGTGCGCTGTTCCGCTCACCCTTAGCTCATCCCTTAGATATTCTCAAATATAATTTATTCAAAACTAGAAGGAATAATATGAAGTTCTGAAGAGATTTTTTCCATCATTTGATCTGAATATGAAAGTGAGGGACTAGCTGATTGGGGAGTCGATACATACAGCACATATGAATCTGAGTTTAGTGCAGATTTGAATCTGAATTTTTTCTGACTTCAAAATCCTAGAACTAGAGACTTCATCCAAAGATATCGCGAAATTCTGGATGAATGTGTCAAATTGTCAAGGAAATAATTAATTACTCGAATTACAAATTGAAATTCAATAATAAGACTTAATTGATGAAAAATTAAATTATTACATATAAAACAGGGCTTAATGGGGGGCTTTAAGATTTCCTTCATCACCTCAACACTTTTGTGGTAAAATCTGAGAAAACTTCAGTAGCTAAACGAAATCTAAATCCTAATTGAAAATGATACACCATTAAAAAATTTGGGTGTTTCACATACGCATTTTTTAACTAGCTGAACTTCCAGAAAAGGAACAGCTGATTTTGCCCAATTGAGTATGGTTCTTAGGAGAGATAGTTCTAGCAGTCGACGCTCTGAAACCTGTCGTCTGGCATGTGTGAATGGAAGACGTGTTATAAAATATTAATCCTGGTATTTATAATACCTGCTCATGTTTCAGTACTTAATTAAAATTTAGGTGTAAACATTAATATTTTTTTCGATGTTTTTACATTCCCATTCAACTTTTGAAATAAATACCTGCTGTGATGCTCCCTGGGGAGAAATGTTCTGAAATTGAATCTGACTCTCTTCATCCTCGGCAACCGCAGATTCAAACCGACATTTGAAACGTCAAATTTAACTGGATCCGCAACTGGAAATTAAATCCTGGGTTCGAAACAGGAAATCAGAAGTAATCCGTCCTTGCAGCATTAACATAAAGTTCAGATTTAAGCAGACAAATCCAATAAAGGATGTTTCAAGTGTACAATTAGGCTCTGTATTTAAAATTAAACAATTCGGAATATTTATCAATGTAGCTGTCAACTGCAGCTTAAATTTAAAATAAAAAGTAGGAATAGTTTGCCTCGAAGTCCCCACTGAATTCGCTAATGAGTGGACCGTCATTAGGATGCTAATGGGGCGGCTGCTAATTAAGTAAATCTTTAGAGAAGGGCATTTATTAGGCCTATAATTAGACCACTCAGGGCTTACCTGGGCACGAGCTCCGTCCTCTGCATCTATCAATAATTATTTATATTAATCGAATTTCTTGGATTTATGATCACGGCTTATCCCATCCTTTAGCTTACGAAGAGCGCACTTAGCGTTGTACGTCTCAGATAAACTGCACAATTACAAAGATTTTTGAAAATACCTGATAGTCATCCGGGGCGTCAAATGGGCTAAGCATTAAATACACCATAAAATTTTTACAAGTAACTGGCCTCTGCCGTTCTATTTACAGAATGAAGTCCTATTACGCATGTATTTTATTGTATTAAATTGGATACTCGAAAAAAATTATTCATTTGAATATATAACCACTAATCAACTGATATATTGCCACGGGCTATAATTACATTGCTTGAACCAATCTGTATTTCCTAAAGAATTATTTTTTTCAAAAAAGTGTTCAGAATCCGTGCTCATGATTGCAGAGAGCCCCAAACGCTCATTCCCCTTCTCAGAGTCTTCTTTTCATTCCCACATTCAACACGTCAACCAAACAGAAGGAAATACATTTTACAGAAGAACACATGGCGTCGACCACACAAGGCATGTGCGCTCCCCAGATCTGTCGAGCTTCCGTCTCCGCTCACGGCCGCCTCAAGAAAGCCCTCCGGTTTGATGCGTCGCATAACGCGACGTCATTTGCATCGGGGAAGAGATTTAGCTTGTCCGTGTATGTACAACGTCGTTCATGTTTCGTTACCCGCGTCTCGTGGCTCTTTGCCAGTACGCGTCTCGCTGCGTCCAAATTGACAATTGAAAATTCACGAACGCAGATCGAAGGGGAGTTCAATTTTGTTTCTTCCTGGGCGATAATAAAATTTGATGCTGCTGCTGCCCAAACATTGAAAAGAAAGGGTCTTTAGTTGCATTTACCTTGATTTATTTTGTTTGTCTAACTTTGGCCTAAGAAATGTTTGGTGGGAGCCAAAATTACTGTTGATACAAATTTTACTGATGTTATTGATAACTGGGGAGCCTAACTTAATCTTACTGATACCGGGGTTCTGTAAATAAATTTTATTTATTAAATTCAGCTTCAAAATGAAGTAACTGGAAATTTAATTCGTACTTTTAACATTTTTGGTCTCATTGAAACACATTCGCCCAACGTAAGAGTGAAATACGGTTAGAGAAATTCTATCCCAATAGCTTGTAGTTATTCTTCGCGAACAAATCCCATGTAGGGACAGCTACCATTGTATTTGTAGGAATTAGCACTTCCTGGGGGAAAATGTGAGGTTCAAATATGCGAGTTACGTAGGCCTTTTTTGGTGAAATGAAATATTTGGTTTTGTTAATACGTAATTGTCATGTGAGCCACGAGTGGTACATGGAGGGAATTTTCATAATACCACTGACCGACCAGTAGTTACGAACACAATTTTTATAAATAATTAATCAAAGCTAAATAGAGCCACGATTCAGGTAATGTTTGCTACTCTCAAAATTGCTTACGACAATTGACTTAAATTTGATTTGAATACTGAACTTCAGTTAAACCAATTGTGGTCAAAGTGTTAAAATTCCGTGCCCGCTGACACGCATAGGACTCTGCCTCAGAATGGAACTACCACTTGGTTTTCTCACTTCACGATCTTTGTTTCGTACAACTCCGCGTGATTTGTGGAGCGGGCTACCTCATATGTATAAATTTTATGTTGAGCATCTCAACGTAACCATAAACTCTGAACTGAACACGATGAGTAGATTCACCTACCTGTTTATGAATCATTTTCTTGCATTAGCGTGCCAGATGAGCTGCATAAGTTGCTCTCAAGAGTTCCGGTTCCGCAAAGCCGCCTGGCCGACTCGATCAGTGTGCTCTGAGACCTCTTAGAAGTAGGATGTGACAAATGTGCTTCTCCGAACGCCGTGACTCGAGAGCGGCATATGCGTCTGATGAAATAAAGCCAGCAATCCTGAAATTTATCCATTATAAGGTTACTTTCGGAACCTTAAGGTTTACTAGCGTATTTGGAAGAAACTCAATTTACTAACTGCAAAGAGCTGCAAATCAGACATTGATTTAGCCTAACAAAACAATTATTGTTGAAATAAAAGATCTCGATGGAAAATTCGTAACGCTAGTGACATTTCAGTGCAGGCTAGTTACATATGAACAATAAGTAGCTTTAGGAAGTTCAAGTTTCTGCCCGCGTCTTGATTGAGAGACGGCCTTTTGTTACTATCATTTTTGTGCTGTTAATTTGTACACAATAGTGACGTGTTCATCACCCTCGGTGGGGTCAATTATTGTATCTATGGTAATTAGCACTACTTAGGGGAGAGTGTGAGGTCTCGAGCTGATGTTCGGGTAGCCGTACTTCTGTTGAAAAAATAGATCTTCGTTTCAACCATCCTTTTTTTGGCTTCAGTTCCGATTAAGGCCCGCTTCAGTTACACGTCCAATTTAATAGATGGCGCTATAGGTTAAAACGCAGAATGGTCAAATAGGACCGGCGACTGGTCAACGCCATGGTCTGGTCAACGCCATGGTCTGGTCAACGCCATGGTCTGGTCAACGCCATGGTCTGGTCAAAATTCGGATCATGAGGTGTTCAAGGCAGAGTCCGACCAAGTTGGGTCGAGAAAGGCCAAGTTCAGATCCTGCGGTGATGGTTACCATTGGCTCCGGCTGGTGGAATTTTTTGTAAGTTTTGCGGGCCTTAATCGGAACCGTACCCCTATTTTTGTTTCACTGTTGTTCTGTTTTTCAGTCCACAATACTTTTATTTACTTTTTTTGGTTCATAAACTCATTTCCTAACTAACTGTTTCTACGCGCGAGAAATCTCCTGTGAGAGCACATTTTGAGCATAGATTCCCCGTTCCCTTAAGTTTAAACTGAATGGTACTTTGTAAATGGTACTTCAGAACATCTCTGTTGTTGTTAGGCAACTAACTTGAGAGAACTAACTTGAGAGAACTAACTTGAGAGAACTAACTTGAGAGAACTAACTTGAGAGAACTAACTTGAGAGAACTAACTTGAGAGAACTAACTTGAGAGAACTAACTTGAGAGAACTAACTTGAGAGAACTAACTTGAGAGAACTAACTTGAGAGAACTAACTTGAGAGAACTAACTTGAGAGAACTAACTTGAGAGAACTAACTTGAGAGAACTAACTTGAGAGAACTAACTTGAGAGAACTAACTTGAGAGAACTAACTTGAGAGAACTAACTTGAGAGAACTAACTTGAGAGAACTAACTTGAGAGAACTAACTTGAGAGAACTAACTTGAGAGAACTAACTTGAGAGAACTAACTTGAGAGAACTAACTTGAGAGAACTAACTTGAGAGAACTAACTTGAGAGAACTAACTTGAGAGAACTAACTTGAGAGAACTAACTTGAGAGAACTAACTTGAGAGAACTAACTTGAGAGAACTAACTTGAGAGAACTAACTTGAGAGAACTAACTTGAGAGAACTAACTTGAGAGAACTAACTTGAGAGAACTAACTTGAGAGAACTAACTTGAGAGAACTAACTTGAGAGAACTAACTTGAGAGAACTAACTTGAGAGAACTAACTTGAGAGAACTAACTTGAGAGAACTAACTTGAGAGAACTAACTTGAGAGAACTAACTTGAGAGAACTAACTTGAGAGAACTAACTTGAGAGAACTAACTTGAGAGAACTAACTTGAGAGAACTAACTTGAGAGAACTAACTTGAGAGAACTAACTTGAGAGAACTAACTTGAGAGAACTAACTTGAGAGAACTAACTTGAGAGAACTAACTTGAGAGAACTAACTTGAGAGAACTAACTTGAGAGAACTAACTTGAGAGAACTAACTTGAGAGAACTAACTTGAGAGAACTAACTTGAGAGAACTAACTTGAGAGAACTAACTTGAGAGAACTAACTTGAGAGAACTAACTTGAGAGAACTAACTGAACTGCGAAAATGTGAGGTTCTGAGCTGAGAATTAGGTAGGCATTCTATTTGTTTAATATAATCCCGTATATTGTCCTGTTGATCATATCGAATGTGTGCGACTTTGATTGCGTTGAACATTTGCTTTGTGGGGGCATTTACTTTGTGTGATTTCAGCTGTGTGTAATTTCAGCCGTGTGATGTCATACGTGTGCAAAAACTATGTGCGAAATTATTTTTCGTAAAACTTTGTTGCACCATCTTGGAAAAAAGAATATAGTTTCACAAAAAAAATCGTATTCAAAAACTTATGTCGATATTGAGCTTAATGCGCTCACGGAAATTGAAAATTCTGTTCCTAAGAATCACTAAAGGAGCGCATTTAAAAACGTTTTACATGAATGACATTTTGCTCGCTGATGCGTAATTTTCGAGTTATTCAACTTTGAAGTTATGGGAGCGTCGTATATAAAAGTGAAGGAACGGACACGTAAATATGTGATCCGGTATTGACGTAACGATGGGTGAGGCAAGGCTAGGTAATGTTAGGTTAGCTAAATAAAATAACATAAATCAACCTGAAATAGCTTACCCTTACCCAAGCAGACGATGTTCATCCCGCCAAAAAAGTGGGCGCGTCCCGCCAAAAAGTGGACGTATTCCAACAATGCAGCGACTAAGCAACCGACCATATAATGTTATTCCTACTAATTAACTTAAGTTTAAACTTACTTATGGTCTAGTAGTTCATTCATCCAATCGTATCCTCTTCTTCTGTGCTCGCGATAGCCGTGTGCTATAGGTTCCGCCGCCGTGCGGCCGGGACCCGGGTTCGAAACTCGGCGCTGGCAGTGGCGATTTTCTCTGTTGGGTATAGGAGAAAAAATTCCAAGCACAATACCCCACTCTACCCAGGTGTCTGAAATGGGTACCGGTCTTGACCGGGGGAAAGCGTCATGGCGTCCTGGCGTTAGTTATAAGGCATTTGAAAATCCAATGTACAAGGTGATATGTATCAGGCTTGATTGGAAATAAAGCATCCGTAGATGCCTTCATTATTATATTATTATTATTATTATTTTTGAAGTAGAATGGTTCTTTTGTTCATTTTGTTACCGACGTCTTTCTTTGGTTCACAACCGTGTTTTTACTATCCCCTATTATTTTCTTTTGAAATTTTATTTTGTTTCATAAACTTCTTTCATTCTTGCTGTTTCTATGTGCGAATTGTGGCTCACCCATTTTGCATGGATTCCCCGTTCTTTTACTTCTGCATTAAATGGAGCATTCTGTTTTCCTCTTTTGAAATCCTTTGTTGTGTCGTTTATCTTATAATTAACTTAAGTTTAAACTTACTTATAGTCTAGTAGTTCATTCATCCAATCGTATCCTCTTCTCTCACTTAGGAACACTGTTTTTGTGGATAAACATATATATACTGTAACTAAACTCTCAACAAGCTTCTTATCCCATAATCTAATTCACTTACCGTAAATCATTCGTGCAAACCTCATTTGAATTCGTACTTCGATGCAGCATGAAGCTGAACTGAATAATTTCTGCGTGTCTGTCGGTGACAGGGAGCGAGGCGTAGTTTGTCTTCATTGCATCAAGAACGCGGTCATAACAGCGCGTCCTTTAGCCAAGTGGATTGAAACTTCTCAGAGGGAACTTTCGCAGCGATAATGCTCAAAAATATCCATCCCCTTTAAATTTAAATGCTGCGCTAAACTTTTGCGTGATCATGAATGTGCTCATTTAGGATTGAAATTATGATGCTGCTTAGTAACTTCAGAAAGCACTTCCAGTAAGCCTAATGAGTTCTGCAACGGTGCTCAGCTTTCGAAATTATTGTTCTAGGATTTGTTTTTACTAGTGACAATTTGTGTGCACAATGTACAAGGCATAGAGTTATTTTTTCAGGAGTATTGCAATATGGAGGATTTTTCTATCAGTTTGAAATTGTAGTCTATCGAGAGTATTCAACGTGCAAAGTGTGGCTAGTCCAATGCGATATTTAACAGTGAGTTTATCAAGTTAAACAACATGCCTCATTATACGCAGGCTTACATTGCTGGTGCTGCTGCTGCTCTTAACACATTCATTGCGGTATGACCGATGGGTCGTTTTGGGTCGTTTTGAAAAATTGGGTCGTTTCATCGATGGGTCGTTTTGAAAAATTCTAACAACCATTCTAAATTAGTGGTATTTAACAGGCCCAGTTAATGTTTGACATTTACAAACTTGCTTATCAAGTTTGACTTTAAATTTAGGTTGAGTATTGAACTTCAGTTTAACCCATCGCAACTAACGTGTTTTAAGCTCCGAGCGCTTCCAAGAGTTTCGTATAATGGGCTCGATATAACCTGACGTGCTCCTGACATTTTTCAGCGTAAGATGTTGGAATAATTTCAAACTTAAGAAGCATAGGGGAAAATGTGAAGTTCTGAGCAGCTGAGAATTAGGTAGGGTGTTTTTTATATAAAATATTTTTCAAATTATGAACCATCTTTTTTCGGTTCACTGACGTCCGATTTTTAAGCACCTCTGACTTTCTTCTTTAAATTTTACCTTCTTTCATAAACTTCCTTTATCCTCAACTTTTGTTGAGGATAAAGTGTGCGGGAAGACACTTTGTTTGAGCGTACTAAATTGAGCGTTCATCATTTTCCTCCTTGAATATCTTTGTCGCAGTAAGGGAGGTTGGAACCAACTATAAATCAATGAATCCCAACATATGGCGGAAATACTTAGTGTATGACCTCTGTGGTCGTTGAGATCAAAGGCGTTAAAATTTCTCAGTATGCATCAAAACATATGCAAAAGTCTCGAGGCTGAAAACCAAATTCTACTTGAACTTGGTTAAGGTATAAGCTTAATCGCTGTCTAGAAATGTTGACAATATTCAGCTGAACATCGTTCATTTCTTGACTCGAAAATTAACAAAAAACACAAAAGCAACTGCCATTATTCCCGTTTCCACCAGTCACCATGGCCAGTTTATTTTTATTAGAATCTTCTCGTTCCCTGATTAGTTTACAAATTATAAGTTCATTAAGTTTCGCGCGAACCTAAAGAATGCTGAAGTTTAGACGCGAACTATACGGGAATTAGAGCTAAGCTGTGCCTTCCCTCTCTACCTCATCACCGGCCGAGAGGAAGACAAATGTCTTCCAACTTTCCAAGGAATTTGAGACCTCCCCGAGGCATGGGCATGTTTCCAGGGCTCTGCATACTTCACCCATGGGGTGTTTGTTAATGTAAATACGTAATGAGTTTCACTGTAGTAATTGTGTTAGTTGAGCAGAAATGTCTGTTGAAGTCTTCAATAATGATTTTAAGTTGTAGCGAAAGGATTCGTGTCGTTATCATAAACAACACTGTTCGTTGACCTATTTTATGCGCATGTATGCATGCACATATTCGTAACGATTTCATAATACATCTGCATAATTTTCTCGTACGTCTTAAATTACATGTCTCGATTTACAAGCACGGTCACTAACGAGAGCAATAAAAAGCAATGTTACACACTTTGTTAACATACGTACGAAAAAAGGTGGGCCATTTTCATTGCAAGGACCGCATCGCGAGAGAATGCAAAGCGGAGTACAATGAAAGTTGTGTGAACGTGAAACTTGTCCTGCGTGCCACGCTGTGTGGGCCAAGTCTGGGTAGCAAAAGCCGTAGACAAATTGAACCGTCGCCGTGTTGCTTAATGGTTCCTCTTGCCAAGCTATTCCATGGCAATCTCTGCTTCGCTATTTCAGAGCAACTTCCGTCACGTTATTTCCTCGTGAACTGTGCCAAAGTGTTTCACAGTAATTTTTGTCATTTTTCGGAGTAATCCTAATCTCCACCGTATTAGGGAAACTTCCGCTATGTTTTTGTATTTTTTCATAGTAGTCATTGATAGAATTAGCTAAAATAACCTGAAGTAGTTACTACTCCCACTTTTCAGTATTTTCGGAAGAACTATGCAATTGAATCTCTGTTTTGTTTGCACAAAACCCCCTTATCATATTCTACGTTCGTTCATTGTTTCCGTATAGTTCATTCTAAAGTTAAAAGTGTACTCAGTCGAACTGAAGCATCGTAGGAGAGCTTCGTTGATACCTCCTACTCATCGCGAAACCCTTGACTTTGTCACCTACGAGTTATATTTTTTCCCCAAAATCATGCCCTGTTTAAAAGTGTATTTAAGAGGGAATTTTCCATGGGGTTGTCTATCATCTGAAGCTGCTTCCTCAATTTTAATCCTCTTGCTTTGTATGAGTTAACACTGTCCTCATAAAAATGAACATACGAGGATTAATTTCAGTCATCAAATGGAAAGCAAAATACGAGCACAATTAGGGCAATTCTAAGAAACATTTAGTTAACCTTCATTGTATTGACTGAATAACCTGGTACTTACCAAACACTTTACCTTCGATACGCGGGATTGTAGGGGAACTTGAGAATATCCTGGAGAACTTGCACTAGAGTTTGCTGCTTGTGTCGGCCCGACCAATGCAGGTGCATCCGAGAGAACAATCTATACGTAACTCGAGCGGGCAGGATGTTGACACTAGACCACATCACGGAGTAAACACGGATCAAAACGGATTCTTCGGGCATTTTGCCATTGATCTTCATGCTTACTGCCTTTGATCCGTCACAAACGATTGAATCAGTGCGAAGTTATTCGACGAGAAAAGGAATTTCAGTTCAAAGGTTTTACTGATCCTTGAATTTGTGAACGTAAATTATGAAAAATATCGGTAATCGAAGAATTATTTTGTCTGTACTAGCTATCGGTTGTCTCGACTTGAGATATTGCTTAATCTTTCCAATGCTGGAATAACTTTAGAAACCGTAATTCATACTAAATACGCTCCCAGAAATTTTGTCGTGCCATTTGCATCCTACAAAGTTGTCAGTTAAAATTATTTATTTCTTTTAGAAACTATTGAGAGGGAGTTAAGCTCACATCGAAAAATGTAAAACTACGGTAATACCACCTCAATGAGATAACAAAGCGTTACAAGTTTGTTGCAACCAAGATCAATATTTCGTTTTAGGGACTCGAATTATCGTGCTGAAGTTAACAAGTGCTCAATTTTTATCAGTTTATTTCAAAATTGAAGCATATTATGTAGTTCAAAAGATATGAGTGTCTTGATCAGAGAGATTCAGTTACGCAAAGCATTTTCATTAGTTACAAAGGGAACTCGCGTCAATATTCTAACAGCGAGTTATAACCCCGTGGAAGTGGTGACGATATAGACGACCCAAAATACTTGCAACATCTGAGCTTAACATACTACGAAGATTTACGAAAATATTACTGCTTCATTCACAACCGAAAAATTGAATTTTTTCTTTCAATCAGGCGAGGAGCGAACATTACCTTATGGAGGTATCATTCCATTGTGATTCTCTGCCCAATCAACATCACCGAACTATACAGACTCCCAGAACATTGCGAGTTCGACGTGATAGTGAGGAAGTTCTGCCTCGTGCTCTTCGCAGTTTCCCTGCGGTCGAGGAAAGTTTGGGAGAGCATCAAAGCGGCCGGATTAATTAGGGGGATTTAGTGACCTGGAAAGATCGATTACCGAGCCATTTATACAGTTTTCATGCTACGTAATCACCATCCCCAAACATGCAAGTAACGTGGAGTTCAAGTTTGATAAGCTCAAGTTGCGTGCATGGGTCGTCGCTCTCCAAAGATACTTCAATGCATGGGAAAAGCTTCAATATCCCACCGTCTGAAATTGCATTAACTCGTTGACCTCGATGTGAGCCGACGGTGTACACGGAAGGAATTTGGTACTGCTACTGACCGACCAGTTATCACAAGCTCAATTTTTATAAAGACTTAAAGGTAAATGAAAGTACGATCCAGTTAATGTTTGCTACTTTCAAAATTGCTTACTCCAATTTCCTTTAGAGGTGAGTTGAATATTGAACTTCAGTTTAACCCATCGCAGTCATCGAGTTGAATAATATTACCCTGTAGTCCAGTGACGGCTCAGTAATGTTGATTGGCACGCAAACTGCTTCAGGTGATTGTTAATTGGTGGGCTTTCCAGATGCGAAACAGTATAGGAACTTGAAAATATGAAATTGCGTTAATCTGACCAGTTTGCAATATTTCATATATTTTTTTAAACATCATGCATTTCCCGTAGCATTTTCTCATTTTTTTTAAAAGTGTTACGCTCGTACCTTGTACAGAAAAGTACAGGAAAATGGTTGAGTGAAATAAAATTTCGTAGACGCGTCCTGATAGGCCTATGAATATTAAATTTGTGTTATTGTTAAGGTATATACCTTGTAAACTCTGGTCTGGGACAAATGTGAACCACTAGGTAGGTAAATTTTTCATAAACGCACCAGTGTAAATGTATAACATTTCAAATCATCACAACCTCCTTCTGAAGGAATTTTATCATACGATGACAATATTATCGAGCACTTATATTTGTACATTTCTTTCAAATGATGGAAACTTATTCAAGCAAGTATATCGATTTTACCAATCTGCATTTTACAACCAAACCAAATCCACTTCACGACCCGCACAATCGTATAGTCCACGTGTTCATTTTCCACCCGTGTTTTAAATTTCAAATTTTTTCATTTATTTGCATAACTACTGTTTAGATAGTAAAACTAAGGCGGGTAAAAACATCTTTCACAAAATCTCACGATGTATTTTAAAAATAGAGCTTTCGAGCATATCCATACTTATTTTCAATATCTGGAATAATAAATTGAAACATGGTAAATACAGTACATGAATACAAATTGTTAATGGAAATTAAATGAAAAAATTAGGACAAGATATTTAGAGGCGCAGAAGATGACATATCATTGAGACTCGGTTTAAATTGATGAATTATGATACTTTCTAGTAACTTAAAGCTATGTTTATTACAGGTTGAGACTATTTTGAAATTATCAGTGCGGATTGGATGGTCAGATTCTAATGCGTGATCTCTTATACTGCTGTGCAATGGGTTTGACACTCTATTTCCCGTACGGACCGACACCCCCTTGTGCTCAGCAATGCGTGTTGCAAAATGGCGAGCAGTCTCACCATAATAAGTGGCCCCACACTGGCCACACGTATATCTATAGACCACGCAGCTACCCAACAAAGTGGGACATAGCTGAGCACAAGGGGGTGTCGGTCCGTACGGGAAATAGTGTCAAACCCGTTGCACAGCAGTATAAGAGATCACGCATTAGAATCTGACCATCCAATCCGCACTGGTAATTTCAAAACAGTCTCAACTTGTAATAAACATAGCCTTAAGTTACTAGAAAGTATCATAATTCATCAATTTAAACCAAGTCTCAATGATATGTCATCTTCTGCGCCTCTAAATATCTTGTCCTAATTTTTTCATTTAATTTTCATTAACAATTTGTATTCATGTACTGTATTCACCATGTTTCAATTTTTTATTCCAGATACTGAAAATGAGTATGGGTATGCTCGAAAGCTCTATTTTCAAAATACGTCTTGAGATTTTGTGAAAGATATTTTTACCCGCCTTAGTTTTACTATTTTTATGTAAATTAAGCTTTCCCAAGAATAATTCTACTGTTTAGATGCTAGATGTGTAACGAAATAGATTGGCATGGTCATGTGCACAAAACCGTGCACTGTTGCTGAACAAGCGGAGCATTTGGGGAATTTGAGCTCAAATCACTGAATTTTTGTACACTGTGTGTTCAATTCAATTACCCTCTGTCTACTAACGGTATTTCCAGTACCAAAATGGCCAGTGCTTCCAGTTTAGGGAAATTGACAAAATTTCAAGGTAATTTAGTGAGGGCTCGGGCTATAGGTTAGGAGGCCTTTTTTTTTGTTAAAATATAATAGGTTTTTGTTTTGTTACGGACCATCTTTTTTCTGTTCACTGCTGTCCTGTTTTTTCAGCGCCTACTACTTTCTTCTTCAACTTTGATCTTGTTTCATAAACTTCTTTCTCATCTTACTGTTTCTATGCCCTTTCTGCATAGACTCCACGTTCCCTTAACTCCATACTAAATGGTGCCTTCTTCCTTCTTCTCTTTGGATCTCATTTGTTGAGGATAAGGAGGCTTAAACTAACTAATAATCTAATCTAATCTTCTAAGTAATTTAAGAAGCATGTGAAAATTTTGAACTAGATGACAAAATTAGGGCAAATAATAGCATTCATGCAACTATTTTCAAAGTTTCCAGAGGCCTTGCTCGGAAAATTTGCGATTGACTTCGCCTAAGTTTAAGTTTCATGGTCTGTGCAACACATTTGATAACTTTTTTTATTTAACTTGAGCAAGTTTTTTCAAACGTACATTGGTTTGCTGACGAGTTCACGGTAAAACATTATTGACAATTTTTTCTTAGATTTTTCGACGTTTCGAGCATACATTTTTAAAGAATCATAATTTTTTAATTTGAAAAAGCAGTAAGCACCTGCTTATGCGGAAAAAAATACGCTAGGGCAATTTCACTGATATTTCAGGGTCCTGACAACCATTATTCCTGAGAACTTTTCCCTAAACTGTTTGAGTTTTGGTACACAAAGGGTTGAATGTTTGTAAGCGTGCACGGTTTTCAGATTCACGATTACAGTTCTGTCATTTGTAATCCTTAGATGATAGGCTCCGCCCATCGAGTATCAGCTTCGGGGACTGAAAAAGAAGACACGAGGCTGAAGTAAAAGACACAGCGCGGTGTATCTTCCATATCGGAAAGTGGCTAAAAAAGAAGCTCGCTTCTCACGCACGCTGGGCTTCTTGGCAGAGTTGCCAGATTCCCCCATTTGTGGCCAGAGTCCTGAAGCTCGTATTTTTCCACAATAAAATTCACCATAAAGATCATTCAGCATCTGGCAACAATGCGAGGCTTGGTTATCTCCATGGTGAATTTTATTTAAAAGAAACAAAAACTTCTGGATTTTGTCTCGATAATGCCAATCTGGCAACCCTTCTTCTGGATCCCTTTTGGGCCAGGAGTGAATTTACCTTCTGATAAAAATCCAAGTCTGGAAACGAGCTCAAACTTGGATCTTAATCTCATGAAGTAGTTTCATGAAATTCTCGACGCGATCTTATTCAGGAATTCTCTGCCCTCCACAGCGCTTGCATTCTGTCGGGTATGCTGCGAAACTTGGTCAAGTTTTCTACAAAATTAAATGTTCATATTACCACTTATTGGCACTTATTTTATCATGGTTTCATCGCATTCCAAAAGCTTAGTTGCATTATTTTAGTTTATCTTTCTCACAATCAGTTGATATATATTTGTTTGGTTTTAATCATGATTTAATGGTTACGAAGTAGTTTATTCGAAGCTTTTTTCTGAATTTCACCATACATGTTTAATTAAGTCAAGTAATCATTGTAAGCTATTTTCTGTACAGGATCACAGATTGCAGAAGTGTCGAGTGATACATATAATTTAAGCAAAAAGAATGTAATTTTAACGTACGCTAACTCAAAGAAATCTCTTACCATCTCACAACAACCAATAATACAATTATTTTTTATCTTTTCTGCCGATTGCAAAAGCTCACCTGGGGTTATTAAGCTAAGTTCTTAGATTATTACTTATATTTCGAGATTAAAACATATTTTGTGAGGAAAATTTTGCTGTCGTATTGATATTGACTGCTTTTTGAAGCACTTTAAAGCAAATAGTAAAATGACTTTCTTTTAACTTTTGCAGCTCTCAACAATCATGAAATGTTTCAGTTCTGAAGCCGCAATAATAGGATCGTGATTATTCTAGAACACTGAAATAATGAGCAAAGTGCTTGACCAGAGATTTGTTGTCCTTGCTTTGGAAACAGGCAAGGCTGAGTGAAATTCTTTGCGACGAGTAAGCGCTTCGTTGAAAAGATGCCAGCTTCCAATTATCTACTCCTGAAACTTGGCGTACTGTTCGCCTCCGCAGTCCTTTGCTATGTGGCCTGTTGTGGGGTACGAATTTTGGGTGAAGAACTTTCTGTTGCAGGGAATTCCAGGAGTCAGGTTAAAAAAGTAAACACGTTCATTTCTGGTGGTGACAAGGGTGACTGCGAAAAATTGAAGGCTCTTTTATCATTGGTTCGGAAGAGCTCGCCGAAAATGAGGTTCTCGAGTGCTGACGAACTTTTCAAGATCCTTTGCGCGTCTCGTGAAAAGCTCTTTTCCAATTGCTCCTACTTTGATTCTCGTAGTTTTGAAGAACTTAAAGGAACTTTTGAGCCTGAGTTTCGTCCAGAGAAAGGCACAACTGCATGTTCTTATTTTGCTCGTGTAATTCGGAACAGAAATCTTGAAGCTCTGAGTTGTCGAGGTAACATTCCATTATTTGCAGTTGATGATGATGTGAAAGTGATCATCGTTTCGTTGAAATACCAACTTGAAAAATTCCCCGTCTCTAATAGTAGAGTTCACAATGAAGAACACTTGGCAAAAATTGTGGATATAATCTGGCCAAATTCGACCTCCCGCTCGGACAGAGTTTCAACTCTCTGCAAGGTTCCCGCAAATATGATTCAAATCAATCGAACTTGCAAGAGAACTAATTTATTGAGGTGCAGAAACAAGATAGTTTATTTTTTATGGCACTGTCTCCAAAGGGTCTTCAAAAATACAGAACGTTCTAATGCTTCACTTGTGTACAAATGTTGTTGGACTGGTTGGACTCGAGGCAGTAGTGAAGTGCAGGGAAGTAAATATAACGACACTTGTAGACATGACAACGTTAAAAAATTGCTGCATCTGTTAAGATCTACCCGAGTCAAAAACTTAGTTGCCTCATGGAATAATGTGATGAATTCTCAATCCCCCGAGCAAATTTTTGCTTTCTTTTGTGAGCTTCCGAAACGCTTGAAGGACACTTTTAGCGACGTCTCCAAGACAAATGAACGCGGTCGTCTTAAATTCCATCGAGAGCAGGCAAGTGCAGCGAATCTAAATTCATTCCTCTCCGACATTCCCGGTCGACCTTCAAAACCATCTCCCACTGGAATTCAAATTCCTCTTGAATTTGAGGTTTTCTTCTTAACCCCCTTCAAAAATGTGAGAAATTCTAGAAGACATTTTAATAGCAGCGAAGAAGAACCTTTCATCGCGTTGTGTTTTCAGAACTTGACGCATGGTGGTCAATTGAATACTTTTAATTCTTTAAATGTTCTTCAAGCAAACCACATTACCAAGAAAAAAGAACGTTACCCTTCGTATTCCACAGCATATTTGGAAATGACAAATCGAATTCTAAGACTGAAGGGATTCCTCAGTTCAATTTGGAAAGAGTTTCTCTCGAAATTGAATCATTGGAGCGTTCGGAAGTTTTGGCCGCTGCAGCGGTCGTACATTTTCGAGCAAAATTCATGGTCTGCCGCTACAGCTCAGTTTCTCAACAATCCATCCATGGATGCGCCCCAATTTGCCATCGCGAGAGACCGACGGACGGCCAAGCGAATTCGAAGAGAAGTCGGCGGCCTGCCGCGCAGTTCTCAGTACGGCAGGTTAGTTAGTCGTCACTGAACGGCTAAAGTTCTTCAATTTCTCTCCTGCAACTTAAATTGCATGCTGATGGTGAGTTATTTATTGTTCGAATTCCTGTTCTTTTGTGTCTGACGTGAGTGCAAATTTCGTTTGCGTGCAGTTTTAATACTGCATATCAGAAATACCTGAATACATTTCCAATTAAAAGTTATTAACAATATTACATTGTGTATGTTATTCATGTATTCATCAAGTATGTTTATAACTTACAAATATTTTCCCATACTTATTTTATACAAGAAATTATTTATTTAATAGAGTTTTGCACTGCTCAGAAAAATGTTAGGTCATTTGCAACACATTGGTCTTGATGATCTGTGGCACGCATTTCCCGTAGAGTCTAACCGGGTCTTGAAAAGGTGTGGTCAAGGAGAAGACAGAATTAAGTCCTTATTTACGGCGCATTTATTTACTTTCAGACCACAATTTGCTGTTCAAGCAGTAGGAACTAAAGCGGCCTATAGACGATCAATTTAATTGTCAATATCATTGACTCAATATTTTGATGAGATTTATTTTTGCCCGCTAAGTGTCAATAAATTGACGGTCGTCAATGAACCCCACAGACGATCAATTTAATTGTCAATATTCATCATTGTCAATTATATTGACAATAAAATTGATCGTCTATGAGCCGCTTTAATTTTGAAGGTTTATTTCATTATGTTCACATCAGGCGCTCAACTCTGCAACAGACACAAAAAGGAGCGCCTTGAAGAGTTCTGATTTTATTTGTGAGGTCAATAATTGTACCCTCGCATAAATGTAGGTTATGGCTACAAAATTGCACAAGAGATGAGAATTACTGTGTTTCCCGAGCGCTGTTTGCTCTGGTATTTCAATTTGAAGTGCTTGTTGTTCTTCACATCAACGCATCTTGAATACTGATGAAATTATTAAAAGTTCAAAAGATATTTTGTGCGACCAAGATTTCTTCTTCATAAATTTTACAGTCTTGCAATAAATATTTAGGTTCTCCATTGCTCTAGAATACTCTCTATATATTTCAGCTCTCATTCTCTCAATTTATTTTTCCATTAATTTTCGAGTACCTATTCGCTAAAAATATGATGTATGTGCAGGATTAAACTTGTGAGGTATACGAACGGTGGCAAAATCCATTAAAATTATGGCAGGCTTTCTAACCTCATGGAATAGTCAATAAAAAAGCAATGCAGTTTTTATTCATCTGAATAACTTTCTTTTAGTGAAACCGAGTACACGAAATTAGATCTCACGAAATGGTCGATAGTGTCGTAAATCGTCAACAACGTCGTGAGAAATGTGGCAATCTCTTATGCATATCCTTCAGGAGGAGACAATTATGGTGCCTATGGGAATTTACACTCCCTGGGGGAAATGTGAGGTCCCGTACTGAGAGTTTGGTAGGCCTTCTTCTTTCTTGAAATAGAATAGTTTTTATTTGTAGCACTACCCTTTTGCGATGCACTGCTGTCATGTTTTTCAGCACCTCTTATATTCTTCTTCAACTTTGATCTTGCTTCATAATCTTCCTCTTCAACTCACTCTCTCTATGCGCAGGCGATCCTGCGTTGAAACACACCTTGTGCATAGAATTCATTCTAAATGAATGAAATTATTGGGAATTACATTGAAATCGTTCTGAACTACTTCGAATTCATTCTGAATTACTTCGAATTCATTCTGAATTACTTCGAATCCATTCTGAATTACTTCGAATTCATTCTGAATTACTTCGAATCCATTCTGAATTACTTCGAATTCATTCTGAATTACTTCGAATTCATTCTGAATTACTTCGAATTCATTCTGAATTACTTTGAATTAATACTAAATGGTGCCTGTATCCTTCTTCTCTTTGAAACTCCTTTTTTGTGGTTAGAATCTATGATCTGCTCTAATCTGCCAGTGTGTATGGGAGTATCAATTGACAAAGAAAACTCTTCGCGCAACTATTCTCTCTTTATTAGCGCGTTACACACACGAGGGTGGCGTTGCACACATACACACACGCACAAGGGTGGCGTTACACATGCATACAAGGAAGGCCTGTCCCGTAGAGAGAAGTCCCCCCTCGAGACTTCTACGAAGGTTCATTAACTACAGGCTCATAGCGCACGTGAGCATACCAGAATCCCTTGTATGAGCTACCTTACGTTCGGTTCTTTCTCCCGCGCTGGGTTATGAGGGTGGAACTCCCGGTGACGTCTTGTTCTCTGCATGAGTGCGGCCTTTGTTGTGATTCTTCGGGCGACGATGGGGAACACCAAATATCTATTTGCGCGTTATGTCCTCAATGTCAATGCTTCGTTATTAGCCGGAAATATAAACTGGGAGTTTATATTTGATTTGTTCGCCTATATTCTGCTCATATTAAAATAGTGGCATCTAATGAGTGATATTCATGACGCTCTCATGGACACGTATCTATGATAAAGAGTAGCAACTGACAGGTTAATTAGACTTTTGTCTTCTATCTTTACTGTCTCCGCTCGCGAGAAGGACAATTCTGTGTACGTGGAAAATATTCACGGACTCCAAACATGACACGTGATATGTCCCCTAGTGACACGTCCCCTAGTGACATGTCCCTTAGTGACATGTCCCTTAGTGACATGTCCCCTAGTGACATGTCCCCTAGTGACATGTCCCCTAGTGACATGTCCCCTAGTGACATGTCGCCTAGTGACATGTCGCTTTGTATTATTTCATTCTCAACATATACATTGTTTTAGCAGTTCTATTGGAGCCATCAGTTGATGTTAACATGCGTTTCTAGCATCAGATGACTAGCAAATAATCGATGGATGATCCTTGATCGTGTGACAGCCTGCTCCTGTTTTCCCGTATTTTCGTCTGCCTTAATGGTTCCCTAATTGATTGTCCTTAATTTTGGGACTACCTGCTTCTGTATTTTTGTGTTTTTTCACGGTTCCCAAATAAAAAATACTATCTTTGAGCTCCAGGATAGTAGTCCATCAAGGGTGATTCACTGTCAGTTAAACACATACTCTTAGAGAAGCAAGAACGGATCTCTTAAATTTTTTCTAGACTTACATCAGCTTTGTTTTTGTTTCTGAGCGTAACACTCGGTTGCTCTGATGGCTAAGTTGTATTTTATTGCTTTAGAAATGCAGCTTCTCGTTTTAATGAAGTGAAAAAATGGAGATAATATCCTGTTCTTTTCGCCCATTGACGTCTGATGGTCTACGTCAGAGCACTTTTATAGTTAAAAGCTGAGCACGCAGGGTTTTTTTTAGAGTCGTCCACTTACTGCTTCTCTAAGTTAGTTAGATTTAGAGTCTGTCCTCGTCAGTAGATGCTGGAGACCCAGTTGCATCATATTCGCTTCCTCCTGCAGGTTCACCGACATCGGTTATGAGAATATGCTGCCAGCTTTACTTTGAATAGCAAGGCTGATTTTCTTTTTTCTCTCCTTGATACATTGGCCTCAAGCAAGGGTTCTTTGCTCTTCATCTTCGTTTGTTTTTACGCCGCTATATGTGTGGAAATTCAAAGATGATCTCCAACAATCACTGTTCCAGTTATTCTTCTATTCAGTCTTTAACAAATTGTGCATACCAGTCTATCTTTTTCCAATTTTCAATGAACCGTATTCCTGTCTTTCTCCTTTCCTGTCTTCAATTAATCGTATTCCAGTAATTCTTCTTTCCAGTATAAACAAACAGTATTCCAGTAATTCTTCTTTCCAGTATAAACAAACAGTATTCCAGTAATTCTTCTTTCCAGTATCAACAAACAGTATTCCAGTAATTCTTCTTTCCAGTATCAACAAACAGTATTCCAGTTTTTCTTCTTTCAAGTCTTCAAGAATACAACATCCAATCTTTATTCGCAACTCAACAGTGCTCGTGTTTTGACGTGCACAAAAGCCGCCATCACTACACCCCAACGTCTTAGCTTTCAGTATGACTTTTGCATTCTTTATGGTTATCTACAACTTTGCTGTAGCGTTATTCTATAAGCGAAGGAATTCGTTGAGCAGCAAACCAGACATCGCCGTCCGTTATTGGCTGGAGCTCTAGCTTCATTCTGCTGTACTGTGACGTCTGACTGGCACCCACTCTACTATTTGCTATCAAATGTGTTGCCGACGCTCCTTTGTTCGGAATAATGTGATATTGCTGCCCCCATTGTGGTGTCTGATGAACGTTCTGCATAGCGCTGCTTTACATGCAAATTAATTTCAAAGTGTTTTCGAGCATAGCGGCTTTTGTGAATTGGACATCGAAGACCAATTGTACTTTGGAGATTGTTTTCATTGCATTCATTATTACCGTGAGCCTCGGAATTGTTATCATAATTGAGGGATAGAGAAGTGAACTCATAATGACTTCTCCATTATATTCTTTTATCGTACGTACTTGTTTCAATAGTGATAAATTACTCCTGAATAAATTGGAGCTGCGGAAGGTTCAATGTCTCCAGGTGATGATACACTATTCATATTTTTTTTGACATATGAAAGAAAACATTTGAATGTCGTTGAGTCAAAAGAAATAATTATAACTATATGCAATTCAAAACGTCAATCACCACCAGAAGCCACGTTCAGTGTAAAAATGACATTTTTGTGGTCTTTAGAGACGAAGAATAAGCGAAAGTAGTTCTTTCAACGGTAGAATTTAGTGTCATAAATGTGTAAGGTTCATAAGGTTGAGTGTTTAAAAAAAAACTAAAATTTTGAACAATTTTAAAGTACCAGAAGGAACCACGAAGTGCCATTGTCTTTTAAACAAATTATTTTTGAGGTACGCTTGAGAAATGGAAGATATGGATAAGATTTGAAGTTTTCAAAAGTGTACTGTTCTCTGTTCCTTTAATTCCCAGCTAAAAGACTTCTTCCTCATTCCTCTCTTGGAGACACTTTTAATGTGGCTAGGGAGGTTTAAATTAATCCTAATTAATAAAATATTGCCATCAAAGCTGAATGAAACGTAGAAACGAAAGTAGAGTAATGAGCAGGAACTGCTCAAGACAGTTTCCTCCAAATGGTAGAGTGATTTAAGTTATAACTTCACGTGAAGTCATGTCACTGGCACTTGTATTTCAAACATTTGCATAAGAGGCCCCTCAGGGGGATACAATTATTGTATCTATGGGAACTAGCGCTCCCAGGGGGACAATGTGAGGGCCTGAGCTGAGAGTTAGGTAGGCCTTCTTTTTGTTGAAATATAATGTTTTTGTTATGTTAAGGACCACCTTTTTTCGGTTCACTGCTGTCCTGTTTTTCAGCATCTACTACTGTTTTCTTCAACTTGGGTCTTGTTTCATAATCTTCTTTCACAACTAACTGTTTCTATGCCTTTCTGCGTAGATTCCGCGTTTCCTTAACTCCATACTAAATGGTGCCTTCCTCCTTCCTCTCTTTGGATCGCAATTGTTGCTGGGTAGGGAGGCTAAAACTAACGACTAATCTAATCTAATTTGCATAAGAGGATATATTCTTCTTTGCTGGAAAAAAATTTTCAGGGACGTGATATTGAAACCTTCGGGTCGCCTCGCTTTGTTGGTAAACTCATGAGCCTTCGGGACTTTCCAAATTTGTTCGACTAAATTCAGAGCTTCCTTTCATGGCACCCTTGTCCGCTGAGGGAAAAGCACCCTTGTACGCTTCCCTTGGGGTCTGAGCTTCATCTCCACGATATTTTAAAATATATTTGACATTCGTAGTTAGGAAGCTTTAAAGTTTTTGACTCTAGGGTGTTGCCTTTCATCGGAATCGTGCTATTTTTAGATCTTTTCCTGAAATTTCAGAGGGTGCTGGGAAAGAATCAGATAGAACCCCACGCAGGAAAAAGCATTACGTATCAGGGAGACTCCCAAATATGTGACCTGGGCTACAAAGATTCGTATGATTTCTCAAGTGGATGCGAGCACTTGAGCTGTTCATGGCCAAGCCTGTGGCCAGTGTGAACTCTAAGACTGTCGCCCGGCCTTCAGTTCTGAATTTTACTCAAATCTATGCCTAGCGGTTCTCTGTTACTTGGGAAACAATCGTAGAACGATTTTGGTTTCGTCAGCATTTTTTTCAAACTACACAAGTTTTGTGAGTCAGACTGCTAAGCGTTTCACGAGAGCACATTAGGTGTGATATGAGTACTTTGGGTACATTGGAATACCCTCTATCTGAGTACCTTGGGTACATTGGAGTACCCTCTGAGTACCTTGGGTACATTGGAGTACCCTCTATCTAAGTACATAAGGTCTAATGCAGATGTCTCTCAAACTGTGAAGTGGTGCTCCTATATTCACTTTCTGCTCTTTATTTCATCCCGTGAATATCATCGCCATAACTTTGTAAGATTCATAGATAGCTGTCGTTGGCGTTAACACTTTGACTGCGACGTAAGCCACAGGCGGACACGCATGGAATTTTCATAACGCTGCTGACTGGACAGTAAGTCACAAAACTCAATTTTCTTAAATATTAATCAAAACGAAATAAAGGCATGACCCAGCTAATTTTTGCTATTTTCTACATTACATACTACAATTGGCATTCAATTTGAGTTCAATATAAAATTTTAGTTCTACCTCCCTCAGTCAAAGTGTTCATGTCGCATTTGCAATGGGATTTTCATCTTCCTATTCCCTAGTCAGTGTACTGGATTTGTTTTTCACTTTGAATATCTAGTTCGGACCTTGGCTTGTGCGGCCCCGTGATAAGATCTCGTTTGTATGAGATGAACACCATGTAATCATGAGGTAACGCAGAGCTAGAAGCATAGAATGAGAAGTGTTCAATTCTGGATTAAACTCCTTTTACACATGAGTACTATTCACCAAGGAACCCCTTATTGCAGCCGTTAAAATGTCCGATTACCGCTAGGCTTTGTATTGTTGATTTTAACCACACGACCTCCGAGAAAGGAAGGCCACGTGGCTGTAGTTGATGAGCAGCAACTAAGCTCCTGCGTGTATTTCAACGTCAAGATCTCTATTAGCAATTTTTATCCAACCGTATTCTGATCATCATTAATGAGGTACGCCATTATACAGGGTGCAGCAGTAAATCCCGCATTTTTAGGCTTCCACAGGCTCCTCGAATATTCATTATTGACTGCTGCACCCTGTTCATCACTTGCTAATGTGTTATGCTGTATCATAAGTGAGAAACTGGTAGAATTGAGAATTTTTGATATAAATATTTTATAAGAATTTTAATTGCGCTTGCATTCGTGAATCCAAACACAAAAATTACGAAAGAAACTGCTTTTCTCCAGAAACTGCTTTTCTCCAGAAACTGCTTTTCTCCAGAAACTGTTTCTCCAGAAACTGTTTCTCCAGAAACTGTTTTTCTCCACAAACTGTTTTTCTGCAGAAACTGTTTTTCCCAAGAGACTGTTTTTCCCAAGAGACTGTTTTTCCCAAGAGACTGTTTTTCCCAAGAGACTGTTTTTCCCAAGAGACTGTTTTTCCCAAGAGACTGTTTTTCCCAAGAGACTGTTTTTCCCAAGAGACTGTTTTTCCCAAGAGACTGTTTTTCCCAAGAGACTGTTTTTCCCAAGAGACTGTTTTTCCCAAGAGACTGTTTTTCCCAAGAGACTGTTTTTCCCAAGAGACTGTTTTTCCCAAGAGACTGTTTTTCCCAAGAGACTGTTTTTCCCAGGAGACTGTTTTTCCTTAGAAACTATTTTTTCCGGAACTGTTTTTATAGACACTATTTTTTCAGAAACTACTTTTTTCAGAAACTACTTTTTTCAGAAACTATTTTTTTCAGAAACTATTTTTTTCAGAAACTATTTTTTTCAGAAACTATTTTTTTCAGAAACTATTTTTTTCAGAAACTATTTTTTTCAGAAACTTTTTTTTTCAGAAACTATTTTTTTCAGAAACTATTTTTTTCAGAAACTATTTTTTTCAGAAACTATTTTTTTCAGAAACTATTTTTTTCAGAAACTATTTTTTTCAGAAACTATTTTTTTCAGAAACTATTTTTTTCAGAAACTATTTTTTTCAGAAACTATTTTTTTCAGAAACTATTTTTTCAGAAACTATTTTTTTCAGAAACTATTTTTTTCAGAAACTATTTTTTCAGAAACTATTTTTTCAGAAACTTTTTTTTCTGAAACTATTTTGTTCTGAAACTATTTTTTTTCCTGAAACTATTTTTTCCTGAAACTATTTTTTCCTGAAACTATTTTTTCTGAAACTATTTTTTCTGAAACTATTTTTTCTGAAACTATTATTTTCTGAAACTATTTTTTTCTGAAATTATTTTTTTCTGAAACTATTTTTTCAGGACCTTTTTTACAGGAACAATTTTTTAAGAAAAAATCTATGAAGCCAACTTTTTTCTAAAAACTAATTTTTCTCCCAACATAATTAGTTTTCCACGTGCATTTAATTCGTTATGTTCAATTAATTTTTCACGTGTGATTAATTTTTCACGTGTAATTCATTCTTCACGTGCAATTCATTCTTCACGTGCGATTGATTCTTCACGTGCAATTAATTCTTCACGTACAATTAATTCTCTGGAAATAATTTTAACTTGAAAACTAGGCGTTGTTCGTGTAAAATCATGAAACATGACATGCGACGGGGCACACACTCCTTATGACACACTCCTTATGACACACTCCTTATGACACACTCCTTATGACACACTCCTTATGACACACTCCTTATGACACACTCCTTATGACACACTCCTTATGACACACTCCTTATGACACACTCCTTATGACACACTCCTGACAGACGTGAGCAGCAGTCGGTTGTTCTTCATCGGGACGAAACAAAGTAATGCTGTTTTCTCGCTCTCCCCTCAGGGGGATACAATTAATGTATCTATGGGAATTGGCGCTCCCAGGGGGATAATGTGTGGGCCTGAGCTAAAGGTTAGGTAGGCTTTCTTTTTTGTTAAAATAGAATAGGATTTTGTTTTGTTACGGACCATCTTTTTTCGGTTCACTGCTGTCCTGTTTTTTCAGCACCTACTACTTTCTTCTTCAACTTTGACCTTGTTTCATGAACTTCTTTCTCATCTTACTGTTTCTATGCCTTTTCTGCATAGATTCCACGTTCCCTTAACTCCATACTAAATGGTGCCTTCTTCCTTCCTCTCTTTGGATCTCATTTGTTGAGGATAGGGAGGCTTAAACTAACTAATAATCTAATCTAATCTAATCTGTTTTCTCGCTCTTTTGGGGCTTTCATTTAACTGGTTTTCAAAAGCGGCATTGACAAGGAAAATGATGCGTTAGTTTTCTTGCTCTGAACCCTGGCTCCAGAGAATGGAATATCTTGCTTGAAAGGCTCCTTCATAACTGGCAGACGCAGTGAATGATGTACCTCGTGGAAGCCAATATACCTTGCGCCGACAATGGGAACAGGATATGCAAAAATGGAGAACCGCGCATCGCAGAAAATGCCAATGTAATATTGAAAGTATTTAGTTGTTCCTCTTGTGCCATGTTTTTGCCATTATCACTACATTATCACACAAATGGGGAAAGTGTTGAGGGGAAAAATTTAAATGGCTGAAGATTTTACACTGCTGGAGAGTGAGAATCCGATAGCAATTTTGCGTCGATAAATGGTAGTAAGCATGAGACATGGAAAACAATCCTTTTATACCGATAAATCAAGGATTTAGTTAACGTAATAAGATTACATGAATGGAGACGAACATCGTTCTCCGTGATATTCTGTTGCGACATCGATGCAAAGGATGCACCGATTGCTCTGCCGTGGTCTTCACCACAGCCTGGTGTAAAATCGTTCGGCGGCTTTTCAAAGTCACAGCAAATTTTCAGTTCTTTGAGAGGGAACGTTACACGGGCTTCTTGTATGCTTTTGCTGACATTCGAAACGTGTTCCGATTGCGAAAAAGCAAAGCGCTGAGCGAATATCATCGACGGATGATGTACGGCTTTTATGTGTATCCGAGTATTGCTATCGTTTCCCCACTGGATGCGCTAGGGCTTCTTCTTGCCCACCGATTTGTTACAACGTGCTATCTTTATTCTTTTGTCCTATATTTGAGTTGAGAAGGCTAGCTCTGCTTAATGCAGGAAAATTTGCAATAATTTTATTGCTACTGTTTAGCAATTGCTTGACCATCTGTGAAGAAATAAAGCAATTATCCGAGGATAATCTACCGCAGCTACGAGTAAAAACACGTACCTAATTTTTCTAAAATGAATCTCACCATGGCACTGATTTCACCCTGACTTATTGTGTCTATAAATATTGTGTGACTTTCTTTAAAGTTTCACGTTTTATTAAAATGAATTTCTAATAAAAACCTGAAGTCATATATCTAGATCTGCAGTGCGTGATTTTCACACCATGTCCCAATAAATGGTGTTTGATACTGCAGCACATTTCTCACGAGCAGAAAATATATCGTCAAATTTGAGTTTCCATTCATGTTCTTTTTAGGTGGATTTAATTATAATCAAAAAAGGAATCATAACTCACTGTGGAAAGATGTCAGGTCCCAATTAGAAAGTCAGTGGGCTTTTCTTTTTGTTGAAGAATGTGTTTTTTCGGACTGATCTTTTTTTTCGGTACACTGCGATCTTTTCTTTCAGCTCCTATTATTCCTTTCTTCAACTTCTATCTAGCTTCATAATCTTCTTTCGATCTTACTGATTTATACGCAGGGTGTGGAAGGCACGCTCTAGTCCATTGATATTATGCTAAACGGTGCCTCCGTCCTTCCTCTCTTGGGAATACTTTTTGTAATTACACCAAGAATGGAATCTAATATTCGGTTCACATTTTTCTGCAAGAATTTTCTTTCAAAACTATTCGTTTCCATGAGTTATTAATCCCAGATTTAGAAACTTCGAATTGAGTAGCTCACACTGCTAACCTGCTTTGCGTATCTGATTCACTTGGGACGTTTTTGCGACGTTGAGACAAATAATGTTTTTGAGAGACGTTGAGACGATTTTATTAGCTTTATGCTCAAAATTTGCATGTTTTATGGAACGTATAATTATTTGTGATGGTTGCTATCGGTCACATGAAATTTGTTTATCAAAGAGTTGCAGATATTTCTGTTGGAATGATTGATTTCAGGCGCGTCGAGAAATGAGCAATTCTGTATGTTCATTTCCGAGCACACCGTCACCATCAAAGTTCAATGCAACACCAACGCTTGAGGAAATTTTGTTGTAAACGTTTCGCATTATATCTGCAGTCAAAACTTTACATTTCGGAGGATTTTTTAGTGAGCGTGTTAACGAAAATCAATTATGGTTTGTGACCAATATTCTTTTATACGGAAATATTTTAAAAAGTGTCAAGACGAGTGCAGGATCATTTTGGGAAACTAAGGCCAACGAGAATAAAATTGAGCGTCAGTACAGTTCTTGCTGCAATGAGAGGCGGAAAATTGTTTTAATATTGCATTAATTAAGCATGCGTATTTAATTCGTAACCAGTTCAACAAATTTTCTAAGTAAGCTGTTTGAGGTAGTGAATTCGGTGATTTTGTTGCTTGAACAAGTGGAGATAAAATGCTTGCAAGTATCACATCTCTGCCACTCGTTTAAGCCAGATTAGAGTGTTTTTTAACACGCTTGCAATTTTTTTCGTATCGAAAAACAAGCTCAGTAAATAAACAGTCGGTCAAAATTACGTCATTCCGAAAATGGAATATTTGTTTAACAAACTCTGCAAAAGAATTTATGAATTTCTTTGAATTTTTATCGAAGAAATTTAGAATTTTGATGTCCTCTGTCTGAAGTTGCGTTTTGATACAAAAATTCATTTCAAAAGTTAGATATTCATGAGTGCACATTGAAGTGCTGCCTTTCTGCACGAACTAAAAATACTTTGTTGTTGAACCATCGCAGTTAAAAGACGCTTTTAATCACTACGCCAGAAAGGCGGAGAGTAAGATTATGCCAGGTTTAAACGGCGTGTTTATGCATGTTTCGAGATGCATAAGAGATAAACAACTCTAGTAATTTTTTTTTTTATCTCCGAGCACCGCCTTACTGAACCTTTCTCTCTGGGTTTTAGTCTAAAATCCACAAACTTGAAATTTCTAATTGGATTCTATGCATTTAATCTCATGTTCAGTTGGTAGTGACTTCATTCCTATCGTAGCCTTTGCAGTGAACATGTCGTGCAATTGATGCTACGGATATCAAAGACGGTCATTCCCGATGCCATTGTTCATTGGAACATAACATTCATGTTTATTTAGTACGACGAGATGAAAGTGCACCAATCGTTCCACATGAGCAGCTTCGTCGTACCAATCAGAAGACCGCGTCTGCATGCAGCCTTTCAAATGCCTTTGCGTTGAGCGCTTCTGATAACAGTTCCAGGAACAGCCAGTTGCTCATGCGCTGAAGACAACGCGACGATTTGAAATGGAAATTACTGAAAGGAGCGACTGCTCTCTATTTATGGTCTTACAAAGAGTTCTTTATTACCTGGCTAATCAAAACACCCAGAGAAAGAAGCTTATTGGCGGCCTCCGGTACGGCTTCTTTCAAAAGATGAATTCAATGGTCTAGTTTCTGTGACGCATTCAGCCAGGCATGCAGCTAATTGACTGTCATTACCTCACTCAGCACGGTAACACATTCATGATCAATTTTCTCTGCAGTGATATTGAACTTTCATCGAATATTTAAAACCATGCGGTGTGAATTCAATTCAGAGCGTCCATTCCAGTGCATTTTTTGAGCAAGGACGCGTTCTGTTGTAAACTGTAGGCAGCGTTTGAAGTTTTTGTTCAAACGAACCTGCAATTTTGACCACGACCTGGCTCTTGCATGAGAGGTTCTTTCAGTTTTGTTTGAAATTTATTCACCATAATATCGTATGTTTACACCATTTATTAACACGTTGACCTCGGTTGGTTAAACTGAAGTTCAATATTCAACTCAAATTTAAAGTCAATTGAGGTTAGAAATTTTGAAAATAGCTAACATAAACTGGATCGTGCTTTTATTTAGCTTTAATTAAGTATTAATGAAAATTGAGTTTGTGACTAATGGTCGGTCAACAGCATTATGAAAATTCCCTCCGTGTACACCGGTGGCTCATATTGCGACCAACGCCTTAAGTCTCTTTTTTTTTTAATTAAAAGTCGAGGGATTTTTTTTACAATTCGTCAGTCTTAATACGTATAACTTTTCCTCATCACTCGACGCGTGTTCATTTCAAATAATGCAACAATTCATTTACTGAAATCTCTTTTTAAACATGCAAAATATACAATATATTTCTCCTCATTTTCCCGTTTTATTTAGCTTCTTTCTCTGCCAAATCTGTCTGCGTCTCCTCCTCGTCTGTCTTCATTTGTTACACTTTGCAATTTTCTCCACTTCTGCCCCACCTGCGTTCATGTAACAAATAAGAAAGAATTGCTTCTTCTTCTCCTCCTTGACAGTGCGTGAACGCCTGGGTCGAGACAGACCATGACAGAAGGAAATAGCTCTGACCGACTCTTCGCTGGATTAGCGCAGTTGTTATTTTTTTTAGAGGAAATTGTGTAATTGTGTTATTGCAAACGGTCTTTTTGTGTGTTTTTAGTTCACCACTTCAAACATTTACGATATCTCAAGATGTTTAAAATACTACTCACTCGTTAGCTCACTCATGTTTAAAAACTCCAGAAATTGTTAAAATAATTTCCTTACCAAATTTGTTCAGAAATTTAGGCAAACATGCTTTGTGGTTTCGAATATTATGAGAAACTGTAAGTATTCAATTAATTTTGCAGGCTTACTGGTGTATACTCATTTAATGAGATCTACACTGGTCATGGCTTTCATTGTCTAAATCATAATTAAGAAGACGTACTAATGTGATACATCTACGTTTTCTACGTGTTATTTCAGTAATCCAGCAATTCTAAATAATTTTTAGGAAATCAGCATTTCTATATCTAAGTGAGGCTATGAAGGCTGACTAGAGTGTTCACGAGAATGACTTGCTTGAACATTTCTACACAAGTCTGAAATGCGAGGGTTTGAAGCTCTCCCATCGCTCTCTCAAGCATGCTAAGCATATCGACGTCACCGTTTGTGCCTGTTCTGACTGTGTGCGCGTGATGCTGCAGTCTATTTAAACAGTAAATGTACTAGACCTTAGTAAATTCATAAGGTTACACATTAAAGACGGTACGTATTGCGTTAATCTCTTCCAAGTCCGAAGTATGAAATTTAGAGTATGAAATATATATATATATATATATATATATATATATAAGCTGTAAACCATCCGGAATTATTTTGTCAGATTCATTTTGAAACATGTTCTCTGGTTGTGTTCCATGACCTGTGCCATGTCATGCACATACTCAAACGTTACTTTCCTCCCAGACGGAATGTAGACATTGCTTCTGCTATGAAAATGTTCAGTACTTTTTAAACTGAAATAAATTGCACGCGGTCCAGGGAGGCGGAGAAAATTGTCGGGGGCTTCACTATATATACAAGCGCCACGTCAAATTTATCATGCTTGAGTTCCTTCAACCTTGAACTGCAAGCTGCTCCTGTAAAAATAGCTGTTTCTTATTATGTTATTTCAGCTGTTCTTATTATGTTCTTTCCTAAGATTTGCTACACCGCCCTGCTGTGTCTAAAGGCTTCGTAGACCAAACTACGTATATTTCATTTCCAACACTATTATATTTTACGAAAGTCGACTGATGACCCGAGTTTTGCTATTCGTGTCTACTGTATAACGTATAAACAATGTGATGTTTATTAAATGATATTTTACATCTTCATGACGGTGTCAAGACAGTAATGATACAGAAGTTTAGGGTAGATGGGAGCAAACAAATGATGAGTGCAGTTTGGCGAACCTTAGAAAACCCACTTCCATCTCCATCCTCAGATTTGTCTTAAATGACCACGTGAAGTTCTGAAAGCTTTTTCTTCCAAAGCGATTACGAGTCATGAGAACTTTCAGCGAAAAGAAAATTGCTGAAAGTTTCTTGACCTTTCAGAAGGAAGCACATGGAGAATTCAGAACTATAATCAAACACTGCACAAGCTTAATAATTGAAATTTACTTTAACACCAGATTTATGTTTTTTTCTTGTTCGCGAGTGGCACCGTTGTTCCACGTACTATTTACATTTCCTTTTTTCAGATGCAAATAGCATGTTTTTATGCGTTTAATTCACTACGAATTCCTCTGATATATTGACACACTTATTCAATCCTAACGTTGAGCAATATTTGCACTCCTCCCAGTTCTTTGTTTCACATGATTGTTGCATCCGAACAATTCGTGAGCTTTCATGTCGCTTGTTTGTCTTCATGCTCTAAATCTTACCGGAGTTTACAAAATAAAACAAGTTTCTTTGCAAGCCGTTCATAACGAGGAGCTTCGTGTCGAACTTTTGGTCTTTTCGACGCCGGAAAACGTGGAACCGTTCCAGCTACGACTTGCAGGTGTCGGGACCGTCCCGGAGTTGCGACTTGCAGGTGTGGGGCCGTCCCGGGGTCACGATTTGCATGTGTCGGGACCGTCCCGGGGTCGCGACTTGCAGGTGTCGGGACCGTCCCGGGGTCGCAACTTGCAGGTGTCGGGACCGTCCCGGGGTCGCGACTTGCAGGTGCGGGACCGTCCCGGGGTCGCGACTTGCAGGTGCGGGACCGTCCCGGGGTCGCGACTTGCAGGTGCGGGACCGTCCCGGGGTCGCGACTTGCAGGTGCGGGACCGTCCCGGAGTTGCGACTTACAGGTGTCGGGACCGTCCCGGAGGTACGACTTGCTGACATCATGAACTACAACAGAGAGACTGCGCAGAGTATGCAGCCATTAAGATAACATAACGAAGAGGCATCACAGAATATACGGCGCTCAAGACAATTATGGCTGAGAAGCAGCCTAAGTTCAAGCAATGCGCTTCCTCTTCTGCAAATGCCTGCAATAACTCAACTTCGTCGACAGCTAAGATGAGGGTCGTTGGTCAACTTTCGTTTTCTGTGCTTCATTTCAACGGTAACTTCTTAGTTAAAATTCAGCCCGGAAATAAAATTCGCTCGAACTTGTACCAAATTTTATTCGCCGGAGTGATATATTTTGTGCGTTGATTTATCTATATCTCCTCAGGGGGATAGAGCTATTGCATCTATGGGAATTATCACTCTCAAGAGGAACTGGTGGGGGTCAAGAGCTGACGTTAGGTACGCTTTCTTTATGTTGAAGCAAGATGTTTTTTTTTCATTTTGTTGATGACCATCTTTTTTCGATTCACTGCTTTCCCGTTTTTAGCACCTACAACTTTCCCCTTGAATTTTTATCCTGTTTCATAAACTTTTTTCTCATTTACTGTTTCTATGCACCTTGTGCATTCTTTGTTTTACATGATAACGTATAGATCCTTGTGCCTAAATTCGGTATTTTCTTAGGACCATAATAAGTGGAACCTTCCTACTTCCTCTCTTTGGACAGCCTTTGTTGCCGTTAAGGAGACTTAAACGAACATCTAATCTAATTTATCCAAATGGTACTGTTAATTTATCCATTCACTGTTATGAGTACAATTCCGTTAGGTCGCGCAGTCAAAAGAGCCGTTTTGTACGATCTGAGGTGACCCCACACCGCACAGCACCAAGTTTTTACCTTGAAGTTTCGCGGGACCAAATGTTCGGCATACACCCACTAGAGTCATTGCCTCAAGCTTTATGCTTTTATAAGTTGTGCAGGTCTCCACGAAAGCTGAATTAAAAACTTTCTTCGAACAGTTATTTGGTCATGAATAATGACTATGCTCTCGTGCTTACGTGGTCAAACATTAACGGCCCAATGCAAACCGTTCTATGTAAACGATATCCTTCACTGCTCAAATTCCTGGTCAGACGTAACTTGTTTCTTGCCTTTGAAAAGAATAATTGTTGACACGAGCTCGTGTCGTTGTGGTGATGCTTGACTAGGCACTCGCTAGCGCCCGCTGTGCATTAATGAGCTTAGGAAATGGAGGGGCTGAGGCCAGAGACAGCTCGCGCTCTCTGCAGTTGTTCTGTTGTTCCACGATCACATGATTTCAGCTACTTCAATGCATTGAATTAATCAAATTAAATGGAAGATAATGTGCAGGTATTGTTTTTGAGGTTGATATAAAATGAATTTTGCCCAGTTCTTTTTTTTGACTTGGGATTTTATTTGTTTTGTTTATGGCAGAAAGTGCTATATTTCATCAACAGATTAGTCATTAGAATATTAACCTGAATTAAATGGCTTGAGATTTGACGATACAAACTGGGCCACTTCATAATCGCTTGATAGTTACAGACTTTCTATGTATCAAGCAAACGCATAAATTATAAACGTACGAGAAAAGAAGGAAACTTACTTTGATTGAGGTAAAGTATTCTGTTCCTTGAACATGAGATGACCTGAAATCACCTTGTCATGGTTTTATTTTGCCCTAACAACCTTGGGGCATGGAATTAGAGCACACGTATTAATGTCATGCTCACGACCTGCACACTTGATGACTATCGTGTGAAAACATTTGAAATTTGCCATCCCAGAAACAAATTTTTTTTTTAATTTCTTGTCCTAAATTTGGCGCATCCCACAACGGGACAAACTCGCGGTTTGTCATTCGTGGCACTTTTGTCTCGCATTTAATTCCGTCAAAAAATTTGTCACCAAACAATGGTAAAGAGAGGTAGTTTTTTTGGCTCAAAATTGGGTCCTTCTTGTAAACAAAATTTTAATAAAACTCGTGCCCGTACTGCCTCCTTTGTCCGCTCCAGCAGGTGTCACAAAAGCGACACTCTTTTCATGTCTCGTCTCTTACCGACTTCGAAGAGTTACACGCCTGCGTATTTTTGTTTCATCTTGTGCTCTATTTTCTCTGTTTTTTTCACGCGGGATTACATGGTTGAATTTTGCCCTCATGTGATGCTGTTTGTGAGATTGTGATGATCATTTGAGAGTCGCGTTTAAGAAATGAAGGCAGATTTTTGTAACCTTGTTTTCATTTTTACAGCGAGTCGCTGTGAAATTTTGAAATTTTGGGCATTTCAATGCTGGGAATCTTAGCATTAAACGAACCAACTCGTCATAAAAATCATGAGCAATTTTATACTCCTATGTTTTTGTGAATGTAAGTTTCCTTTTTTGGCGGACAACAGACTGTTTTGAGGCAGGTTTTTTTAATGAAATTCCACGGAAATTAAAATTGAGAACAATTTAAAAACCTAAATTTTGGAAAATTATTTTGTTTAATTAGTCTAGTCCCGATAATGTAATAGTTTTTTCTCTTGAAAAATCGCACTCTTACGTCATCACCAGTGCATTTCAGGGTGATTGAAAGAAGTTACGTAATGCAGAGTAATTGGAGCAGAGCGCTTGTGCATCTGAACACAGTAATTTTAATACAACGTCAATTTGATGTGAATTATTTACCTTTGCATCGAGGTCACACCGGTCAAGTCATGGCAACCCAGGTTACTTTTAGGCCGCTGTGATGTGACCCAGGCAACGTAATGAACTTACGTCTTGAAGAGAACGGCGGTCCAATTAAGTTCATAATTACGGTGATGTACTCGGAATTCTCGACAACGTGGGGCTTTGTTTTCTGTTTTTTACTCAGCAGCAATTTGAGAAACTCGTTGCTGGGTCGGAGCAGGTCAAACGTTGTGAGCCTGGTCCTCGGTGAGTGGCGTTGATTTTCCTGCACGTTTGACTTGAATTGTCCATTGTGCTGCGTAGCGGACACCGAGTCATGTTCTTTCTCGCGGCACCATCTCATTATTCACTTGGATGTGAGTGAATTATATCTATGACTGAAGAATTTATTTGCAAGTGGTAACACGCAGAAGTGACGCTCTTTCTTCGCTAATTCGCCCTCTAATTCAATGGTGTATCATGTTATAATTATTACTAAATTAAGCTGTGATTGTAAGATGGAAATTGCTATATTCTCTGAAATGCTGACCCTGAAATGCAGACGACTCTGAAGGGCAGACGACTCTGAAGGGCAGACGACTCTGAAGGGCAGACGACTCTGAAGGGCAGACGACTCTGAAGGGCAGACGACTCTGAAGGGCAGACGACTCTGAAGGGCAGACGACTCTGAAGGGCAGACGACTCTGAAGGGCAGACGACTCTGAAGGGCAGACGACTCTGAAGGGCAGACGACTCTGAAGGGCAGACGACTCTGAAGTGCCGACGACTCTGAAGTGCCGACGACTCTGAAGTGCCGACGACTCTGAAGTGCCGACGACTCTGAAGTGCCGACGACTCTGAAGGGCCGACGACTCTGAAGGGCCGACGACGCTGAAGTGCAGACGACGCTGAAGTGCAGACGACGCTGAAGTGCAGACGACGCTGAAGTGCAGACGACTCTGAAGTGCAGACGCTGAAATCCAAGCGACGTGTCTAATGTCTGGAATGAAGGATAAATTTTTAAATTCCAATTCCCACCAGCTGACGTAAGGTAACCTCGGAACCCTGACTGGAACTCAATGAATAATCACATCATAAATTTCCTGACCTTGGCCATGAATTTCAAAATCCCTCTCGAAATATTCCACAAAGAAACGCCTTCCCCGTTTTTCAGGTTCTGCCGCTGCCGCAGCGTCAGCGGTCCAGCGTCTGCGCAAAAATCTGAGGGCGAATTTTCCGGGAGTGAAGATCCCTTGACGGCAGCGGGCGGAGGAGTTTTGCTAGCAGTAGCTGAGGAGCGAAACGGTAGCGTGAACATTGCCTTTGTCACTGGAGACCTGTGTCTCTGTCAGTGGAGACCTGTGTCTCTGTCAGTGGAGACCTGTGTCTCTGTCAGTGGAGACCTGTGTCTCTGTCAGTGGAGACCTGTGTCTCTGTCACTGGAGACCTGTGTCTGTCAGTGGAGACCTGTGTCTCTGTCAGTGGAGACCTGTGTCTCTGTCAGTGGAGACCTGTGTCTCTGTCAGTGGAGACCTGCGTCTCTGTCACTGGAGACCTGTATCTGTCCCTGGAGACCTGTGTGTCTGTCACTGGAGACCTGTGTGTCTGTCACTGGAGACCTGTGTCTCTGTCACTGGAGACCTGTGTCCCTGTCAGTGGAGACCTGTGTCCCTGTCAGTGGAGACCTGTGTCCCTGTCAGTGGAGACCTGTGTCCCTGTCAGTGGAGACCTGTGTCCCTGTCAGTGGAGACTTGTGTCTCTGTCACTGGAGACCTGTGCCTCTGTCACTGGAGACCTGTGTGTCTGTCACTGGAGACCTGTGTCTCTGTCAGTGGAGACTTGTGCCTCTGTCACTGGAGACCTGTGTGTCTGTCACTGGAGACCAAAGTCTAATTTGAGGGATGACTGTGTTTTTCAGTCGCTCCAGTCGCAGTGTAGCGCTGGTATTTTTCTCATCGTGTTGTCGATTTTGTTCATTGTTGTTTATGAAGGAGTGAAATAAAATCTTGATGTTTATCTACGAGCAAGGTTTTGTATCCAAGACTACTGGGAAATGTTAAAGTTCCTTGTGAAATTAGACACATTAGTCGTTGTAAGCTGGGAATACACAACCGCGCTCCACGTATGAAAGTGAATGAGCGCCTTGTTTTGTGGAATTTTCACCTGAATACTCATAACTTTGTGTAGAAGGCGTTTAGTGTCCGTGTGTCAACTGATTTATAATTCTATGTTTGATAATATTCATGCATAGTTATAATATATTTTAATGTATGTTTTATGATTTTAGGTTCCAGGAATTTTACTCGTCATTCCAATGAAGATTCTTGGGCTGGTTTACCCGTGGCCTGTCACTGCAGTGGCGCTGACATGACAGCTCTTCCTCAGGACCTGCCACGCAACGTCATAGCTCTGTGAGTCTCTGGTCGTGTCAACTAGACGGAAATGGTGTAAGCTAGAGAAACTAGTGTAAGCTAGAGAAACTAGTGTAAGGTAAAGAAACTAGTGTAAGGTAAAGAAACTAGTGTAAAGTAAAGAAACTAGTGTAAGGTAAAGAAACTAGTGTAAGGTAAAGAAACTAGTGTAAAGTAAAGAAACTAGTGTAAGGTAGAGAAACTAGTGTAAGGTAAAGAAACTAGTGTAAGGTAGAGAAACTAGTGTAAAGTAAAGAAACTAGTGTAAGGTAAAGAAACTAGTGTAAAGTAAAGAAACTAGTGTAAGCTAGAGAAACTAGTGTAAGGTAGAGAAACTAGTGTAAGGTAGAGAAACTAGTGTAAGGTAGAGAAACTAGTGTAAGGTAGAGAAACTAGTGTAAGGTAAAGAAACTAGTGTAAAGTAAAGAAACTAATGTAAAGTAAAGAAACTAGTGTAAGGTAAAGAAACTAGTGTAAGGTAGAGAAACTAGTGTAAGGTAGAGAAACTAGTGTAAGGTAAAGAAACTAGTGTAAGGTAGAGAAACTAGTGTAAGGTAGAGAAACTAGTGTAAGGTAGAGAAACTAGTGTAAAGTAAAGAAACTAGTGTAAAGTAAAGAAACTAGTGTAAGGTAGAGAAACTAGTGTAAAGTAAAGAAACTAGTGTAAAGTAAAGAAACTAGTGTAAGGTAGAGAAACTAGTGTAAGGTAAAGAAACTAGTGTAAAGTAAAGAAACTAGTGTAAAGTAAAGAAACTAGTGTAAGGTAAAGAAACTAGTGTAAGGTAGAGAAACTAGTGTAAGGTAAAGAAACTAGTGTAAGGTAGAGAAACTAGTGTAAGGTAGAGAAACTAGTGTAAGGTAGAGAAACTAGTGTAAAGTAAAGAAACTAGTGTAAAGTAAAGAAACTAGTGTAAGGTAAAGAAACTAGTGTAAGGTAAAGAAACTAGTGTAAAGTAAAGAAACTAGTGTAAAGTAAAGAAACTAGTGTAAGGTAAAGAAACTAGTGTAAGGTAAAGAAACTAGTGTAAAGTAAAGAAACTAGTGTAAAGTAAAGAAACTAGTGTAAGGTAAAGAAACTAGTGTAAGGTAGAGAAACTAGTGTAAGGTAAAGAAACTAGTGTAAGGTAGAGAAACTAGTGTAAGGTAGAGAAACTAGTGTAAGGTAGAGAAACTAGTGTAAAGTAAAGAAACTAGTGTAAAGTAAAGAAACTAGTGTAAGGTAAAGAAACTAGTGTAAGGTAAAGAAACTAGTGTAAAGTAAAGAAACTAGTGTAAAGTAAAGAAACTAGTGTAAGGTAGAGAAACTAGTGTAAGGTAGAGAAACTAGTGTAAGGTAGAGAAACTAGTGTAAGGTAAAGAAACTAGTGTAAAGTAAAGAAACTAGTGTAAAGTAAAGAAACTAGTGTAAGGTAAAGAAACTAGTGTAAGGTAGAGAAACTAGTGTAAGGTAGAGAAACTAGTGTAAGGTAGAGAAACTAGTGTAAGGTAAAGAAACTAGTGTAAGGTAGAGAAACTAGTGTAAGGTAGAGAAACTAGTGTAAGGTAGAGAAACTAGTGTAAGGTAAAGAAACAAGTGTAAGGTAAAGAAACTAGTGTAAGGTAAAGAAACTAGTGTAAGGTAAAGAAACTAGTGTAAGGAAAAGAAACTAGTGTAAGGTAAAGAAACTAGTGTAAGGTAGAGAAACTAGTGTAAGGTAGAGAAACTAGTGTAAGGTAAAGAAACTAGTGTAAGGTAAAGAAACTAGTGTAAGGTAAAGAAACTAGTGTAAGGTAAAGAAACTAGTGTAAGGAAAAGAAACTAGTGTAAGGTAAAGAAACTAGTGTAAGGTAGAGAAACTAGTGTAAGGTAGAGAAACTAGTGTAAGGTAGAGAAACTAGTGTAAGGTTAAGAAACTAGTGTAAGGTAAAGAAACTAGTGTAAGCTAATGAAACTAGTGTAAGGTAGAGAAACTAGTGTAGGGTAGAGAAACTAGTGTAGGGTATAGAAACTAGTGTAAGGTAAAGAAACTAGTGTAAAGTAAAGAAACTAGTGTAAGGTAAAGAAACTAGTGTAAGGTAGAGAAACTAGTGTAAGGTAAGGAAACTAGTGTAAGGTAGAGAAACTAGTGTAAGGTAGAGAAACTAGTGTAAGGCAGGGGAACTAGTGTAAGGTAGGGGAACTAGTGTAAGGTAGGGGAACTAGTGTCAGGTAGGGGAACTAGTGTAAGGTAGGGGAACTAGTGTAAGGTAGGGGAACTAGTGTAAGCTAGAGGAACTAGTGTAAGTTAAGGTAACAAGCTTACTAGTCTCTACATACACAGTTCGGAGCACGTCGTGCACCGACTAACTCGAGAGCTAACTCATGAGAGTTCAATGACAAAAATTCTTTTAAAATTTGGCAAGAGGTGCGACTATCCAAAGGAATAGTGCGAGGAAATGATCACCTCCAGACGAGGGTAAGGTGACTTACGAAGGGCTTTGTTTAGATCTAAAGCTCTGCAGTGTCAGTCACAAGATACTGAGGCTGTTTTTTATGCTACTGAAGCCCAACATTTCGATTATCACACACAAACTTTCTCAGATTGAAGTTTGGGTTAGCATTTTTGTGGTGAAAAGTTGGGATACTGAACGTTCCTCACGTGTCGCCGGGTTAAAAAAATATGTATTGTGAATTTTACGTCGAAGAAATTCTCCTACGCGAATATTTATAATTGGGAAGTTTTTAGTGAAATGTAATTCTTCAAAGTAGAGTTCCGAATTTTTGCTTCTAATTTAAATGCGCCCACCAGTTGGAGTATCGAATTTAAAACAGATGGGGAATCATCAAACGTCACAAGTAAAAATTTACTTTCGTGTAGGTAACATTTTACACGCTGCCTACTACGAAGCAATTTCCCTACTAAGTGTGACCGACCGGTGGTCACCAACTGCATTTCTCTTAATACTTGAACAATGCTAGAGCACAGCCCTTTTCAATTAATTTTGTTCACTTGAAAATTCAGTTTTTCGGGGCTAAATTGTAATCTTCAGTTATGCCCGCATAAGTCACGGTGTTAGTGTTCTGTTGAAGTGCAGCTTACCGTCTAAGTGCTCTGTTGAAATGCAGCTTACCGCCTAAATGCTCTGTTGAAGTGCAGCTTACCGTCTAAGTGCTCTGTTGAAGTGCAGCTTACCGTCAAAGTGCTCTGTTGAAGTGCAGCTTACCGTCTAAGTGCTATGTTGAAGTTCAGCTTACCGTCTAAGTGCTCTGTTGAAGTGCAGCTTACCGTCTAAGTGCTCTGTTGAAGTGCAGCTTACCGTCAAAGTGCTCTGTTGAAGTGCAGCTTACCGTCTAAGTGCTCTGTTGAAGTGCAGCTTACCGTCTAAGTGCTATGTTGAAGTTCAGCTTACCGTCTAAGTGCTCTGTTGAAGTGCAGCTTACCGTCTAAGTGCTCTGTTGAAGTGCAGCTTACCGTCTAAGTGCTATGTTGAAGTTCAGCTTACCGTCTAAGTGCTATGTTGAAGTTCAGCTTACCGTCTAAGTGCTATGTTGAAGTTCAGCTTACCGTCTAAGTGCTCTGTTGAAGTTCAGCTTACCGTTTAGTGCTCTGTTGAAGTGCAGCTTACCGTCTAAGTGCTCTGTTGAATTGCTGCGAGAGAGCCAAGAAATGCAGCTTTTATCTCACCCAATAGATCGTAGTTTAAGTTGCCGTTTTAGGGTCTCATAACTTGATTTTTTAGGAAAGTTTTTTTCGAGTTTCTATTTCTCACGGTCGAATTTTTGGTGAAGTTTTATTGAAAGTACTTAAATTAAAATGTTCTGAAACTCAAAACGTTACCGTTCTAATGTAGATCCTTTCAGGGGAATACAACTATTGCAACTATAGAAACTGGCGTTCTTAGTGGGAAAAAATGAGGTTCCAAGGTGAGAATTAGGTAAGCCTTTTTTGTTAACATTTTTTTTGTTTGTTTGTTTGGTTTTAAGGACCCTCTTTTTCGGCTAACTGCAGTTCTTTTTTCTCAATACCTCTGGCTTTCTTAATGAACTTATATTTTGATTCATGACCTTCCTTCTCAATTTATTGTATCTATGTACAATGAATTTTGTGTGGGAACACACCTCGAGCACTGATTCCACGCTTCTAACTCCATACTAAATGGTGCCTTCATCCTTCTTCTCTTTGGAACTTCTTTGTTGTGATTAGGGAAGCTGAAACAGTCTAATCAAATCTAATCTTATTTTCATCAATACCGAACTAAATGGGGCTCTCCTCTTCCCTCCTTTGAGAACAACTTTGTTGTATTCAGTAGCCGGACCCCACACGATGCTCCCCAGGGCTTACAGATTGGCCGTTTTACCCTTCAAAATCTGTAAATTGGGGCTTTTTTCAATTAAATTTTACCACGAAGGGCTCTCGGTTACTGAAAAGCTGCAGGATTGCCAAATGCTTGAACTAACTTACATATAATCTAGTCTAATTCACTTCTGTCAGCTATTCATTTATCTCAATTTAAGTTGGCAGACAATCAGCAGAGATTAAAAACTCGCTATTATTGGATCATAGACGATGCCGCTGAGCTCGCACGTCACGTCAGATTGTAAGTCGGCTCCTTGTCAGCCTTTGTGTGACAATAAATGACTTGGCGGTTGCTATTTTCGGGCTGCGATGTTGTCGCGGTCAATCTTGGCGGACCCCACACGATGCTCCCCAGGGCTGACAGATTGGCCGTTTTACCCTTCAGAATCTGTAAATTGGGGCTTTTTTCAATTAAATTTTAGCACGAAGGGCTCTCGGTTACTGAAAAGCTGCAGGATTGCCAAATGCTTTTCATTGGCAAATGGCACAACTTTGCGTACAAGATTACCAGATACTGAGTGCTGATAGGGAAATAGGGAAATACGTCCATGAGCTTTAAAGAAATACGTTCATGCGCACTAAAGAAATACGTTCATGCGCTTTCAGGAAATACGTCAGAACGTTTTCAGGAAATACGTCAGAACGTTTTCAGGAAATACGTCAGAACGTTTTCAGGAAATACGCCTATGCACTTTAAAGAAATATATCCAAACGATGCATAAAGTCAGGTTCATGATCTCAATAAATGGAGATGCAGGTAATAAAAAAATATATATATGCCACTGATCGTTATTCTTTGATGTGCTGGGTATGATATTTGGATGCGCTTATTATTGTTAAATTTGTCAATGCTAAGTGTAATAAATTTTAATATAGTGAACACCATTAAATTTTTATTTGTTGATTATTTTTACAATTCGATACGCTGATAGCCATTATATTTGCGTATGTTGATTATTATTATTCCTAGATTAGCTGATTTTTTAAATGTGGGGGTTTGCTGATAGTTATTAACTCATCCGCTATGCCGAAATTTTCTGTTAGGACTGGGTAGTCCTAACACTTTTTCGTTTAAGTGCCAAAAACCCAACTCAAAATTTTACCATGGAGGCTATCCGCGCGTATGCCAGGTAGCAGACTGTTTACGATGCGCTTACCGTGAAGACACGGGCGATAGGTCCAGGTTACGTAATTTTTTATTTAAACAGGATGTGTTAGGTTCTGTAAGAGAGGAATTAGTTCATTTCAGTTGAAAAATCACGAATACACGCCTAATATTACTATTTATTTGGTGTATGAAAATGCTGATGTATTGTTCATGGAAATGGACGCAATTTTTATCCATGCATTTACTTGTGATAATTGTCTATGGATGTACTGGTGATGACTGTTTCTAGATGTACTGGTGATCATTTTCTGTAGATGGACTATAACAAATGTCTATGAAAGTACCTGTGATAACTGTTTGTGGATGTTATTGATAATTTGTCTGATGTGCCTGCATTGCAGTGCATCATCACAGATTTAGTGTGTGAGCAGCGTCAAATTCAACTTTTTCTGAGCCGTGTTAGCTTTCATGTTTTTATTTATTTATTGTGCGTATTAAAAGGCATAAAATCATATTTTCTCATCAAACTTATGCTTTTTAGGCGATAATTGCCAGTACTATTAGATTAGCGTTCTGAGCTTCCGTCTTACTTCGTTAGCTTTTGGTCTTCACCTCTGACGACGCACAACAGTAACACTGCGTTCCTATCTGCGTTAGAATCGACTTCTGAAGCTGTCAGGCTCAATCTTCATTCCTTCAAACAGACCAAACACATCTGACTGAAGTTTTCTGGCAAAATTGTCCTAAATCTCTCTCGAGCGCGGTTCGTATTGGAATTTTCTGTCGCTTTAAAATGCTCAATCTTGTACTCTTGAAGCTGTAAGAGTGCTCAGTAAAACTAATGTTACAACTTACAAGGAAGTTTCGCGACTGTATTTGTGCATTGACGTTAATGTTCACTTCTCTGCATTTCTTCCAAGAAAAACTGGGCACTCGACCAACAGCGCTTGAACACCGAGCCTCACCTGTTTACAACTCCCCCCAATTTAGCGTGCAGTCTGCACACAATCACGTACGCAGCTTGGGGTCGTTAGATAAGCGAAGGCCTTAAGACGGGAAATTTCGTGGTTTAACGTCAAAAAATATAGAGCCTTCCATTCCTGGTTTCCACCGGTGTCTGTGGTTCGTTCATCACCGCGATTAACAATGGATCATTATTTAATGTGGCTGGAACTACAGTTGCTGTTATTGCCAGGCTTTCCCACTGCGCTTTTTCAGATTTGTTGAAATCTTTTGACCAATGTTTGCTGTTCTGTGCAGAATGTTTCCTGGTGTCTGATATTTATGAATTTCCGTTGTTTCTTGCAATTGTTTTAAGGATTTCTCTAGTTCATGAATTTCCATAGTTTCTTGCAATATTATTCTCGAACCCATAAATTGTGTGGTACTCAGAACATTAGGGATGAGAATATCCTGAAGAATATTATAAATGCTATTGTTTGCTAGAAATAACCCAGTCTTCAAAGCGAACATAATATAAACAGTGCGGAAGAATTTGATTTTACGAGTAACACATTAAAAAATAGTTAATTAGAACCATTGCGATAAACAGGAGGAGCTATAATTACTTGTGAGCATAACTAAGATCAGTGACTTGTAGGGTATCTCATGGAAACTTTGTTCCACGTTTATAGTTTTATTTAATCTAAGAAACTTTGTCCCAAATTTATAGTTTTATTTAATCTAGAACTCTCAACTTGAATGAAAACTATACTGATTTTAATTTAATTTTCAATTCTATGAAATGCTGGGAGCAAGAACTGCTCGGTCGAAAATAGATTTAGGACCACTTTCACTTCTAGACGACTCCCATTATTCTGAACCATCGAATAGAGAGATGAGAGTTATTTCACAAATGTTTGATTTTCAATCATTATATAATAATAACATTCAAGACTCATTAAAAGCTGTTTTTCTCGCGAATGTTTGAAGGCATCGAGTTCCGAGCCTAAATTTCCATGAAGTGTTTATTGTATTGTATTGGGTTTTGTTTTATAAAAGAGCACGAATCTACATCAGTATCTAGTCAAATGATCGGGATGATGATAACAGTTTGAAAAGGAAAAACTTCTGTCTCTCGTATTCGGCGATGTGCATTTAAGATACAAGAAGAATTAGATCTTTTACATCAAAATCATTATGTACGAAAACGTTTCCAGTCTTCTAGTCAGTCAATTTTTGAATGTCGGTTAATTAAAATAAAGTAAGAAGTGTAAAATAATGCCAGTTTACGCCCCTGAGATGTCACTTGAACATAAACTTTACCGAGTATCAATACAATTGTCATTTTTTTCAAAACTGTGATTTCACCTTAACTATGCATAACAATTCAATACAATGTTATTTTCTCTCACACAAAGTGCGTTTCAGTGCATGGTCATGATAATTCGACAGTCGTTCTTCACAATTTTTTGCGATCTTTATCTTGCAAACTAAAATTCAACTGCGTTCCGATCTTCCGCCCTCTGACATCAGCACCCCGACCTATTTTCCCTCCTAGCATTGAGCAAAACGATTTGTTCGTAAAAATTTGCGTTCGTTTAAATGCCGTGACTCAGAAACCACCATCGGGATCAGTCCTCGGGCTCTCATCAATCGGTCAAGGTTCTTCGTGCGAGAAGCGCTCAAAAGTGAGGTCTATTTGTCAGCTTGAGGCCTTGGATCTCGTTCGATGCTTTGCGCGCCTTGACTCGGGGAGTGATGGCGTAAATATTTAGCCGAAAGGTGTTAGTAAATTGCCTTCATGAGAGCCGGTCGCGGGTTCGTGTATTATGAAGCCCTAAAAAAAAGTTTACGCCGCATCACTCGTTGGTACGCTAACTTCCGAGGCAGAAAGAAGTTGTTTCTTCTTAACTCGGAGTTACGAATGGTTTTTCGGTAAACATTGAAAGAAAAGAAAAACATCGAATAGCATAATGGTGTATGCAATATGCTATCAACATTTCTTTGTTTGTAGCTTCAAGACGTTCCCTTTAAAGTAACGCCAGTGGGAGAAATTTTGGTTCGACGCGGTTATTTCTAATGGGAAAATAAATCCTTGTTTTTCTTTTTATGCATGGAAGCTTCACCTGCTGAGAGTTGATTACATCCTCAGGGACCCATTGTATAACCACGTCATCCTCAGCACTTCTATTTACATTCTCCGTAATGAATTGCTTTTGTTTAGCTGTTGCGCAACGGACAAAAACGAAAACTTTTCGTGCAGTTCAGTAGAGCAGTGGGCGCAAGTGCAGCTAGGAGCTTGTGTGCAACATTTCTATGTCTTTCCCTGTGATGGTTTTGGGTAGGCTAATTTTGGTGCAACCAGTCGACAGTTTCAGGAACAGTTTCAGGAACAGTTTCAGGAAGAGCGCACAAAACAGACGATAAAAGACTAGTGGTTATGGCATCGTTGCTTATAATTTTTTAAAAGTATTGAATTTTGGGAGTTCTTTTCTGCGAGCTTTTAGTATCAATAGACACGTTCAAATGATATATACGATGCACACATACCGTATGTTTCCTATCTGCGTGTTGAAGAATTTTGAGAAATTAGTTTTTTATCACAAGCTGGACTAATATCGAAATATCGTCGTAAAATTCTGCGGCTTCAATGATCAATATTCTGACAGCTTCGATGCTGCTATTTTAATGGAGGATGAAACCCACGTGTATAACGTATCATCGAAAGCACGAATAGAAAGTCAATTTACACTTGCGTCTTTTGATGAGTCGTCTCAGTGATGGGATTGTAATTCATAACTTCACTTCGACGGATTGATGAGTTGCTTTGTACAAAACAACTCATCAGAAATCCAAAATGTTATCAGTTGAAACGCTCGACTCAGTAAAAATCGAACAAATTCAGGTTCAGAAATATCGAAATGAAGATTTGATAAAAAATGCATCTAGATACTCGTTATTTGTGCGATCTCAAACTGCATAGCTCTGGATGTTTGTAGCGAAATAAGTAACGGAATAATTTCTCTTTGCTGGAGTGTAGGGCAGATCATCAGCTGATTTACTCGCACTTATTTATTTAGTGATAAAAGTTACGTGCTCATTCACACTATTGTTGATAAAACTCTACTGATTACGACTATGGGCTCCTTCCTGGTGTCAAGAGAGCGAGGTAATTGTTTCAATTTATTCGGGCCCACAGGTAGCTATATTAAAATTTGATCATAGTATCAGACCTAAAGAATAATCTACTTCTGTATCGCTAGTGGTAAATGAATTGTTTCGAAATTGTTTGAAATTTAAAACCGTGTGTGCGCTGGTGTTGTCCCTCCAGGCCTATTCAGAATTTTGTATTGTGTTTCTCCATTCCCTCGGAGCAATACAACGAATGCTTCTATTTAAGTTAACCTTCTCATAAGGAAGGTACGAAGTCCCAAGTTGAGGATTAAGAAGGTCTACCTCGGTTAAAATAGAATAATTTTTTTATTTTGTCACGGGTTATCTGTTTAATTCAGTGAATTCCTGTTTTCAGCATCTTTCACTTTTTTCTTCACCTATGATCATGGTTCATAAATTTTTCGATTATGCTCTTTTGTAGCTTCAGGGTGCGAGGACACACCTTATGCATATAATCCCCGTTCCCATGATTCCTTACTAAGTAGTGCTTGCCTCCTTCCTCTTTTGGGATTACTTTTGTTCTGGTTAAGGTGCCCCAAACAAACTTATAATCTATTCCTTTTCTCTCCATCTGCGCTCAAATTTATGTGTCAAGTTTGTTAGTTCATAACCGCTCACAATTTTAAAAATACGTTTTTTGGAGACGTTTAAAGTTGTATTCGTCTGCTCAAATTTACTTCGCATTCGCTGTTGCATGCACCAGCTCGTGTGTGAGGAGACTTCACCTCAGTGACGGTGCTGCGGGAAGAGTCCGCTGCACGGAGTGTCCTCATTAGGTTCATTTTTGCGAGCCGTTGCTGTAAGCCGAGGCCCAGAGCCGTGTTTCTCTGTTGACTCCACAAGTAGGCGAGCCTTTTTCTCGGTCTTACTCTGCCTGGAGCTAAAATTAAATCTAGGAAGAGCCAAAAAATCGCATTTCGAGGCAATATCCAACTTCAAAGTTCTCTACGCGGTCCAATAGCATGTAATAAAGAGCAATGTAAATATTGAATGAGCACATTCACACTCTGCTCTGGTGAAATTGTTATTGGGGCATTCTTGAAGGAAATTTTGACACGCGTTTGCTACGCTCAAAATGTTTGGAATGTATTTGTATTTTTTGGGTTCTTGTTGATTGAGCGTTTTGGGGCGAGCAGGCCTTATCGCCTTGTTTCACATGCGCGCTCATGCTGAGAGGGTCCTTCCTCACCCGAGGGCTTTTGAGATTTGTGTTCGTTGATGTTCATAACAGTTTCCTTCCGCAGACTAAACAACTTTTCTTACTCGTCCGTCAATTTCTTCATTTTGAATTTAGGTCAAGTCAACGATTGAGTTGTTTTCCTGTCGGTTTATATCTCTTTCTGGATCTTTTTCGTCTCGCATTGTATTCAGGCACACCCTATTCTCACCTACACAAGTTTTTGTACGCTTTACTCTTTAGAGTTACGTGTGGTGTGAGAAGCGGCAACTAAACAGGAAATTTTGGCTCACCGGATTTCTCGAAAGCAAATTTAAAAATTAACGTCGTTGGTAATTATTAAAAGGCTAAAGGAAAAGCATTGTTTTCATTGGAGATTACTTTAAGGCGATGACGGCTGCCAAATGCAAAATAATTTCTTAATGGGTAGTATGAGCAACGACTTGATTGTGAAATAATTGAATCACCGCGTTCCTCTTCAGGAAAGTTTATGGATGAAGAACTCCTTTCTTCCTTTTACCAATTGAATCGCCCCAACTCAGGTTCTCCCTTATATCTCGAATTGAAATAACCGACTCGAATTGAAATAACATCTATCGAAAAACAACTTTTGGATGACTTTCTGGTGTGTTACTCAATAGAAAACCAGTGCAAGCGTAGAAAACATTTATGGGACGGGAAAATGATGGAGAATTTTGACCGTTTTAATAATTCAGTGTAATTAATGGCAATTTGAAATTAGAGTGATTGTATTCTATGAATGATTATTTGTGAAAGAGAATTTTGCTCATTTTAATTCACACTCATTTGTTTGTGCTGCACTCGATTTGAGTTAGTGAACGAGCAATAACGTGACGATAAAATGAGAAATCTTGATCGTTTCTTCGGTTTTTGGTGATTTTTTAGCGTCATCAATGTTTTTGTTATCAGATATATCATGTGTGAGGGCTCAAGCTGAAAGTTAGGTAGGCCTTCTTTTTGTTAAAATAATTTTTTTTTCTGTTCTGTTAAGGACCACTTTTTTTTCTTTTCACTGCTGTCCTTTTTTCAGCACTTACTAGTTTTTTCTTCAACTTTTATCTTGGTTCAAGAACTTCTCTCTTAGCTTTCCGTTTTTAAGCACCTTGTGCGTAAATTCTGCGTTCCCTTTTCTCCATACTAAATGTGGCGTTCATCCTTCCTATCTTTGCACATCTTCGTTGTGGTAAAGGGAGGCTAAAACTTTCTTGTAATCGATCAATCCTAGGAAGAAGATGCGAGGTCTCCAGCTGAAGGACAGGTGGGCCTTTATATTACTGAAATAGAAGGTTTTTTTTTGTTTTGTAACTGACCTTTTTTGTTTTTTTTCTCCAGTTCCCTGCTGTCATTTTTTCAGCGCCTAGGTATACTTCCTCTAATTTTTGTCTTGTTTCATAAACTTCTTCTAATCGTGCTGTTTCTATGAGCAGAGGGATACACACCTTGTGAGTAGATTCCTCTTCCTTTTAACTCTAAACTGATTGGAATCTCTCTCCTCCCTCTCTTAAGAACATCTTGGTTGTAGGTGGGAACGCTTGAACTAAGTTATTTAATCTAAATATCTAATTTTATTTCATTGAATATAATTAGTGGTTAGAGAAGCTTAATCCAACCTATTTTTAATTTAGTAAAAAAGTATCTGATGGTTTCAGCAATCATCACAAAAGGCGCTTCTCATTGATTCGCATTTCCTTTTATGGCAGGACGATATCAGGCGGGAGTGTGGCCAGCATCACCGCAGACGACCTGGTGGCGCTCCGACACTCTCTACAGGACTTGTGAGTGTTGGGGGAGTGTGGTGGGGGGAGTGTGGTGGGTAAAGTATGGTGGGGTGTTGGGTGACCTGGTACCGCAGCGGTGGGGGCGTGTGGTGTGTTGGGTTACCAAGCGTCAGAAACATGAGGGTGGGTTTTGCGACAATTTTTGAAATAAGATTGTTGGTTTTGTTTGCTCAAGACACACTGAAATTCCTGGGATAAAATCCGTTTTCTCATTCTTCGTTCCTGCTCCAACTTCCCTCGCATTTTTCCTGTGGTGCGAGCCCCCCCCAAAAAAAATCTCGTTTGTTTTTGGTAGGCATTATAGAGTCGAGTCCGGGCCCGATGAAAGTTTCTTCATTAATGAGAGGCCGGAATTTGTTGGAGGACTTCCGAGATTCTTCTTGCCGCAGATCTCTTATCGTGCACGAGCGCGGTGCTGTAATGAGCCATGCTTGGCCGGGTAGTGGCGCTAGTGTTCTGAAAACTTGCATGATGTTGTACTCTCTTCAAAGGAATAAAATTATTGTATCTATGGGGATCAACGATCCCAGGGGGAGTTTAGGGGATACAATTTTTGGGAGTATACAATTATTGTTTCTACGGGGATCAACAATTCCAGGGGGAGTTTAGGGGATACAATTTTTGGGAGTATACAATTATTGTATCTATAGGGATCAACGATCCCAAGGGGAAATGTGAGGTTCCCTACTGAAGATTAGGTAGGCGTTCCATTTCATGATATAGCTTTTTTGTTTGAAACCGAGCATATTTTTCGTTTCTTTGCTGTTCTTCTTTTCAGCCGCTACTATCCTTCTTCAAATTTTGTTTAGATTGACAAACTTTTTTCCTAACTTGCTGTTCCTTTGCACTGGGGATCTTGCGTAAGAACACACCTTGCGCATGATTTCCTCGTTACCTCAATTTTATTCTAAATGGTGCTTGCATTCTTCGGCTGGAACACTCTAGTTGCAGCAGAGAAGGCCGGCACTTGGCAATTTGTAAATCGGTGCCGCTTTCAAACTATTGGATTAACAAATAATGAAAGTTAAATTGTCGATTTATTACACTTTTAGAATTATAAGACAGAGTGGAGAGAACGTTGTAATTACCTCAGAAACAATATTTTAAATAAATACTGGTAGCCGTCTAGTACATCGATCTTCTCAAGTTATGTAAACTAGGATTATTTCAACTGATGAGGCACTTTTCGGAACATAAAACTGTTTGGCTACACGCGTTGATTTATTCATTCGACGTCTCCCTGCAGCCATTCTTACGATTAATTCGAAATAATGTCTCCTGCTTAATGAAAGCAACAAACGCACCCAAATACACACCTACGTTTACTCTACGCTAGAGTTCGATTAAAATTTAGCTTCTATTGGACACCTCATTGTCTCTTTCCTGACCGCGGTTTGTGTTTGTCTCGCAGGGTGCTGAGCGACCTGCCTCTCCTCAGCACCATCTCTCAAGCTGCGCTCTTCAGTCTGCTCAACTTGCGCTCCCTGTAAGTTAAGCATCTAGATTTAATAATTAAAATTCACGAATTAATAAAAAAATTCAGATTTAGTAATCAAAATTCATGATTTACTAATTAAAATTCACGATTTAAAAATCAAAATTCACGATTTAATCCCCACAATTGACAATTCAATCTCCACAATTCAGGATTTTATGAAGTTATATGTTTGTAGAAACAAAATTCATTTTATTTATTAATTAACACTCCCCACAGGGAAATAAAACTATTGCATCTATGGAAGATAGCACTCCCAGGAGGAAAACGTGAGGTCCCGAGCTGAGAGTCACGAGGACTTTTTTTGTTGAGATAAAAAATTTTTTGCTCAGGCTAATTTCTTCGGTTTTCTTCTGTCCTGTTTTTTAGCACCTCAACATTCTTCTTCAACATCTTGAACTTTTCCCTTGTTTCCTAACTTTTCTTCTTAACTTACTGTTTCTATGCGCTGGGGATCATGTGTGGGCCTAAGCGTTCCCTTGAATCTGGACTAAGTGATGCATTCCTTCCATTTTTGGAGGGATCGAAACGATAAAAAAAGGATATGTTGTTTCATCGGTGTTTCGTGATTTTCGTGTACTGTGAAAAAACTTTAAGACATCAAATGTGAGAAACACGAGCGTGTCAAAAATATGTTCCTTTTTCTTTCTTGCTTCCTTCCTTTCTTCCTCCTCCTTCCTTTTTCACTTCCTTTCTTTTTCCCCTCCTTTTTCCCCTCCTTTCTCCCCTCCTTTCCCCCTCCTTTCTCCCCTCCTTTCCCCCTCCTTTCCCCCTCCTTTCTCCCCTCCTTTCCCCCTCCTTTCTCCCCTCCTTTCTCCCCTCCTTTCTCCCCTCCTTTCTTCCTTTCTTCCTTCCTTTCTTCCTTCCTTCCTTCCTTCCTTCCTTCCTTCCTTCCTTCCTTCCTTCCTTCCTTCCTTCCTTCCTTCCTTCCTTCCTTCCTTCCTTCCTTCCTTCCTTCCTTCCTCTCTGCTCCATTTGTGTCGGTTAAGTAGGCTTAAACTCACTCATCTAACAAAATTGATCGCAATCACCAATTGCCGAGCACCACATGACGGTAGCAGCGTCTGCCCACAGCGACATCCACTCCGCCCCGCGCCTCCGGCTCCTGCCGCTCTCGCTGCGCCCCGACGCTGTCTCTCCCCTCAAGTCCATGTGAGTCTTTGGTTTGTCTTCGTCTTGATGAGTCTTTACTTTTGTTTAGTATGTCTTTGTCTTGGTGAGTCTTTACTTTTGTTTAGTATGTCTTTGTCTTGGCGAGTCTTTACTTTTGTTTAGTATGTCTTTGTCTTAGTGAGTCTTTACTTCTGTTTAGTATCTCATTGTTTCGGCGAATCTTTACTTTGTTTTGTATGTCATTATCTCGGTGAGTCTTTACTTTGTTTTGTATGTCTTTGTCTCGGTGAGTCTTTATTGTGTTTTGTATGTCTTGTCTCGGTGAGTCTTTACTTTCGTTTTCTTTGTCTTCGTGTTTGTTAATCTTGTGCCTTGCGTGAGTCTTTGTGTCTTGCGTGAGTCTTTGTGTCTTGCGTGAGTCTTTGTGTCTTGCGTGAGTCTTTGTGTCTTGCGTGAGTCTTTGTGTCTTGCGTGAGTCTTTGTGTCTTGCGTGAGTCTTTGTGTCTTGCGTGAGTCTTTGTGTCTTGCGTGAGTCTTTGTGTCTTGCGTGAGTCTTTGTGTCTTGCGTGAGTCTTTGTGTCTTGCGTGAGTCTTTGTGTCTTGCGTGAGTCTTTGTGTCTTGCGTGAGTCTTTGTGTCTTGCGTGAGTCTTTGTGTCTTGCGTGAGTCTTTGTGTCTTGCGTGAGTCTTTGTGTCTTGCGTGAGTCTTTGTGTCTTGCGTGAGTCTTTGTGTCTTGCGTGAGTCTTTGTGTCTTGCGTGAGTCTTTGTGTCTTGCGTGAGTCTTTGTGTCTTGCGTGAGTCTTTGTGTCTTGCGTGAGTCTTTGAGTTCTGCGGGAGCCTATTTAATATAAGTGCTGACGATACCCAACAAATACTCAGCACCTAACGCGTTCAATCAAGAAAGTGAAGGGTTTCCTCTTCAGCAATTTTGAAGAGCAAATTACAGTTCGTAAATAGACTGCAGCTTGCACTGGAGTTGGATTCAGATAAAAAAAAATGTGTGTTATTTGAAAATGAAGTTGGTTTATGTTAGACTAGAACTTTTGCTCAGTTTTTTCCCGAAATACTGCTGTTTGATAAAGAAATTTTGGGATTCAAAATTTAGCCTAATTTTTTTTTATCTGCGACCATTAGGTTTTATTACCTGATAACAGGTTCTTTAATTCATCTAAGTAAATTTGCCGATTTGCTTCTATTATTTCTTTATTCATATTGACTAATTCATATTTTTGACTGTGTATAGTTAGCACTAATTTGGATTAATTATTTTTCAAGACAAAAAATTACATCAAATCGCCAAAATTACTTCAAATCGATTCTAAAATAGTATATTTTGATTTATCATCTCAGAAAATTATATCATATTACTTAGATCATTTCTTGATTCTAAAGTAGTCATTTTTTGATTTATCATCTCAGAAAATTATATCATATTACTGAGATCATTTCTTGATTCTAAAGTAGTCATTTTTTGATTTATCATCTCAGAAAATTATATCATATTACTGAAATCACTTCTTGATTCTTAAGTAGTAATTTTTGATCAAGTGTCATAAATATTTTACACTCCACGCTATTTTTGTTGACGGGAAGTCGGATCTCAAAAGTCGGGGTCTCTGCAACTTCCTGCGGGCAGAGGAAACCAATAAGCTTCCTGTCGACTTTATTCAGAAGCCTTCCTGCCTTCGGTAAATTTTTTGAGCTCTCTGTAAAAAAAACGATTCAAATGTCTCTCCAATACGGAAGCCGATGAAATTCAAATCTTGTCGACTCACGCTGGAAATGTATTATCAAAAAGGGGAATTTAACATTTATTGGTAACGATGCTCGTGGGTATATCGCTGTATACCAGAGTGTCAAACCTTATATCGAAGTGTGGTGGTTTGTGAGGGAAATTTCACTGTTCCCTTTACCAATTTTACTGGTGCCGAACTGTGTTATCATCATTTGTATCGTAAAGGGAGCAGTCTATAGACAAGGATATTTGATAAGGATTACTTGTCCATAACAAGTATTCCAGCCCACCCACACCTTCCCGTGGTGGTACCGTTAATATACCCACTAGAAGTTGCAACTCATTACATATCGTTTATGTAAATTGGCAACATAGTGATCATAAGCTTATTTATACGAGTGTTGTCCGTGGGTAGAACCAACGTGGGGGGCGCCCACTAACATCTGGGTCTTTTATCTTTAGTTTTGTATGTTTATCTTGAACCTGTGTTTTGAGCATTGAATAAAACTCGCATATCGCGAGTAAAAAGGAAACATACACCCCTGGTCCCGGTGGCCTTGTGCCCCGAGGACCAGGCGATATGAGGAGGGGCGGTGGAGGCCCGCGGCCTAACCGGGGACGCACCGGGAAGGACCAGAAGCAGCGAGCGAAGGAGCCAACAAAAGTGACGACCCAGCCAAATGAAGTAAAATCTATCAGGACACCAATCGCCGCAATGACAGGCGAGCCAGCAAGTGTCTGTACAACTACGTGTGGATCTTCACTGATGGCAACGAACCATACAGCTCATAATGGAGAGCACCAAAAAAATATCACCGACCGCATCACCAACATAGAGAGGAACCTTAACCAGTTGGTTAGATCGATGAGCAGGGTGTTACCGGATCGTGACATCTCGAAACTGAATACCGAAGACAGTAACTCTGACATACCCCCAACCTGCATCGAGGAAAGAATTAAAAACCTGGAAAACACCGTCGAGGAAGTAACCCAAGCTCTATCAGCCCATTTGTCACCTCCGGAGGAACAAGGGAAGGTGACCCAGAGTGCGAGACATAGGAAGAAGAACAAATTTGTCCCTCTCAATGTTACCGAACAGCCACCACAGCGGAGCTTCACACGCTTCTTTACCATGAAGTTTACACCCGAAACAAAACGTAAGATAGACCCCTACCTGGTGAAAAACGTAATTCGCTCAGCCACCGGATCTCCGCCCAAATCCATCACCACCAGTGGAAGGGAGAGCTTCACACTCGAGGCCAGAGACAACAGGCAAGGCCAGGCACTGTTGACCATCACTAATATAAACGGAGTGCCATGTGAAGTCTTCGCCCACCCAAAACTCAATAAATCCAAGGGACTCATTTATATCAACGAATCCAACATGGAGAACTTCAGCGAATTCGAAACTGGGCTCAAAGAAAACTATAACATCAGCGAAGTAATTGACGCCACCTTCATCAAGACAAGATACGAACAAACAAGCGCGATAATTCTAGAATTCAAATCAGAGTCTCCCCCCGATTTCATATACATTCCCGGCGAACGATCAGACACCCGAGTATACCCATATATCGACAAACCAATGCACTGCGCCAACTGCCAGATGTACGGACATACCAAAAAGCGTTGCAGCCGAGCCACAACCTGTGGAAGGTGCGGGGCAGTGGGGCACGGCAGCAGTCAGTGCCTTGCCTCTGAAGCCGAATGCATCCACTGTCACGGCCCTCACCAAGTTAAAGACAAAACCTGCCCAAAGCAAATCGAAGGGGAACAAGTACTTACAATCCAGAACAACCACAAGGTCGGGAAGCGCCGTGCTAGACAGATGCTGAACAGCCCAACTGAGTCAAACGAAAAACACGCCCCTCCCTACGCCACTCACTTCAAATGTACTTTGGACTCTAATGAAAAGCGCAAAATTTCACCCTGGGTGCTCGAGCGAAGCCTTCAACTTGAGTTGGGTGAAAAGCCAAAGAGAATTACATCACAGGATAAAGACTCATATATCATTGAAATTGCCACCAAAGAACAAAGTACCCTAATCCGTAATGTAAAAACCTTAAACAACATCCCTGTCTCCATAGCTGAACACCCTTACTTCAACTCAGTGAAAGGCCTCATATATCTATATGAGTACGACCTCTCCAATTTCGAGTGCTTCCGGGACGGACTCATGGAAGACTACGGACTGAGTGATGCAGTGAGAGCTACCTGGATCAAACCGAAAAACCCTGTCTCCCAAGCAATCTTACTCACATTCAGGCAAAACCTCCCTAACTACATAACCATACCCGGAGAACAATCACTAACCAAGGTATTTCCATACGTGCCGCGCCCCATGTTCTGCAAGAAATGTCTGGAGTATAACCACACCCAGAAACGATGCACCAGGCCTGAAACGATTTGCGCGAGATGCAACAATGTAAACCACGATTCCGGCGAATGCACGAGCATCAAGATAGAATGCCACAACTGCGGCAAAGACCACTTCGCAGGCTCCTATAAATGCATTGAATTCAAGTACCAACAGGAAATCCTTGCAATCCAGCACAAATACAAACTGAGCAGAGTGCAAGCAAGACAAAAGCTGGAGAGTGAACAACACCAATATCACAGGAACTACGCTTCTGCCGTAACATCTACCGCTGCACAAACACCCAGCCGACAACCTCCAACACCGATTAAACAAGTGGGGACAGCTCCTCCAGCTCTTCCACTAGGGCCCTCTCAGCTCTCAGACGGTACGCAAAGGAAAAGAAAAAACTCTGAAAGCAACGAAAAACCATCAGGAAAGAAGCAGGTAGCGGAAGCAGTCTACGCTGATCCAAGCACAGGAGAAATATTTTCTACCCCAGTACAAATTACACCAGATTACGACTCGGCAATGAGCGACAGCGAAATTACAAGTGAGAACAACCCGACCGTTAGAAGCGAAACCAGAAGAATTTATAACCAGTACCAAAAAGAAGTCAAAGGAAACCAAAATGAATAACGGAATCTGCATCCTACAGTGGAACTGCCAGGGTGTTCGAGCCAAAAAGAGCGAACTTTTAGAACTAATTAACTTGCATAACCCATATATTGTTGCTCTCCAAGAAACTAAACTCTGGCACAACTCAAATTTTTCCATACCCCATTACAATCTACTAACCAAACATGGCCACTTTAACGTCACGCCTCATGGAGGAGTCGGACTGCTTATTCATGAGTCAATTCCATTCCAAGAAGTCACCATAACTTCTGCCATCCAGGTCATCGCAGCCACTGCCCACATCACTCGACGGATAACATTTGCGTCGCTGTACACCTCAAGAAGCCACCCCATAACCCAGGAAATAATGAACGAACTAATAAATCAACTACCTCCGCCAATCATTTTGATGGGGGACTTCAACAGCTATAGTACAACTTGGGGTTGTGAAACGACAGATGCCCGTGGCCGGATAATAGAAGAATTTATAGACCAACATAACCTAACTCTCCTCAACACAGGAGCACACACACGAGTTTCTTACAACTCTGAGTCCGCCATTGACCTAACCCTGGCATCTCCTCGTCTGAGTGTGGACTTGGTATGGGAGACTTGTAGATCTCCGGAAGACAGTGACCATATTCCCATCATAGTACGACTAATTAATGCACAACGTAACGATCAGAAACGCTCAATGTGGAACAACAAAAAGGCAGACTGGACGTCTTACGAGGCGCACCAAAACTGGGAAAAACTTAAAATCTCTGACGAGCATACATGCTCTGAAGCTCTCAGCACCTTTATCGACACTTTAACAGCAGTTGCAAACGATTGTATTCCAACAATAGAACTCACAAAATTCTTTCCGAAGCCCTACTGGAGCGCGCAGCTGACACAAACACGCACCAACCGCGAACGCCTCTATCAAAAATTTAGGCAAACAAAATCTGCACAAAATGCCCTACGCTGGAAAAGAGCCAGGGCCATCCACAGAAACCTTCTGCGAGAGGAGAAGCGGAAGGCATGGACAGCATTCACCAGCACATTTACGAAGAACACGCCAATGACCCGTATTTATGAAAACATCAGAAAAATTAAAGGCAGACCTCAAAGACAGTTGTCAATATTACAAGAAAACAATATAAGCTACTCTACCGTTCCAGAAATAGCAAACAAATTAGCAGAAACATTTAGCTCAGTTAGCAGTGCGACGAATTACCCTCAGGAATTTTTACGAAGAAAACAACGTGCAGAAACTAACCAATTGGACTTCTCATCGGACAACAACGAAACATACAACATCGCATTCTCCCTCGCCGAACTGGATTCTGCCTTGGAGACTACGAAAAATACATCACCTGGTGCAGATGGAATTTCATACCAAATGCTCAAGCACCTTCCAGAAATTGGTAAACAAAACTTACTGTTTCTCTACAACAAATTACGGCTTCATTCGTATTACCCGGCTACCTGGAGAGAAGCAGTAATAATCCCTTTTCAAAAACCTGGAAAGACCCCACATTCGCCTCACAACTACAGGCCAATTGCGCTCACGAGCTGCATCGGGAAGGTTCTGGAACGCCTCATCAACAATAGACTCATCGACTATTGCGATATGCACGGCCACCTCAGCAATATCCAGTGCGGGGGTCGCCGGGACAGGTCCACCGTTGACCACCTAATCCGTCTCGAAACCATTATCAGAAACTCCTTTGTCCACAATGAACACTTCGTTAGTGTCTTCTTCGACCTCAAAAAGGCATATGATACCACCTGGAACTACGGCATTATGCAAGACCTCCATCATCTACATCTCCGGGGAAGACTGCCTCTATATATCCAAGAGTTTTTACGGGACCGTACTTTCAGGGTACGAGTAAATAACCACCTATCCAATCCATGCCCTCAGGAAGAAGGGGTCCCACAGGGTTCAGTTCTTTCCGTCACCCTCTTCATTATCAAAATCAACGAAATAGCTTCACAGATCCCTAAAGACCCACGTTTCCATGCATCACTATATGTAGACGATTTCCAACTTGGCTACCGACACAGTGACATCAGCATCATTGAAGCCAAACTTCAAGAATGCATCAACAGAGTGGCACTGTGGACGCAAAACAATGGATTTTCCTTCTCGATGGATAAATCTAAGGCTGTCCATTTTACCTCCCTTCCAGGCCTTCAAGTACCACCTACCCTGAAAATCAGCAACATAACCATCGAATTTGTGGACGAAGTTAAGTTTCTTGGGCTCACGTGGGACCGAAAATTGGCCTGGAAAACCCATATCAACAACATCAAATCAAGCTGCAAGAAGAACTTCAACATAATCAAATCAATCTCTTCCCACGACTGGGGTGGAGACCAGAACACTCTACTCCACTTGTACAGAGTATTCGTCCGATCTAAACTGGACTATGGCTGCATCGTGTACAGCTCCGCTGCAACATCAACACTCAAACTTCTGGACCCCATTGTAAACGACTGCCTACGATTTGCAACGGGAGCATTCAAATCAACACCTATTCCCAGTCTACAAGTCATCTCCGGCGAAATGCCCCTCCAGCTACGAAGAGAGCAACTTTCGCTGAAATACTACTTGAAAATAAGAAGCCACTTGTCCAACCCAGCCCGCAATTTGGCTATACCACCTACCAACTGGAGACTGTTTGTAAACAAGCAGCTCACGCCGTCTTTCGCTGTCCGCACCCACGAACTAATTGAAAACCTTCAGCTTCACCAACTGCGGATAAAGCCCTCGTTCTCGTACCGATTGCAAAACGTCGATGTACCCACATGGAATACTATCCCAGCAGACGTGAACCAGGACCTAACCTTCTACAAGAAAGAATTCACCCACCCAGCCTTATACGTCCAGGAATACCAGAGGCTGCGACGGGAGGAATACCGAGGATACATACCGATATTTACGGACGGCTCTAAATACGACGATCGAGTCGGTGCTGCGGCGGAGTGTAGCGGAACAAAAAGGACAATATCTCTCCCCAGCGCTGCATCAATATTCACTGCGGAACTACACGCACTTGAACTGGCATTGAAAATCATTCGCGACCACAGTGGGGATAAGTTCGTTATCTATTCAGACTCTCTAAGCGCTCTGACATCACTGCGAAACGCACGCACGTCCCATCCTCTTGTACGAATCCTCAAACACCAAATTGATGACATATTCAAATACCGCAAAACTGTTAAATTGTGCTGGATTCCGAGTCATGTGGGTATAGACGGCAACGAGGCAGTCGACAAGCTTGCAAAAAGTGCCGCACTTCGCCCTGCGGAAAGTGTAATGCTCTTTTATCGAGACTGGTACCCAATTATCGCTTGCAAAATCAATACCCGGTGGAAAGAAAACTGGCAACAAGAGGGAAATTTTTTACTGAACATCCAACCTGACCCGTATCCCCACAAAAAGAACGAACTATCCCGAAAAAATGAAGTCATTCTTAACCGTCTCAGATGTGGCCATACACACCTTACCCATGGATACCTGATGAACAGCGCACTACAAGAGCCTCCACCCGGCTGTCCTCTCTGCCTACGTTCCCGCCTTACCGTGCACCATGTAATTTTAGACTGCCCAGCCTTACATCACGCAAGACGTCGTTACATCAGCCTATTCGCGGATAACAGCAGCCCACCTCCTTCTATCAAGGACGTGTTGGGGTATGAAGCACCTATTGCTGAACTCCTAGAATATCTCCGGAAAATCAACGCATATGATCTCATATAAATCGTCCAACCAATCCCGTGGAAAGCATCTATGCCCTGAACCATCTGCCGTAATCAACTGTTACGCTCACCACAAACAGTATACTATGAAAAAGCACCCTGGAAGCCCTATAACCGACGTGTGTTCATGAAAGACCAGCTCCACAACAACAGAGAGTATTCCAAGTAAGCGGCCGGGCGTTCTGTGCTACCACTCTCATCTTATGAGGGGGTTCCAGCACGGGTAAGACGCTCGGCCAAAGAGAGGGAGGGCTGCTGGAACCCCCACTTGGGGGGTTCAGCTAGCTCAATCCATGATTACCTAGTGTAAACTAGGGGGGTCCATAGTTGCAAATTGCTGGTGACCCTGGTGGAAACTCATCCCTAAATTTATTATTATTATTGTGAGATAAAATAATTGCTTGAGCGTATGAAGTTCTTTTGAAAATGCAAACTGAAAAATCTGATGTTTTGTCGTAAATGTGTCGAGCTTTCAGAAAGACGACGATGTTTAATGAGAAATATATTGATTCGTTCGCATATATCAACCTAAAGGACTCCGAAGTGCGATACTCAGATATATTCCTAGAATGGGCGAATAACGATTAAGTTATCACATGCCATATTTCAATAGCATATGTTTATTTAACACAACACGCTCGTACATGCCTGTAACCTTCCTCTGGTATGTTCCCGCAGGAGGCAAGAGATAGGTAATAGATTTAGAGTGCTTTGGTGATCTGCCTATCCTATGTTGCTTGAACTGCCGCCCCCAAGGAGGTACTGTTTGGTTACCTCAGCTCTACACTAGATTGGCCTTTTTGGATTGCAGTCTTTCGTTCCCACTCCGCTTCTTTTCGTTGTAATACTTTCTTCGCTATTTTTTCTTAATTTTTGTCCTCTTCTATCATAAATTACCGTTCTTGTGTGCAAGGTTTTCTGTGTAGGAACACAAAAGCCTTTTATATAAATACCCTGTTTCCTACAGTCCATACTATATATTCCCTACTCTTCGATGTATTGATATCACTCTTGTTCTGCCTAGGAAATTTTAAACTAATATTATGATATTGGTACATCATAGCTGTCAATGCACCAAAAAGAAGTATGCACTAATTCAAATTAGATAGCTAGCTTGGCCGAAATATATTTCATGGCAAGTCTATAATTTTTAGTAAACCTATCAGAAGATATATATATCAAGTTGAATCATGCGTTATGACATTGAGTCTAGAGCTCGGATATCTCATGATACGAAGCTATTATTCGACGCCCGTAGTAAGAAATTCAGTAGCTGATTCCTATATTTTCAAAGTTTTTTTAATTTACTCTCGATTTTTTCTTCCTGACATTCGTCGCATTACGTATAACTTAGCAAAAAAAATTCTTAATCACCTAAACTAGGGAAGTTGCCATTCAGCAATTAGGAAAAAAATTCCAGATGGTACCTAATTAATTGTTATCATTGAATTTGGCATAATATCCCCTCAGGGGGATACAACTGTTGTATCTATGGATGTTAGCGTTCCCAGGGGGACTATGTGAGGGCCCGAGCTAAAGATTAGGTAGGCTTTCTTTTTGTTAAAATAGAATAGGTTTTTGTTTTGTTAGGGACCATCTTTTTTCGGTTCACTGCTGTCCTGTTTTTCAGCACTTACTACTTTCTTTTTCAACTTTTATCTTGTTTCATGATCTTCTTTCTTAGCTTACTGTTTCTGTGCCCTTTCTGCATAGATTCCGCGTTTCTTTACTCCATACCAAATGGTGCCTTCTTCCTTCCTCTCTTTGGATAGCCTTTGTTGCGGATAGGGAGGCTTAAACTAACTAATAAATAATCTAATCTAATTTAGCATGATATGCAGTGATCTATCATTCCTTGGAATTTCTTCTAATTTTCCAACCTTTTTTAACTATCCTACTTGGTTCTAGTATTTGGACGCGAGTTCTGCAAATATTGCACACTGCGTCTTGTCTGGTGATGGCTGGGATGATGATACTATGATCGATGGGGCTGTGGAAGAAGGGTCTGTGGAAGATGGGGCTTTAGAAGATGGGGCTGTGGAAGATGGGGCTGTGGAAGATGGGGCTGTGGAAGATGGGGCTGTGGAAGATGGGGCTGTGGAAGATGGGGCTGTGGAAGATGGGGCTGTGGAAGATGGGGCTGTGGAAGATGGGGCTGTGGAAGATGGGGCTGTGGAAGATGGGGCTGTGGAAGATGGGGCTGTGGAAGATGGGGCTGTGGAAGATGGGGCTGTGGAAGATGGGGCTGTGGAAGATGGGGCTGTGGAAGATGGGGCTGTGGAAGATAAGGCTGTGGAAGATGGGGCTGTGGAAGAAGGGTCTGTGGAAGAAGGGTCTGTGGAAGATGGGGCTTTAGAAGATGGGGCTGTGGAAGATGGGGCTGTGGAAGATGGGGCTGTGGAAGATGGGGCTGTGGAAGATGGGGCTGTGGAAGATGGGGCTGTGGAAGATGGGGCTGTGGAAGATGGGGCTGTGGAAGATGGGGCTGTGGAAGATGGGGCTGTGGAAGATGGGGCTGTGGAAGATGGGGCTGTGGAAGATGGGGCTGTGGAAGATGGGGCTGTGGAAAATGGAGCTGTGGAAGATAAGGCTGTGGAAGATGGGGCTGTGTAAGATAGAGTTTTCAAAGTTGGGGCTTTCAATGTTGGGCTTTCGAAGTTGGGGCTTTCAAAGTTGGGGCTTTCAAAGTTGGGGCTTTCAAAGTTGGGGCTTTCAAAGTTGGGGCTTTCAAAGTTGGGGCTTTCAATGTTGGGGCTTTCAAAGTTGGGGCTTTCAAAGTTGGGGCTTTCAAAGTTGGGGCTTTCAAAGTTGGGGCTTTCAAAGTTGGGGCTTTCAAAGTTGGGGCTTTCAAAGTTGGGGCTTTCAAAGTTGGGGCTTTCAAAGTTGGGGCTTTCAAAGTTGGGGCTTTCAAAGTTGGGGCTTTCAAAGTTGGGGCTTTCAATGTTGGGGCTTTCAAAGTTGGGGCTTTCAAAGTTGGGGCTTTCAAAGTTGGGGCTTTCAAAGTTGGGGCTTTCAAAGTTGGGGCTTTCAAAGTTGGGGCTTTCAAAGTTGGGGCTTTCAAAGTTGGTGCTTTCAAAGTTGGTGCTTTCAAAGTTGGTGCTTTCAAAGTTGGAGCTTTCAAAGTTGGGGCTTTCAAAGTTGGGGCTTTCAAAGTTGGGGCTTTCAAAGTTGGGGCTTTCAAAGTTGGGGCTTTCAAAGTTGGGGCTTTCAAAGTTGGGGCTTTCAAAGTTGGGGCTTTCAAAGTTGGGGCTTTCAAAGTTGGGGCTTTCAAAGTTGGGGCTTTCAAAGTTGGGACTTTCAAAGTTGGGGCTTTCAAAGTTGGGGCTTTCAAAGTTGGGGCTTTCAAAGTTGGGGCTTTCAAAGTTGGGGCTTTCAAAGTTGGGGCTTTCAAAGTTGGGGCTTTCAAAGTTGGGGCTTTCAAAGTTGGGGCTTTCAAAGTTGGGGCTTTCAAAGTTGGGGCTTTCAAAGTTGGGGCTTTCAAAGTTGGGGCTTTCAAAGTTGGGGCTTTCAAAGTTGGGGCTTTCAAAGTTGGGGCTTTCAAAGTTGGGGCTTTCAAAGTTGGGGCTTTCAAAGTTGGGGCTTTCAAAGTTGGGGCTTTCAAAGTTGGGGCTTTCAAAGTTGGGGCTTTCAAAGTTGGGGCTTTCAAAGTTGGGGCTTTCAAAGTTGGGGCTTTCAAAGTTGGGGCTTTCAAAGTTGGGGCTTTCAAAGTTGGGGCTTTCAAAGTTGGGGCTTTCAAAGTTGGGGCTTTCAAAGTTGGGGCTTTCAAAGTTGGGGCTTTTAAAGTTGGGGCTTTCAAAGTTGGGGCTTTCAAAGTTGGGGCTTTCAAAGTTGGGGCTTTCAAAGTTGGGGCTTTTAAAGTTGGGGCTTTTAAAGTTGGGGCTTTCAAAGTTGGGGCTTTCAAGGTTGGGGCTTTTAAAGTTGGGGCTTTCAAAGTTGGGGCTTTCAAAGTTGGGGCTTTCAAAGTTGGGGCTTTCAAAGTTGGGGCTTTCAAAGTTGGGGCTTTCATAGATGGGGCTTTCAAAGATGGGGCTTTCAAAGATGGGGCTTTCAAAGTTGGGGCTTTCAAAGTTGGGGCTTTCAAAGTTGGGGCTTTCAAAGTTGGGGCTTTCAAAGATGGGGCTTTCAAAGATGGGGCTTTCAAAGTTGGGGCTTTCAAAGTTGGGGCTTTCAAAGTTGGGGCTTTCAAAGTTGGGGCTTTCAAAGTTGGGGCTTTCAAAGTTGGGGCTTTCAAAGTTGGGGCTTTCAAAGTTGGGGCTTTCAAAGTTGGGGCTTTCAAAGTTGGGGCTTTCAAAGTTGGGGCTTTCAAAGTTGGGGCTTTCAAAGTTGGGGCTTTCAAAGTTGGGGCTTTCAAAGTTGGGGCTTTCAAAGTTGGGGCTTTCAAAGTTGGGGCTTTCAAAGTTGGGGCTTTCAAAGTTGGGGCTTTCAAAGTTGGGGCTTTCAAAGTTGGGGCTTTCAAAGTTGGGGCTTTTAAAGTTGGGGCTTTTAAAGTTGGGGCTTTCAAAGTTGGGGCTTTCAAAGTTGGGGCTTTCAAAGTTGGGGCTTTCAAAGTTGGGGCTTTTAAAGTTGGGGCTTTTAAAGTTGGGGCTTTCAAAGTTGGGGCTTTCAAGGTTGGGGCTTTTAAAGTTGGGGCTTTCAAAGTTGGGGCTTTCAAAGTTGGGGCTTTCAAAGTTGGGGCTTTCAAAGTTGGGGCTTTCAAAGTTGGGGCTTTCAAAGATGGGGCTTTCAAAGATGGGGCTTTCAAAGATGGGGCTTTCAAAGTTGGGGCTTTCAAAGTTGGGGCTTTCAAAGTTGGGGCTTTCAAAGTTGGGGCTTTCAAAGATGGGGCTTTCAAAGATGGGGCTTTCAAAGTTGGGGCTTTCAAAGTTGGGGCTTTCAAAGTTGGGGCTTTCAAAGTTGGGGCTTTCAAAGTTGGGGCTTTCAAAGTTGGGGCTTTCAAAGTTGGGGCTTTCAAAGTTGGGGCTTTCAAAGTTGGGGCTTTCAAAGTTGGGGCTTTCAAAGTTGGGGCTTTCAAAGTTGGGGCTTTCAAAGTTGGGGCTTTCAAAGTTGGGGCTTTCAAAGTTGGGGCTTTCAAAGTTGGGGCTTTCAAGGTTGGGGCTTTTAAAGTTGGGGCTTTCAAAGTTGGGGCTTTCAAAGTTGGGGCTTTTAAAGTTGGGGCTTTTAAAGTTGGGGCTTTCAAAGTTGGGGCTTTCAAAGTTGGGGCTTTCAAAGTTGGGGCTTTCAAAGTTGGGGCTTTCAAAGTTGGGGCTTTCAAAGTTGGGGCTTTCAAAGATGGGGCTTTCAAAGATGGGGCTTTCAAAGTTGGGGCTTTCAAAGTTGGGGCTTTCAAAGTTGGGGCTTTCAAAGATGGGGCTTTCAAAGATGGGGCTTTCAAAGTTGGGGCTTTCAAAGTTGGGGCTTTCAAAGTTGGGGCTTTCAAAGTTGGGGCTTTCAAAGTTGGGGCTTTCAAAGTTGGGGCTTTCAAAGTTGGGGCTTTCAAAGTTGGGGCTTTCAAAGATGGGGCTTTCAAAGTTGGGGCTTTCAAAGTTGGGGCTTTCAAAGTTGGGGCTTTCAAAGTTGGGGCTTTCAAAGTTGGGGCTTTCAAAGTTGGGGCTTTCAAAGTTGGGGCTTTCAAAGTTGGGGCTTTCAAAGTTGGGGCTTTCAAAGTTGGGGCTTTCAAAGTTGGGGCTTTCAAAGATGGGGCTTTCAAAGTTGGGGCTTTCATAGTGGGTGCTTTCAAAGTTGGTGCTTTCAAAGTTGGGGCTTTCAAAGTTGGGGCTTTCAAAGTTGGGGCTTTCAAAGTTGGGGCTTTCAAAGTTGGGGCTTTCAAAGTTGGGGCTTTCAAAGTTGGGGCTTTCAAAGTTGGGGCTTTCAAAGTTGGGGCTTTCAAAGTTGGGGCTTTCAAAGTTGGGGCTTTCAAAGTTGGGGCTTTCAAAGTTGGGGCTTTCAAAGTTGGGGCTTTCAAAGTTGGGGCTTTCAAAGTTGGGGCTTTCAAAGTTGGGGCTTTCAAAGTTGGGGCTTTCAAAGTTGGGGCTTTCAAAAATGGGCTTTTGAAAGTGGACTTTTTCAAAACGTTTTTTTCAGAAAACGGGCTTTTCAGAAAACGGGCTTTTCAGAAAACGGGCATTTTAAAAAAATCAGTTTTTAAAAAATTTGTTTATCAGAAAATTTGTTTTTCAGAAAATGGGCATTTTCAGAGAGTGTGCCTGTTCAGAGAGTGGGCCTGTTCAGAGAGTGGGCCTGTTCAGAGAGTGTGCCTGTTCAGAGAGTGTGCCTGTTCAGAGAGTGTGCCTGTTCAGAGAGTGTGCCTGTTCAGAGAGTGGGCCTGTTCAGAGAGTGGGCCTGTTCAGAGAGTGTGCCTGTTCAGAGAGTGGGCCTGTTCAGAGAGTGGGCCTGTTCAGAGAGTGGGCCTGTTCAGAGAGTGGGCCTGTTCAGAGAGTGTGCCTGTTCAGAGAGTGTGCCTGTTCAGAGAGTGGGCCTGTTCAGAGAGTGGGCCTGTTCAGAGAGTGTGCCTGTTCAGAGAGTGGGCCTGTTCAGAGAGTGTGCCTGTTCAGAGAGTGTGCCTGTTCAGAGAGTGGGCCTGTTCAGAGAGTGTGCCTGTTCAGAGAGTGTGCCTGTTCAGAGAGTGTGCCTGTTCAGAGAGTGGGCCTGTTCAGAGAGTGGGCCTGTTCAGAGAGTGTGCCTGTTCAGAGAGTGTGCCTGTTCAGAGAGTGGGCCTGTTCAGAGAGTGTGCCTGTTCAGAGAGTGTGCCTGTTCAGAGAGTGGGCCTGTTCAGAGAGTGTGCCTGTTCAGAGAGTGTGCCTGTTCAGAGAGTGTGCCTGTTCAGAGAGTGTGCCTGTTCAGAGAGTGGGCCTGTTCAGAGAGTGTGCCTGTTCAGAGAGTGGGCCTGTTCAGAGAGTGGGCCGGTTCAGAGAGTGGGCCTGTTCAGAGAGTGGGCCTGTTCAGAGAGTGTGCCTGTTCAGAGAGTGGGCCTGTTCAGAGAGTGTGCCTGTTCAGAGAGTGTGCCTGTTCAGAGAGTGTGCCTGTTCAGAGAGTGGGCCTGTTCAGAGAGTGGGCCTGTTCAGAGAGTGTGCCTGTTCAGAGAGTGGGCCTGTTCAGAGAGTGTGCCTGTTCAGAGAGTGGGCCTGTTCAGAGAGTGGGCCTGTTCAGAGAGTGGGCCTGTTCAGAGAGTGGGCCTGTTCAGAGAGTGTGCCTGTTCAGAGAGTGGGCCTGTTCAGAGAGTGGGCCTGTTCAGAGAGTGGGCCTGTTCAGAGAGTGGGCCTGTTCAGAGAGTGGGCCTGTTCAGAGAGTGGGCCTGTTCAGAGAGTGGGCCTGTTCAGAGAGTGGGCCTGTTCAGAGAGTGGGCCTGTTCAGAGAGTGGGCCTGTTCAGAGAGTGGGCCTGTTCAGAGAGTGGTCCTGTTCAGAAAAAGGGTTTTCATAACGGGTTTGAGTGAATGAAACGGGTTGTGCAAGATCCGTCTGCAGAAGATGTGGCTGGGGTACATTTCGCGTTGAGTTGCCTCATTTAGTCCATTAATGATACGGTGAGATTTGCTACAATTCCACGAAGTTCTGACAGGGTGTGTCCAAGTAAGAAAATTGTGCTAGTATCCAGTGGTTTTGCGCCATTTAAGATGTTTTTGATATACATAGCTATAAAAAAAACTGAGTATTTTTTAGGGCTCTGGTTGGCGGACTTCCTTTGGAACGATATAAACAATGTGTTATTAGTGCATGTGTTTCAAGCATTTCAATTAAATACGATACATTGGCTAGTAATGAGTTATTGGAAGTATCGGGGCCCCTCAGGGGCATGCGATTATTGTATCTGTGGGAGTTAGCCCTCTCAGAAAAGATGTGAGCTAATGAGTTGCTGCTTCGATATGCCTTCCTTTCGTTGAAATGTGATAAGTTTTTCTTTTGTTACTGGTCATCTCTTTTGTTGTCCTTCCTTCTGTGCCTATTGCTATCTTCCTTAGCTTCCATAAGTTTTTCTTTTGTTACTGGTCATCTCTTTTGTTGTCCTTCCTTCTCTGTGCCTATTGCTATCTTCCTTAGCTTCCATCTCGTTTCAAATACTTTTTTCAAATCGTGCTGCTTCCACGCCGAAGGTATTGGGACACCCTTTGTGGACTGATCCCCCATACCCTTAATAGTCTATACTAAATAGTGCCTTCCTCTTTTCTCTCCTGCAAACACCTTTGGTATGGCTGGGGAGGTTTAAATAAACTTATTGATCTAACCCATTTTTTGATGAGTTGATAGTACTGGCATGAGGTTCACTTAAATCATATTAATGTACGTATATAATTAGGAAACAAATATTGGTCTTACAAAGTGTCGGCGTTGTTTAACAATTACAACTGACTTGAATGTATCTTATTCCAGCGATCATCTTTTCACAACTTTTTGATAAACCTGGTTTGATCGGAAAACTTACTTTTATTTGTGAAGAAATTTGCAGTCAGTGACTGATTTAACGTCAAGACTGCTCACATGGGACGCCTCAGCAGCTAAAAATAAATAAACTGTAGTCAATGGGAGTGTAAAAAAATACACAGGTAGTGGGATGTCGATTAGAATATTATACAAGAAAAATTAAAACACAAGATCAAAGGTGGTGGGCTATCGATCATTCATAACTTTCTATTAAAACACAAGATCAAAGGAGACCCGAGAACCTTTGTAAAATTTGTATTCATCGGCTGGTGTACTTGAAAAAGTTTTATTCTTCATAATACTTTTCTTTGATGTCGGGAAGATTATCTCGCCAAGAACACGGTATTGGCTTAGCTTGTGCCTCGCAGCTGTTGGATCGAGCTGATGAGATTTTTGTGAACTGTAATAGAGTTGAGTTGTTTATGACTTCAATGTACTCTTATAACCATGAGTTTTTTCGGTCTTTAATGCACTTTTATAGGGATGAGTTATTTGTGACTTTAATGCACTTTTATGGTGATGAGTTATTTGTAACTTTAATGTGCTGTTATAGGATTGAGTTATTTATGAATTTAGTGCGCTGTTATAGAGTTGAGTTATTTATGACTTTGGTGCGCTGCACAGATCTGAGTTTAAATGATGACTTTACTGTATTGGCTATCAAAAACCAATGTAATCTTAATTACAGACGATAGAAATTTGCAGCATTTCATCCTATCTTTTGATAGATTTTGTGACGTAAGTTGGTGCATCAAGGTTATCGTGCGTTCGTTCAATATATCCGCTTACTCTGTTCCACAAATTGTTTTTACAAATTTTATTAAATTAATTTGTAGTGCTTCTACAACAAATTAGTTTTACTAATTTGACTAAATTAATTGCTATACCTGAAAAAAAAGTAATTTTTCCAATTTCAATAAATCAGTTCGTTACTTGTGTGCAACCAATTTATTTTACAAATTTTACTAAATCAGGTCACTACGGTTGTACGAGAAATTGGTTCTGCAAATATAATTCCAATAACATAATTCCAGTAACACCTTCTTCTTTCCTTTTCCGCTTGTACTTTATTTCATGAACTTTTATCTCAACTTGCTGTTACTATGCACCTTGTGCATAGATGCTGCTTTCTCTCAAGTGCCTGCTAAACGATGCCTGCATCTTTCCTCTTTTGAAAGCTTTTATTGAGGTTAGGGAGGCTTAAACTGACTCTACTAATCAAGTCTAGCGTTTGTATTGAATTCCCACTTTTCCACACGAGACAAATGATGGATAATAGGTATGCATTTTTTGCCTTTGTCTATTCTACACAGTAGAGACTGACGCCCCCAAGGGATACCATTAAGTTGAATCAGCTGTGAATGGGCCTATTGCCCATCTTGGGGATATAACTCTTGTATCTATGAAAATTAGCACTCACTGGGAGAAAATGAGAGGTCACGTACTGATCGTTGAGTGGGTTCTTCTTTTTTTGGAATAGAATACTTTTTTATCAAGGACCATCTTATATGATTTTCTTGTGTTTTTTTTCATCATCTGCCAAGTTTTCCAAATTTTATCCTGCAAGGTGTGGCGACATACCTCGTCCGTATATTCCCCGTTCCCATAGTTCCATGCTTGATGATTTCCTCCTGCAGATCCTGAGCATATCTTTGTCGTGATTAAGAAGGCTTAAACTAGCTTCAATATAATCTAATATAATCTAATATAGTATGGGCTTGCCGGCACTCCTATTTCTTGTGCCCACTTTTTTTCGTACGCTTTTATCCCTGGATTGAAATCGTTTTTCAGTCTTTTCTTCCTTTTTCTTCCTAACTTACTGTTTCTATGTGCAGGGGACCCTGTGCTTGAACGCACAATGTGCATAAATTCTCCGTTTTTCACAGTTCATACCAAATGGTATCTTTTCCCTCTTCTGAGATCGCCTGCGTAAAATGACTAGCGAGCCTTAAATTATTATAATAATCTATTGATAATTTCTACAATCTATGCTAAGCAGTTTTTTTTTTCGTTCGCTTGAGATCGCCTTTGTAGTGGCTAGGAAGTCCATAACTTCCATTAAAAGAATGATAACTAAGGATTACCTCAATTGAGACTTATAATTATGCATATCATGATGTCTATGAATGTAATCATATCGAAGTAATTAATGCAAACACTGTACCTGTAATTACCCTGATATAGGTAACTATGTAGTTTGGGAAATCTAAATAACTTTGCATACCTGCTCATTGTGATAAAAGCACAGAATTAAACTGCTTGGGGACCAAATCATCCAAATTTTGATACCTAATTAATCTAATGGATGTACCTACTTCCTTCTTTTCATTAATCCAGCTAAAGGTGATGTTCCCACGACAAACATACACCGGGTCGAATTTTTCATAAAGCCGATCGGATGTAGCTCGGCTGCTCCCTCTCTCGCTGTTCCATGCCGAGCTTTCATCTTTACGATGCAAAAATCGCTGATCTTCTTAAGAGATTGAGACCAAAACAGCACAGTATGCTAAGCTTGGCTGTCCCAGGGGCGCCTCTACTTGGCCGAAGTAAAACAACGCGTGTGCTTGGTGACGCTTGTTTTTCGAGGCATGTGCTTACCTTGTAAATAGAGCGTTAATTGGAGTGCGATTACGTTCCTCCGGAAAATTTCTCTTAAAATTTCTCCGTGCAAATGTACAGGTTAATGCACTTTGATTAGACTACTTGCTTCCTTGGGCGAAATATATCGCTTGGCTGGTGACTGGCTTTGAAAATGGAGTATCCTCGCCTGACTTGACGTTTAAACACGCGATTGGGACCTTGGAAATGTCATTGAGCTTTGTGAGACTTAGAAATTTAATATATGATTAGAACATTGAAAATTGTGGTCGATTTTATGCAACTTGGTATTTAAATAAATGATTCGGGCCTTGAAAATGGCATTATTTAACTTGGTAGTTAAAGGACCTTCAAAATGTTATTTATTATCGTGCAACGTGTCCTTGAAAAATCTGATTAGGGCCTTGAAATCTTTAAACTGTTTCAGGCTGTTTGGCACCGAAAAATGTGATTAAGGCCTTGAAATCTTTAAACTGTTTCAGGCTGTTTGGTACCGAAAAATGTGATTAAGGCCTTGAAATCTTTAAACTGTTTCAGGCTGTTTGGTACCGAAAAATGTGATTAAGGCCTTGAAATCTTTAAACTGTTTCAGGCTGTTTAGCACCGAAAAATGTGATTAAGGCCTTGAAATCTTTAAACTGTTTCAGGCTGTTTGGCACCGAAAAATGTGATTAAGGCCTTGAAATCTTTAAACTGTTCGGGCTGTTTGGCACCGAAAAATGTGATTAAGGCCTTGAAAATGAATCGTGGCATGGCGTTCAATAAATATTGATAAAATCTTTGACGGAATTCAGTGTCGACGTGCGATTTGGATGTTAAATGAGGCTTGCGAATATTGAGTGTTTTGGTGCAAGCATCGGTAAGTGAACGCCAGTTGGTCAGTTCCACAAATGATAAAAATATTGAATGTATTTGAAACATCTTTCATTATATCCGTGTTATTAACACGTTAAGTGCGGCGGGTTAAACTGAAGTTCAATATCCAGCTCAAATTTAGAGTCAATTGTTGTACGAAAATTCAAAAATAGCAAACATTGACTGGGTCATGCCTTCATTTAACTTTCATTTAGTATTTATAAAAATTGAGTCAGTATCTGCTGGTTGGTCAGCAGCATTATGAAAATCACCTAAATGACCACCGGTGGGTCACGCCGCACTTAACGTGTTAATTTAAAGTTTTTGAAAGAAATACTGGAAGAAATTGTTGTAATCCCCCACGTTCCCTTGACGATTTGCCGATTTAAAAAAATATTTCATCGTATTCGTGAAAGAAATTTGACTGTTTAAAATGAATACTGAACATAATTTTAGTGATCCTCCACGTCTCTCCTAAACGATTTATGCAAGACAGCCGAGCAGTAGAAGCGAATAGATATCGTGCTTCTGCTATCCTGGTATCCTTGGTATCGAAACGAGTGAATTGAGCAGGTTGTTCTCAAGCTGTAGAATGGCACAAAACTCCCTAATTCTGCTCAACGGGAAGAATGTTTTTGAGTAAGGACAATATCTTGACGTCATTTTTTGATAAATGAAATTTCGATTTCCGGAGATAGAAATTTTTGTCCTCATTTGTTTTCATTGGTAATTTGACCTCCCGTCACTCGTTGGTTCATCGGGTTGCTTCTAAAATTTTAGCTTTAGCGTAATAATGGTTGATATTTATGATTTTTACGAGGAAACTCTTCCAATCTCAATTAACTAAAAATATTTATCTTTTTATCCTTTATGAAGCGATTATGGGGAAATACTTTCTGAAAAATGGAGCTCTGTAACAGATTGTGTCTCTTAAAACGTGGGGAATAACATCATCACCATTTCAGTCAATTGGATTCTCTGTCCAAGAAACACAAGAATTTCTAACGCGTCAGTGAAAAACTAATTTTATCTGTAATATGTGAGGGAGTTGAATTTTCATTAGTGTTGTTACTAAACGCAGTAGTGCTTCATTTTGTTGCACCTTGTGGCTACCAAAGCGACTCAAACTTTACCCCTCATGAGGATACAACTATTGTATCTATGGGAATTATAACTTCCAGGGGGAAAATGTGTGATGGCCCGAGCTGAGAGTTAGGTAGGCCTTCTGTTGTTGAAATAAAATGCTTTTTTGTTATGTCAAGGACCACCTTTTTTCTGTGATCTGCTGTCCTGTTTTTCAGTACCTACCACTTCTTCAACTTACATCTTGTTTCATAAACTTCTGTCTCAACTTACGGTTTCTATGCCCCTTCTGCATAGATTCCACATTCCCTTATCTCCATACAGAATGGTTCTTTCCTCTCTTCGGAATGCTTTTTTGTTAGCGGTGAGGGAGGCTTAAACTAACATCTAATCTAACTTAAATTTTAGCCTATCTTATTACCGAAGCAGTGTAGACGGGGAAAAGCAAGCAACCGATCGAACATACAAACATGTAAGTAAACATTCAAGCAAACTAGACTATCCTGATGACGTCAGCACACCCAGTCCTCCAACGCACCACCTGCCCCCACAACACCCAGTCATCCAACGCACCACCTGCCCCCACAACACCCAGCCCTCCAACGCACCACCTGCCCCACAACACCCAGTCCTCCAACGCCCCACCTGCCCCACAACACCCAGTCATCCAACGCACCACCTGCCCCACAACACCCAGTCATCCAACGCACCACCTGCCCCACAACACCCAGTCCTCCAACGCACCACCTGCCCCACAACACCCAGTCCTCCAACGCACCACCTGCCCCACAACACCCAGTCCTCCAACGCACCACCTGCCCCCACAACACCCAATCCTCCAACGCACCACCTGCCCCCATTTTCTTGGGTTACTGCTGTGCACCAAGTCTCTGGAAAACTTCTCCCTTGGGTCTTCCTGATTTCGACATGAAGTACCCGCCAAAGTTCTCCTTTTTTTTCTTCAGGCAACCGAAAGTTGAGGATTAGTTCTCGGAAGATGTTTTCGAGTCACATAAAGAACGCTGCTACGGAGACGATTCATAACAGGCTAGCTTACGGTGTTGAGTTAGTGTACAGCTCTGTAGAAATGGTTCGGTCTCAGAAAATGGCACAAACACTTTTAGAAATTCAGATTCGTCTCACATTTTGCCTTCAGCAAGGAGTGTTTATAGTGGGAGCATGTCACTGTGCATCATACACTCGCGTACAGAAGTGATCATGAATAAAGTTTTGAAATGGATCTTATCGTTCGCTTTTAAACCAGCACTTATTACTAGCCTTAGTAAAATATTTTTTTTTAATTCTGAGCAAGAAATCAGTTCAATGAAACAATGACTGGTTCTACACTCAAAATTCATGGTTAACCTGTTGACGCATTTACAAACGTAGGCATTCTTGTATTTGATTGCGCTGTCAGCTTTTTGGCAGGGTTCGTTAGTATTCGACTGAGCTGTTCGGTATCTGCCTTGGCTCTCGGTATTTTTCTTAGCTGTTTTATATTTTTCTAAGGTGTGGAATTTTTCTGTGCCATCTGGTATTTAACAGGCCAGTCTTGTATTTTACTTAGTAGTCAGGTCTTTTACTTAGCAGTCGTGTTCTTTACTCGACAGTTTTCTCTTTTTACGGCAGTTTGTGTTTCTTTCCAATTCACTGCTGTCCTTTTCTTAAGCACTTAGTACTTTCTTCTTCGCTCTCAAGGAGATACCCCTCAGGGGGATACAATTATTGTATCTATGGGAACTAGCGCTCCCAGGGGGACAATGTGAGGGCCCGAGCTAAAGGTTAGGTAGGCTTTCTTTTGTTAAAATAGAATAGGTTTTGTTGTGTTACGGACCATCTTTTTTTCGATTCACTGCTGTCCTGTTTTTCAGCGCCTACCACTTTCTTCTTCAACTTTTTCTTGTTTCATGAACTTCTTTCTTAGCTTTCTGTTTCTGTGCCCTTTCTGCATAGATTCCACGTTCCCTTAACTCCATACTAAATGGTGCCTTCTTCCTTCCTCTCTTTACATCTCATTGTTGAGGATAGGGAGGCTTAAACTAACTAATAAACTAATAAACTCTCAAGGAGATAAAACATTGCATCTATGAGAATTAGCACTCCCAAGGGGAAAATGTGAAGTCCTGAGCTGACAGTTAGGTATGCCTTCGTTTTGTCTAAATGAAAGGTTTTTGTTTGTTAAGGACGATCTTTTTTTCGGTCAAGTGCTGTCCTGTTTTTCCACACCTCTCACTTTCTTCTTCAACTATTTTATATTTCATAGCCTCCCATCGCAACTTTCTGTATCTATACGGATGGAATCTTGTGAAATGATGCCATTCTCCTTCCTCTCTCTTGAACACTTTTATTGTACTAAGGAAGGTTTAAACTAACTTACGGTCTTATCAGAAAGTTATGCCTAGAATCAGTTAGTGAATGTTTGGTGTAACTTCAGGGATTTCCAATACTGACTTGAGCTCTTTAAGAGGGGGAATAGGATTTTGCTTACGGCCCCCAACGTTGGCTCGGGTCATGGAGACACGATAAAAATTCACTGTTCCAGTAATTTAGACATGTCGCTACAGTCTCCATGAATGTCTAAGAACCACTGTAAAGTCTTTAGGGCCGATAAGAAAGGTTTCATCTCGTGTAGAAAGCAGTTTTTTGAAACCATTATTTCCAGTCTCAAGCAGTGGATTTTTTTAATTCATAATTTTTCTTTAACATAATTTTGTTTTGTATAATTATTTGCGTCAGCGTCTTGAGAAATAACCACGAGCTTGACTAGGCCCTTACTTTCTTTGTAGCACAATTAAATCAAGCGAAAGAGTTACTGAACAAATTTTGATAGTAATGAATGATATGACTGTAATTTATCGATACAACTTGATGCATCATTCAACGTAAGCTGCAAATAAAATCATATTTTTTACCATTTGCTTAGCTTGTTCAATATATTATGAGTTATTCAACAGTTAATCATCCTAGTCTATATTACGTGGAAATTTATGCACAACTTCTCAATTTTACCAATAAACGATAGGATCAAGTGAATCTAAAAGAATTTTTTCTTACAAAATTAATTAATTTTTCTTGCGGTGATTTAACTTTTTCTCGTGGATTGCTTTCTATTTCTTATTTACGACATCAGTATAGGATGGGGAGGGAAACTTTGAGGACTTTTTACGGTGAACACAATCTTTTAATAGTTATTTATCGAGGAACGAAGCTATCTTTGGAGGACGTATTCGATATTTCCGAAATGCCAACCACGTGCGTCACGCTGATGCAGCGTCTGTCCTCCCCAGAGGACTATGTGAACGAAAGCCTGTGGCGTCAGTAATGTCACTAACGTTTGATGGGAGAGTGCATTGCATATGTTGTTTCTGGGCTGCCCTTGCCCAGTCTTACTTTTTGCTGAAACAAGAAGTTAGTTGGAATGAATTCTTGTATTTAAATAATTCATATAATATTACATCAAACTGTTTTTTTTCTGAAAAAATTCATTTCACTAGAAAATTATTCTAAACTTCTGCATAGATAATAGATGCGATGGTGAAAAAGTTAGCCTGGTTTTTATGTCACGGCGTTGCCAGCTCGCCCTTGAGTTTTTCCCTTGAGCTTTGCACTTAAGGCTCATCGTAGTGCTGTGTTATTTTGAGAGCTGTTACAGACTTCGGAGAACAGCCATTGAAATATTGCACCCTTGTCGCACTCCTTGAATGTAATCTTCTCAAAGATCAGCTTCAATGACATCTTTTTTTGAAAACAAATTGCTCTTTTACTATCAATACTCGAACGGCTTAGGATGCACTCGGTTTAACAAAAAATCTTTTATTAAGCCTTAATCAAAAAAAGAGTGAAACCGTGTTACGCAGAACTAATGTGTACGCACAACGTTCTGATAAATTTGCTTTGTCTTCATTGTCTTAACTTCGTACTCGGCTATGTTTTTAATTTTGAGTCCTTGACTTTTGCCTCAGTCGTGTGATGCACTGCGGCATTAACATCTCGCCTGTGATGCGCGCTGGGACGGCTTACCATCCCCTCCACATGATGTGAGTATCGAGGAAATGATGCTTACGCAATTGTGTGTCTTTGGTCCATCTTGCCCACACGGAGGAATTTGTAAATTCGAATTGTATGCATTTGTGATCATTATTTCACAAAATGAAGTGTATTTCACCAGCCATCTTCAGGTTATGAGGCAGGCCCGGCGATGCATCAATTAGTTCGGTAAGAATAATGATGCGAAGGCCAGAGTTTGTGACGGGAGGCAGGTGGTATTGGAGCTGCCCACCTCCTTATGATCAAGGAGCTAGAGTTAATAAAATCTGCTGAATATAAGGTGTCGCAAAAATTAAGTAGGTGTAGTATCATCTTCTCAGTTTCTCATTTGGTTTATGCCAGCCTGGTGGTCACTCAGCGAATTTTGCTCGAATTATTTTTTCCGTTTTTCTGGGCTTTTACGAAACGATGCTATTTTACAGCTGCAGAGTACTGCTGTACCTAAGTTGAAAAAATTCTTGGAATCCAAAAAACTACTGAATATTTACCGTTTTTTCCATACATCGTGATATTCTGCGTCTAAGTCAAAGAATGAATCTCATTTACCGAATTACTTGTCATGAAATATTTCATTCAAATTCAAGTTTATGTTCATTGCCTTGACTTCTTTTGATTAGACATGAAACAATTTAAACAATTCATTTTCAACGAGTGATTATAACCTCCTTATATACTCGGTCTTTGATAATTTTGAAAAAATTCAAATTACCGCTGATGTATTGAGACCCAAGGGATTTTTTAATTGTCTTTTGTGCCTGCGTGCAGGCCGCAGACAGCACTCTGTTGAAAGATGATCTCCGTGTTTGCCACCGTTGCGTGCTGACAGCAAAGATTGTCGGTTTACTGTAAAAATAATTCATCGGACATGTTGCTGATTGATATGGGGCATTTGGTCAGTAGAACAAATAAATTATAAATAAACCAGATAACTGCTCTTGCTATTAGAGTATCAAACTAGAAAGGTCTAGCACAATTTAATTTTTTTCTCGTCCTAAATGGTGCCGTTGAGAGTATTTTCTAGCTCTTAACATGCACAAACCTTCTTTGAAATGATGATGAAGTAGCGGCTGGGTGAAAACTTTTTAAACACGATTTTTTTAAATTGAAGTAAATGAATCCAACGGAATAAAAAAGCTTCTGTGAGAATGTTTTCTAGGAAGATTTAGAGGGTACGGAACTTTAATGACACTTCATGAATTTTGCAATTCAGTTCTACTGTTCAGTTCTGTTCAAAACGAGAGTGCATTGAGTCCCAACAATGGAGCTTAGATTACCGTCGTATTATTGAAGTTATAAACGAATTCGTTTTTGCTCTCTTCAATGACCTTATTTTGAATGCTTGCCTACATGTGCGAGTTTATCTGATTCATTTGAGTTTTTCTCACGCCTTTTACGTAAAACTCAACAAAGTAATAACACACTCGTATTCAAAGTATGCTGTTCAAGTTCATCTTTGAATCATTTTTGGTCTCTGAACGTACTTAATAAACAGAAGCTTAGTGCTTTGTCATTTACATCTGACCAAATTTACATTTAAATAAGTTCATAGCGGATCAGGAAAAAACTTATTACTAGAACTTGAGGCAATCAATTTCTTTTGGCAATTTTGAAAATATCTGCGACTAATTTAGAAAAAGTTTTCTTGAAGAAGAATATCCGGTGACCACTTGAAATTAGGTATTCTTCGGCTGCCAGTGAATTCCTTAATCCAGGGACTTTATTTAAAATTTGGCATTTTTCGGCTGCCAGAATTCCTTATGTTTGATGAGGGAAAACGAGCCCGCCAACGCGTTTTATACGAATAGGAATACATACTTGTACCATGATTTCATAGAGGAGGCTTTTGCCGCCTTCTTGCATAGTCAAAATTTTTTTGGAAAACTGGAACTCTCCAAGAGGTGGGAGAAAATCAAAACTCTTTCTTCTTCTCTCTTTTTTGTTCTATTTGTCAAATTGACCTGTTGGGTGACTAAGATGTTATGATGCTGCGCTATGATGTTCTAAGCCTTTTTATTCTAATTTTTCAGCTTTTGAACTGACTCAAGGTACTCCGACAGATCTTTATTGATCTTGGGGTTCAGCAAAAATATTATAACCTTACGCAAAAACGCATCTGCGTCTTAGGACACAATAGAAGAATCTTTCTGCACTTAGTAGAACCTGTACGATATTTTGGAAAAACCAATTTAACATTAGATCTACAGATTGTAATAAATTTTTTATTTTAGCCACTATCACGTCAGACTTGAACTACAACCAAATAATTACAATAACCATCATACCTTTACAGAGACTTGGACTACAACCAAATATCGGAACTGGCGCCTGAGGCCATCTTAGTCAGCACCGAGCAGCTGTGAGTGTGATTTTATTTGACATTTGATACGAAACATATTTTGAAAATTTAAGAATCAGGGTATACTTCCATAATTTAGTGAATACATAATTTTTAACTTAGACTCAATGTGATCAATGTTTGTTAATGTAAGATGCATCATTCTAGAAAAATAGCCGGTATCTACTTGAAATGAATTTATAATTAACAGCAGGATATTTGGATTCGTGCAGAAAGTATTTGGCTTAGCATTCTGATAAATAACAAGTACCTTGAATAAATCCTTTCATTTTTTGAACTAGTCTTTGCAGGATTTGCTTTTCCTTCAGGCTGCTGAGCAACAACAGAATCACAGTCGTCGGAGAGAGAGCATTCGCTGGATCTCACATCGGAACATTGTACGTATTTCGTTCAAGTCAGCTATTGATTAACAAAAGATGGCTAACGAGCCAGATTATATTTCAGAGACTGGTTCTGAACGGATGTTTGTGGGATTTAGGGTTACTAAAGATTTAAAAAACAAAATTGAGTTATTAGAAATTTAAATAGTACATTTGGGTGATCAGAAATATAAATAGTAAAATTGGGTTGTTAGAGATGTGATTAGTAACATTAGGCTGTTATAGATGTTAATAGTTAAATTGTGTTATTGAAAATTTGAATAGTAAAATTGGGTTATGAGAGATTTAATTCGCAAAATTTAGTAAATAGATATTTAAATATAAAAAATAGGTTATTAAATTTGAATACCAAAATTTTTAACTGCTTCAAAAATCAAAAAGATTTATTTTAACACAATTTTTTCTGCAGTGCCTGTAGCAGCAGCTACTTGCTCACAGTGTCAAGTGTTTTGGCTGAATATTTGGACCAGAGGTGACGTTTTGATATCCCTTTTTAATAGCTTCATTATTCTCGATTGGCTTGTGATGAGTTGTGCTGAATACTATATCAACGTCGTCAAAATAAATTACTCTTCTAGTTAATTCTACTACCTCCAGACTTGAAGTATTTTTGACGTATCTGGCAATGCAGTAAACTAGTATCTTGCACACCTCCCACATCTTCCCTTGCATAGTCCTTTTAGAAGTTCTATCCTTCTTAAGAAAAAAAATAACTAAATTTAATTTCGAATTACTGTATGTTTCATTTAAATTGTATAGAACATTGGTTTGATTTTGATATTTATTATATTATCTCTACCTCGAATTTTGTTCTCTCCTTTGAGCTGTAATTTAACTTTGACAATAGGGAAAGGGGCCCCGAAACGTTACATAGCTCTCGAGTTCAATGAAAGCAGTTCTAGTTCAGGTTAATGGACTCATTGGACAACTTTTGTGCAAACTCTTAACAAATTGTTGAAATATTCAACAAATATTTAGTGTTTCTGAAGTGAAATGTTTCAATTTTGCAGGAGCTTGAAAGGAAACCTCGGACTGGTGCGTCTCGACGAGAGAGCTTTCGAAGGTGTGGTCAGCTTGCGCACACTGTGAGTGTTGGTCGAAAACAGAAATTTGTTAAATATATTTTGTTTTATTGAATGCACATTCACTGTTTTAGGAAATTTCCGGGTAAATCTGCACCTGAGTTTGTGTCAGTGGCAGAGAATGTTTTGTGTTTACAGAAATAAAAGATATGCCTTTGATGGATGTGACATAACTCTTTGCTAATTAGACTAAATCAATGAAGAGGAGAGGTCTGTGAAAATGAGGAGCTTACTTTGATGATCACAGTGACAAACCTTTACCCATGCTTTCTTTGTTTGTCGAAGTTTGTTCATTATTTTTCATGCCACATAAATTTTTTGAAGAACTTCAAACCTAACTATGCTAGATTTTCAGGTAGGAAGTTTACTTCGCGAGAAAATTGAATAGAGGTAAATAATTTGAAGGTAACTGAAAATTCAATAAATTCTTCTGTTATATTGAATTTCTTCTTTCATGAATAATTATTATTACTTGATTACGTAAACTAGAAATTTACTTCTTTTATGTGCATGAACATCATAATTCTTCGAATCTTATACATATGTATGAATAATTATTTCAACATTTCTTCAAGCACTCGTATTTTCTAGTCAGTAAAATATATCTAATGTCCATAAAACAAGTTAAGAACATGTTGTTGCACTTACATCTCTAAATTTTAGCACTTAACCTTTTCTGATCAAATGGTAACCTTCAGTTATGTCGAACGGGGCTCAATGTCAGTTAATTTGCCTTCTTCCATTAACCCTTTAACACCCAAGTGGACTGTACGGTCCTCTTTCAAAAATAACAGTAATATACTCGTATTGTGTTCCTTATTCAATTTGTTCACTAATGTGTCCTTTGAACTTCACTGCTGAGTGAGTTCCTTCCCCATCTTGATAACAGTGACTACCTAATGCCAGTGTCGGGTTAGTGATATTGGTTGTCATAACGGTAATATGAGTATAAAAATGTGGCCGTTAAAGGTTAACATAACCAGAAGCTCAAGAACAGAAACACAATTCTTGTACAAAATACAGATTGTAAAGCATCATGTTTTTACTAAGTGAACGGATTTACTGGTGAATGCTAGAAAGATAATATATTCAGGCTATAAATCAATCCCTTCAAGCTCAGTTTTTCATTTTATTGTATTATCGGCAAGTGTTCTGTCTCACTTTACCAGACAGATGCAAAAGATTAGGGTCAAAGGGGGCAAATATTGATTCTAGTGTCAGGAGCATCAACACGTAACGTTAAAAGTAATCCAGGTTCAGGGAGCGTTGAATCGCTTTTAGTGAGTGTATCCCACGTTTTGAGAACATCTCTGCGACCCTAGTGACTCCCCACGCTATTTGTTGCGAAGTCTTGCCATTTCGGAGGATCAAAGACAATCCTCGCGCGAAACTTCTCGGCTTTTTCAGGGACTCAGCAGGTCTGCTTCTGGCTTTACTGGGGCATTGTTTTTGAGCGTTGCGCATTTCAGAACAAACTTGAATGTTACGGTCAGTTTTCTTGCTTAAAATCAGTGTATTCTTGCCGTGTGATGTAGTCTCTGAAATTTTTTTGGCTCTGAGCGGATTTAGTTTCGTTTGAAAACCAAGGTCTTCAAAGCTCGGTTATTTTTCCTATCTCATCGAGTTGCTGTGATGCTTTTCGGGACGTCAATATTCAGTTTAACTTCGGTTGTCTGTCCTAATTCAAATGGTTTCAAGAGCCATCAAAAAAGGGTTTAAGAATTAATTTTTATTTTCCAACTTTTTTCCCATAAATTGCTTGGTGACTCTCCAGGCATTTTATTCAAACTAAAAGCGGTTATTTGCTCCATGTTGTCATAAAAACTGGGCTGTGAAACTTATAGAATTTTCATTTCCATGCTACATGAAGATAGAAGGCAATATCAATTTATTTTATATTGCGTCCTATGATACATTAGCATGTGTTGGTGCTAACGTCGAAGTCCATTCTCGCACTTAGAACATACAGCAAAATTCTGCTAAAATTTAGCACCCCTGAAGCAACTAAATCCTTAGATCGTGCGACAATACAACGTCTTACTTTTCGACGACACATCTATCATTTTAGCCACCCAATGCCATTAAAATTAATTCGCCATCGATTTTGAATACACAACCTCAGCACTTAAGTTCCCTTGTTTTCAGTTCGTAAGCGCAGCCTTTTATTGCTATTCAAATATTTTACTGTTTCAGTTCTTGTTCGCTTTACGCTAGCTTGTTAAAATGAGTGTCTAACTCGGCCATTAATTTCAATGATGAAATCGTTTCCGCTAATGGACTCCACTCTCTCTTACTTCAAATTTCTAATCAAACTGGAAGACGAGGAACAAACTGGTCCAAAACAAAAGAACATCCGCCATCTTTAAGTCGTCGCTCTGATCTACACAAATTTAAATTGACTGTAGTCGAAAGGAAAAATTCTAAACTGAAATTCTTTATTTAGAAGATTTGAATAGTTGAAGTCTGACTCGAATTTTTAAGTTTAAGTTTTGTTTCACAGATGCTCATTGCATCTACGAGAAAGAAAAGCGAAATTATTAACTTTAATCAAAACAAGGTTCGCATGGAGGCAAAACTTGTTTCAAATTTTTTTGCGTCCATGTTACTTTTTACTTGAGCTAACGAGCCTCTAGACATCGTGTAAAGGATATTTTGCCTTTTTTAGAACCATTGCTATTTTTAGTCTGAATTTAAGCGATGTTATTTTTCTAGGATTCCTAATTTGAAGTTTTTCTGCCTTGTACTTATGCCTCCGTTTGATGCAAAAGTCCACTATTTTTTGTATTCTTTTGAATTTCAATGCAAGCCTTAAATTAGCAAGCCTTCATGATTCGGCTAATAGCAACAATTGTTATTCTACCTTTTCTTAACACCATTGGAAAGTTATTTTTTATACCAAGGAATTTTGATTTGTATTCGACCGTTGACTTGCGATTTATTTAGCTTCAGAGAACGATATTTTTTTTGAGTCAGGTAGGAAAAAAATACAATTCATTTCAAAGTTTTAAATTGCTACTAGGACCTCCAGTCGCATGTCGTCTAATTCATGAACCACCGCAAGCTTCGCTGAAAACAAGCCGTTCGAATACCACATGAAGCATTCGAGATCGTTGCTAACACCGAACTGAGCCTGTCCTTGCAACTGAACAGGTCAAAAATAAGAAAAATGAGTTAAATGTATTTCCTGCTACCATAAATTAGAGCAGTTACTCCTACGATGTGTTAATCACTTGAATAAATAAAAAACAATGAATACATCACCTCGAGAGACTTTTTGCACACACTCCTCGCCACTCTGTGGTTGTCATGTGAGTTAATTTTTAGAGTGTAATTTTTACAATCTTTTTGGATGCATTAAAACTGATAAAGTTTCGGTATCGGTGTGCGGGGATCGGTGCAAATACAAAAAAAATTACTTTAAATACTTTGATCGCAATTGGTAAAACTGACGTTTCTTTATTCAAATCAAATTTAGAGTCAATGGTGGGAAGCAAATTTAAAAGCAGCAAACATTCTCTGGATCGAGCCTCCATTTAGATTTGAGAAATTATTGATATAAATTGAGTTTGTGATAACTGATCAGTCAGCATAGAAATTGAGTTTGTGATTACTGGGCAGTCAGCATTAAAGTTGAGTTTGTGACTACTGGTCGGTTAGCAGCATAACGAAAATCCCCTCGATGACCACTAGTGGCGCACATTTCGGTCATAGTGTGCGAAATTTTGACTGCTCGCTTCAGAGACCTGTCCCGCACGGCGCTGACGAGCCTGCCGACGGTGGGGCTGTCTGGGCTGGAGGAGCTACTACTGCAGGAGACGACCTCCCTCAAGGTGTTCCCTTCGGTGTACGCCTTCAGGAGTCTGAGGAGGGCGCACCTCACGCACCCCCACCACTGCTGCGCCTTCCAATTCCCCCTGCAGCACGAAGCGTCGAGGTTGGACAAACACAAGGTGAAGTGTGAGCTCGTCTTCTTTTTCGAGAGCTAAATGATGGTCGTGCTTAGAACGCCAGCGAATTTTCATCACATTTAAAATTTCTTGACAGGGAACCGTATCAGCGACGAGGGATCACTAAAGTTTATGTCTAATATATGGTTAGTCATAAAAATCAGGATAGGTTTCAATTATACATACACCGTTGGTATAAAGATTAATATTCTTCGTAGCGTTTGGGATTAGCGAACACAACAAATGTTCTGTTTAATACCAGGTGTTGCGTAAAGATATTAATTCGAAACTTTTATACAGCAAAGTACCAGCTAGAGTACGAGCAGTTGTGTAAGCGGATAGTATACGGGGTATGCTATGCGAAAAGCAAAAACAGCTCGCATCACATAGCGCAGCTTATTGCAGAAAACGGCGCTCTGCACAACGCGTGGCTATTTGAACAATAAAAAGAATTTCTTGGAACTAGTCTTAAGGCTTCACCCACAAACGATGCAGAACGTCACTTAAACTGTTGAGTAACTAATGAATAACTTTTGAACATAATTGTGTGTAATTGTGGTGATAAAACAACGGACTTTCATAAGATAAAGAGAACGTTGTAAGATGAAACTAAAGGCGCAATTTCGAATAATGAGCTCATTGTGGAATGAAAGACTCATTGTAGAACAAAGAGCTTCTTGTATTACTTATTTTGTCTGCTAGTAACTGCATCAAGCTAAAGGTGTTTGATAAGAAGAGGCTTTATCATTGCTGACTCATTCTGTCAATTTTACGTGGTCTCGATGCCTTTTTAGAGAAACATGTAAGAATAAAATTCTAAAAGAGATGTGACACAGTTTGGTATGTTCATTTTCATCAATATTCCTCAGTTACTTCTCAACAATTGTTTTTCAAAGCTAGATATCGGTACAGCAAAACGTAGTAATGGAATATCAGTGTACAAAGTAATTCGCTAATAATGCTCTAGGTCTAATCGGTTTGATTCCCCAACACACGCATGACTTCTTGCTTCTACGGAGACTTCTGATGCTGTGTACTCCAAATACATACAGTAGTTCTAATTTTATATGACACACTGAAATTTTTCATGCATCATCGCATCGCAAGCATAAGAAATGGGCGTGCATCAATTTTGTACCTTTTTTCCTGCAAATGTAACTTTCATTTTTCAAAATTGCAACTTTCATCTTTCAAAATTGCAACTTTCATCTTTCAAAATTGCAACTTTCATCTTTCAAAATTGCAACTTTCATCTTTCAATTGCAACTTTCATCTTTCAATTGCAACTTTCATCTTTCAATTGTAACTTTCATCTTTCAATTGCAACTTTCATCTTTCAATTGCAACTTTCATCTTTCAATTGCAACTTTCATCTTTCAATTGCAACTTTTATCTTTCAATTGTAACTTTCATCTTTCAATTGTAACTTTCATCTTTCAATTGCTACTTTCATCTTTCAATTGCAACTTTCATCTTTCAATTGCAACTTTCATCTTTCAATTGCAACTTTCATCTTTCAATTGCAACTTTCATCTTTCAATTGCAACTTTCAGCTTTCAATTGCAACTTTCAGCTTTCAATTGCGACTTTCATCTTTCAATTGCGACTTTCATCTTTCAATTGCAACTTTCATCTTTCAATTGCAACTTTCATCTTTCAATTGCAACTTTCATCTTTCAATTGCAACTTTCATCTTTCAATTGCAACTTTCATCTTTCAATTGCAACTTTCATCTTTCAATTGCAACTTTCATCTTTCAATTGCAACTTTCATCTTTCAATTGCAACTTTCATCTTTCAATTGCAACTTTCATCTTTCAATTGCAACTTTCATCTTTCAATTGCAACTTTCATCTTTCAATTGCAATTTTCATCTTTCAATTGCAACTTTCATCTTTCAATTGCAACTTTCATCTTTCAATTGCAACTTTCATCTTTCAATTGCAACTTTCATCTTTCAATTGCAACTTTCATCTTTCAATTGCAACTTTCATCTTTCAATTGCAACTTTCATCTTTCAATTGCAACTTTCATCTTTCAATTGCAACTTTCATCTTTCAATTGCAACTTTCATCTTTCAATTGCAACTTTCATCTTTCAATTGCAACTTTCATCTTTCAATTGCAACTTTCATCTTTCAATTGCAACTTTCATCTTTTAATTCCAACTTTCATCTTTTAATTCCAACTTTCATCTTTTAATTCCAACTTTCATCTTTTAATTCCAACTTTCATCTTTTAATTCCAACTTTCATCTTTTAATTCCAACTTTCATCTTTTAATTCCAACTTTCATCTTTTAATTCCAACTTTCATCTTTTAATTCCAACTTTCATCTTTTAATTCCAACTTTCATCTTTTAATTCCAACTTTCATCTTTTAATTCCAACTTTCATCTTTTAATTCCAACTTTCTTCTTTTAATTCCAACTTTCATCTTTTAATTTCAACTTTCATCTTTTAATTCCAACTTTCTTCTTTTAATTTCAACTTTCATCTTTTAATTTCAACTTTCATCTTTTAATTTCAACTTTCATCTTTTAATTTCAACTTTCATCTTTTAATTTCAACTTTCATCTTATAATTTCAACTTTCATCTTTTAATTTCAACTTTCATCTTTTAATTTCAACTTTCATCTTTTAATTTCAACTTTCATCTTTTAATTTCAACTTTCATCTTTTAATTTCAACTTTCATCTTTTAATTTCAACTTTCATCTTTTAATTTCAACTTTCATCTTTTAATTTCAACTTTCATCTTATAATTCGAGGTTTATTTTTCACCCTCAGGAGGTGTCGAGTCACGTGGAGAGTGACCAATGCCAGCAGTACCTCGAGAGACAACTCCCAGAGCCTGACAACGGAGCAGCATCCTCGAGAGCCAAGCGCAGTACTTTTGTATTTGCTCAACAAATATCAGACGATGCGCAAACCGAAAATTTTTCCATCCTACCGAGAAAGTCGATACTTGCCTCGTACGGGAATAATTTACAAGTACAACACGATAAAATTAAAAGTGAAGGATTGTGGCCTAGTTCAGAAGAGCCCTCGAGATTGAGCGCAAATTCTCATTTCCGAGTGATGGAATCCAATCAAGAAGACACACTACTTTCCTCCAACGAAGATACCTCTCGAGACTTCTCTGGTTACGAACCAGAGTTTTTCAGCCACGTTTCTAAATTTCCACTGAGTGACGATGTTGTGAGTTCAGAATCTCACGATGGAAGCTATCAAATATTTCATTCCTCACATCCTGTCGCCAACACCGATCAATACTTTCCTGAAATGGTGTTTCGGTCGTGGGGCCCCATTCACCACTTCGACACTCAACCTCGTAACGATGATGAAGTTGTCAATGGATCCACCAATCATTTGGCTGACTCTGGACTCGAAGCTATTCTGCCAGACGGTTCTTTTCTTCCAGCTACAGATGTTATGCCTCCAAAATTTAAAAGGGACCATAAAACTCTGGAGTTTTCTAGCTGGCCTCGTGCAGACGCGCAGGAACACGATCAGAACTCTTTCCTAGGAACTCACGCCCAGCCCTACTTGGGACTCGGGTTCGGAAGCTTCGGAGCCTCGAATGACACTGGCAAACAAGTGAGTCCAGTTGTTTTTTTAAACTTTACTCTGTTATTGACGAATCAATAATGACTCGCGGAAACGCTAGCGTCTTTTTTGAATTCCATTTGGAATTAGCATTATCATTCACTACACGAACAGCCTGGATGAAGCAAATTGAGTAGCGAGTTTTTATACTCTCATTGATTAGCAAAGCTTTTGTTTGGGCTCTCAGGTAGGCTTCTCACCGTAGGTCCGGTAATTACAAATCAAAAACTTTCTGTAGCTGCCTAAATCTGTACTCATTTTCCTGGCATAATCTTTTTTAAAGAGAATCAGTGCGTTGAACACTCGGATGATTCGCTCCCTACAACAGGATTAAGAGAAAGGCCATAATTTAGAAGATAAAGATGAAATGAAATTTAGGGAAATAAAAAAAATTTTGCAATGAATTACGAGTTGAAGTTTTGGAGTGAGCGCCTCGAAATTAGGCGCATATTGTTTTCGTCGTTCACTCTACATTCTGCAGAAATGATTTTTACATTGCTAAACCTCATCTGATTTGTTAAGGAGCATGAGAGCATTTTGCATTTGCTTTTCACATTTTTTTAAATTTTGTTTACGAACTGAGGCATAGTGTGTGTTTATAGGCCATGGAAAACATGTGAAGTTTGTTACTGTTTGAAATAATATCAATGAAATAATATACATTGCCAACGAAGAGTTATCAGTAAACATCTGCAATTACTTAGTTGAGTTAAGTAAACCTAGCTATATGTGGCACTCTTCTGGGGGATACAACCATTGTATTTATGGGAATTATTTTCCTCCTGGGAGCACTGTGAGGCCTAGAGCTGAGAGTTAGGTAGGCCTTGTTTTTGTTGAAATAAAATGTTTTTGTTTCATTAAGGACCATCTTTCTTCGGTTCACTGTTGTCCTGTTTTGCAGAACTTGCTACGTCCTTCAACTCATATCTTGCTCATAAATTTACTTCTTCACTTACGTTTTCCATGCGCAGGGGATCTTATGTGAGAATTCACCTTCTGCGTAAATTCCCGATACCCTCAACTCCACGCAAATTTGAGCCTTTGTCGTTCCTCTCTTTGGACACTTTCTCGTATTTTACGGATAGTGAGGCTTAAACTATCTTACTTAATCTATCAAGCTCCATGTATCAATATCCCATGTTTTTTGGTTCGATCATTCACATAAATATTTGTTGCAAAAATTACAAAATCTACATGTTACGCTTCATTCAAGCTTGTGCGATGAAACAAACTTATTTTCTGATCGCCACAGCGATTTTGACGCAAATGATGTACCTATGAACATCGAAGCACGAAGGAAAGTTCGTTAAGCAGATTTAAAAAACTTTGGATTGTAACAAATTCCTCGGATGCTTCAAGCAAAGTGAACTCCATGTGGCACTCGTCCCACTGATATTCAGTTAAGGTTTCAATTCTGGTAACTCTCGCTTCATTCTTGGCACGATTGTTTATTATCGTTCAGAAAAAAATCATTACGAACTGCATTTATGCACTGCAAGTTATTCAATTTTTTAATTTTGTTTCATCAAAACTGATCTTTCTTTGAGCCAGATGCTGTACATTTGCTTTTTGTTCATAGAAAGGAAAATTCATCGACATCGCTCACTTTTAATAACGCGAACTACTATAAGATTGCGAGGGAGTCGAAACAGTAGAGAGAAAATTACTTCGTACGCCCAGGAGAATAAATATTTTACCCTCTTATGAGCAGTGACGATTTGTGATGTGGCTTCTGTTATTTTTATAAATTTTCTCTTATCAGTTTATCACTCACGAAACTGTTAGGAAATTCCAGTGGTGTCAGCTCAAGTTTAGGAGAATGTGTTTACACTCATTATATATTTGCAATCAAACACTCTGTTGTAAGGGGAATGTTATTGGCTACTTGTACCTCTCAGTGGGATACAGTTATTGTACGAGTATCTATGGGAATTTGCACTGTCAGGGGTAAAATGTGAGGTGCCAGGCCAAAGGCTTAACAGGCCTTCCTTTTGTTGAACTAAAACAAGTTTTTGTTTCGCTAATGACAATCTTTTTCGGTTCACTGTTGTCCTTTTTTCAGCATCTCTTGATTCCTTTATCAAATTTTATGTCAAATGTCCTTTCAGACTTACTATTTCTATGCGCAGGATATCTTCTATGGGAACCCAGCTTGTACATGGATTACCGGCTCTATTGACTCCATACTGAATGGGGCTTCCTTCCTCCTTTACTTTGGAACATTTTTTTGGGGCTAGGGATGATTAAACTAACTTGTCGAATCTACTCTGTCTCTGCTGTACCACTCTCTCTCTTCTGTTTTTGTTTTATTATTTCTTCGAAAAAATGATCACTTTTCAACAACTATAGATGGCCTTCATTATTTGATTTGTTTTATCTAGATGGTTATTTTTATTCTCTGATAATCATTAACCCTGAATATTTTTAAATTCACTACGATATCAATTCATATTACATTCTGCTTACACCTTTCATCACAATTTATTTTGAACTACCGACAAACATTGTTCACGGCAATTGCAGTGAAAGGACAAAACTTTCATGAAAACATTCATCACACATGATGCCTTGCGAGTAACTGGTTCGGAAAATGCACCCATGTAGGCAGCTTTTTTCTCATTCACAGCTCATTTTAACCTTGTTTTTTTTTGCAGTTAGCCCTACATTCTCAAACGGACGAGAACGCAATCTTGCTGTCATCTGACGGTCAGGCGGACGAGACAGACCCGTCGCACCTAGAGGAAACGGCCGCCGTCGACCCTCAGTTCGGCACCTTCCACACTGACGAGGTAAGTTTCTGTTTCGTGCAATAAATTGTTGTATATTACTATTAATATATTGTATATTACAGTGACTACAGTATATTACAGTGTATATTACAGTGTCTTCAGTGACTCCGTGGTGTGAGACGGGTGTGGCGCTCGCTCCGAAACAAAGTGCCTATTGTTAGAAAGAATGTACCTCTAACCTAAATGGGTACCCACTCTCGTCCTGAGTATTCAAATGTGATTTAAATACCCCATATATAAAAATAATCAAACTAAAAGCATAATATTCCCTCAAAAGCGTGAGAGTATTCAACCCTCGTTTACACAACGACCGCACTCCCTCAATCTTCAAGATGGCTAACAAACGACGCAGTACCAGCAACAGCACCAACAACAGCACCAACAACAGCAGCAACAACAGCACCGAATTTCAACCGAAGTTTGGTCAATACCCTGATGTGTCTAGCCTAACGAAAGGCGGTAAAGAAGTGGTCTCTGTCTTAATAAAATACTTCGATTCAGTGATGACAAAATTTAATAGTGATATTGAAAAAATGCAAAATGAAATAAGCCACCTTAAAACGCTATTTGGAACAAAAGAAGCGGAACACAAAAAAATTCTCGATGAACAGAACAAGAAAATGGATAGCTTAACCTCCCGCCTCGACCAGTTGGAAAAAAATAATCAACGCCGAGACATTGAAGACAAAAAATGTACTCTCGTCATTTCTGGAAGGGAAATACCGCAATCTCACGCAAACGAAATCTGTAAGGATACAGTCTGCAAACTCCTGAAGGACAAGATCAACATTGACCTCTCCGACACTGATATGACGTCAGCTACAAGAATGGGGAAAAAACCAGTAACTGGGAACGTAGATCAAAGAAACATTGCATTTGAACTAAAAGATTACAACAAAAAACGTGAAATTCTCAACGCCTGCCGAGAAAAGAAACCAAAGTTCTTCTTCATAAATGAATACCTCATACCTTCACGAGCTAACGCCATGTACATTCTGAGGATGGCCAAAAGGAAATTCCCGGATAAAGTTGGAACCCCAAAAACACAGGATGGAAACATTTTCATATTTAACCCCGGAAACCCAGATTCAAGACGCCGCGAGATCAACACGCCAGATGACCTCGAGCAATACCTGATGCAACAACTCAATATGACATCAAAACAAGTCATGGGTGACTAGACTAGGTGATCTCCTCAATTTGATTGTCAGTTTTCGTGCTAGTTTAACCCCAATTAGATATCACATCAGCTTATCCTCAACTTGATGTTAGCTTAACCTGAATCTATACAAATGTTTAACAGATGTGTTTGTAAACATTTATGATAGGTGTATGTGAACTTTTGCAACAACGCAATCAGCAATTTTTACCTCCCAATGTTTCTGTGATTTTTTTTCATTTTTTACCACTAAAGTTTTTTTATTACGCGTAAACCATATTAGCTGATTATATCATTGTCATTAGGTGATCCCCTAAATTCCCTAGACTAGGTGATCCCCTAAATTAGTCAATTTCATATTCATCCCCTAAATATGTCAATTTCGTATTAATTTAACCTCAATTAGGTATCATGTCAGTAAACCTCAACGTGATGCTCGTTCAACCTGAATCTATACAAGTGTATAAGAGATGTGCTTGTAAACATTTATGACAGCTGTGTGTGAACTTTTGAAACAACGCAATCAGCAATTTTTTACCTCCCAATGTTACTGTGAATTTTTTCTCTTCTTAACCACTTAAGTATTATTACGCGTAAACCATATTAGCTGATTATATCATTGTCGTTGTAATCTTCTTATAATCTGATAATCGCTTCTGCCCTCCACTGCCATCGTACAACCATATTAGCTGATTATATCATTGTCGTTGTAATCTTCTTATAATCTGATTATATCATTGTCGTTGTAATCTTCTTATAATCTGATTATATCATTGTCATTATAATCTATCAGCAATTTTTCACTTACCAATATTACTGTGAATTCTTCCTTATTTACCACTACAGTTATTATTACGCGTAAACCATATTAGCTGATTGTATCATTGTCATCATAATCTTTAAAACTTATTCCCTCTTGTATGTGAACTTATGAAAACGCCCTCAGCAATCTGTTTGCACCAATGTAGTGATATCGAACTCCAATATTATAACAAATAAATAATAGATGTGTGTGTAAACATCTATGACAACTGTGTGTCACATTTTGTAACATCGCAATTAGTAATTTTTCACCAACCAATGTTACTGTGAATTCTTCTCTATTTACCACTACAGTTATTATTACGCGTAAACCATATTAGCTGATTGTATCATTGTCGTCATAATCTTTAGAAATTTATTACCTGTTGTATGTGAACTTGCGAAAACGCCCTTAGCAATCTGTTTGCACCAATGTTGTGATATTGAACTCCATTATCACTCGCTCATGGACTGAGTTTGTGTGTACTCACGAAATCGCGCTAGATTTTTCTTTTTTACTCTATTCTCTCTTACTTAATAAGCTACTTTTTAGACTGAAATATCCCTTTAAGCTTGACTCTGTATTTCGTCTTAAGCTCTATAGTACCTAATTCTTACTTTTACGTATTTTAAATGACTGATCACCCTGTAATATTTGAGGAAATCGATCCAGATTTCAATCATTTGAACAGAATATATCCAAACCTAAACGACTCTCAAGAGTGTAGGTATACTAATATATCAGAATTCAACGAAACTATACGAATAACTGACCGAGATTTCTCACTCCTGTGTTGGAACTGTAGGTCACTCTATCCAAAATTGGAGGAGATACAATGTACTATTACTGAACTTAAATATAACCTAGACGTGATTAGCTTCACCGAAAGCTGGCTAGATGACTCGACTAAAGACATGATTCGATTTGAAAATTATCATAGTTACCATTCGCTAAGAAAAAACCAGTGGGGCGGAGGCATCAGCACATATATATCTAACCACATAGACTCGAGAACCATAGCAAGTGCAACCATGAATCAGGATCATATAGAATCACTCTTCGTAGAACTTTTTAGAGATGGTAAACGCATTGTGCTTGGAACGGTGTATAGGCCTCCTACAGCCTGTCCTATATCCTTCCTGAATGAATTGAATCGTATTATTTCTCAGTTCAACAGGCCCTTATACAATGACATAATAATATGCGGTGACTTCAATTATGATCTACTGAAACATGAAAGCCATGAACCAATCTCTAATTTCCTAACTACCTTTCAGTCTCAATCCTTCCTTCCGATCATTACAAAGCCTACACGAATAACCTCAGAGTGTGCTACGCTGCTTGACAATATCTTTATGACAGACCCTAGTGATTTTCTTGCTGGAATAATTACTTCTGACTTATCAGATCACTTCCCAGTTTTTCTTATTAAGAAAAATGTCTATATTGCTTGCAACACCAAGGCACGGGCTGAAACTTACTCATATCGTAAAATAAATGAATCAAATCTTGAAGAAATGCGCACCGTTCTAGAAGAATCAATGCCTACATTGCACATCTCTCAACAAAACAATAATACTACGAGCATTGATGAAGCAGTAGTAAAGTTGACTGAAACTATAATGACCGCATACAATCAGTGTTGCCCAATTGTAACTCGTACAGTTACCCCGAAAAATAAACATAAGCCCTGGATTACCAGAGACATCGTGATAAATATAAAGAAACGTCAAGCGTACCTAGCCCTCCTTTGCGAAGGACGAATATCTAGAGAAACATATAACCGATTTAGAAACTATGTAACAAACCAGATAAGAACATCAAAAAAGAACTACTTTACGCTCAAGTTTACTCAATTCAAAACTGACGTTAAAAAGATTTGGCATCTCCTTAACTCCTGCTGTAAACCGAATAATGCCGATAAAAAGAAAATTGAATATGTTGTTCAAGATAATGTAAAATATCATGAGAAGAAAGAAATTGCTAATCTCTTTAACAACTTCTTCGTAAACGTAGGGAAAACAATAGCTGATGGTATTCCAAGTGAACCTACTGATCACCTGGAATTTATGGATCATATTCGAGAACCCAACTCCTTTTTCTTTACGCCTACAAACTCCTCCGATGTAATTACGTGCATAAACAACATGAAAAATAAATCGAGTGGGTTACAAACGTTTCCGACTAAAGTACTTAAAGTTATTGCTGACATTGTAGCCCCACTGATATCAAATATTATTAACCAGTCTCTCTTACTAGGCACTTTCCCGAACTCCCTCAAAGTTGCTAGAGTAACCCCTATCTTTAAAAGTGGTGAAAAAACCTGTGTAAACAATTATCGACCTATCTCCATTCTACCAATTATTAGCAAAGTATTCGAAAAGATTGTGTATAAAAAAGTGTACTCTTATTTTGAACAAAAATCATTTCTTTACGATAAACAATACGGTTTTCGCTCTAAAAAATCAACAACACAGGCTATATTAAATCATTTACAATTCCTCTATTCTAATATAGATGAAGGAAAGCCTGTCTTCTCTGTATTTCTTGACTTCCGAAAAGCATTTGATTGTGTGGACCATAAAATACTATTATCGAAACTACACTGTTATGGCATTCGAGGGATTGCCCATGATTGGTTCAGATCATACCTAACAAATCGGAAGCAATACGTTGTCATTGACGACGCAAAATCAGACCCACAGACAATTAGCCATGGAGTTCCACAAGGATCTGTTCTCGGGCCTCTCTTGTTTCTGATTTTTATCAATGATATTGTAAAATCTACATCATTCTTCAAACTCATACTTTTTGCCGATGACAGTACGCTTTCTGCGGTCCTTCCGAACCAAAATCCTGCTATGATTGTGGAGAGTATAAATACTGAACTTCACAAGGTTTCATCGTGGCTCAAAGCTAATAAAATAAGCCTAAATATCGATAAAACAAATTATATTACTTTCTCATACAAGAAAGATGTATCTCTCCCATGCATTAAAATTGGCGAAGGTGAAATCGAAGAAACCAACTCATGTAAGTTTCTGGGCATCATAATAGATAAACATCTGACCTTCAAAGAGCACATCACTCATATTAGTTCTAAATTATCAAAATCCATCGGAATCCTAAATAAAGTTAAAAATTTTCTGCCTGAAACAGCTTTACAAATGCTCTACCGAACGCTCATTTCTCCATACTTGCAATACGGAATAGAAGCATGGCACGGAACTGATAAAAATAAAACCAACAAAATTTTTACTCTGCAGAAAAGGGCTGTCAGAGCGGTAAAGAACCTAGAATATAATGCTCACACAAATGATTCTTTCAAAAATTTACAAATACTTAAACTTTCGGATCTATACAAAATCTCCATCTGTAATTTCATTTACAAAACATTAAGAAATGATGGCGACAATAGCCTAAGACAATTATTGACTGCGCAAACTGGTCATCACGACCATTTAACCCGAAATAGAAGTAAATTCATGCTTCCTTATTATTCAAAGGCCAGGTCGCAACACAGTATTCTCTTCGTTGGAACCAAAACTTGGAACTCTATACCTGCAGAGATCCGTGAATGTAATTCGTACAAAGTATTCAAAAGACATCTTGAGTCTCACTTCCTATCAGAATACTAGTAGTGTAAGATCACCGTGTCGAAATCTTGCCTCCTACATGTAACTAATGATAATGTCATAATGTAACTTGCCTTGTGTACCATAACCAATCTTCTCTCTGCTCTTGAATCGTTTTATCGAACATACTGTTAAATATAGCCGACTTGTAAAATATCGAGTTAATCATCTCAATGATCAGTCTAATGCGAAACTAGGTTAAGTGAACTAGGTTAAACTTTTGTACACCCTAGAATAGCGTGATGGTAGGATGCCCTAGAAGTCGCTGAACTTATTCGGGCCCACAGGTAGCTATACTCAAATTTGACCATTGTACTAGACTTAAGTAAAACTCTACCTCTGTATCACCTACCTCTGTATCTCCTGTGGTAAATAAATAAAATTAATTAGATGAGATTAAAACCATAATATCGCATATAACTGCGATGTGTTTCATGAAATCAAAAACATAATACGAGCAATAAGAATCTAGATATTTAAGAAGTCGAATTCATAACACGAACAATAACAATAACTGATTAGGTATAATTTTGAGAGAGATACAATATGAATATCTTTTTAAGAGGGAATTCAGAGAGTTTGCCATTTTTTCGACTCCGTGCGTCATGACCGAAAGAAGTGTTGATGAGTCTTAGGGGTATCCCCGGCAGGAATAAAAGGTATCCCCGGCAGGTATATTTTTAAAAGGCGCTCTTGAAATTTCATTTTTATCTTCGTTGAAGTTTTCGAGCTCGTGGAAATTCCTGTGGGGAATTTAAAGTAAGAATTGAACAGAGCGTCAGTCTTGATCGAGCGACCGCATGCTAAGTCCAGATGCAGCTTCGTTATTCGAGCTTTAATTTAGCCGCCAAGTCCTCTAAACGACAATGGGCTTCAGCAATGAACTCATTACAGCGAACGATGCAATCTTGTAGTGCAGCCAGAGAGAAAATATGCATGTTAATATGACAGTTCAGTCTTATTTAACGGCTAATGGTGCAGTGCTACGACTTCCTGAGTGCGTGCTCTTGTGGCGTACTGTATATTTGTGAGCGAGCTGCCTGTACCTTCAGAGGCTGGTGTGATTTCGTGATTATTTTTACACTATGCTGCCTGAAAATATCTGTGTGCTCTAAATTGTATATTTCTAATGTCTGATTAGGATGAGTGCCATAAATATCCTATTAATGCTATTGAAGGCCAAACTGGCGTATGGGCAATAATAATAACTGATCAATGCAGATAAATGTTGGCTTTACCCTTATATATAGGCAGTACTTATGAAAGGCAATGCTGAAAAATTGCAATGAAATATAAAGGCCCATAGAGATATAGAAGTAGTGAACGCGAAAACGCAAAGAATATAAAATTATTAAAAACTAGAAATGTGAGTGATGTAAAATATAAAAGATATGGAAATTAGAGTGATGCAACTTAGAGAGGGATGTAGAATTGTGAAGAAATCTGAGGTATGAAGAACATAATTATGTCTAATTAGGGAATGAGAATTATAGAGACGCACAAAAGATGTCTAAATTAGGAAATGAGAATGACAGATGCATAAAAGGGGCAGAAGGCAGGGAATGAGAATGACAATTATGCAGTAATGAGCGAATACAAAAATACGACTAAAGCCGAAATGTCGAGAAATGCAAAAGTTTAAAGAAGATAAAAAGTTGTAGGATCCAAGAAAGTGAAGAAAATACGTAAAAATACGTTGCATATAAAAATGTTGACAATATAAAAATGCCTAGGACATAATGTGAGTTATAGAAATGTTATAGATGTAGAAATGTGATGGAAATATAGATGCCAAGGATTCGCAAATGTCGTGTGGGTAGAAATGTATAATATTCAGAAATATACAGGATGCAGCAATGTACAAAACACGACAATATATAGGATACAGGATGTAAATAATTCAACGCTCTATAGAAGACAGAAATGTGATGGTTACAAATATGAGAAAAGTGTAAAAAATGTAAAAATTTGAAATGTTTGTAAAAATTGAAAAAATATTGAAATTTAAAAATGTTAAAAGTTGATAACTGTAAAACTTTGAAAAGTGTGAAATTTTTAAAAATGTATCAATGCAAAAATGCAAAAATCAACGGTGTACAAAACTATGAAGGATGCCGAAATGTGAGGGAGGCAAAAATGTGAAGCGTAAAGAAATAAGGGGGAAGGAGTTAAGAAAAATTAAGAAATGAAATTAAAAATAAAATGGAAAAATAAACAAGGAGGAGAAAAAAATAAGGAGGAGAAAGAAATAAGGAGGATGAAAAAATAAGGAGGATGAAAAAATGAGGATGAAAAAATAAGGAGGATACAAAAATCGGAATGATGCAGCAATGTACAGTACACAGTGTCGTAAAGGATACAGCGTGCAAGTAATACCGCGATCTATAGAATGCAGAAATGTGAAGGGTAAAGAAATAATGGAAACATAAATGTTGGGGACGCAAAAATGTTATGTTTCAGAAATCTTAGGGATGCAGAACTGTTTGGGATGGGGAACTGTTTGGGATGCAGAACTGTTGGAGGCGCAGAACTGTAGGAGGCGCAGAAATGTTTCGGGTGCAGAAATGTTTCGGGTGCAGAAGTGTTTCGGGTGCAGAAGTATTTCGGGTGCAGAAATAGGGAGCGTAAATAAATAAGATCGCCGAGAAATCCTCGTGATGTAAAAATGCCGTTATCGCACAAATACGGTAATGGCTGGAAATGAACATGGAATGTTAAGGAGACAGAGATTATGTACTCTGATTAACGCGAGCTACAATGCACACACGAGTAGCCTGAAGGTTGAAACATACCCAAACTTCTAAGCGGAAATTAAAAAAAAATATATTTTACGTAAATTCCAATACGACCCATAAATTTGAAAAAGAATCCCGTACGTCTTAGGTGTGTAATAGAATTATTAAGTAAATAAATACATTAACTAATAAAGCAGAATTGACAGAGAGGAAGAGATTGGAATCTATTTCTGGTGGCAGCCAGAAGCGGCGATGATGGTGCCCCGGTTAACGGAATTGCTCCCGCCACTTTGCGATTAATTCAATTAGCTAACTGGCCGACGCAATAGCGTCCAGCTGAGAAATTCAGTTTGTGCAGTTTGTCAAAAGCGAATGTCGATGACCTGGAATATTTAACTGAGTCCTCCTCTAATTACCAATCATTGATTTTCAATTGGGGCTTCAAAAAGGCAGCACTTGAACCCAACTTCTCTGGCTCGCTTTGGAACAGTTGTTTCGAGGGTCCGGACGTGGTCATGACTTTGTTCTCAATTCCAGTTATATTTCTTCAAATTCCAATTCAGTGAATCACTTATACGTCACTTGATTTAATTTCACCGGCAGCTTCATGAAGAATTTCTTATTTGCATGATTATTCGTTTTCACAACCAGTAGTTATCTGCACATTACCCTTAGCAGACATATGATGGACATTAGGTTTAGTTTATTCACATTTATATATTCTATGCCTAGGGAACTGGCACCTCTTTGGGGATAATATGCGATAGCCTCAGTTATTAATAGGCCTTCGGGACTTTTATCTTTCGTGGGCACTTTGCATGTTTTAGCTTTCGTGTTTTTTCGCCATCTCTTCTATATTGCATTCTTCTTCCTTTCTAATTTGCTGTTTTTATGAACAAGGTGTCTTGTGTGGGAACACACGCTGTGCATAGATACCCTGTTTTGTACTGATAATACTAAATGGTCCTTTTCCTTCGCTCCCTTGAAATCGCAATTGGTGTCGCTAGGGAATGTAACATGATTATAATAAGGGAGTAATAATACGAAACGTTATTTTGAATATGTTCAATATGGATATTTATCGTTCTATCATTCTTGTTAACTATTTTACAAGTATTTTAGTGTTCTCGCATTAATTTCTCTCGAATTTTCTCTTCATTAGTAATTTACCAAAGCGTTATCACAACATCGATAACAATAACATAAGAAACACGCGAAAAAACCGCTTTTATACTCATAAATTACATTGTTAATTACTGAATATCATAAGTAAATTAGCCCCTCAGTGTAGGTATACTTCGTTTAAAAATATAAGCATCTACTCGACGATTCCTGTGATTAAGAAAATTTCTACTTTATCGTACATGGAATATTTCTCGTTAGTTTTCGAGCTCAATACTCAATACGCAATCACTGACGTGTTTAGGAAATTCCTGCTCCAATTTATCTTGCCGTGATCTTTCTCAGTAGTGACCACTAGTCAGGAACAAAAATTAGATTTCCCTGCCATCCATGAGAAAAATCTTTTCATTTGCCGATATTCATTCGCTATGGAGGTGTAACACTGAGATACTCCTCAACATCCGCTACTGCGTGACCATGAGGGATTGCCTCGACCAGTGTTGAAGTTTGTGCAATCAAATAACACTTTTTTAGCTCCCGCACGCAGACATTCTTAATGTGAGGTCACTGCGTTCAGTTTAATGTGAGGTCACTGCGTTCAGTTTTAACGACTCCAATTTATCCAGCTCATCCATGAATAGCAAGAGCGCGTGTGCTAATTTTGAAGTCATCTGTGTCCATCAGCTTGAGTGAGAGCTGTTGTGAGAGTAACTGGTACTCTTTAGAATTACCACATTCTCTGCTCGAATTACAAGATTGATTAACCCAACGAATATTAGGGGAAAAGCGTAGCATTTGCGGGAGATTTTTCCCTTCTGTCAGACGTACAATTCATTAAAAATATTCTTTTCACGCGCTGAATGATTTAGAATGGCTCGGAATCAACGAGTAAAGACATTCCTAGCATTTTTTTTTAATCGATATTTGACCAAGCATACAGGTCCACTGAGAAAAAACCTTGGGTCAAAACGGGTACATTCGCTTCTATCAGAGAAGATGTTAATTCGATGTTCCTAATTTCTCCGTACCGCAGGCGGCAGTTCAAAACGAGACCTTGGAAGTGTTCTGCGGAAGGCTGGTGCGCAGAGCACGCGAGGTGGAGTGCACACCCGCACCGAACGCCTTCAACCCGTGTGAGGACATCATGGGCAACCAGGCGCTGCGTGCGGCGGTTTGGGTGGTGGTGGTCACCGCCGTGGCCGGCAACACTGCCGTCATTGTCGTGCTCGGCTCTCCAAGGTTTAGGTTTGTGAACAATTCGGAAGTTACTTCGATATCTGCTTCGACAATCTAGGGATGCTTTCACAAGCGCGGTTGTTGAGTTTCTTTGAGTTGTATTTTAATATCTAGTAATGTTCTCCAGATTTCTCACGTTCTATTTTTTTCCTCGTAAGCCTTACGCTGAGAATAAATTCACGTTTACTTCTACAGCACTGTAGCGTAAAATCCAAGAGCCTTTATTTCTGCACAAAATTTTCGCATTCTTTGAAGACTAAATTTTGAAATGGGGTGGAAGTGATGCGAAATTTTCAAATTCTAGGATGAACGTGAGCAAGTTTCTGATGCTGAACCTAGCCGTGGCAGACCTGACGATGGGCCTGTACCTCCTGCTCATCGCCGCCATGGACCTGCACACAGTCTCCCAATACTTCAACTACGCCATCGACTGGCAGTACGGTGAGGCACAGAGGCAACTTCCGAGGAGTTGGGTAGAAGTTGTCTCAAGTGAATAGGTATTTTAGTTCTAAATCATTCGAGGAATAATCATGTCTTTGTAGAGAAATATAGTCTCAGTCAAGAAATAATGTCTCAGTAGAGAAAAATCTCGTCGTTTGTCATTGCATCAAAAGTGATGCTAAAAAACACTTTCGCCATCTCAGTTCGAGGAATTGTTAACGTCATGTTAGCAGGAGACTACATCTAGGCGATGATACACGATAAAGTTTTTTGAGTTATTGCTGGAAGCGAATGAAAATTTGCTCTGTAGAATATTTTTCTGGGGTAAGGGAACGTTTTTTGTTCGTATATTACTGACTCTGACTTTTGACAAATGTGTGTGTTCTTTTTACACTCTTTGGAAGTCTAAAATTAATGCTCGCGCAAAAACCCAATTATTTGTGGTTTATTTATTCCACAGATTTGAAATCAATTATAGCTTCCATAATAGTTCAGGCGTTTGGAGAAAGAATGTTGCAGAACTGTGCTTAAAAAATTCTACTGAGAGAACGGATTTCTTGTCTCTACTTCATGAGCATTAATGTTTTTTTCGAATCACATGAGTGACTATAGTCATGATGAACGTTTCAAATCGTTCATGCTTCTATGTAATGTTCCAAACCATCCAGGTGCCGGCTGCAAAGTTGCAGGTTTCCTGACGGTGTTTTCGTCTGAGCTCTCGATCTTCAGTTTGACCGTGATAACAATCGAGCGGTGGTACGCCATCACCTACGCCATCCACCTGAACAAGAGACTCAAACTCATGATGGCCTGCAAGATCATGTTGGTGGGCTGGATCTACGCGCTGCTCATGGCGATCTTGCCGCTGCTCGGCGTGTCTGACTACAGCAAAACCAGGTTCGTATTTTCATCGTTCGTGGTGCAAATTTTTGAAATGGATAACTGATTTTTTGGCACTATTTTAGTTGCAGTAGCCTAACCGTTTGAAAATGTTGAGCTAGTGCTTGAATGAACGTTCTGCAATAGCAATAAAGTTCTGCAATAACTCGTTGGTTTCTACAGTAGTTGTTTAGGAATATTGACTGAGAATTAATGTTTGTTATTGAATTAACGTACCAAGCGACCGATTACTTCAGGTATCTTTTGAGATTTTATGAGCCAATAAAAAAGAAGTATTATTCAAAGTTCTTCATAATGGTTTCAAAGCGAGAGTTCCGTTCAATGCTTCGAAATTTGCAGCATACGTTGTTCCTGTAAAACGTAAATCTAACACCTTGCTCATTAATTATTATAAATAAGTGACACTCAAGGGACGTGAAGCTTGAGTGAGATACAATATAAGGTCACATTTCTTGAGCACAAGCTATAAAATGGACCCTTTCGCTGACTTTTAGCAATTTAGCGATGCCATGTCCAATGCTTAATATGTTCCATGAACATGAGTAAAAAATAAATGGATCGCCCTAAATACGAATATACCCGATAAAAGCTTTCTCTCGGATCATGTATATCGGGTTTCTAATAGGAAAATTGTCCAAAAGATTCTGGACTCGGGGGCTTCTAATAATTAATCTCCAAACACTTGAACCTTAACTATTATTCGTTACCTCTGAATGAAGCGACATTTTGCTCATTATTTTTTTTACGAGTGACAAAGTGCATTTTTAATTGCTTCATTAAATCGCTGAATGGCATTGTTATGAGAGAAAAGAAACAACTAATAGTTAACATGAGGATTAGGAAATTTCTTAAATAGATAAAAATGGAAGTTTAAAATGTTGATTCATAGAAAAGTTTGTAAGCTTTCATTTTGGAAAAATTCTCTCCACTCGCATCACAGTTCATATTTCACGCACGAACTCATTTTTTGAACATTTGTAAATATATTTGTGAGTAATTTGTCATTGGTGTCTAATCCATTGTGGTTTTTTCCATTTTCCTCATATTAACTAATTTTCTTCACATAAAGCAGTTCCGTTCAATGATTAAATCGAACATTTCAGCATTACTCGAAAGAATAAAAATTATGAGTGTAATGACCATGAATCACAACGAACATAAAACAGTAATTCAGTGATGAGTATTCAAAATTGGATTTTCTTTTGCTTGAGACACTTTGCATAGAGGTAAAGTCACTGAAAACTTTGGATGAACTGCAAGAAAATTTTGTTGCAGCATTTGTCTGCCCATGGACGCCAGCAGCGCGACCGCCATTGGGTACCTCGTGGCTCTGCTGCTGGTGAACGGCATCGCTTTCGTCTCCATCTGGTGAGCTGCACGACGAATGTTATCTGGTCTCGACCTGGTGAGCTGTATGACGAATGCCTCACATCTGGTGAGCTGTATGACGAATGCCTCACATCTGGTGAGCTGTATGACGAATGCCTCACATCTGGGGAGCTGTATGACGAATGCCTCACATCTGGTGAGCTGTATGACGAATGCCTCACATCTGGTGAGCTGTATGACGAATGCCTCACATCTGGTAAGCTGTATGACGAATGCCTCACATCTGGTGAGCTGTATGACGAATGCCTCACATCTGGTAAGCTGTATGACGAATGCCTCACATCTGGGGAGCTGTATGACGAATGCCTCACATCTGGGGAGCTGTATGACGAATGCCTCACATCTGGTGAGCTGTATGACGAATGCCTCACATCTGGGGAGCTGTATGACGAATGCCTCACATCTGGTGAGCTGTATGACGAATGCCTCACATCTGGTAAGCTGTATGACGAATGCCTCACATCTGGGGAGCTGTATGACGAATGCCTCACATCTGGTGAGCTGTATGACGAATGCCTCACATCTGGGGAGCTGTATGACGAATGCCTCACATCTGGTAAGCTGTATGACGAATGCCTCACATCTGGGGAGCTGTATGACGAATGCCTCACATCTGGTGAGCTGTATGACGAATGCCTCACATCTGGTGAGCTGTATGACGAATGCCTCACATCTGGTAAGCTGTATGACGAATGCCTCACATCTGGGGAGCTGTATGACGAATGCCTCACATCTGGTGAGCTGTATGACGAATGCCTCACATCTGGTGAGCTGTATGACGAATGCCTCACATCTGGGGAGCTGTATGACGAATGCCTCACATCTGGTGAGCTGTATGACGAATGCCTCACATCTGGTGAGCTGTATGACGAATGCCTCACATCTGGTGAGCTGTATGACGAATGCCTCACATCTGGTGAGCTGTATGACGAATGCCTCACATCTGGTAAGCTGTATGACGAATATCATCGGATCAAGATCTGGTGAGCTACATGACGAATGCATCAGGCTTAGATCAAGAGAGCTGCGTGGGAAAATCCCTTATGTTCTGTGTGTCGTTAAGAAAGTGTTGATATCTGGTGACGAATCTAGCAAATGTATATATATATATGTTCATGCTATGACGGGTGTACTCTTGTTTTTTACGGAATGCATGCTATGAGGTGTGCTTGCAATTGAGCACCCACGAATAATTTTTTAAACCATCATACAATTCATTCAGAATGGATTTGACCACGTGGGCAATGTACTTACTGACAGTATTCATCATGAGGATTTGTCATTTATTATTTTGCACAACAGACTTAACACGTTCATTACCTTTACGCGGCTGCTACGGTTGGTTAGATTAGGTCGCAAATAGAACGATTAAGAAACCGACTCTGCTGTCCGAAAACATTCATATCCGTGCTAAAAACGTCTACAGAATATAATTGTATGATATCATTTAACATTGTTGTCTTAAATTTATTCGAAAAAGGTAGTGAAATATTGAAATGCTGAACACTTATACCGGCACATGAATGAGCAATATACCTACTGGTACACATATATGCCAACATGTAATATTCAATTTCAAAATGTATCGCTAATGCTATATTTTCATTTCAGTGGCTGCTACTTGTCCATGTACTTGTCAATCCGGAGCCACAACCCCGCCAACGCCAAGTCCGACCTCACCGTCGCCAAGAGGATGGCTCTGCTGGTCTTCACGGACTTCGCTTGCTGGGCTCCAATAGCATTTTTTGGGTAACTTAATGTTATTTCTTGGATAACTTAACGTTGTTTTTTGGGTAACTTAACGTTGTTTTTTGGGTAACTTAACGTTGTTTTTTGGGTAACTTAACGTTGTTTTTTGTGTAACTTAACATTGTTTTTTGGGTAACTTAACGTTGTTTTTTTGGGTAACTTAACGTTGTTTTTTTGGGTAACTTAACGTTGTTTTTTTGGGTAACTTAACGTTGTTTTTTTTGGTAACTTAACGTTATTTTCTGGGTAACTTAACGTTGTTTTTAGGTAACTTAACGTTGTTTTTGAGAGACCTTACGTTGATTTTTAGGCAACTTACCGTTGTTTTTTGGTTACCTTTTCATAGCGTCCATGAGTACTGTATTCGTGAATATTTATCTGTTCAAATCTAGATGAATATGATACGAAAACGATAAATCTTCGATATTGGGTGGGTGAAATTGGATTCATTTCGATCAATATGAAGTTGTTCTGCCAAAATTAGGGTCTTAAATCAGTTACATCACTCATATGTTTCCTATTCTTTCTGTGACATGGTTTTCGTTTTGAATGACTCGTATAATAGCTGGTTTTAGAATGGAAATGTGATGATTATGCCTTTACGAAGATTCACTCTCTTTCTTGTCAGCGAATAAATATACGAAACATAAGGATACATCCTTATGTATCACGTGCGTTATGAATGGAGAAAAATATGTTCCACTTAATGCTTACTTATCCGAATTCGCTGTTCGGAAATTACGATATAAGTTATACCCGTAATTTATCCTTCAATATTGAATAGAGTACATAATTTAAAAATGATTCAAGTCTTATTTGAGCGATAATAAACATTTTTGATATCTATGGCAGGAAAAAATATGTTTTTTTCGTCTACAGAGTAGCATTTGGCTTCCAGGGAAGTTTAACTAATTTTGAAATCGGCGAACGAAAATTTGAAAAATTATCTGAAGGTCTTATGTTGCACTTGAAAAAATGTGATACTTTATATTTTTGTTATCATTAATCGAAAGCAAGTCCTAGTGAATAAACAAATGTATTCCTCATAAATATTCTGTTGAAAATGTACAGGGTGTTCACCCAACCAAAACTCGTGTATTTTCCGTTTTTACACTTAATTTCCGTTTTTACACTTAATCTTCCTAAATTCAATGAACCTCAGGGGGATACAACTATTGTATCTATGGGAACTAGCGCTCCCAGGGGGACAATGTGAGGGCCCGAGCTGAGAGTTAGGTAGGCCTTCTTTTTGTTGAAATAAAATGCTTTTGTTATGTAAGAACCATCGTTTTTCGGTTCACTGCCGTCCTGCTTTTTCAGCACCTACTACTTACTCCTTCAACTTTGATCTTGTTTCATGAACTTCTTTCTTATCTTACTGTTTCTATGCCCTTTCTGCATAGATTCCGCGTTCGCTTAACTCAATACAATATGGTGCCTTCTTCCTTCCTCTCTTTGTATGACTTTGTATGTTTCGTGTTTTGTTAAAATTGCTTGATTAGAAATACAACTCTTGTAATTTTCGTGGTCCCCATGCTTATATATATGTTTATTTATCTTTTTCGTGCTTCATTAAAATGACATTTTTGAACATCTTCCGAAGCAAACAATTCTAATACTATTTCCTGGCGTCAAGAATTGCGAAGTTTCATGTCATGAATACGTAAATTGTCAAAGGTGTCCTCAACCCACAATGAAAATGCACCGTCCATGAAATTGTGTTGTGTCTCATAATTTTCATTATGTGTATCGTCAAATGTAGATTAAGCAAGATTAGAAGTACATAGCCCTCAATCAATTATTTTCGATTAGTGACATGAGTAATGCAATACTCGCAATACTCATGTGTGTGTATCACCTAAGTGTAATAACTTTAAGATATTTTAAAAACCAATGATGGTACTTTTGTACCATCTCTATTGGAAATAAAATGTTTTTCTTTCCTTCTTTCTTTTTTGGATCGCCTTTGTTGCGGATACGGAGACTTAAACTAACTAATAAGGTTAAAGGTTAACATCGGCATCTTTGGGATGCTTTATTTCCAATCAAGCCTGATACATATGATCTTAGCATTGGTTTTTCAAATGTCTTATAACTAACCCCATGTATAGGACACCATGACGGTTCCCCCGTAAAGCCGGTACCCATTTCCGACACCTGGGTTGAGTGGGGTATTGTGCTTGAGCTTTCCCTTATACCCAACGGGGAAAATCTCCGCGCCAGCGCCGGGATACGAACCCGCGACTCCAACATACGAGCCCGATCCCTTAACCACTGTACCACGATAATGTAATCTAATTTCCTAAATTTAATGTTTCTTCTCTATATATATATATTAGATTTATATCTATATCAATAAACACCTATCATACATCACAATAAAATACTTGTGTACTAAGCAGTCAAAAAGTGAAAAAAAATTTGGCACCCTGAATTTGAGTGTGATTTTGCAAGCTCGCAGGAGCACATTTTCTCGAACATTTTCTGAACAATACTTTCAAATATCGAATAGCTATCCTAATAGGCGCTCGTGCTTCGAGGATTTTTATTAAATTTCGGATGATTTGGAATAATATTAATTTAGATTTTTACCCATTGATAACCAAAGTTGCTGCTTAACAATTATTGCATAGAATGTGGTTTGTCGATGCACGTGCTTGCAAGTCAAAACTAGGAATAAAACACTCGATTTCAAACTGTTTTTAAAAATCGAGAATGACATATGTTTTGTTTCCAATTTCAAAACTCAATCAAGCCCTGAAATTTTGGCTTCTCATTTTTTAATTAATGTAGATTGTAACGTAAGAATGTGTGGCATTCGAATAAAAGTGTTTCGTGTTTTGCAAACACATTATATCTAATCGACTCCCGTGATTTTATATAGTAAAATGCCGATTGATGTATCCTAGGTTAGAAATTTTGTCTGTTCAATCAAATTTATTTTAAGAAATAGCTTCACAAATAATAATCGTTTTAATAAAAGTTAATTATTTAATTTAAATCATTTGAATGTGATTCCCGAAACTGTAGGTAGTTATGACTTTTATGCCTTGTTCGTTGAATCTCCAAACTATTTTCCGGCGTTGTTTTAGAGTACACACTGGATGGCATCACCCGTTTGCATTTTTTTAGGGTAAAGTAAATTAAATATTTCCCTAAAATATAAGACCATACACCTAAAGATCTTAATGTAATTTCTGCGAAATATTTCCTCTACAAAATGCTTCATAAAAATCTATATTAAGTAATTGATGAACATTTCCCGTGAATGCGTCTCAAATTAACCCAAAAACACAACGCAGGCTGACGGCCGTCGTGGGTTGGCCGCTTATCGATGTCACGAGAGCCAAAATTCTGCTCGTGTTCTTCTACCCTCTGAACTCGTGCGCCAACCCGTACCTGTACGCCATCCTGACCAAGCAGTACCGCAGAGACTTCGTCCTCCTGCTGGAGAAGCACGGACTCTGCACCGAGGCTGCCAGAAGGTGAGATCATTATTATTGTTTTAACTTTTATTATATTAGGTAGTTAAAGACTCCCTAGCAGAAGCTAGGGTGGTTTCAAGAGAGAGAAGAGCACGGACCGTTTAGAATGGATAGTAGATTGCGGAGGAAACCTATGCCCAAAGTGTGTCTCCACACAGCCTGCCTTGCGCATAGAAACAACAAGTTAAACAATTTAAACAATTTATTTACCACAGGAGGTACAGAGGTAGCATTTTTCTTAAGTCTAGTTCAATGGACATAGGACAAGTTTTAATATAGCTACCTGTGGGCCCGAATAAGTTCAGCGACTTCTGGGGCATCCTACCATCACGTTATTCTAAGGTTTACAATACTGTTTAACCTAAATCATTTAACCTAGTTTCGCATTAGACTGATCAGTGAGATAATTTACTCGATATCAGATATTTCATTTTACAATATAGGTCATATGGACTGTATTAACAGTACACTCGATAAACGATTTAACAGTAGATTGAATATCGGCGATATTACCCATGGCATATTACATTATTGGAAACAGTCATGTAGGAGACAAGATTTTGACTTGGTGATCTTACACGACTAATATTTCGATAGGAGTGAGACTCGAGATTTTTTTTGAAAACCTTGTAAGAATTACTATCACGGATCTCCGCAGGTATCGAGTTCCAAGTTTTAGTTCCAACGAAGAGGATACTGTGTTGCGACCGGGCCTTTGAATAATAAGGAAGCATAAATTGACTTCTATTTCGGGTTAAATGGTCGTGATGACCAGTTTTCGCAGTTAATAATTTTTTTAGGCTATTGACGCCATCAATTGATAATGTTTTGTAAATGAAATTGCAAATGGAGATTTTGTAGAGATCCGAAAGTTTAAGTATTTGTAAATTTTTGAATGAATCATTTGTGTGAGCATTATATGCTAGATTCTTTACCGCTCTGATGGCTCTTTTTTGCAGAGTAAAAATTTTATTGGTTTTATTTTTATCAGTTCCGTGCCATGCTTCTATTCCGTATTGCAAGTATGGTGAAATTAGCGTTCGGTAGAGCATTCGTAAAGCTGTTTCAGGCAGGTAATTTTTAACTTTATTCAGGATTCCGATGGATTTTGATAATTTAGAACTAATATGAGCGATGTGCTCGTTAAAGGTCAGATGTTTATCTATTATGATACCCAGAAACTTGCATGAGTTGGTTTCTTCGATTTCACCTTCGCCAATTTTTATGCGTGGGAGAGATATATTTTTCTTGTATGAGAATGTAATATATTTTGTTTTATCGATGTTGAGGCTTATTTTATTAGCTTTAAGCCATAATGAAACCTTATGGAGTTCATTATTTATACTCTCCGCAATCATAGCGGGATTTTGGTTCGGAAGGACCGCAGAAAGCGTGCTGTCATCGGCAGAAAGTATGAAATTGAAAAATGATGTAGATTTGATATCATTTATAAATATCAGAAATAGGAGAGGCCCAAGGACAGATCCTTGTGGAACTCCATGGCTAATTTTCTGTGGGTCTGATTTTGCATTGTCAATGACAACGTATTGTTTCCGGTTTGTTAGGTATGATTTGAACCAATCATGGGCGATTCCTCGAATGCCATCATAACAGTGTAGTTTCGAGAGTAATATGTTATGGTCCACACAAACGAATGCTTTTCGAAAGTCAAGAAACACGGAGAAAACAAGCTTTCCTTCATCTGTATTAGAGTAAAGGTACTGTAAATCATTTAAAATAGCTTGTGTCGTTGATTTTTTTAGAACGAAAACCGTATTGTTTGCCGTAGAGAAAAGAATTTTGTTAAAAATACGAATAAACTTTTTTATACACAATTTTTTCAAATATTTTGCTAATAATTGGCAGTACAGAGATAGGTCTATAATTATTAATGCAATTTTTATCACCATTTTTAAAAATAGGGCAGTTCTCTGGCAGTTTTGAGAGAGTTGGGGAAGATACCTTGAGAAAGTGAATGGTTGATAATATTAGATATGCACGGTGCTATTATATCTGCTATAGCCTTAATAACTTTAGCTGAGAATGTATTTAATCCATTTGATTTGTTTTTCAAGTTGTTTATGCACGTAATTACATCGGAGGGATTAGATGGTGTGAAAAAGAAAGAGTTGTGTTCACGGACATGGTCCATGTATTGCAGGTGGTCTGTAGGTTCACTAACGACACTATCGGCGATATTTTTCCCTATATTTATAAAAAAAGTTGTTAAACACGCTTGCAATATCTTGTTTGTCATGATATTTTACATTTTCGTGAATGATGCACTCAATTGTTTTTGTAGCATTATTGTTCGGTCTATAGCATGAATTTAGCAGGCGCCAAGTTTTTTTAATATCAGTTTTGTATTCAGTAAATTTACGCGTAAAGTAGTTTTGTTTCGATGTTCGTATTTGATTTGTCACATGATTCCTGAATCTGTTATATGTTACTCTAGATATTCGTCCTTCGTATAGTAAGGCTAGATAAGCTTGACGTTTCTTTATATTGATCACGATATCTTCAGTAATCCAAGGCTTTTGTCTATTTTTCGGCGTAATTGTGCGGGTGATTATTGGACAACACTGGTTGTATGCGGTCGTTATAATTTCAGTTAGATTTAGTATTGCTTGATCAATGTTAATTGCATTATTATCCAGTTCATAGATGTCCAATGATGGCATTAATTCTTCTAGAACAGTTCGCATCGTTCCCAAGTTGTATTCGTTTACACAACGATATGAAAATTTCTCAGCCTGTGGGCTGTTACAGGGACTATAGACATTTTTCTTGATGAGAAACACCGGAAAATGGTCAGATAAGTCAGAAATTATTATTCCTGTAATAAAATCAGTCGGATCTAACATAAAAACATTATCGAGCAATGTAGCTGATTCAGATGTAACACGCGTAGGTTTCGTGATGATTGGAAGGAAGGAGTTAGACTGAAAAACATTTATGAAGTTTGAGATTTGCTCACAGCTTTCATATTGTAGAAGATCGTAGTTGAAATCCCCGCAAATAATTATGTCATTGTATAGAGATTTGTTAAACTGAGATATTATGCTTTGAAGCTCGTTCAGGAAAGAGACGTTACAAGCTGTTGGGGGCCTATATACAGTCCCAAGTATAATCCGTTTACCATTTTTCGATAGTTCTATAAATAGAGTCTCAATATGTTCACGATTCATAGTTGCACTTAAAATGACTTTCGATGATATGCGTTTAGATATGTACGTGCTGATGCCACCACCGCGTTTGTTATTTCGGAGTGAATGATGGCTATTATAGTTCTGAATTTGAATTAGGTCTTTAGATGAGTCATCTAGCCAACTTTCTGTAAAACTGAGAACATCAAAATTGTTGTTTAGCTGAGTGATAGTACAAGATATTTCATCTATTTTCGGATAATTGGACCTACAGTTCCAACATAATATTGAGAAATCGTTACAGGTTTTTCTCATTAATTCATTGAATTCTTTAATATTTAGGTATTTACAATTCCCAGTTTCATTTAGGTTTGGATGCAGTCTATTCAAATGATTGAAATCTGGATCAATATTATCGAGCATATTAACATGGTCAGTCATTGCAATTAAGAAACAGTAAATAAAATGTGACGTAAAAATAATGAAAATGATACAGACTACAGAGTCAAGTTAAAAATAAGCCATTCCTATTTATAAAAAAATTTAAGAAATAAAGAGAAACTAAAACACACAGAGATTATTAGTCTTAATTGTCTAAAATCTAGTATGATTTCATAAGGAGAGCGCAAACTCAGTCCATGAGTGGGAGCATTAGGGATCATAAATTGCGAACAATGTAGTTACAAGGCTGTTATACCAGTTGTAGCTGCACATAACACATAAGATGTAGCAAAGGACGAAATGGATTAGAATCGAAGTGACAGCGAAGTTATTTAATTAATATAAAGATCTTGAGTATCTAGATTATTTTCAGATTTAGAGACCCGTGGTAACGTATAATTTAAGTCAGAGTAGAAAATTCGGTATGAGCCTTATATAAAAGATAAGAAAAAGAAGTAGATAAAAAACAATTTAGTGAGCAGTAAAACAAAGTTGCATGTTCTGCGTGGTTGCCTTGAAGAGGCAAAGGCGATTCTATCAGAAAACAAAAAGAAATCATGTGGACAGAGATCAAAATGCTTTTAAATTTAGTACATAAGTCCATAAGTATACTAATTACGAATAATTTCTTCTGAGGACTTGCCGACATGTTCCAATAAGTACTGGTCAAGGGCTTCAGGTGTGTTGATAGTTACAGGTCTCAGAGTAGCTTGTCCAGGTATCTTTGGAGAGTAGACGTTGATATTGCCATCCAGAGATCTTGCGAGGCCTATTTTGTCCGAGAATTTTCGTTTGGCCAATCTCAGAGTGTACATAATATTTGCTCGCGAAGGGATGAGGTATTCGTTTACGTAGAATTTCGGTTTAGTTACACGGCAGGCTGACAAAACTTCTTGTTTCTTTTCGTATTGTCGTAGCTCAAAAGTAATGTTTCTTCTATCGACGTTTCCGGGTGCAGGTGTTTTTCCCTGCCTATTCGCTGTAGTGATGTCAGAGTTACTTAGGTTCACGTTGATTTGGTGGAGCTCTCGCACCGTCTGTCTACAGTCTTCATCAGAATGTGATTGAGGTAGTTCTCCTGTTATAACCAGATTGAAGATGGAAAGGGAATGAAAGATAAGAAATAGGGAAGAAAGCATGAAAATGGAAAAAGGTGGAGTTAGCAGAAGTCCCAAAGGCCTATCTGTTACAGAGGTAACCTAACAGTATCTCGTCTGACGGCGCCTTAACGTAAGATTGTGGCGGGAAGTGAGCGATGCGACGGGGTGTGTCTGGAATGCTAATTAGTGATGAGTTTGCGTTAGCTACAGTCAGACTGCAAATGTCAGACTTTAAATGTATTGTGAGACTGTAATTTCCCAGAGTTGAATAAAATCCTTTGAAGTTTGGTAAAATATACATGAAATTTTGTGCTCGGCACCAAGTGCAATTTTTCGAAACTTTTAGAGAGTTTGAGCCCATGCAGCGAAAGTTTAAAAATACTGTGAAAATAGCCCATTTGTAGAGAAACTTGAGACTCGTCGAAAATAAATATCTACAGTGGTATATTCGAACAAGTTCTTTTACCTAGTTATACAATTTCGGTGACTTAGGAACTATTTATTGATTGCCAACATAAGAATGCAGGTATCTTTTTATAAATCTGCACAGCACTCCAGCAGTTAGACGCAGTGATAATGCAGTGATAAAGACGCCGTTTTTGCTTTTACAGCAGTTTTCTTGGACCATAATTGTGCGCGTCACTGCAGTTATTGTCAGTTAACTCTCCTGATCCAAAACTGATCTACAATGAGCGGCTATACATTAGTGGCCACTATTGGCATATCGTATCTGCTAGCAGTATGTGGTGCTGGAGCGCGTGAAAAGTTTCCCAGGCGCTAAATACCTATGTGTCTTGCAGCTGCAACCGATATTCGTTGCAACCATGACTATTGACACAATGCACTACTCTAAATCGACACTGCTAGTTGATCGAAACGTTAACTTTTATCGATTTTATCAACCAATTAGTACAAAATGAGTCTAAGCGTTGTGTCATTAGTCTTCCTATTTTTAATTAATGACTTAAAAGTATACTTTACTGCACCGAACTGCAGAAAACCATTACAGGCACTGCACCCATGTTCAACAGGGCAGTTTTCATACCTCAGACTGTGACATGAGAACGAAATCCATGAGATCGAAATTTTCTAACCCCAGTGAAGCCGGTGCCGTAATTACTGACGGTTTGTCACCTATCTACAGCAAATGTGCCCCCCCAGGTACCGCAGCGGGGTATCGTCACTCAATAACACGGTGCACCACCTTACATTCTCCCCTGGGCAGCCCCACAGGAGTTCCACTTACACGCAGGTACTTTTCTAACCTCGAATAATGGCAATTTATTATGGGAAACGAGTTGCGTTCACATCCAAGTGTCCTCTAAATCTTGAATAATGCTAATTTTTTATGAGTACGAGTTCCACCTGCACTCAGGGGCCCTCCAAACCTCACATGATGCTATTTTTTTAAATAAGAGTTCCCGCCACACCCAAGTGTACTCTAAACCTCGCAAAATGCTAAATTTTAATGAAAGATGAGTTCCACCTACACCTAGGGTGCGTTCCAAAGCATTTATATTGTGGAGTTTTTCATGATGAAAGATTTACAGTCCCTCAGCCCTCTCAAGCCTGTAGAGAACAAGGCATTCATGAAGAACCCTTGAAATACCGTTTTCCATAACTTTAAGTGTTAATTTTCTTCCTTCAGCGAAGTCATGGCAAATCTGAATCTACAAATTCGATTTGTAAATAACCATGTTTGAATTCTGGATTAGGTGCGAAGAAGTCATGAGGAATATTTGTTGTTCTAATTAAACGAATGACGATTTGTAATTTAATGAAACCCAAACCTATACCTATGGTGCCTCAGAAATTTAGAAATTTTTGGTCAACCAAGTGAATAAGAATTAAACCCAAATGTATTAGCTCTCAACTTACGTCTGTATTTGAATGACTCAAAATTTAAAAAAATATAAATTCAAAAAATTTCTTCTAACTTATCCTGAATGTGCCTCGATGAGTCTTCATTATGCCTGTCATATTAAGATTGAAATGTCAAAACTTCGTTGTGTATCCTGTCTACCGGCGTTTAGGATAGATGTACGATGCAATCTGTATTTTCAATGTTAATGTTAATTTTTAGTTGATTAAAACCTGCCTAAAGGTTTTTGCTTTTTATTTCACGACAATGTCTTTGCAATGAAGGAAATTGCCGTAGCAATTGCGTCACAACTTCCCACATTGTGCCCCAATACGGCACACTGTGCCCCAAATATCACACTCTGTGCCACAATTTCACCCTCTATGCCACAATTTTACCCTCTATGCCACAATTTTACCCTCTATGCCACAATTTTACCCTCTATGCCACAATATCGCCCTCTGTGCCACAATATCGCCCTCTGTGCCACAATATCGCCCTCTGTGCCAAAATTTTGCCCTCTGTGCCACAATTTCGCCCTCTGTGCCACAATTTTGCCCTCTGTGCCACAATTTTGCCCTCTGTGCCGCAATTTTGCCCTCTGTGCCACAATTTTACCCTCTATGCCACAATATCGCCCTCTGTGCCACAATATCGCCCTCTGTGCCAAAATTTTGCCCTCTGTGCCAAAATTTTGCCCTCTGTGCCACAATTTTGCCCTCTGTGCCGCAATTTTGCCCTCTGTGCCACAATTTTGCCCTCTGTGCCACAATTTTGCCCTCTGTGCCACAATTTTGCCCTCTGTGCCACAATTTTGCACTCTGTGCCACAATTTCGCACTCTGTGCCACAATTTCGCACTCTGTGCCACAATTTCGCACTCTGTGCCACAATTTCACACTCTGTGCCACAATTTCGCACTCTGTGCTTTAATTTTGCACTCTGTGCTACAATTTCGCACTTTGTGCTACAATTTCACACTCTGTGGCACAATTTCACACTCTGTGGCACAATTTTACACTCTGTGGCACAATTTTACACTCTGTGGCACAATTTTACACCTGTGCCACAATTTTACACCTGTGCCACAATTTCACACTCTGTGCCACAATTTCACACTCTGTGCCACAATTTCACACTCTGTGCCACAATTTCACACTCTGTGCCACAATTTCACACTCTGTGCCACAATTTCACACTCTGTGCCACAATTTCACACTCTGTGCCACAATTTCACACTCTGTGCCACAATTTCACACTCTGTGCCACAATTTTGCACTCAGTGCCACAATTTTGCACTCAGTGCCACAATTTTGCACTCAGTGCCACAATTTTGCACTCTGTGCCACAATTTTGCACTCTGTGCCACAATTTTGCACTCTGTGCCACAATTTTGCACTCTGTGCCACAATTTTGCACTCTGTGCCACAATTTTGCACTCTGTGCCACAATTTCGCACTCTGTGCAACAATTTTGCACTCTGTGCAACAATTTTGCACTCTGTGCTACAATTTCGCACTTTGTGCTACAATTTCACACTCTGTGGCACAATTTCACACTCTGTGCCACAATTTCACACTCTGTGCCACAATTTCACACTCTGTGCCACAATTTCACACTCTGTGCCACAATTTCACACTCTGTGCCACAATTTCACACTCTGTGCCACAATTTCACACTCTGTGCCACAATTTCACACTCTGTACCACAATTTCACACTCTGTGCCACAATTTCACACTCTGTGCCACAATTTCACACTCTGCCACAGTTTCTGGCCATATGAGAACCTGAGAAGACCTCATTATGTCACCAGGTGACCACGAGTGAGGTGCACAAGCGCGGGTCGTGCCACGGACCCTGCCACAACGGACGGCCTCTCGGCCCTCGATCTTCCCTAGGCCTTACGGAGCAGCAAACGGGCGCCTCGAGTGCCAGGTCAGGCAACTGGTGTGCTGAAGTGTGACGCTTGCTTGTAAATGTAGCTTGTTTTTCCCGTGCTAGGAAAAGAAGTTTGTCTATACAAATTTGCAGTTCCACTGCTTGGGAAAAAAGTTCGTTTAAAAAAGTTGGAAAACTACTCGATAGAAAAAAGCGTGTTTAAAAAATAGTTGCAGTATTACTTGTCAGGAAAAAACAGCCGTTTAAAAATAGTAGCAACACTACTTACTGGGAAATATGATTTGCTTAAAAAAGTTGCAGTACTACTTCCTAGGAAAAAAATTAACAAAAAAAATTGTAGTATGTACTACTTGTATGTAAAGAAGGTTCGTTTAAAATATAGTTACAGTACTACTTGCTAAGACAACCGTTTCTTTAAAAAAGTTGGCACATGAAATGCAGCACTGCAAATTGGATTTTTAATAAATTCTCAGAATATTTCTGTTCAATCATTTGTTAGTTGTCAAATTTAAACCCGTCCGTTGTTTTACAGATCCTTTGCTTATAGAAATTGGGGGTAAATGGTATAATTGCTACTAACGAAGGGCTCAGCAGTGTGTGAAAATATTGTCTGTTAGCTAACTAATGCGAGAAATCTGATGATTCCTGCCTTTTATTTATTAGAATTCGGATTTAAAATTCCTACTCTGTGCGTGTAAATAATTTTGTCAAAATCGAATAACGTTAAAGTTTTTCTAAGAGTTGAGGGGAAATGTTACATGAATGCATTCAGTACTATACGCTTGAGAGAAATGTACTGAGAAGTTCATTAAAATATTTAATCCTTTTCATCAATAACTAGGAAAATTTCTGATTCCCAGTAAGGATTCTGTAAAAGCATTGGCCGTTAGTGTCGTACGTTAATTTTTCCGCTGCGGCTCGCACGTATTCGGTCCCAACGCCTAAATCTAAAATTTCCTCAGTGAATTGGCTTATACTACAAAGGCAATTATTCCGCTTTGAAATGATCAGTCCGTAACGTATTTTTCGTTACGCAGGTCCTCAGAGGATGGCACGCAGCGATCGGGAGTCCGAAAGTCAGCGTCAGATGAAGTTTGCCGCACGGCAGGAAAACAGCACCCCAAAGTTACGCAAAACTCTAACGAAGACCAGTCTCTCAACAACAATAATCCGCACCCCTCTCGACTAAGAGAAGACTGTCTATTAACAATCGAGTCGCCTGATCCAAGCCGAAGTCAAAGTCCACACTCAGTCACAGTTTCGTCTTCACAATCTTCTACGTGTTCGCCCTCACCAGAACGCCAGGCTTGCTTTTTGGCGCAGCCAATAAGTGAATCGTTCACGTTGAACTTAGGTCACGCTCAGCGTCAGCCGCTCCATCAAAATCCCAGAACAGACCATGACAAAACGGCGTTTAATGGCGTGGGCGATGTACAAATACCCATGATAGATTCATGCTACTCCAGCAGCAACTTGGGGGCTGTAGATGATTGTTTGAGAGACGAGAGCAAAGCCAATGACGTCTTTTTAACTCGGGAGGCGTCTCCTGCACCGCAAGATGCAACAGATTCGAGCGCTGCACAACAAGGGGAGTCGTCTGCTTACGCCTGCAACACCGTAAGTAATCTCGCTCCCAACTTGGAAGAGTCTAATTTTATAAGAACAAACCTATCTAGTCATCGCTGTGACGACTTTTTAGTAACTACAGAAGAGTCTTTTGTGTAAAATCTTACGTGTATCCTAATGTTACGTATTTTTCAATCGTAATTGTTCCAGAATCTATTCCCGCCGAATTGTAATTCATGTTATTGATTTCGAGTGTAGCACTTCCCTATTTAATTATGAACCCTTTATGTGTTGATGTTATACTTGTTTTTGTGTATGACTTCTTAAAATTCGCCTCGAAGAACAAGGCAATATCAAGTGGGAACTTGAATGTCCACTCACTGAATGTATTCTTTTTCGCAAAATAATACTTGCCAAGTTAAACTAACTAAATGCGTATATTGTTAATAAAATACCAGGTATGAAGCTGTGATGTTAAGAGTACTTATAAAATTACTTACGTTGAAGTATACGAGTTTTATAGCGAGTAGAGAAAGCATTGTTACCGCAAGGGAAAGTAGCGCAGTATTTTACAATACAAAAATTGCCAGTAATAAAATACTGCTGGAGTGTTGATTGGATCCCGCTCACTGCCGAGCAGTGTTATTAACTAGCCTCTAGTCATGAATTAAATAACATTAGGTAGCTAAAATGAATGATACTCTCTCGTTAATTAACGAGTTAAATAATAGGTCAGTTATAAATAAGGCACCGCTTTACTGAACAGAAGCTCGTACTTTACTTAATTTTCCAATGCTTCTGATGTTCAAAAGTGGTTAAACTTTCTAAAGTATTATTCTCATAAACCCCTCAGTGAGATTTAACTCTTGTATTTAACCCTTTCGGTACTGACGGCTACTCCAGTGCCATGTTGGCTAGTGCTTCCAGTTTAGTGCATCTAACCTAGTTTTAAAGTAATTCAATTAGTGAGGGGATATTTTGGAGTAAATAACAAAATTAGGGAAAAAACAAACATTCATTAAACTAGTTTTTAACAATTCCAGAGCCTGCACGCGTAAATTACCATAGGTTACCGTACGACCCTATAATTACCATAGGACCCTCTAGCATGGGCACGCGTAAGTTCATGCTACAGGGTCCGTGCAACATATTCAATACCCTTTTCATTTAACTTGAGCAAGTTTACTGAACTTTGTTTATTTTTGATAAATTCGGGCAAGAACTCGTACATAATTTCAATGTAAATACACAGATTTAATAATCAGCATGAAAAATTACTGTCGCCATAGAGCTTCAAAGATTCAAAAAAATTTTAAATAAAAATGAAGAAGTCGACACTTGCTTAAGCTAAAAGCACCCACACCAGGACAATTTCACTGACAATTCAGGGTAACGACAACTTTTCCCCTGGAAGTTTTTACCCAAACTATTTGAATTATCGTACCGAAAGGGTTAAAGGAATTAGCGCTCCCAGGGGGAACATGTGAAGTCCCGAGCTTAAGTTTAGGTAGGCCTTTTTGTTGGAATAGAACAAGATTTTTGTTTTGTTACGTACTATTTTAATCGCCTCACCATTTGTTTCAACTTTCTTGTTTAGAAAACTAGTTTCTTCGCACATAGGATCTTGTGTGGCACACATACTGTGCATAGATTCCCTGTTCCTTTATCTCCATATTTAAAAAAGGTGCCTCCTAGCTTCCTCGCTTTAGAATACTTTTGTTGCGGTTAGGGAGGCTTGAACAATGTTATCTAATTTAAGAACTCGCGTAGAGCAACAAATATCAACGCCATTAGTTAGTTTAGTCGTTAGTTTTAGCCTCCCTACCCGCAGCAACAAATGCGATACAAAGAGAGGAAGGAAGAATGCACCATTTAGTATGGAGTAAAGGGAACGCGGACTCTATGCAGAAAGGTCATAGAAACAGTAAGATGAGAAAGAAGTTCATGAAACAAGACCAAAGTTGAAGAAGAAAGTAGTAAGTGCTGAAAAACAGGGCAGCAGTGAACCGAAAAAGATAGCACATAACAAAACAAAAACCTATTCTATTTTAACAAAAAGAAAGCCCACCTAACCTTTAGCTCGGGCCCTCACTTTGTCCCCCTGGGAGCGCTAATTACCATAGATACAATACCTGTATCCCCTTGAGGGAAATTCCAACGCCAAGTTAGTGACAAATTTTGGTAATTCTTACTGAACCTATAACAATTTATTATTTCTACTAAGTAGCAATGTCGTTGCTGTATATTTTGGTGTCTAATGTTGCGCAAGTATTAAAGGAATTGGCACGTAACACATTGTGAAACTAGCAGACTGAGTTAGTCTTCTTCTTGAATATTTTGAAACGAACAACTGTACTTTCAACATTTTACTCTGAATAATAAAATGAGAAACTCTACACTTCGTGGAGTCGCTCACATACGTGTCATAAACAATGTTAGATTATAATTTGTTTGATGTAGGGTCCATTATAAAATAAGGCGCCCAGCAGTAGTAACATTTCGTAATAATCCGTGAGAAGATACTTTAATTTGACTGTATGTCCTTAACTGATAAACTCGAGCACAATGAATAATATCTCGCTCAGTAGGAGAAAATTAAATAATGCTAAATGTAAAGCATATACGTGTTAAACCATTTCCAGTGTCCTGTGGTAATAATCAGCACTCAGTTCAAAGACCATGATATAATAATAAAAATTGCTAATACATTTGTCTTTCATTCTAAGCCGTAATGGCATTTAGACACCGCCATGCAATATATGTACATAAAGTGTAACCATAGAATTAATTATTTATAATGGTTTTATGCAAGAAGAAGAAGAATCTATCTCATAATATAGAAAATTGGGTAGTCAGTTTTGTAACAACACGTATACATTTCCTTCACCATGCAACGCAAGCGTATTCAAAATGTTGCCAATCAATGGGAAAGTCTTTGGTAACCTGACGCCACTCGTTAATAAGATCCTCCCACAGCAACAAAAGCAAAAGCACAGTGCCAGCGAAGCAGATCGAAACACTCAACATTCAAAGTAAGAAGCGTAGAGCTAGCAACACCCAAAGAAATGATATGGTTCACATCAAAAGACACCTTTTCAAGAGATCCTCTTGTAAGCCAATTCCACGGGCCTTTCAAGATGGTAAGACGATTCTCAACACCCACTGTACTTTCAGGAAGAGCTGCGTGTGCAGTTCCCATTGTACAGGACTCGGACATGCCTTCTACTTATCTGAGCATTTCCAGGCTAGCGAGGGCTAAACTACAGCCATAGAGTGAGGTGTGAGAACCTACTTCACGAAGGCGGACCGAAAAGCAGAAAGTTGATCTAACAGCTGGTCATCGACACGACTGCGTTCACATGATGGGCTGTTAGTGCAGCTCAGGGGTGCTCCAAAAATTGAGGTGTTGCTTGCAATACTCGTTACTTCGCCAGTTCAAGATGGTCATTATTATTTCCAAGACTGATCTAAAGGGCACCAGTCTTAGTTCGAAATCGACCGAAAAACAAAAACAACGGAAGGCAGAAAACCTTTTCAGTAAAATTTGAAATATAATGAACAGAATATATTGCATGTGTACCATTAAAGAAAATAAACTTAAACCGCAACTTTATACACGCAATTCATAATGTACAAAAAACGTCAGACAAGATATTTGTAAACATTGTAGGCCTACTTTCAGCCAAAGACGCAGCTGGAACACTAGTAAGATGGAAATAGAATACCAGGAACTATCTAGCGTTCTCTATGTATTAGGATTAGACTGTACTAATGCCAGGGGTTCAAGTCACAGTGAGATGATACTCGATACAACCGGCAGTGCTTGTTAGCGCATTTCGACATGAGGAACGTGCAACCTGACGCAATCAATTCACAAGTATTTGTGAACAAGAAAGTCCCGACTTAACTTTGCCCCGACTTCCCAACAATTGGGTTTCCCTCAGACTTCAAGAAGCGCAGCACATTCTGCATTCCATAACACATTTTACAACAGGAAAATCCCTACCTTTTCGGTAAAACTAACTTCCACCCAATTTTGGATACAGCAGCAAATTCTACACTGCCCACACACGCTTGTTAACAGGAAAACTATGACCATTCACTTCGACCTCGCTTCCCAACAGTTTGAATGCCCCCGGATTGCGGGAGAAATAGCAAATTCCACACTGTATACACACAAGAAACAGTATACACATGAGAAAATTCCCATTAGGATACCATCAGGTCATCACAAATGATGCTTTAAAAGTTTACACCATACAACCTAGAAATTCTATACTTCGCTATCATTTGAAGAAAGATTAAAGCTTATGCTGATTTACAGGAAATAGGTGATATTCAGAATATATTACATTCAGAATCTATGTACATTAACGTCTTATTCTGAATGGATAGAGGAATTTCAATACATAATCAAACTTTACATGATAGGTAAATTTGCTATGAGTAACGAGCAAGAGAGAAAGTAATCACATTAGATAACTTTGCTGGACTGAAGCATCCTGAGATAACTTAACGCTAGCAATTTTCGACGATGCAACCCAAAAGACATTCAACACCGGCACGCGAAGTGGACGTCTTTAGAAGCCAGCAAAATCAAGAAGGTATGACAGGCATCGGAGAGCATCGAACAAGAGTGAGATAGGGAGGATGAAGAACTTACTTCCGACGACATTATTATTACATTTGCAGTCGTACCTTAGAAGTTTCACTCTATTCAGTGTACGAATGCATTCACCTGTAACTAGTGAAAGCAACTCAAGAATTCCTGGACGCAGCTCAAGTTATAATTTTTGATGGTAAAATACCACTAAACATGAGGCGGCCTTAGCAGAGATAATTACTAGATCTAGACTGTGAGAACAGAAGCCAAATTCCCAGTTTTGTTCTACGATTGGTCGACAGAGCCTTGAACGAGTCAAATGTTGGAGTGCTGAACAAGCAGAATAAGATAAAGGCAAAGAACGCCATAATCGAGTAGTAGTAGTAGTAGTATTAGCATTGATTTGCTAGCGCTTCAGTAATTCGTACTATATCGCACCGTAGATCTCACAGTTTAAAATACAGGATTCACATCGTTACACAAAAGCACACTATTTAAATGTTGTTCAAAGTTCATCACAATAACCATCATGGAAACACAACAGCAGCCCTCATAAAGACCGCTTCAATTGCCACCCACATCATTGTCATTTTATAAGAGTCCTAGTTGATCTTTGAAGAGATCATCTACAGAGCGACGCACAATCCGCGAAACACAGGACAGCCAAAAACCCCGTAGGGGATTTCAGCTGCCCACCCATTTATGACCGGGCGCCTTACCCACGCTGAAATCCCCAGAGGCATCTACGCAGCGCACCCGGCCATATTGTAGTTTAGTCATCCACATCTCAGACGTGAAAAGTTCCTTGATTACGCTGTCCCTTTCCTGGCTAAATTTGAGACATCAAGTTGCACTTCTCTAGAAACATTTTAAGCGCCGTCACACTGAAAGCTGAACGCTCGCTTTCCTTGAGCATTCCGGTCATTACATCCTCATCAGGACCTCGCAGTCTCGGGAAGCACACACTCCTGGCAGCAGCATACCGGGGGCACTCAACAAGAAAGTGCTTGACAGTCAGAGGAACGTGGCACCGCTCACATCGAGGCTGCGGCTGTCGCTCCATCAAGTGCCCGTGCGTCAAACGAGTATGTCCAATACGAAGGCGGCAGAGTATCACCTCCATCCGACGAGGGCGACAACTAGACGATGTCCACTCACGTACGGTGTGTTTTATAATTCTTAATTTATTGTTAATTGTTCTATCCCACTCCTGTTGCCACAAGCTTCTCACTGCAGCCTTTATCCGTGGGTAGTAGTCTCGAAAAGGGACCATCGAGTTCAGCGTCTCCTCGTTTGTCTCCGCAGCCCGTTTAGCCTCATGGTCAGCTCGCTCATTGCCCGATACTCCCACATGTCCGGGCACCCAGCACAGCATGACACTCTTGCGTCTACTTGCAAAGTTAATTAGCATCACGACAATTTCAGCAATGAGCGGGTGCGTACTATTATACATCTGTATGGCATCAATTACACTTTTTGAGTCAATGAAAATAGTGAAGGGCCCACATGGATACTCCTCAATCAGCTTCAGCGCCTCCATCACACCGTACAATTCTGCTGTGAAAATTGATGACTCTGGGAGCAGCTTCCTTGCACTGACCCTTTCCCCAGACACAGCAGCACATCCTACAGCATCTCCCGTTTTAGATCCATCAGTGTAGAACTTTACAGACTTAGCGTGCTTTTCCATTACATGGTCCATAAAAATTCCCTTCAGGATGTAGTCTGGCACGGATTCCTTCTTGGGCATCCGGCATCCGGGGCAAAAACTATCTATAGGGACGCGCCACGTCGCAGTATTTTCTAAGAGTACTGGAAGTATTTGCATGGGTCTCAATTGCATAGCAGCTGTAATCACAGGGTAGTCCACAGACGAAGGTATGAAATAAGGAAAAGGCAGGTGTCGTCCAAGGGGCGCGTGCACACTAACCCATGCAGGAGACAACGGGACTTGTTCCAGCCTGGCTAGGTACTGCAAGGTTAGTTGCACACGTCGAAGCCACAGAGGAGGCTCTCCGCTCTCCACGCACAGGCTGTAAGAGGGTGAGGATCGAAAAGCACCAGTGCTTAGCCTGATAGCTGCATGGTGCACTGGGTTCAGTTTAGCCAGAGTCGATTCTTTTGCATATTGATATACTATGCAGCCGTAGTCTATTTTACTCCTGATAAGAGTTCTATATAGTCGCAACAGCGTCACTCGGTCTGCTCCCCACGCTACTCCGGATAAACACTTAAGGAGATTCATTCTCCGAGCACACTCAACCTTGAGGGCTGCCAAGTGAGGTTTCCAGGTGAGCTTATCATCCACAGTCATCCCCAAAAACTTGACGCTGTGCGCAAAAGCCACCCGTCCCTCTCCCAGCACCAGTCGAGGGGGATCACATCGGCCACGTCCCTGGAAATGAAGGCCTACAGTCTTCTCAGTAGAAAAGGTGAAGCCATGTTCAAGAGCCCAGTTGTTCACTTTGTTGATGGCTCTCTGCATTCTGCGAGTCACTGCAGGCAATAATGCAGATGAGGAGTACAGCATAAAATCGTCCACATACAGAGAGGCTAAAATGCCAGGGGGGAGGACCGAAGTAATACCGTTCAAGGCGACATTAAATAGCGAGCAACTCATGACGCTGCCTTGAGGCAGGCCTTCACGCTGAAGCTGCAGTGAGGAGAAAGTACCACCCACTCTAACACGGAAGGTTCTCTCACCAAGAAACTCCTGGATATACAAAGCCATATTACCACGGAGTCCATATCCATGCAATGATTTGAGGATCCCATATCTCCACGCAGTATCATAGGCCTTGTGCAGGTCAAAGAAAACGCATACAGTCTGTCGGCGTTCTGCGAGGTTAGTTACCAGGTAGTTCTGTAGACGGAGCAGAGCATCTATGGTTCCGCGGTGTTGTCGGAAACCAAACTGTACGGGATTTAACAGTTCTTCGGCCTCCAGCCATCGCGTGAGCCGTACATTTACCATCTTTTCCAGCAGCTTACCAAGGCAGCTAGTCAGGGCAATAGGTCGATAGTTATCTGGGTTAGAGGCAGGCTTGTTGGGCTTAGCAAAAGCCATGATTGTTGCTGTTCGCCATTGCTGCGGATATGTGTGTGTGCTCCAGATTTTGTTGTATATATAGAGAAGGAATGATATTGCCGTATGATCCACATTTTTTATCATTTGATAGTAAACACCATCAGGCCCGGGGGCTGTGTTTTTGCACTTTTTTAAGGCACAATAAAGCTCTACCATTGTGAGGGAATCGTTGTAAGAGTAGGTGGAATTAGTCAAAAAATCAAGTGGTTGCCGCTCTTGTTGACGTCTGAGAGCCAAGGAGGGATACCCGCTGCTGACACGACAGAAGCTCCGAGCCAAAGCTTCTGTTACGCGATCCGGATCTGCCGTGAGAGAGCCATCAATTTCCAAGCACAGTGACCTGTGTCCATAATTTCCCTTCATTTTCTTTACTCTCTGCCATACCTTGGCCATAGGGGTGTCGGTATTCAGGCCGGAGACATACTTCTGCCACGATGTCTTACGCGCTACATCCTTTACTAGTTGCGCTCGAGCCCTCGCTCGGTTGTAGGCGATCTTATGGGCCAGCTCTTTAGTGCGTTGGTAGCGCCGCAAGGCTCGCTTCCGTTCCCAATTAGCTATTGCACACTCGTTGTTCCACCATGGAACACGATGTTTCTGGCAGCCTCCCTGAGACTTTGGGATGGCAGCGTCGGCAGCCGCACGCACTGTTCTGACAAAGTGATCGACCAGCTCATCCACACTGCAACTCTCATCTGGTTCTTCCATTCGCGAGCAGGATTCAAAGTTTTTCCAGTTTGCCTTTTTAAAATTGAGGCGTGGATCCACGGGCTCAGGTTGGTACCGTACCAAACTCAAAAGGATAGGATAGTGGTCACTACCACACGTATCCTCAAGCACAGACCACTGCGTATCAGGAAAAATGTCGGGCGTGCACATACTGACGTCGATTGCAGAGGAGGTACCGCTTTGTACATGAAAGTGAGTGTGGGCTCCGGTGTTCAACAGGCACAACTCGGTAGCATCCAAAAACTCTTCCACCGCTCTGCCATGCCGATCATTTATCAAATTGCCCCAACGAACATGTTTGGCATTTACGTCTCCAAGAATGAACGCTGGTCTTGCTAGTTGGTTACTGAGAAGGATGAGGTCCTGTGAGGTTAAGGGATCTCCAGGTGATGTATAGATATTGCATACGGAGACCATACGTTGCCCGATACACAAACGGAGGGCCAGGGCCTGTAGTCCCGTATTGATTGTTATTTTACTATAACCCACATCTCTCCGCACAAGTATTGCAAGTCCCGTTCCGGGCACTGGATTAGGCACCGGGGAAAAAACCTCAATGCAATAGTTGTTTGGGGGTGTAGGGTTCAGGCTTCCAAGAAGGGTCTCCTGGAGGCAAACGCACCAAGGTTGGTACTCCTCAAGGAGGGCCCTCAAATCTCCGTAGTTACGTCGAAATCCTCTAATATTCCATTGGATACACGTGTTCACGGTTTACCAGTTCGAGATTTAGCACGCGTGGAGTCCTTCTCAGCACCCTCATTCAGAGCGGTTGCCAGATCAGGCGGCACGGGGCTTATGGGTCTATCATCCCATGTATGAATTGGCACTGCGGGAGGTGGCTTAGTTGGGAAGCCACGCGGGATAGGAAATTTCTTCAACATATGCGACGCGAAATCTTCTGGGACAATTGTGACGCGTTCCAGAGAGCGAACACGCTGCGTCACAATATGCCGCTCACTATCCCGCTCAGACCTGCGACCGTCCGCACGAGGAACCGAAAGGTCACGTCCAGCGCTCCCCACAGCCCCACTTCCACTGCCGGGCATCCGCACGCCTGGTCGGGGCACTCTATCCACTTTGCATTCTGGTTCCGATATACCACCAGGCGGGGCTGCCGGCTCCGGCTCCGGAATAATCTTTGCCTGGCTTGGAAGTACATCAAGAGCTCTTTCGGTGACTCTAGGTGCTTTTGCCACATTACCCATGTTGTTGCTGTGGGTCGGCGACGTGCCGCTCTGTGTACGCTTTCTCGAGGTTATTATAGAAGGTATTGTTCTCAAAGGTTCACCAGGTGTGTTTGGCTGGTCCGCCACCAAAGTTTCCGTTGGATTTCTTTTCGCTCTACTTTTGGATGCAGGTGGTTGTTCTTCAGTTGCAGATATTCTTGGGATGGCCGCTCCACCAGCACCCGGCTCCCGTTCCACTGCAGTATTCCTCAGCTGGCACCGGCCAGCAGGGCCGGGAACACGGTTGGTGGGCATCGCTTGAGGGGTTTTAGCCTTCTCTGCATACGTAACTCGGGTTTTATTGAAACGGCTGCCAACCACGCGCTTAGCCTCGCCATAGCTGATGCGCTGGTTTGTCTGCACCGCTAGGGTTTCCTCTTCAAGTTTATAATAGAAACAAGACTGAGAGCTAGCAGGATGTTGATCACCACAGTTGGCACATCGGGGAGATTTGGTGCAGGGCAGTTCATGCTGTTCTTCCGCGCAGTTGACGCACACGCCAGGCTCAACACGGCAGGACCTGGCACCATGCCCAAAGTCCTGGCACTTGAAGCAGCGGCGGGGCTTCGGCACGTACTGGCGCACGAGGCATCTTGTCCATCCTATGTCTACAGACTGTGGTAGGTGGCAGCGGTCAAAAGTGAGGATGTATATTGACGAGGGCATCAAAACTCCCCGCTCGAATCTCTTGATCCGGTATAATGCTTTCACTTCGAATTGCTTCAGTTCCTCTAGGAGGCGGTCGTCGCTATACTGAGGATAGTTGTCGTACCATATGGTACCCTTGCACTCATTAAGTCTGTCATGAGGAGACACCTGCACGCCAACTCCCGCAAGGGACCGCAGGCCTAAGATAACCGCACTTTGGTGCTGGTTGCGCACCTCAACCAATAGACCGCCATTCCGGGTCTCTGTTACTTTCGCAGGTCTGCCACCAAGTCCCCTGCACAGTTGACGATTGGCTTCAATCACGTCAACGTGGCTCATGGGCGATCCATCCTTGGTTTTAATAATGAAAAATCTTTTAAATTCCGTTGGTAGAGCTGCATTTTCGTTATCATCGACACTGGCCAGGGGCTCTGCAAACAAATGTTGCCGCCGAACACGGCGCTTGTGTCGGTGTGGTTGCACCCTTTGTCTCTGAGATGGGGGAACATGAGGTTCAAGGGTAATATTCATTTTCTCAGACGGCCCGGCTTCAGCGTCACCACTCGCAGAAGACTGTGATGGTGGTTGCTGCGCCAATGGCAAAGTTGAGGAAGATTCAGTACAGGTGTCCGTGCGTGAGGGTCCAGTCGTCACCGAAGATATAGCGGGAAGATTTTCCATGTTGAGAAAAGGTAAGGTTTCACCTGTCACCCCGAGCCAGCACCTAAGACGGCCGCCTACAAGGGGATCCCTGATGTCGGGCACACGTAGTCCCAACGGGAACGCTCGCTAGGTACAGGCATAGCAGTCAGAGTGACCAGGATCAGCAGGTTGATGCGCTTGACTAGTCGAAGGCGCGTTCCCGCACGCCAAGGACGTTTAAGCAGCCCCCCGCCTACCCAGCCACCCCTCCCACTAGCCCTCGCCGCATGCGACTTCAAAACTGGCAGGACGGGCCTAGGCTCCTGCCAGCCCCCAAGGAGAGGTCAGAGCGTGGTCCAGGAGAAGGCCAGGTCATCCGAAGAGAGAAAGTCAGCACAAATCCGTATAGAAGTCCAAGTCGTAGGGTGGTCACAATGCTGCCATCTCTCTTCGTCTGACCCCTCAACCCAGGCCACTCTACCATGGTTGCACCTGGGTAGCACAGCCCTGGGCATCATAGAGGCACGCAAGCCCCCTCCCCGCGACAAGGGCGAGATGGCGCGAGGGGGCGCCATAATCGAAGCATTGAACATGTAGTAAAATTGGAAAGCTCACTCAAACGTAAGAACCGGAGGAAAATTTTTCTTGGTTCAATTTTTGCATCAGACAATTTCGACCAATGTTCTCCTAATTTAATCGTTTCAATTAAACGTGACATTTTCTAGAATATGTTCAGTATTCAAAAACATTTGAACTCAATTGAAGCGATCTTTGAAACAAGAATCAGCGGACACTTAATTCAGTCGGCGCAGCATACGCAAGCATGAGCAGGAGCGTCAGTGTCCTCAACAAAATGAAGAAACTTGTTCAAAAATTCCTCGCGCCAACAACTCTTACACGGCAAATACAATAATTTACCTCGACAGACAAGTAAAATTGTGAGGGAAATATTAATGTAATTTTTTCCTAACACCGCAGCCCCACGGGCGTTTCAAGCAGTGACGCACAGCGGGGTTTTCATGTCTAATGCGATCCACATGTTCTAACAACTGCAGGGGATTCAATACACGTACTATAATTATTCACAAAAGTTTGACTTTATCAGCTATTATTCCTAATAATGACTCTAAAATAACACCAAAGGCACGTGCGCTCGTCAATTCTAAGAATTAAGAAATGCTGCAGTTCAGAGGCTGATGATTTGCCAACCCATCTCGATAATTTCCCCGTTTTTGCTGAGAATTGCTTTGTATTTCAACACTATAGAAGCTTTTTAAATTCAGATGAGTCGTTTTTAAGAAAGGAATTGCCAGCAAGCCTTAGTTCACTATACCAAACGATGTAAAAACTATGGAAATAAGCAATGAACCCACAAATTCTAAGTCATCAAAAGAAAGAATCATAACATTATGAGCCATTGAATAAAGATTAGATTAGATTAGTCGTTAGTTTTAGCCTCCCTACCCGCAGCAACAAATGCGATCCAAAGAGAGAAAGGACGAAGGCACCATCTAGTATGGAGTTAAGGAAACGCGGAATCTACCAGAAAGGGCATAGAAACAGTGAGTTGTGAAAGAAGATTATGAAACAAGACCAAAGTTGAAGAAGAAAGTAGTAGGTGCTGAAAAACAGGACAGCAGTGAACCGAAAAAGGTGGTCCTTAACATAACAAAAATATTTTATTTCAACAAAAAAGAACGCCTACCTAACTCTCAGCTCGAGCCCTCACATTGTCCCCCTGGGAGCGCTAATTCCCATAGATACAATAGTTGTATCCCACTGAGGGGGATTGAATCAAAATCACAGCATATATGGCAAAATTTAGGAATAAATTTAAAGCATATTAGATAAGTTAGTACAAGTATTTAAAACCCAAACACGGTCAACACGCACAACCAACTTCACATGGCCCCACGGCGCCACGCCATGAGGCCGTTCCGACTTTAGAAAACAACGCTTCATTTATGCCATGTTCAAACCTAATTTAGAGGCGACATTCATTGAGATCAATCATAAGCGCATGTTTGATACTGGATAAATCAGATTGTTTACAATAAATTTGCGCTCAACCCAGGGAGCGCGTAAACAGGGAGCGCCCCTGGGAGCGCGTAAACATAAGCTTTTGTTGGACCTCTATCTGTGCTTGTTCAGTTGAGGTCACAAAAGGTCTGAAAGTACGCCTGCAGTTGTCCCCTTTTGAGGAAAAGAAGTCAATCAACGACAAGAAGTAGTAAAACAAAAAATTACTATAACCGGAAACACAGATCGATGGTAGTTATTGTCCTAAGTTTTAAAAATGGTACAAGTTTAGAAACTCCACGGATAAAACAAGCGTTTATATTCTACCAATGAATTGAAAACATGACTCCCATCATAGTAAACTACAAGCACCAAGACATCTTAAGTAGTAGTAACATGGGTTTGCTAGCGCTTCAGTTACTCAAACTATATCGCACCGAAGGTCACATAATTTAATTCGTATCAGACTCTTCTAAATAAGCCCACAAGATGAACATCACTGTTATTTGAAACATCAAAATTATTTGAACATCATGATCATACTTACAACTCAAAATTAAAAGCGTCTCCCCATTAAAATTTGTAAACAACACAGTACATTCAGTACATTATTATTATTATTATTATTTTCAGGTTTTCCCGCACATTCAGTACATTAATTAGTACAAAATAAACAGTACATTAATCACTGAGCAGCCAAACATCGTAGGGGGTTTGACATCTTAATGTGTAGAGCTCAGACAAAATGAAATTACTGCAAATCATTTCATAGAATAAAAGTTAGTTCAAGAAAAAACGAAGCAAATTATACAAACGTTTACCACGCGCATATAATTTATTATTGCCAACCGTCCCACAGTCGCACACATTACACATATTCTACAGCTATCCTAAAGAGCACGATGTAGCAAATAACCTTCTTAAAATAAAAGTTGTAAACGAGACCCAGAAGATCTGCACTCGGGTACACACTCGAGCGACAGATCCTTATAGGAGTAGATATCAGATTAGATTAGATTATTAATTAGTTTAAGCCTCCCTATCCGCAACAAAGGCGATCCAAAGAGAGGAAAGAAGAAGGCACCATTTAGTATGGAGTTAAGGGAACGTGGAATCTATGCAGAAAGGGCACAGAAATAGTAAGATGAGAAAGAAGTTCATGAAACAAGATCAAAGTTGAAGAAGAAAGTAGTAGGTGCTGAAAAAGAGGACAGCAGTGAACCGAAAAAAGATGGTCCGTAACAAAATAAAAACCTATTCTATTTCAACAAAAATAAAGCCTACCTAACCTTTAGCTCAGGCCCTTACATAGTCCCCCTGGGAGCGCTAATTCCCATAGATACAATTGTTGTATCCCCTTGGGGGGGGGGGGAATAGATACCAAGAGAGGCGGCTGCTGCCCAGCTGACCAGACTGAGGCACCTGGTCGCCCTAAACATACATTGAATTAGAAATTGGTTCAAGTATCCCTAACACCATGAAATGAGTTCCCACGAAAGGAGTGAGGGAGGTGTCACTTAGTATGAAATTAAGGAAACGGGCAGTCAATGAGCAAGCGTGTTCCCACATCGGATCCTTTGCACATAGGAAAAGTAAAATTGAAACAAGGTAAAAGGTAAAAAATAAAGTAATAGGTGATGAAAGAAAATACAGCAGTGAACCAAGAAATATCCACAACGAAAACCTGACACTTTAACGAGAAGAAAGCTTAGCTTGCCTAAGTACGAATCTCACATTTTCTCCCTGGAGCGCTAATTACTTTACCTACAATAATTGTATCCCCAAGGAGGGACAATATAATCGGACGAGTTCTTCAAGAATGAGCCTTGGGACCCACCCATACTATTAATATTGTTTAAGCAACTTCAACTCAAGTAGTAGTAGTAGTAACATGGGTTTGCTAGCTCTTCAGTTACTCAAACTATATCGCACCGAAGGTCACATAATTTAATTCGTATCAGACTCTTCTAAATAATTACACAAGATAAACATCAATATTATTAGAAACATCAAAATTATATGAGCATCATGGTCATAATTACAACTCAAAATTACAAGTGTCTCCCCATTAAAATTTGTACACAACACAGTACATTCGAACGCACTGAGCAGCCAAACCCCGTAGGGGGTTTCAGCTGCCCACCCATTTATGGCCGGACGCCTTACCCACGCTGAAACCCCCGAGGTATCAACGCAGCGCGCCCGGCCATATTACAGTTTCTTCATCCTCAAAACTTCCAAGACGAAATCACGTCTGGCTATAACGCCTTACATCGTGGCTTCCCGTTAACTCTCTTGAAGTAGTACAACAAGGAGTACATACATTTCCAAGCACGTGAAAGTATGGACAACAAATACAAAGACGATACGGATGATTAAGTATGATCTTCGATCAGAATTCCGACAGCAATTTGCATCTCTCAAGAAACAACACCAGAGCATCCACATTGAAAGTTACACGTTCGATCTCCGCAAGCATCTTGGTTAACACCTCATCCACGGCAAAAAGACGGAGGTTTGGAAAGCATACATTTCGGTCAGCTGCATATCTCGGGCACTCCGCAAGTATGTGTTTGACGGTCAGAGGAACGTGACACCGCCCGCATCGAGGCTGCGGTTGTCGCTCCATTAGATAACGGTGGGTCAGTCGAGTATGTCCGATGCGAAGACGGCAGAGCAGCACTTCCACCCGGCGGACGCGACACCTCGACGAGGGCCATTCCAGAACCGTTTCTTTAATAGTTCTCAGTTTGTTGTCCATTCTGTTGTCCCATTCCTGTTGCCACAGACGTCTTACAGCAGCCTTGATCACGGGATAGTAGTCCCGAAAGGGTCCCATTTGATTTAGAGTTTCCTCATTACTATTCGCAACACGCTTCGCCTCTTGGTCTGCTCTCTCATTGCCTGACACCCCCACATGTCCGGGCACCCAACACAATTTCAAATGTTTGTGCTCACGCACAAGCTGCACCAGCATCAAGACGATCTCACCAATGAGGGGGTGAGTGCTATCATAAGCCTGAGCAGAGTCAAAGACGCTTTTCGAGTCAATGAAAACAGTGAATTTATCATGCGGGTGTTCCTTGACTAGTTGAAGTGCCTCCAAGACACCATAGAGCTCCGCGGTGAAGCTCGAGGTCTCGGGTAGCAATCTTCTAGCCCTCACCATCTCTCCGGAAACAGCAACACAACCTACAGCTATTCCCGTCTTGGAACCATCTGTGTAGATCTTAAAAGACTCCCCATGCACCTCCAGCACATGCTCCATAAAGATATGCTTGAGAAAGTTGGCTGGCATTGACTCTTTCCTTGGCATCCTGCACCCGGGGCAGAAAGTCTCCACTGGTAGGCGCCATGTTGGAGAGTTGTCAAAGAGTACCGGAAGGACTCTCGTGGGTCTCAGCTGCATTGCGGCAACCAATGTTGGGTAATCTTTAGACGAAGGTAGAAAATATGGGAAAGGTAGATGCCGTCCAAGAGGTGCGTGTACGCTGATCCATGTCGGAGACAGAGGCAGCTGATCAAGTCGGGCAAGATACTGCAGGCTCAGTTGCACACGGCGGAGCCAGAGAGGAGGTTCACCATTCTCCACACACAAACTCTCCGTCGGAGAGGTTCGGAAAGCACCAGTGCAGAGTCTGATAGTGGCATTATGTACTGGATCCAGAGTTCTTAGCGCAGTTTCCCTTGCATATTGATAAATTATGCAGCCATAATCCAGCTTACTCCTAATTAGCGTTCGGTACAGTCGAAGCAGCGTGGCACGATCCGCTCCCCAGGATAGACCCGAGACACACTTGAGAAGGTTCATCCTCCTGATACAGTCCGCCTTGAGGGTAGCCAAGTGAGGTTTCCACGATAGCTTGTCGTCAAAAATCATTCCGAGGAGCTTGGCACTGTGCACAAAATTAATCGGCTCCCCACGAAGTAACAACTGCGGAGGGTCGTGTCGACGGCGGCCTTGAAAGAGAAGGGCTGCTGTTTTGGCAGGAGAAAAGCTAAATCCATTCTGTTCAGCCCAGTAGTTCACATTGTTTATTGCCAGCTGTATCCTCCGTGTCAGCGCCGGTAAAAGAGTTGAAGAGGTGTATGTCATATAGTCATCAACATATAGGGACGAGGCAACACCAGCTGGCAAGTTAGACGAGATTCCGTTGAGGGCGAGGGAGAAGAGCGAACAACTCATCACACTCCCTTGTGGAAGGCCCTCCTGTTGGATTTGTAGCGGGGATAGAACATTTCCCACTTTGACTCGAAAAGTTCTCTCCCTCAAGAACTGCTGTAGGTACATCGCCATATTACCCCGGAGGCCGCATTCATGCACACGCTGCAGGATCCCGTGCCTCCAGACAGTGTCGTAGGCTTTATGAAGATCAAAAAAGACACACAGAGTCTGTTTCCGGGCCGTGCCGCTGCTAACCAGATGGTTCTGAAACCGTACAAGAGCGTCTGTAGTCCTTCGGAGTTGCCTGTAGCCGAACTGAACCGGGTTTAAAATTTCTTCAGCCTCCAACCATCTCACCAGCCGTACGTTGACAATTTTCTCCAGCAGTTTCCCAACGCAGCTTGTGAGGGCGATGGGACGGTAGCTATCGGTACGAGCAGGAGGTTTCTGGGGCTTTGGAAAAGCGAGAACTGTAGCAGTGCGCCATAGTGTCGGGTATTCGTGAGTGCTCCAGACTTGATTGAAAATGAAGAGTAGTTGACGGAACGCTGATGAGTGCATTTTCTTTAGCATTTTGTAATGGATTCCATCAGGATGGTAAGTGGTTCATTATAGGAGTTCAGTCTTAGTGGTTCAGTCAGCTGTAAAGTTCAGTCTTAGCTGTTCCTGTCTCTCTTTGTACACACGGAAAGCAGGACGGTAGTTTGCGTCACTGCTTACGGAGGAAAAATTCTCGGCCAGAGCATCCGCCACTCGCTGCGGATCCGCTGTGAGGGAATCGTTCAGTTCTAGGCAAGGCTTGCTGATGCTATAATGTCCCTTCATTTTCCTGATGCGTTGCCAAATCTTGGACGTGGGCGTGTCTGCATTAAGACTGGTGACATATCAACTTCAACTCAGCAACACACTTATTGCTGTAATTTTTTATTATTGCTTCTTCAAGAATACATCAAAGAATAACCAAACCCGAGCTGCGATGCAAAAGAAATAAAATATTCATTTATATCAAAATGAATAATTGTTTTCTCTACTAGCATCTCTTCCAAGTACTGTACATCGATCAGTGATGACTGAATCGGATAATGAAAATGACTGAATCAGTGATGACTGAATCGGAGAGAAATTATTTCCTTCCGTGTACAAAGCTAAACTCAGACCGCTAAATAGCATACCTCCAAACTCCACACTATGCTATCAAAATCTAAAGAAATTTCTTCGAAAGTCCAAAATATCATACCAGTTAAAGCTTCACAAGTTAAAGCTTCAGCCTTTCCCACTGCAAGTTATAGAAGCAGGGCTCTGAATGGAAATACAAAACGGATTTGAGGATTTTTTTGGCTACAATGTTAAAATAACAAATTATACTTAGTTCAAGCCAAATGTATTATAACAAAGAGGAAAGCAAAATTCATTATGGAATTAAGGGAATAAGGAATCTATGCATGAGATGCGTACTAATGCGTAGCGCATCGAAACAGAAAGGTGAAAAGAAGTTTATAAAACCATGTAAAAGTTGAAGAAGAAAGCTAAAATGCTGAAAAACGGACAGCAGTAAACCGGAAAAAAATGTGCATAAACTAACAAAACAACCATTCAAGTTCAACTAAACTAGGGCCCACCGAACCTCACGCTCAGGACCTCACATCATTCTCCTGGGAGCACTAATGCCAATAGACACACAGTTGTATCCCCCCTGAGAAGAATAAAATAATATTAAAGCGACGAAATTATCTAATAGAATGCCCACAAGAGTGATTAAAATATGAAAACTTGGCTAGTTTCATTTATCATACTTATAGTTAGAACGTCAATTTATTTTTTGATCAATGTATTGCATTTATTAGTCAAACTGGGCCCTCAATTTTTAATTTCCCTTTGCCTATCGCAAAAAAAAAAATTTACCAGCCGTTGGAAAACTCTTTACAGCTCATGCTGTCGTTCATTAGAGCAGAGAGACACTCGCTGTTGTTCAAGCTGATGAACGTTCATTAGAAGTAGTCAAATTAATTACAGAAATTTACTTAGCATTCCCACAGCTTAAACGCACCAATATGTTACTGGTGGCCCAAATTATCGAATTCCACTTTTTCAAAGTTATGGAAAGGTTGTACCTCATTTTACGGAAGAAATTAAACATACAACAAATGGCATCAAAATAAGGTAATCATTTCTGAACAAATCAAAGGCAGCTGGCAGTGCGGAATGAAAGACACACACTGTCTCTCGGCTAAGCTCGAGACCAACTGAGCAAGCAGATCAATCCTAAACAAAAAACTCAAAATCCTCATTGTTAGCACAACTCATAAGGCCAACGAACGGAAAATTTCTGTACTTAAATCAAGCAAGTTTTCTTCGAATGATGATATGTAAGAAAAAAAAATCATTACTTGAAGTCATTACAAAACCCACATGATGAGATTAAATACGAATAATAGCAAGGCCACTTCTAAAAACAGAATGGATGCAAAACGTTGCTATTTAGCAACAATGATAATGGTGGAAGTTGATGTTGAAGCAATTGTGAAAATAAATTCACTTTGAAGCATATCATTAAGGCCGGTAAAAACTATTTGCTCGCATAAAATTTTTAATAAAAGCGTAGCTTTTGCATGTTGTCAGCACTCATCTTCATTATAAAAAAAGGAAAGAAAAAATTAGATATGCTTAAGTTACAAATGAATGAAATTTTGTGAACGCTTGAGAAAGAATGAAATTCAAATTGGTAGAAGAGAAACGCTAGTTCAGTATTTGAAGCGGCACAGGGCTCGAGTAACTGTTTAGAAGCCATCATTCAACATCACTTCAGCTCTGCGCTGCTTCAAATGCTGAACTAGCGTATTTTATTTTTTCCGTTTTGGCTTTCATTTTTTTTCATGCTCTCACAAGCATAATTTGTCAGTAAATTCAGAGTCAGAGTCTTTTAGGTACAGTAGATGAGTGCTGAGGGTACTCGATAATGATCCTCTTTAGAAAACTTACGAATGTTATATGTTTTTACCATCTGTTGTGATATGCTTTATTTTAAAACGCTATCCCCCAACTAAAACTTCAGCGTAAAGTCAACATCACATCGCAAGTTATTCCACCAGAAAAGAAAATTTCAACGTACATTCAAAGTACATCATTAAAATTATGTTTTCAAAGCCTTGACCGATTTTCCCATGTTTTTCCATCGTTCAAATTCAGAATACTAAACTGATTCACATTACAAAACAATGGTAATGTATGGTCAGCTCACGTTGCAAACGGATCTCAGTCCGCAACCCCAAATTTCCTTCATGGTAAGCCAATGTAATTCAAATGGGTTATTTTTTCTTGCAAAATGAGTGAAGCAACAAGAAACAGCTCTTCCAGATTATAACCTCACAAGTCAGAAGTTCGTCCTGCAAATTCCAACAGGCAAGTCAACACAAACCCGTGCACAAGTTGAAGGCAACTCCAAATGCCGCCACACCACAGCAGTAAATGTGCAGCTGACCGATTCAACTCGTGACAACAAGCGCACTCAACAAAACGTTGAATGGGTGGCAAAACAAAAGAATCATCTACCACCCACCAACCGAGATAATTTAGAACCAAATCCTGTAGTTCTGCATTAGTCAGAAGTTGAATTCCATAGGAAATGAAATAGAGCACAGAAATGAAAGCTACTCATGAATATTTGAAATTTTAGTTCCTAATGCTTGAGCTTTTAGCATCATCATAATTTTTGATACCGTTAACAATATACTTAATATTATTGTTACATAGCAATGACACTTCGTACTACTATTATCATTATTTTTATTAATGAAGATAAATCGAGCATGAAACTGGATTTACGTTCGAGAACCAAAACGTACCAACTCTCCAACATTGTTGATAGTCCTTTAATTTTCCATCGTCCTTTAAAGCGCAATTCAATAAATTAATTAAATCGGGTAAATAGAGCAAATCACAAAAATTTAGATACATTTCCGCACTTAACTACCCGATTTCCAGCAGAGTTTTGTGGGAGCATAGCAGCAAGAGAGAAATGCTTCGCTTGAATTAGGAGCTGATTCACATCAGCACAAAACGTTTTGGTGAATTTCAACAATAAACTTTACGAATTTTCAAATAATAAACTATGGTAGAATTTAAATTATGAAGTTCATACGTAATGCTGTCACTGTATTTCGTTTCTGTACTTCAATTTATATCAATTTTTGATGGCTGAAATAATTAATTTTGTGGCAGCATCTAGAACCAAGGTCTGCTCGTGAACTGTAAGAAAAAAATATCCAGCAACAAAAATAAACAAAGGCACAAGTCATGGTTACTACGTCAAGTATTGCATATAGCGAGCAATGCATACCGGCACAAAAATTGAAACAAAATAGGAAAATAGCAGCAATCGAAAAAGAATAACTACGTGAAGCGACCACCAAATATCGAAAAAAATTGAAATACAATAACGAATTTAGTCACAAAAGATGCTGGTCAAAAAAGACAACTGAAAACAGCAGAGCGGAACATTGAACAATATGGAAGAAAACAACAGCATTTTAAGTCCACCTCAGTGCTGAGAAAACGAAACGCATTGACGATGTCAGTTCCTGAACAATTTCGGTAGGCATCCAAGGAGCAAGGGTGCCCTTTGCAAACTGTCTAGCCCCAACCCTCCGCTCTGAATTCGATAGAAAGAAATCTATTTCAAATAAAACTAGAGAAAAATACTACGCGCGCACCTATGGCTAACTTCACAAAACAGTAGTAGCACTGCGCAGATGCCAGTTAGAGCAGACCAAAAAGTATCATTACAATCAAGCACAACAGAACAAGAGACGCACGAGACAACTCAGTGCAGTCGACCATAGAGAGCAGTGCACCATGGATAACAGTAGGGAACTAACCATAGACACCTTACCAAGAAAAATAAAACAGTAATTCAAGAAGAATATGTTAATTTACAAATCACTAAGTATACCAGACCATAGAGAACAACCATCTATAAACAATAGGAAGCCATGACGTGCGCTAGTCGACGAAAACATGAAACCCTGATGCATACCAGCCCCATTATAAAGTCAAAAAAAAAAACACAACCTTGACATACACAAGACGAAAAAGCGTACAAAACCCTGCCGTATGCCAGCGTGTGAAGAAGAATCCATGAGGACTAGCAAGTCATGACACACACGAGACTATGCAGAAGACAAAACTATACACTAGAGTAGGGCGAGGGGTACAGGAGGAAGGGTGTCACGCGAGGAAGGTATGGACACAGCGCACGACGAACTGTCTGCACACGGGGCACTCGGAGAGCTGGCGGCCACACTCGGTACAGCAGACCATGTGGCTGCACTCGAGCAGCACGCAGTCTATCACCGCCTCCATGCAGATCTTGCACAGCAGCCGGTCTGGCACCTCGTCTACACCTGCACCACAATGAACTCTTCACTTCTCTATTTATCAAAGAAATGAACTCTTTACCAATCTATTTACTCTTTCAATATTTTTAAATCTTGCAATGCTTGAGGACCTTTCTATTTCATCAAAAAAATAAACTGCTCACCATTCTCTCGACTACACTTCAATATTCGTACATCCTAATGTTGCATTAGGAGTGTCAAAGTGTAACTAATTTGAAAAATGTGAACATGTTGAATTCCAAACCACATTTTTCTGTTACACATCACTCCAGAGTTGCACACGAAAACACTTACGCTTTGGTTGTCCTTATAGGAGTGCCAGAGGGGGAGTTGAGATAAGGTGTGGAAGTGGAGAAAATATACGAAGTAGAGGAAGGAGTGCAAATGAAAAATGTAGTCCAAGTGAAGAAGATGTATAAGTATAAATGATGGATAAATGAAAAACAAGCAAGTAAGAAATTAAATGTTGATGCAAGAAATTTAAATTTGAAAAAAATGAAAAAGATATAAATAATAAAAAACGTGTGTATGTGGAAAACATGAACGAGGGATATGGTATAAATGTAAAAAAAAGCGGATGACAAAAAAAAGACTAATGAAAAAAAGAAGTGAAAGTGACAAAAGAATTAAGAAACAAAAGTACATGAATAACAAGAAGAGGATGCAAAAGTGATGACAAGAGAAAAGGTTAGAAGTTAATAGAAGTAAGAGAGGGAAGAAAATGTTAGGATGAATAAAGGTGTGTAAGGGAATAAAGGTGTGTAAGGGAATAAAGGCGTGTAAGGGAATAAAGGCGTGTAAGGGAATAAAGGCGTGTAAGGGAATAAAGGCGTGTAAGGGAATAAAGGCGTGTAAGGGAATAAAGGCGTGTAAGGGAATAAAGGCGTGTAAGGGAATAAAGGCGTGTAAGGGAATAAAGGCGTGTAAGGGAATAAAGGTGTGTAAGGGAATAAAGGTGTGTAAGGGAATAAAGGCGTGTAAGGGAATAACGGTGTGTAAGGGAATAAAGGTGTGTAAGGGAATAAAGGCGTGTAAGGGAATAAAGGTGTGTAAGGGAATAAAGGCGTGTAAGGGAATAAAGGTGTGTAAGGGAATAAAGGTGTGTAAGGGAATAAAGGTTCATAGCTGATGAAAAGTGTAGAAGTGAAGCAAAGTGTAGAAGTGAAGCAAAGTGTAGAAGTGAAGCAAAGTGTAGAAGTGAAGCAAAGTGTAGAAGTGAAGGAAAGTGTAGAAGTGAAGGAAAGTGTAGAAGTGAAGGAAAGTGTAGAAGTGAAGGAAAGTGTAGAAGTGAAGGAAAGTGTAGAAGTGAAGGAAAGTGTAGAAGTGAAGGAAAGTGTAGAAGTGAAGGAAAGTGTAGAAGTGAAGGAAAGTGTAGAAGTGAAGGAAAGTGTAGAAGTGAAGGAAAGTGTAGAAGTGAAGGAAAGTGTAGAAGTGAAGGAAAGTGTAGAAGTGAAGGAAAGTGTAGAAGTGAAGGAAAGTGTAGAAGTGAAGGAAAGTGTAGAAGTGAAGGAAAGTGTAGAAGTGAAGGAAAGTGTAGAAGTGAAGGAAAGTGTAGAAGTGAAGGAAAGTGTAGAAGTGAAGGAAAGTGTAGAATTGAAGGAAGTGTAGAAGTGAAGGAAGTGTATAAGTGAAGGAAAGTGTAGAAGTGAAGGAACGTGTAGAAGTGAAGCAAAGTGTAGAAGTGAAGGAAAGTGTAGAAGTGAAGGAAAGTGTAGAAGTGAAGGAAAGTGTAGAAGTGAAGGAAAGTGTAGAAGTAAAGGAAAGTGTAGAAGTGAAGGAAGTGTAGAAGTGAAGGAAAGTGTAGAAGTGAAGGAAAGTGTAGAAGTGAAGGAAAGTGTAGAAGTGAAGGAAAGTTTAGAAGTGAAAAAATTGTATCATAATGCAGTCTTGAAGTGAGAAAAATGAAGGAAGTGATAGGGGAAAAATGGTGCGAGCGTGAATGTTTAGAATGGAAAAAAGATGCAGAAAGAAAGAAGAAGAATGAAATGTAAAGGTTTAGATTAGGTCATAAGTTAGTTAAGGCTTCCTTAAGCTTATCAAAGATGTTTCCACTTTTGGCACTTTTATTACGAAATTAAGGGAATAATTAATTGATGTTAAATGTGTGTTCTTGTACTCTGCGCATACAAACAGCAAGATTGAACGAAGTTCATATATGAAAATAAAATTTGAAGAAGTAAGTAAGAGGGGCCACACAGTAGTGAACCAAAAAACCTATTAACAAAAGGAAGACCTTCCTAACCTTCAGCTTGGAACCCGGCATTTTCTGCTTGGATGTGCTAATTCCCACAAACATAATAATTGTACTCCTCCCAGAATTCGCACTCCTCTGTTAACCAACAATATCGAGTAAACATGTGTACACTAACATGCTCATCCCACAAGTATATGATACAAGGAGGGCAGTGGCACATTGATGCCTCTGATAAATAACGAACCATTAAAGAGGCGCGCACACACGAGAACACTCACTCTTTTGATTGTCCTTGTAGGAGCGCCAGAGGGTGAGCACCCTGTCGACGAGCTGCTCCTTCTCAATGATGGCGGTGGCCGTGACGCGATGTTTGGCCAGCAGCACCCGGCACTGGCGCACTGTCAGCGCGCGCACGCTCTCCTCGTCGGCCAGGTCATCCAACTTGATGTAGTCCAGCTCGCACTGCAACAACTCATCCATGTCAACCTTGTTGAATTGCACGCAAAGGTGCAAAAACTGAACATTTTTCGTCCTAATCGAATTACAAACAAATGTGCGAAAACTGAACATTTGTCATCCTTGTTGAATTACAAGCAAAGGTGCAAAAACTAAACATTTTTCGTTCTTATCGAATTACAAACAAATGTGCAAGAACTGAACGTTTGTCATCTTTGTTAAATTACATGCAAAGGTGCAAAAACTGAAGGTTTGTCATCCTCTTCAAATTGTGACCAACTAGGGCATTTAACTTTGTTTCAACAACTTTACACTTGTAATCCATTTCAAATCATATCACCTGACATTTAAACAAACACTAAAAAACGCAAACTTCAAGTTCAAGTAACAATGCAAAATAGGGGCTTAGAATGAGCTTTTTCTAGAATTCTAAGTTTGACGCTTTTACCTGGTGATCAATAGCAAAATTGCCTATTTCTAAACAATGCAAGTGTGAAATGACTAACGTTGAAAGTTATTGAGTTGAAGTTATGCTTGAAACAACTATAAAGAACAAAACTGTGTACTTTCACTGACAGCTATATGATTAAAATAATCTAGGGCGAGGAATAGTTCATCTGCCTCGCTACAACATGAAAACAACGAATTAGCTAAAAAAAGTTGCAATGCTATCTATCTACCTGACTCTAAAAATTCGGTTATGCTATATAATCAAGGCCAAGTTCTATTTTAAACATCAGAATTTCCATATTTCATGTATAACCTTTTTGAAAAAACATATTTAATGCGGGTAGATTCGTTTAACATAGACAAAAAAATAAGCATAAATTACATGATTGCAAATTCACGCAATGAATTCAGAAGTGAGTGAGAAAAGCTCTCAAAAATTTAGAATCAAGACCCGCTCCTTAATTCCAATGGTCATTCATCGGTACACCAGCAGCTTTCAAGAAAGAAAAGCAAAGAAGGCAGGATACTAAAAGAAGCAAAGGAGACACAAAAGACACACATCTTTAAGGCCTATCTATAGCTGAGGTAACCTAACATTATATCTCCCAAGGTGCCAGTCCCCATCGCATAGGAAAGACAAAATTGACTAACTTAAACCTATTGCCTGTCCTTTTCTCTCTGACGACGGTCCCCCTTCTTTCTGGATCTGATCACGATCATGCGATATTAACATATTAATCATCAAATATTAAAACTAACAGAAACAAACATTGGTAACAGAAGCACTCACCAGACTGGCTCGATTACCAAAAGCAGGGAGTCTCTCTACTGGCGTGGTGTCTCTGCCTTCAGAGGGCGCAGAAACTTCCTCACTAGCAGCTCCAGCAACAGGAGGACTGCTTGTTGATTTTGGTATCTCGTGTGTTGTACTTTGTTCCGAGTTATTGTTAATGGAAGACTCAGGCTCCTCCCTCCCTTGACTCGCGTTAGGCAAGGGGACACCACCGCCAGTTCCTGATTCCTCTTGAGCGGATTGCCGAGCGGCCGTAGAGGAACCATTTGAGCCATTATTTACTGAAGAACTATTATCTACGTTTCTACTACTTGAACTATCAACACTACTATCACAATGAGCAGAATATAGATTGCTATGAGAGGGGGGAGGAGTACTAGCACCACTAGGAGGAACGTCACCGTGGCCAATGACTACAAATCCGTCGTCCTCTTCAGAATTGGACGGACTAACGTTACTGGTTCCCTGACCAGAGCCTAACCGAGACGACGCATAAACTCGGATGCTGTCACTGTCATAATTGTAGGTTTGACCAGCACTCATGCCCTGCACTCTGATGCCGTCGTCTCTGATGACGCTAGTGGCTTGTGATGACCTACGAATTGGTTGGTTTGAATGCCTCGAGTATGCCTGACTGGCTGAGTAACTTGACGCCCCGCCATTGGAGCGGTAGTTTTGCTGCTGAGGGTTAAGAGGAGGTGCACTGTTGCCTTGTGATGAAGACTGGCGCTGCTGGAACTCCTGCTGCTGCTGGAGGCGGTATTTTCTCAACTGATTCACCACGAGGGCCGTCAATTCACTCTTTTCTGAAACACAACATCCGTTTATACATGGTTTTGCCAACAATTGTGACACCAAACGGTCCACATTTCGGTTGTATGCTATAGAAATACGAAGTAAAACTGAGTTCAACAAAATAATACAACAATATCTTCATTATAAGAAAACATTTCTAAAATGTCTACACCTATCTCGGCATAAAACTTAGTTTGACATACAAATTAACATGAAATTTCAGCTCTCAAATGATGAATCTAATACAAAACATACATACCATAAAACTAAAGGATGACTAACAGAACCTTTCAAAGCATACTGAGCTAAACTAAAAATAAACCAGATAGAAAAATATACAGATAGGTTAACCTGACTAATAGTCAACACATCAACTCAGAAAGATCCATGCTCATTACAATTGCATACGAGTTCTTCATACAGAGTATCTCAGAACCTTTGACATGTACGATGCCTTATTTACACCACTGCCATTGGGAACAGTTAGCATTGTATTCAGTTATCTAGAGAGAACTGAAATCCCATTTCAGAGAGCAATAGAGTCTCAGATAAATCTCAATAACCCAGCACTACTTTGAATTTTAAAGTAAGGGTCGACCAAAGCTCTAAAAGAGCCATTGCATGAAAGCCTTAGATTCCCTCTAATGCACGCACTTACACACAGATAAGGCATAAACCCTCTGAGATTTTTGCGTATACAAGACCTTCAAGACACAAATTACTAGTGAGCCACTCTGAGTTAATTGATGCAAAATAGAGCGATGAGAGGGCATCGCAGTTCGAGTCAAGATGTCATAAATTATCCTAATCCATAGCAGGTTCTCAGGCAATCAAAACCTCTTACTGCAGGCATGAATCATTGATTTGCCAATGCTTTGGGAGTTCAGACTACAAGCGCCAAAAGTCTTGCAAATTCAACCAAAATCATCCCTACATCACAACAATAAATAAGGAAGTGCGTGTCATTAGAGTAATTATTAGTATCATTATAACAAACAAGGCCACCATAGAAGTGATTGCACTGGTGATTTAAAAATATTCAATGTCTCGTTCATACACCCTGATTATTATTGTAATACATGGAGATGCTTCAACATTTCATTGGTGCGTTGGATGTTCCTCATTCCGCCTTCTCTTCACAACTGTTAACATTATCATTATGATATAACTACTCTAGAATGCTTTGAAAGCAATTCAAATGTGAAACTCGGTGTTGATTGTTTGTGAAGAGCTAGGGAAGTTCAATAGATAAGTAACACATGATCACAACTAGAAATGAAGTAGAGAATTCTTCATAGCATCACCATAGACTAACACAAATCATGACACAAACTGTGCCTCTTCTAAGAAGAAACTAAAGAATATGACACAAGAAGTAACAAATGGCATTGTAAGTAATGAACACATGAGATCATCCCACACCCAATATTGTTCCTCACGTACTTGTAGCACTACATGAATAGCTGTGGAGCTTGCTTTGTCAAAATGATAAAATAATGAAAGGAACTCCTATCATCGTACCTATCCTTATTAGTAGGAAGCTGAGTATGGATGTCAAGAATCAGTACTTGTTCAGCAGATGAACTCGTTTCACAGTGAAACACAACAAAGCTATACAAGGTCACAAGGTGAAGTAGCTGATCCAAACTGCATTTTAAATCTAAGAATTGACTCGCATGAAGCTGACAGTTTTATAAAGAAGCTAATAATGTGTAGATGTATTTACATTTAAAGTATCAACAAAAATGTGATTCTTATGTACACCTCATTTCTGCTCCATCACATTTCTCAAGCACATCACCTCAAATAATAAAATTCAGTTCCATCTACAGAATAGCAATTGAAAGTATCAGTAGTATCAATCAGTAATTGAAAGTATTTCCATGGCTTATGAACTTATTCTTTGCAACCAGCCGCATTTAAATTTTAAGCAATAATATTAAAGAATGGAAGCATCACACTATCAGGTAGGAAAGTGATGCTGGGCTACAAAGATATAGTTCATCCAATACTCAACAGTAGGAAGCCTGTAGGAACAGACACCAAAAAGTTGTTACAAGTCCTTGGAACTTCACAAATTAAAGTTTACTTGAACGATAATGTGTAATGAATACAGCACTAGCACAGACAAGAAAATTTACTCTCCAAGAATGAACTTCACTTCATGTTTCCCTGACTGGTTGTTTTTGGGCTGCAGCAGCAGTGCACTGCCTTCTGCAGGTGCAGGCACCTACCTGTGCAGGTAGAGGCGTTGATATGATGCCTGCTGAGATAGAAGCGCAGGTCCTTGACCCTGAGAGCCGCCACAGCTGGCACGTTGACAGGCCACTGCAGGAACACGAGACATTTGCGGCAGTTGCGCCGCACGTTGCTGCTCCCTGCACCACCTGACACACACAAGGCTGTGTAGTTCACTGAGCATTGAGTACAAGACATGGTGACAATGAATTTATGCCAGTACTCCTGATTCACTTCGAATACCCCTAGCCCTAATGAGAGGTTGCTAACATTGGATTAGGAGAGAAACCATTAACAAGGATAACAGAAGTTTTTATCAGAAGGTACCTATAGTTTAAATAACTATTCATAGTAATGGCCCATTAGCATAAACTTTGCCTGATTAGTTTAAGTATATCATGTTTGAGTAAGGATTACTACAGTCCAAGTATGTAAACTATGGAATCAATGCACATTAATAACTAAATGTATTGGAAAACCATACCTATGTATATACACACATCAGGAAGAAAGTCACATTAAAGTATTATGCATAAGTGGATCATAATTACACATCCCAAATTTGAGAAAATCAACTTTAACCAAATCCCCTCAAACATGCAACAAATTTAACATAGAAAAATGTGCAAAACATGCTCATGGACTATTATTTGTAATGTAAGATTTTTAAATCAAGACTTTAAAATCTTTTAACATTAATATTTAAATTATTATATAATCATCATTAACACTTATTGGCTCTCTTTGATTCACTTAGTTTTGCTACCGGTATAACAAATTCAAAGTAAAAGAAGCAATGATTCTTCAACACAAGCAACTAACAAGTATCAAGACAAATTCAATACAGTGCACAACTGTCATCCATGGCACCAGAGAAACATGTACAAGAAAATACTTAAAATCAATAACAGTAAACTGGTTCACTTCCAATAGCAGAAAAATTAAAAATTAATCCAATCAGCCGGGCATACTTAGTACAGTATGTAGCTCCATTCATATTGCTACAGAAAATGATCACATTTGACACAACAGCTAAACTGCAGTCTAACCCACCATTGATGAAACTGTTGGCAAAGTTGTTGAGGCCGGTAACAAAACTTCCCGCAGTCTGCGGCTGGTACTGAGACTGGGATGATGAGAAGCTGGACGACTGAGGAGAGGAGGGCGAGGAGGTTCGTGTCAGGCAGTCACTGCAGTGGTCTAGTTGGCATGCATCACAAATGTGCTGCACAGAAAAACAAGCATAATATATTTCCATGCTACACATAAAACAGCTATTGATCCATAAACTATTTTTATTCATTTCCAATTGGTGTATGACTAGGCTATATGCTTATTTTTCAGAGTAGAGGGAGATCTACTGGCAATGACATTCAATAGTTTCAATGGATTAATTTATATATAAAATCTTAACTTACAAATTTTCCTTTGCTGAAATAGAAAAATTTCTAAGAATTCCACAAATACACAAAGTTTAATTACAAATGAGCGTCAACACAGACGCAAATAAACTATTCTGCAGATCAAATTTAAACTAATCTATGAAAACTTCCTACAACATCCTTTCAAAAAACATATCACATTAATTCAGTATTAGAATAAGTATATTTGAGGTAAACTATTTCTTATCATGATCCAGCAAACATATATATACATCATAATGCTTTGGATCACACATTTAAAATATTACAAGCAGAACAAAATAAGAGCAAATTTTCTCATGAGACTTAAAAGATCGTCAGTCATGTATGAAATATGCCACCAGTCACACACAACTGGTTTCATCAACACATTCCCACATATTGGGCCAGATATGTACCAAGAGGTAAATTTTACATTTACGTGCTGGCATAAATCTACAAAATTTTATCTGTTTCACGACATTTTTATAAATAATTGTTATCATACAAGGTAAAATGTTTTTGTGCTATTGTATTTTTATAGTCATTAGAAAGAATTAAAATGTATTTGAGCTTTAATATGGATTTCCTCATTCTGTTACAACCTAACCAAACCAATTGCAGCAGACGTGGAAATGCGGGGAACGTTTTGAGGCAGTGACAAAATTTAATTTCTCCCGCAGCAAGAGGATCACCTGATATTGGGCTCTTGCTATGTAAATACATTAACAGAAGAAGTCTTCTTCACATAAGCAATAGAAGGATTATTAGTTAAAAGCGAGATTAAAACGCTCACCTTTCTTTTGAGGAGAGTGAACTTGGCAGAGCACTGGTCACAGTGAGTCATTGTGGACCTGAAAGCTACTCCTGGTGATGGAGCAGCCACAGATGCAGCACCTCCTATGACTGCTGAACTCAAGTAAAAGCACTAATTCCTTCTTGTCAGCTTGATACTGTGTTCACTTCAATCACAAAAGAATTAATATACAGAAAAATTAAAAATGTATTAAGATTCTAAGATGCATTAAAAAACAGATACATGATGTAGAATGGTGTTGATTATAAGTTTGTTTTACCAAAATGTTGCACTGCCTCATGAAGAATTACAAAATGAGCTTCTGCTTTCTGCATCTAACTGTGATATTTTGAGCAACAGGACCACAAAAAGGTGGTGAAAAACAGGATAGCTGAACTGAAAAGAGATGGTCCATAACAAAAATTCCCATTCAACAAAAGGAAGGCCCAACAAACCTCCAGCTTGGGACCTTACACATTTGCCCTAGGAACAGTAATTCCCATAGATACAATTGTTACATCTCCTTGAGGGAATATTTAAGCAAAACAGTTAATATCCATCAAAAATAAAACACCTTGTGACCTACCAAGCAAGGGAACCAGCATTTCAAAAATATAATGCTGGAAAATAATATGCTTGAAATTTCCATGCAATGCTTACTCAACATATGAATTTACATAAATTATAATCACAAATATTCTATGTAATCAAAATAGTACCACAAAACAACTAAAATTCAACAAAAAATCATAAGTTAATTCTTGCTAAGCTTGTTCCTTGAGACTAAAATAGTGTTAATTAAGAAGATATCTTACTCTCAGCAGTTGGGTTACTCTGGTAGAAAGCATTAGATTTAATTATCTTTGTTGACAAGATTGAAATTAAAATAAAATAATCCAGCAGCTAAGCAATAAGGACAGTACAAAGGAGCAATTTCAAAATTCAACAAATATTATACTAGAAAAATCTATGGTAAATATCTTATTCTTGCTAGTTTATTTCACACAAATACCTATTGCATTTTTGCTAAGATACATACATAATTTAGCAGCACTATTATAAATTAAATAATGTGACCTTTGCTGCGATATAGTTTGAATAACTGAAGCGCTAGCAAACCTGTGTTACTACTACTACTATTATTAATTTAATGAGTATTGAATTCACATTTGCAGGAATGAAGGCATATTTTAACAGCAGTGATATTTTTCTATCAAACATTATGAAATTTGAAGATATTAATGCAAATCAATATCTTCAAAATTAAGTAAATTTGAAAAATGAACTAATGTTAAAACAAAATTCGTATCAAAATATAAATATTAATACAAAAATTAGAAGCATTTATATATTCATATTCACTTTATTATTATTTGCAAGGACTTGCACTTGAATTAGCAGTATAAAAATCTTTTGCAATGGCAAGGAGAAGCTACTTATCAATTTTCTAATTTTTGTTGTATGTATTATGGTAATTAGATCAAAATAAACAACTTTTCTTTTATGCACTTTCCGTTGCAAATGAGTATTTAACAAGTTATAGCAGTGATGTAACGTAACTGAACTAACCTAACCTTAAGAAACACAACAGAACTTACTGTAACCTAACAATCATTCAAGCGCATTACAGCCCTTGGAACCAAAATTCTATCTGAGTCACCACTCAAAATGATTTTTTCCGCACTTGAAAGAATAGAAGGTATTTGTGAAGCGTTGAACAATTATCGATTTTCCAATTTCCGCTGCCTAAACATAGTTAATTAGACCAAAATAAACATTTTTTCTTCTATGCACTTTTGGGGGCAAATGAGTTTTTTAACAAGTTATAGCGGTAAGTTCGTTACCGCAACTCCAGTGTTTGAAGCGGGAAGTGATTCATTGAGCGCGTGATATGGCAACACTGCAATGGAGTCTGGCTTTCGACCTGCTCGTTATCAAAGACGAAACTAAACCTACCGCTTTAACTCGTAAAATACTCATTTACCGCAAAAGTGTCTAGATGAAAACTAGTTTATTCCGATGTTATTATCATGATTCAAGCAACAAAAATTAAAAAATCGATGAGTTGCTGTTTATTCGACCACATTTGTCATCAAAGACGAAACTAAACTTACTGCCATCACTTGTTAAATACTCATTTGCCCCCAAAAGAGCACTGAAGAAAAATTGTTTATTTATATCTAATTAACTATGTTCAGGCACTGGAAATTGGAAAAATCGATGATTGTCCTACCCTTCACTTTTATTGAATAGAATTGCAGTAAGTAACCTACCGCTATAACTTGATATATACTCATTTGCAACAAAACGTGCATAGAAGAAAAATTGCTGATTTTGATCTAATTACCAATATAAAAGCACCAAAAATGGTCAATTTTCAGTTTAGGGGATCTAAGGAAATTAAAAATTTTATTCCATAGAATCACTAAAGGAACCTATTTAAAAACGTGTCACAATAATCACATCCTGCTCGCTGATGCGTTATTTTTGAGTTATTCAACTTTGAAGTTATAGGAGCGTCGTTCATGAACTGTCTTTTGCGCGCCATAGGACAGGATGTTCCAACAACGCAGCAAGCGTGCCAAGCGGAATTTAATTAATAACGGAAGCGAGCCCCCTATTACAAACGTAAACAGGTTAGGTCGTGAGTGGGAGCCACATTTCTTCTAGTGAAAATTATAAATATAAGGTTCTAACTCACTCATTAGGGTGACGTCTGCAATTGTGTTTACATCAGCTCCAAGATGGCGGCCACCCAGTAGGGTTGCCGCCATCTTGGAGCTAATATAAACGGACGTCACCCTAATGGGTGGGTTAGAACCTTTATTTATAATTTTCACTAGAAGAACTGTGGCTCCCCCTCATAACCCAACCTGTTTACATTTGTAACAGGGGGTTAGCTTCCGTTATTAATTGAATTCCGCTTGGCGCCCTTGTTTCCTTTGTTGTGCAAAAGCCAACTTCTAATTTGAATAATTCAAAAATAACGCATCAGCAAGCAGAATGTCATTCTAGTAAAACGTTCTTAAATGGGTTCCTTTAGTGATTCTTTGGAATAAAATTCCTAATTTCCTTGGATCCCCTAAACACAATATTTACCCCAAAAATTGGAAGAAAATCTATTATGGTTCTCTTCTCCACAAATACCAAATTAGACTCTAAAGGTAATTTTGATAAATGTGTAGTGTTTGGTAGTAATCAATTTTCCAGTTTTTGGTGCCTAAACCTAGTTAATTAAATCAAAATAAACAAGCTTTCTTCTATGCACTCTCCGTCGGAATTGGCTATTTTACATTAACCCACTTTTGCAATAAGTGAGTTTTTTATGAGTTGGAGGGGTAGATTTTATTTTCTTGCGCAATTGAGCTGTTAGAGTACTTTTGAACACTTTGTAATTTATCATTAGCTCATCCTGCGGAGCCTGAACCCACTTCTAGGATCTTTAAGTTAATAAAACATTAGAAATTATCACCCAAAAATAACAAGTTATAGCAATATGTTGACTTTTGTCTTAGATGGTGGGAATACGCTCAATCATAAGAGCGCGTAAAAAAGGGAAGTCCATTGTAGTGTTGCCATACGGTACGCTTGATGAATTTCTTCCCGCTTCAAACACTAGAGTGGCGGTAAGTCATTTACCCTACAACTCGTAAAATACTCATTTCCAACGGAAAGTGCATGGAAGAAAACTTGTTTATTTTGATCTAATTAACTATGTATTGGCACCGAAAACTGGAACATCAATCACTCCCAAACGCTACACATTTACCATAATTTTTACAAAGGATAGGCCTATACAATTTCATCTCACTCTATGAACTTGAACTTAAAATTGAGGGCCGACAGCATCGGGGCCTTTGTAACGGCCTACAATTCCCTCCACAATTTTCACACAAAGAGTTCAGCGCCTGGTACCAGACTTGTCCATTAAACTACTCAGGATCTACCAATCCTTGTCACAAGCTGCCATTGGATGGCATCACTGGGATAACCAGTTTCAAAACACCATCCCCAGGAATATTGGGTCATTACTGACCACTCTACCTGACTGGCTCATTCCAGTCACTGCCTCTTACTCCAGACACGCACAAGAAACATTTTCATAGCTTCAATGATACTCAAATTACACTCCTGATCCAATCCAGCAAGACAGCTCATACCGCAATCATCTTCAGCACTGTGACAGCACATCTGGCACACCACTTATTCTCTCCATCCTGCTCAAACATCACATTCATGAAACTTTCTCTCTCTTGCTCATACTTACTACATTTCAGCACAAAATGCTCAATTGTTTCCTCAACTCCACTATTACACTGACAACATAATCTGTTATATATTGTGACAATTTCTGGTTGGTGTAAGTTTGTTTATGGACTTCTGAAAATGAGAAAAACAAAAATTATCTACATGTTTGTCTTGAAAACTCTGATCTCTTATGCTTTAATCACTGTAGAAGTTAGTTAAATTAATGTCAATAACCCCATTTTAAATCAATATTAACGTTTCCAAGCACCATGCTTTAAAAGAATTCTATAATTTTTAGTGCAAGATTTCATTTTTTTATATCATGAGTTGGTTAAATTATAGACAAGATTCTTATAATTGAAAACACAACAGAGGTTTTTTACTTCGAGATAACCATGAATCATCTCACATATCGAATAAAATTGGGCCTAAGAAGAAAACAATCGTTATCACAACGCACTTAATACCTCAGTAGACTAGTATACTAATATCAAAGCAGTATAGACGTGCTTTTTTTTAATCAAAAATTGAATTCCTGAAGAAACCATAATGTTAAAAGATTAAAAGGAACGCGTATCAGCTGCTCCCTATCACACATAACACTACTTTTAGTGATGGAATTGGAAGCTCTGACCATTTGAGGTCATGTCTGACTGCTTAGTTTTTACACGAATTGGTATTGAAAAGACGATAGAGTTGCCTTCGAAATACGGTATAAATAGCAAGAAAATAATGATAAGATAATACTTATGCTAGAAAGGTAAACTAGACGGAGAGGTGATTCATCTCTCCGATCTGCTGTTTGAGTAAATATAAATATGCCATTGAATTTTTGCACAAATTACAGCTGGTTTAAAGAAAATAACAATCATATGAATGAATCCACTGTTTTACCCCTAAAGAAGTGAAAAATCTTAACATAGGAACAGATGTTACATACGCTACTATCATTTATTACCTACTAAAAATGATCCGGTAACTGCTTACTACGTTAAATTTTTGAACGTAAAACTGAATTAAAGCAGATTTTTTTTCATTCCCATTCGTAAAATCTTTATTGTTTAAAATATTTCCATATCCTCTCTTATAATAAAAAACCCTTTGCTGCTGGTTATGTTTCTATTCTTTCTGAAGGGTGCTGTTCGAAAAGTGTTTGCCTAGATCACTTAGAGAAAAAAATTGTTAAAAATATTCATTCACATACAGAGACATGTGAGTTTTTTAATAATGAATTTAATTTGACGTGTGAATAAAGGAACGGCAGTCATAACGAATCTTTTCCAGATCTTTTCCTTGCCACTAATGCAATACATAAGTTCGCCCACATGTATCTTTTGAAAGAATGTACCTATTGACTTCAAATTCTTCTGAAACAAATGATTAAAACAGCACATCCACTCCATCCTCATGGGTAAAGAAATCGTTTTCATTGTGATGTTTGCATTGCATTTGCAAAGAAATCACGACCATAAAATGGAGGTATAAATGATTATGATCCCTCTTCCATAAACCATTTTTCTTGTCGTATATGAAACAGGTGTTTTAGACAATTGCTGAGATTTGCACAATTGATTAGACTGGGAAAACGATCGGCATAGATGTTAGAATGAATATACAAAAATTTATGTAAATTTTTGCCTTAAAATTTGCATGACGAGGGTAATTCAATTGGATTGGAGGTGAATGGCTGTGTGCTGGTGAGAGAAATCTGTTATCTTTAGCCTATAGGCGTAATTCAAGTTTTACTTTAGACAGGTTTGTAGCATACCGCTACATAAGCGTAAAAATTATAAATTTGCCATTCATACTTAAATAAATTAATTAGTAGCATTAAAAATCTTACTCTAATTTATTATTAATTATTTTCTACTTCTAATTCGTAATCATTGAAGTTTTTGTGTAAATGCATGAAATAATAAAAATAACACTTGACATTTTTCGAGAGAGAAGCCCTCTGGTGGCAACACTGCGCAGTTGCGCGTCCTTTCTTTCAAAGCCACTCTTACTTTGGCGTCCTACTTTGGCAGTGTTACAGCAAATTCTCGTGAGTTTTAAATGTGTTAGAAAATTATCGTGTTCCTTTTCGTCGTGTCAGTGAGTATTAATAAGTGACAGTGCAGTGTTATTAAGTTACGTAGTTATGCGTGGGAATATTGATGTAGCATGTGTCTCATTCAGTGTTTTGTTTGTCTTTTCTCAACGTGACTTAGCGTAAAGATATTGCGCCAGATGTGCATTGCATTTCCGTGTCATGATTTTATTATCAAAGCATAATCATGCTCGTTCCTTTTTCTTTTCGATAATCTACTAATCTACGATAATCTCTGCTTGAAATGAACGCGGCGAAAATTACCGGCGTTCGTTCGATAGCGTCTTTGTGTAATGGCGGAACCTCACACCGCCGTCTCTTGTCACTACTCTGTGATTATAAATACTATAGGCATGTGTATAGTAGCATTTATTCTTTTTTTACAAACCGACTGGCAGTAGTTTAAATTACGAAAAGTATTCATGTCTATGCTTGCTAAGTTTTGGAATTTCATTTCTTAATTCCATATCCTTGCAAACTTTTACGTAAACGCCTTTATTTCAATAGAGAAACATTTCAATGAAATTTAATTTAACTCATCGCATTCTGGTGATAAAAAAACACCAAACCTTCTGCCGATCTTAAGTGTGTGCAAATTGCTGGCGGCTCTGGCTGAGGCCGACGCGTATAGTCGCCGGCTAAATCGCCACACGGAACTTCATGCTTTCGCGTTTTCTTCTTCGCGTATTTTCTGCCTGTGAAATCAATGCTTAGGTTTTCCCCTACCTTTTATCATTGGGGATATATATATTATTCCTTAATTCCTTTATTATTGCAAATGATCTACCAGAAATTCTTAGTAGGATTGATATCCTCGAATTTTAGGATTTTTATGTTTTTCTTACTGCTTTCAAAAGTGCAGTCACTTGATATTTTCACCATTTTCCGTAGATCTCGTGTTTACTTGCCCGTAGTCTCTGTAAGGAATCAATTTAAACAATTTAAACAATTTAAACAATTTAAACAATTTATTTACCACAGGAGATACAGAGGTAGGTGATACAGAGGTAGAGTTTTACTTAAGTCTAGTACAATGGTCAAATTTGAGTATAGCTACCTGTGGGCCCGAATAAGTTCAGCGACTTCTAGGGCATCCTACCATCACGCTATTCTAGGGTGTACAAAAGTTTAACCTAGTTCACTTAACCTAGTTTCGCATTAGACTGATCATTGAGATGATTAACTCGATATTTTACAAGTCGGCTATATTTAACAGTATGTTCGATAAAACGATTCAAGAGCAGAGAGAAGATTGGTTATGGTACACAAGGCAAGTTACATTATGACATTATCATTAGTTACATGTAGGAGGCAAGATTTCGACACGGTGATCTTACACCACTAGTATTCTGATAGGAAGTGAGACTCAAGATGTCTTTTGAATACTTTGTACGAATTACATTCACGGATCTCTGCAGGTATAGAGTTCCAAGTTTTGGTTCCAACGAAGAGAATACTGTGTTGCGACTTGGCCTTTGAATAATAAGGAAGCATGAATTTACTTCTATTTCGGGTTAAATGGTCGTGATGACCAGTTTGCGCAGTCAATAATTGTCTTAGGCTATTGTCGCCATCATTTCTTAATGTTTTGTAAATGAAATTTCAGATGGAGATTTTGTATAGATCCGAAAGTTTAAGTATTTGTAAATTTTTGAAAGAATCATTTGTGTGAGCATTATATTCTAGGTTCTTTACCGCTCTGACAGCCCTTTTCTGCAGAGTAAAAATTTTGTTGGTTTTATTTTTATCAGTTCCGTGCCATGCTTCTATTCCGTATTGCAAGTATGGAGAAATGAGCGTTCGGTAGAGCATTTGTAAAGCTGTTTCAGGCAGAAAATTTTTAACTTTATTTAGGATTCCGATGGATTTTGATAATTTAGAACTAATATGAGTGATGTGCTCTTTGAAGGTCAGATGTTTATCTATTATGATGCCCAGAAACTTACATGAGTTGGTTTCTTCGATTTCACCTTCGCCAATTTTAATGCATGGGAGAGATACATCTTTCTTGTATGAGAAAGTAATATAATTTGTTTTATCGATATTTAGGCTTATTTTATTAGCTTTGAGCCACGATGAAACCTTGTGAAGTTCAGTATTTATACTCTCCACAATCATAGCAGGATTTTGGTTCGGAAGGACCGCAGAAAGCGTACTGTCATCGGCAAAAAGTATGAATTTGAAGAATGATGTAGATTTTACAATATCATTGATAAAAAAATCACGATCCTTATTCTTGGAAATTCTTAAACCTAATACTCAGATTTTTAAAGCCAGAGGCATTAGTGATTAAACAATTTATTTATTGATTAAAATCTGTCAACCAAAAATCTGTCCTATCTCTTTTGAGTTTGCCAAAAGTGAGAATCCTAAAGTAGCTGGAGTCGAACCTGTAGGAGTTTCTCGGATTTCTCCGTGTGGGAAGAGTTGTCATTATATGTTGGATTGTCAGTGGTGGAATGTCTTGATGTCTCTCCTGGAACGTTTCATCCAGCATCTTGGACTCCTGTGCAGGACCTCTACATCATCGCCATACACGCAACACTCACAAAATTGAATCTCCCTGGGTTTCTCCTGAGTGCCATGCTAAATGCTATTCTCACATAAGCAGTAATTTTACTTGCTCCCGTTAACGTGCTAATGTGTTAATGCGTCAACTTGCTTCTGCTCACATGAGCCGGATTTAACTTGCACACTCAACCTCACCTTATGTTGAGTCATTAGTTCTACCTGAACTAATTCACTGACCTGCGCTCAATCATCTCAAATTGCCAAACTCAAATTCCCAAATACAACTCACTCACCCTGCTTACTCCATCGCGTGCCGGCCTTCGTCAACGCCAGACTGGTCCTCCGGCACGGATTGCCCACCTAGACAAGCTCTCCGAGATCAAGATCCAAGCCAGTTTTCCTGGTTTCCTCTTCCAATAAACTCCACCTCAAAACGAGCTGAGTCCATAACCGCTTTTCATTATCCCTCTCATAATTTTCCCAGAGCATTTCGAGAATTGATCGAGTTTTTCTTGGCCGTTCAAATTAATATTTACATTCAACCACCCAACGGCGAGAAAACCCGACACTGGTGCATTGGCCGGGAAACACTCGTAAAATAAAAACTAAACTCGAGGTGTTTGAGAGATTGTGAGAGGATAATGTTGGCGTATCATTGTAGTGATAAGTTTTCCCATTTCGTGGTAGTTTGAGAAATTTCCTGTGGGTTTGTCCGTGCTAATATCTCTCTGAGCAGCTCTAACAAATTTTTTTTTCAGCGTCAGCGCTATCCTGTCCTTGTTTGTTTGTTTTATGTGCCTCAGTAGGTAGGGAAAATATTTTTTTTTCCTATTTCCGTGCTTACGTGCATTCTGACTACCGTAAAAATTCGCGTTTCCATTCTCCATTTTCCCTCCGTTTTCTTCAACGCTATTGATTGATTGAGTAGGTAGAAAAATAATTTTTTTTCTCACCTGCTTTATTTTCGTGCCTACGCAAATTGCCGCATACCGCAAAAATTTTTCTCGTTTCCAATTTCATATTTCCTTCCTTCTGTTTCAACTTAATTTGAATGATTGAGTAGGTAACGAATTAACGCAACCCCTTTGTTACTTAATCCCAAGTCTTAGGCACTGATATCATTAATTGCGCATCCCCAAAAGAGATTGCTAGCATGCCTGACTCAGATAATGAAGATCGAGCCCACACACATCCCATTAGGCTCCCTTCCTTTATTCCGGAGGACGCTCACACCTGGTTCCAACAGTGTGAAGCAGTATTTAGGTATCATAAAATAGGTAGTGAGATAGACAAATTCTATGCTCTTGTGAGCGCCGCGCCCACAAAACTATTGAATAACTCTAACGACATCTTAGAAAACCCTCCAGATCATAATCCTTACGGAATCTTGAAAGGCAAAATCTTGGCAAGGCTTCAGATGTCCGATGCGGACAAATTCCGAAGTCTTGTAGATGCCTCAGCAATTCCATCTGTCTCTGTTTCTTTTTCTCCCTCTTCGCTAGTTAAAGAGTTACGGAAACTCGCTACGGGAGTTGCCGTAGCTGAGGGATTTCTGAAGGAAGTTTTCATGACCAAGCTGTCACCTGACGTGCGTCCATTTCTATCGCTAGCAGGGCCCGAGCAAACGTTAGAGAAATTAGCGGAAGCCGCAGAGACGGTGATCCGAAATATTAATTTGCCACGAGAACCACAAGTTGCTTCCTTGAATGTAGGAGCTACAAATTTTAGCCCGCCATGTACGGCGCAAAACCAATCCTCCGCCACCATAGATAAGATGCAGCAGGACATCGCTGAAATAAAGCAAGCTCTCCAAAATTTCCAAATAGGTCAAAGTGTGGCTCACATTCAGCAAGGCCCAGGGAGATTCCAAAGCCACCAAAATGCCTACGACTATCCCTATGACTATCACTCAAACTATCCTTCTCCTCCTCCTCAACGCTTTGATAGGGGTAGATCTTTTGATAGGTCGAATCAAGACCGCCGCTTCAGGTCGCGCTCTCGTGATGCTGGTAGCAATTTATGCTGGTACCACATGAAATTTGGTGACCAAGCTCGCAAATGTGCCTCTAGATACTGTCCTCGTTATACCGAAATGACTTCGGGAAACGCCAACAGCGACGCATAGTAGCGAGTACTGCGTTGCCTCATTCCCAGACTACTCGCCTCTTGACCATTCACGATCCCGTCACCAAGTATCGATTTTTAATCGACACTGGCTCCAGCGTGTCAATTATCCCAGCCACGGCAAAAGATAAAAATAACCCATTGTTGGCGACATTACGCGCCGCAAACGGCACGCCAATACCTTGCTACGGTGAAAGAAATTTAGAGTGCGGTCTGGGATTGAGGAGAAAATTAACATTTACTTTCTTGATAGCTGAAGTCCAAGAGCCCATAATAGGTGCTGATTTTCTAGCCAAGTTTGGCATAATTGTAGATATTAAGAACCGTAGGATTAGGGACGAGGAGACACAGATCTCAATTCCCGCTTGTAGCATAACTAGAGCTAATGTCTTGCATTCCTTCTCTATCGCTTTCAAACACGAGTGCATGTTTGAGCAAGTGCTCGCAGATTACCCTGCACTAACAAATTCAAACTTAGTCTCTACAAAAATGCAAACCAGCACAAAGCACTTCATAGAAACTACGGGACCGCCCGTCTATTCCCGAGCAAGGCGATTACCGCCCGATCGATTGGCTCTAGCCAAGAAAGAATTCGCTAGGCTGCTCGAAAATGGCATCATCCGCACCTCCAAAAGTCCTTGGGCTAGCCCTCTTTTGCTAGTACCCAAGGCTAACGGTGAATTCAGACCGTGCGGGGATTTCCGCAGGTTGAACGCCGTTACTTTACCTGATCGATATCCTATTCCGTACCTTCACGATTTCAGTGCAAATTTAGAGGGAGCACAAATTTTCTCTAAGATAGACCTGCAGTCTGCCTTTCATCAAATTCCCTTGGATGAGTCTGCGATTCCTAAGACCGCGGTAATCACTCCGTTTGGTCTCTTTGAATTCCTAAAAATGCCTTACGGCTTGAGGAACGCTCCTCAGACGTTCCAAAGGCACATGGCTGAAATTTTCTCTGATCTCAATTTCGCCTATGTCTATCTAGACGACATCCTTGTGGCGTCCACAACCCCGGAGTTGCACAAAGACCATCTTAGGGTCGTTTTTCAAAGATTGTCCGACAATGGACTCCTCGTAAATCCTGCAAAATGTGAGCTCGGAAAGCCATCACTGATTTACTTAGGTCATGAAATCTCTAGCCTAGGTCTAAAACCTTTGCCTTCCAAAGTAGAAGTGATCAAAAACTTTCCTCTTCCACAGACCCAGAAGGAACTAAGAAGGTTCCTAGGTTCTGTTAACTTCTACCATCGTTTCATACGCAACTGTGCTCAAACTTTAGCGCCCTTGTCTGACCTCCTCGAACCGAAACGAAAAGGCAAATCTATTGAGGTAAAATGGACGGAAGAAGCGCGCAAAGCTTTTGATACAATCAAACACAAGTTAGCTTCCGCGACTGAACTATCCTACCCTATTGCTAATGCTGATTTCAGCCTCGTTGTTGACGCATCCAGTACCGCCGTAGGTGCTGTGTTGCAACAACAAGTGGGTACTAATATCTCTCCTCTTGCCTTTTTTTCCAAAAAGCTGTCGCCCACTGAGCGTGGTTATAGCGCGTTCGGTAGGGAACTTCTTGCTATCTACCTATCTGTGAGACACTTTCGCTATGCTCTAGAGGCGAGGGAGTTTGTGATCTACACAGATCACAAACCTTTGACCTCAGCGATCAAAATGCCTTCTGAAAGACATTCCCCTAGGGAAGCTCGACACTTGTCGTTTATAAGTCAGTTTACCACTGACATCCGTTACATTAAGGGACTAGACAATACCGTTGCTGATTGTCTTTCCAGAATCAATACTGTCCAAACCGGTGGTGAAATCACATTTGGCAATATTTGTAATGCTCAGAAGGAGGATCCTGAACTTCAGGACCTTCTCAAACCTTCTAACACTTCCCCTCCAAAACTAACCTTGGTTGACGGCGTGTACCGTGATGCCGAGCGACCTTCTCGTTTGTACCTTCCTGCGACGCTCCGCAGAGTAGCTGTCCTACACTACCATTCCTTCTCTCATCCCGGTATTAACCGTACGGTGCGTTTGATTTCTGATCGTTTCGTCTGGCCAGCGATGCGTAAGGAGGTCAAGCAAATTGTGCAAAATTGCCATGCGTGTCAGAGTAGTAAGGTGGTGAGACATAATCGTGCGGCGCTGCAGAGTTGTGCATTCACAGGTCACAAGTTTGACTCTGTACACCTAGATTTGGTGGGTCCCTTGCCCGTATCGCGCGGTTATTCTTATTTGTTGACCATCATCGATAGGTTCACGCGTTGGGTTGAGGCTGTCCCTCTTCCTGATACACAAACTGAGACTGTAGCGCGCGCGTTCTTGTCTACTTGGATCTCTAGATTTGGGGTTCCCCTAAGTGTCACACATGACCGGGGATCACAATTCACCTCCAAATTCTGGAGTGAGCTTAGGTCCGCTTTAGGGTGTGCAAATACATCAACTACAGCGTATCATCCGCAGTCAAATGGACTTATTGAGAGAGTCCACAGAGACCTCAAGGCTGCCTTGCGCTGCCTTAATTGCAGTCACGATTGGACTGATAGACTTCCAGTAGTACTACTTAGCATCCGAAATTTACACAGACAAGATCAGCAGTGCACAGCGGCTGAAATGTTGTACGGGAGAACGCTTCGCCTCCCCGGCGACATTGTTGACCCAAAACCTTTGCCTGAATTTTCATCCGCTGACCGTTCCGCTTATGTAACCTGCCTAAAAGATTGCATGCGTCAGATCAAGTATGTGGCTCCACGAATGCCTCAGACTCAGGACAAACTAGACTCTGCCCTGCAAGACTGCACACATGTGTATGTCCGAAATGATGCTATAAAACCTACACTCACGCGCCCTTATGATGGCCCATTCAAAGTACTTAAACGCAAGCAAAAATATTTCATCATCGAACGATTCGGTTCACACGACCCTGTGAGCATTGATCGATTAAAAGTCGCATACACTTCTGATCATAGTGTAACTCATAACTCATCCTCCTCTCCGCAGATTTCTCCTTCCACTGAGACTCGATCATATCTACCATCTCAGCTTCCTCAGTTGGCTGCCTTGTTGCCTAGTCAACTTTAGTGTAACCCTTTCTACGTGTCTGTACATTCAAACCCTATCTCTAACCCTGTCGTAGATTCTAACTCTAGTCCTCTTACTGACACAGCGACAAGTCTGGAGAGACCAGACGAGCCCGCTGCAGTAACTCCTGTACCTAGGACTCTTGCCGATCTAAACTTGCAGACCCGTTTGGTGAAACTTCCCCGCTCAGTATCATTTGCCAATTGCCGAACTCGGCAGGGTCGTGTAGTTCGCCCTCCTTCCCGCTACAGATGATTGCAGCGGGTGGACCTTTCGGTCTGCGCCTTGGGGGGTAATGTAGCATACCGCTACATAAGCGTAAAAATTATAAATTTGCCATTCATACTTAAATAAATTAATTAGTAGCATTAAAAATCTTACTCTAATTTATTATTAATTATTTTCTACTTCTAATTCGTAATCATTGAAGTTTTTGTGTAAATGCATGAAATAATAAAAATAACACTTGACATTTTTCGAGAGAGAAGCCCTCTGGTGGCAACACTGCGCAGTTGCGCGTCCTTTCTTTCAAAGCCACTCTTACTTTGGCGTCCTACTTTGGCAGTGTTACAGCAAATTCTCGTGAGTTTTAAATGTGTTAGAAAATTATCGTGTTCCTTTTCGTCGTGTCAGTGAGTATTAATAAGTGACAGTGCAGTGTTATTAAGTTACGTAGTTATGCGTGGGAATATTGATGTAGCATGTGTCTCATTCAGTGTTTTGTTTGTCTTTTCTCAACGTGACTTAGCGTAAAGATATTGCGCCAGATGTGCATTGCATTTCCGTGTCATGATTTTATTATCAAAGCATAATCATGCTCGTTCCTTTTTCTTTTCGATAATCTACTAATCTACGATAATCTCTGCTTGAAATGAACGCGGCAAAAATTACCGGCGTTCGTTCGATAGCGTCTTTGTGTAATGGCGGAACCTCACACCGCCGTCTCTTGTCACTACTCTGTGATTATAAATACTATAGGCATGTGTATAGTAGCATTTATTCTTTTTTTACAAACCGACTGGCAGTAGTTTAAATTACGAAAAGTATTCATGTCTATGCTTGCTAAGTTTTGGAATTTCATTTCTTAATTCCATATCCTTGCAAACTTTTACGTAAACGCCTTTATTTCAATAGAGAAACATTTCAATGAAATTTAATTTAACTCATCGCATTCTGGTGATGAAAAACACCCAACCTTCTGCCGATCTTAAGTGTGTGCAAATTGCTGGCGGCTCTGGCTGAGGCCGACGCGTATAGTCGCCGGCTAAATCGCCACACGGAACTTCATGCTTTCGCGTTTTCTTCTTCGCGTATTTTCTGCCTGTGAAATCAATGCTTAGGTTTTCCCCTACCTTTTATCATTGGGGATATATATATTATTCCTTAATTCCTTTATTATTGCAAATGATCTACCAGAAATTCTTAGTAGGATTGATATCCTCGAATTTTAGGATTTTTATGTTTTTCTTACTGCTTTCAAAAGTGCAGTCACTTGATATTTTCACCATTTTCCGTAGATCTCGTGTTTACTTGCCCGTAGTCTCTGTAAGGAATCACGATCCTTATTCTTGGAAATTCTTAAACCTAATACTCAGATTTTTAAAGCCAGAGGCATTAGTGATTAAACAATTTATTTATTGATTAAAATCTGTCAACCAAAAATCTGTCCTATCTCTTTTGAGTTTGCCAAAAGTGAGAATCCTAAAGTAGCTGGAGTCGAACCTGTAGGAGTTTCTCGGATTTCTCCGTGTGGGAAGAGTTGTCATTATATGTTGGATTGTCAGTGGTGGAATGTCTTGATGTCTCTCCTGGAACGTTTCATCCAGCATCTTGGACTCCTGTGCAGGACCTCTACATCATCGCCATACACGCAACACTCACAAAATTGAATCTCCCTGGGTTTCTCCTGAGTGCCATGCTAAATGCTATTCTCACATAAGCAGTAATTTTACTTGCTCCCGTTAACGTGCTAATGTGTTAATGCGTCAACTTGCTTCTGCTCACATGAGCCGGATTTAACTTGCACACTCAACCTCACCTTATGTTGAGTCATTAGTTCTACCTGAACTAATTCACTGACCTGCGCTCAATCATCTCAAATTGCCAAACTCAAATTCCCAAATACAACTCACTCACCCTGCTTACTCCATCGCGTGCCGGCCTTCGTCAACGCCAGACTGGTCCTCCAGCACGGATTGCCCACCTAGACAAGCTCTCCGAGATCAAGATCCAAGCCAGTTTTCCTGGTTTCCTCTTCCAATAAACTCCACCTCAAAACGAGCTGAGTCCATAACCGCTTTTCATTATCCCTCTCATAATTTTCCCAGAGCATTTCGAGAATTGATCGAGTTTTTCTTGGCCGTTCAAATTAATATTTACATTCAACCACCCAACGGCGAGAAAACCCGACAGGTTTGAATTCTTTGATAAAGGCGGGTCACCAGCGCGTGGGAATGCGCATTGATTTTCTTTGGTTTGCAAGACTCAGAAGGAGTTAAGGATGGGGTTCGGACGCAATATTTCTGGCGTCTATTAATCAAAATCAAACACTAGAATTTTACCTCGGACTGGACCAATCAGAAGGACAAAGAAATATGGTTTTAATTGTCTGGCCTTTATTGGGTGGCTGGCAGATTGGTCTCTTCAGGATGAGCTGATGTTGAGGTCCGATCTTGAGTAGGAACTGCAACAGGCTCACAGCTGCGTTGGTTATGTGATGAGTGTATTTGTGGAGAGGGTCGTGTGCAAGGTAATCCCAATGGATAGAGACGGCAAATAGCGTCACTGATAAATGAGGACGGTAAAGCTCTATTCCCCCAGTTTTGATTGAATATTGACTTGTTGGTTAAGCAGCAGTTGAATTAGCTGCAACCCAAGGTCTCAATTCGGAGTGAGGTTGATGGGGAATGCGGTAACTGCATTTACCGTCCAGTAATTGAGCGATAAGAACAAGGAGAAGGAGGCAGTTCTTTTTGATATCTGCCAAGTCTGGCTACCGGTTTAATTTACCCCCTTAATAAGAGTGGCAAGGTAGATGACGTGACAGTGGGGTGTAAAGTGTCTCGTGGATTCCTGTACGGGACACAAGGCTGGGTGAGAATGCACACGGTGTTTTTAAGGAAACCACATATCAACACAAGCTATGCTGCAAACAATCTGGCATTAACATGCCGCCTCAAAGCGAGGAGTCTCTTCGAAAAACGACCCCCACCAGCACTCTGGCGCCGGAGTGCAAGCGGGGATCAACTTCGGAGCACTGACAATTTGCTCGGATCCAGATATTAATCTTAATATTTCTAACGGCATGAAGCTAAAACCCTATACTAGTAATTCACACAGGCAAAACTTTGCCTGGCAAAACTAAGAAGGCATAAGCAGTGACAACTGAGTATAATGTCTCAATTAATTAATAGCTAATGGTAAAAATATCTACAGCATCTGCTAATGCAAATTAATAAGGAATTTCTAAACAATACAAATGAAGAGGGGAAACCTCTATATAAGAAGTTCCGGAGTAAGATTACAACTATCTCAGCTTAGCACCAGGAAAAATGTTTCCCCAGTTTCATAACTGAAGTAATAATAACTAGTTTGAGTTTTACGTGGAATAAATTAAGTGTTATTCACGCTAGGAATCAATGTAAAATGACTAGAAATATAAAATTACCATCTAACTAACCCAAAAAAACATCACTAATATTTAAATATACAATACTGATTCTATTAGGAAAAACTTGTTAATTGTAATTAGGTATTTATAAGGATAGTACTGAACAGCCATCATAACAAAGATTCACTCAAAAATTGGTTAAGAATGGGTTTTAATGTTGACTGTAAAAAACTAAAACATTGTAATTATATCAAACCCTACTTAATTGAAAATACAGCTGTGACAACAAAACTTATAATTGATGCAATGCCTAACTTCATTAAGAAAGGTACAGCTGTAGATATAAAAAAATGATAATTGATGCTTCACAACCTAACTTGATTAAGAAAAATACAGCTGTGGAAATTACAATAAATTATGAGTGCTTCAAAACCTAACTTGATTAAAATACAACACTTGAGAACACAAAGATTATTCAGCAGTGTCAAAAGTTAATTGAATTATAATGCTAACTGAACTGGTAAAAATACCAGTGCGAATCCGTCAAAATAACAAATTCCAATTGGGATCTGATGCTAAAGTGAATATGCAAGTTTGCACGGCTATATTACTTCAGGGGAACACAATGACAAAATGGCGCAGTGCTTAAGCACAACAAAGGAGACGATCCTAAGTTGCTCAACTTTTTAAGCTATCGGAATACACTCAGGCACATGAAACACTTCTTGGGGCAACACAATTATAAAGGAGACGGCGTAATATGTACTAACAAATAAGCTGTAATTCACAGAATTTAACAAGAATATAGTCTCACCAGTCGCTGTAAAAACCAGAACCTAAACACAAGGGAGTTATAGTAAGAGTGCGTTACGATTCAAAATGGCTAAGCAGTGTTGCCAAGCGCAGTTACGAAAGTGACGGGCGTAGGTACACAAACGGAAAATATTTACGAGACACATTTTTGGTAAAAATTTGGGTTTTGACGAATAAATTCGGTCTTGTAATTTTATGAAAATCATTACTCTGATATAACTAAATTTTAGAATGTTCGTTTTAACGTTTTTATAAATTCGAGTGAAATGAGTCCCAAAAGTTCACTACAAATCTATCTTCTGTTTCATGTATGAAACCTGTAAGCTTGGAAAATAGTTCGAATTCTACGTCTTCATTGAGCACTGAAAATATTCTTTGCCTCTTTTTTTCCCAATCTACTACGTTCCATTGTGCACTTCAGTTCTGAACACACACACATATTTATGATTAAAACACTTTGTAGGTCGCTTTTGCACTGCATTTTGCGTCGATTATCTTTCAATATGAAGTGCTGTGGATAATATTCGATTTCTTTGGAGGTAATGAAAACAAATGCTCATTGCTGGCTTTATTAGAACACAATTCACTTGAACATTCTAATCAGTAGGTTTATCTCGATTTGATTGACTGATTGGTATGCCTTTATTAATTGCCCATTAATTACTGTTCAATGAGACGTTTGTGGTTGTAGATTGCAAGCAACGTTGTCTACCGTCATTGATTGCAAGCAACGGTGTCTGCCGCCGTTGATTGCAAGCAACAGTATCTACCACTGATTGCAAGCAACGACGTCTATTAGCAATTGTCTATTTCAATTTGTTATCAAAAACGCATGTTACTGACCACATAAAAACCCCTAGAGTGAGTGCAGTGAGGCAGTGAGGACGTCTGTGTCTTTGCTCTGAAACAAAGTGCCCAACTGGTTAATGATCATGGATTTCTAACCAAAAAAGAGTGCCCACTCAGACCATGAGGATCCAAGAATAAATTTTATCTAACCAAATTAAAAAAAAACCGAACAAAAAGTGTGATATTCCATCAAAACAAGCACTCAACCCTTGCTTCTTTTTGAGAGTGTCTCCCTTCTCACAAGATGGCGACAAGCCCAACCAAGGACAACAAAAGCGAGGGTACGCTGGAGCTTGACTATCCAGACGTACGAGGCCTGCCAAAACATAGTAAGCAAGTAGTTTCCATCCTAATTGATCTCTTCAAATCAGTAATGAAGAAATTTCAAAGCGAAATTAGTGACTTGAAAACGATGATTGAAACACTGACGAAGAAGGAATCAAACCAAAATGCAAGGATTGAAGAACAAGATAAGAAGATAAATAACATAGTCTCTCGTCTAGAGCGACTCGAAAGGAAAGAAGAACGTGAAGAATTGGAAAACAAAAAACGCACTTTGGTTATATCAGGTGAACTGCCGCAATCACGTCCTGAAGAAAATTGCATAGAAACGGTGTGCCAGCTCCTGAAGGACCAACTCAAAATCAACCTGAGTAACTCTGACATCACCACAGCGAGTAGATTGGGAAAAAAACTCCACCCGGAAACGTCGATAGAAGAAACATTTATTTTGAGCTACGACAATACGAAAAGAAGCAAGAAATTCTGACAGCCTGCCGTGTGACCAAACCGGAACAACTCTACGTGAATGAATACTTAGTACCTTCTCGAGCAAGTATAATGTACACTCTGAGATTGGCCAAACGAAAATTTCCGGAACAAATAGGACCCGCAAGAAGTTTGGATGGAATATCAACGTCTTCACTCCACCCAGGTGTCTGAAATGGGTACCGGTCTCGACCGGGGGAAAGCGTCATGGCATCCTGGCGTTAGTTATAAGGCATTTGAAAATCCAATGTACAAGGTGATGTGTATCAGGCTTGATTGGAAATAAAGCATCCGTAGATGCCTTCATTATTATTATTCTTCTCTCCAAAGATAACTGGACAAGTAACTCAGAGACCTCTAACCATCAATACACCTGAAGAACTAGACAAGTACTTGTTGCAACATGTCGGCAAGTCCTCAGAGGAAATTATTCGTGATTAGTATTTTTTTGGACTGACGTATTGAGTTTAATATAATTTTGATATCTCTCCACATGTTTTCTTCTTGATTTTTGATTGAATTACCTTTACCTCTTCAAGGCATCCACGTCGACCTTGCAGCATTGTTTTGCTGCTTACTAAATTGTTTTTCAATTTCTTTCTTTTCTCCTTTTTATCGAATGCTCATACCGAACTTGCTGCTCAGACATAACTCATGTATGTGTTTCGAAATCTGGAAACAATTTAGATAGTGAAGATTTTTGAATTCCATAAATAACTTCACTGTCACTTCGTTTTTAAATCCATTTCGTCCTTGCTACATCTTATAAGTGTTATATGCGGATACCACTGGTACGACAGCCTTGTAACTACATTATTTGCCATTTATGATCCCTAATGTTCCTGCTCATGGACTGAATTTGCGCTCTCCTTATGAAATCATACTAGGTTTTAGACAATTTAGACTAATAATCTCTGTGTGTTTTTAGTTTTTCTTTTTTTAATTTAATTATAAGTAGGAATGTCCTTATTTTTACCTTGATCCTGTAGTTTGTATAATTTTTATTTTTACGTTACATTTTACTTACTGTCTCTTAATTCTAATGACTGACCATGTTGATATATTCGACAATATTGATCCAGATCTCAATCATTTGAATAGACTGCACTCAAACCTAAATGAAACTGGAAACTGTAAATACCTAAATATTAAAAAATTCAATGAATCGATGAGGAAGACCTGTAACGATTTTTCTCTATTATGTTGGAACTGTAGATCCATTTATCCGAAAATAGATGAAATATCTTGTACTATCACTGAGCTAAACAGCAATTTTGATGTTCTCAGTTTCACCGAAAGTTGGCTGGACGACTCATCTAAACACCTGATTCAAATTCATAACTATTATAGCCATCATTCACTCCGTAGTAACAAACGTGGTGGTGGCATTAGTGTGTACACATCTAAACGTATATCTTCGAAAGTCATTTTAAGTGCAACTATGAATCGTGAACATATTGAGACTTTATTTATAGAACTAACGAAAAATGATAAACGGATTATGCTCGGGACAGTATATAGGCCCCCAACAGCTTGTAATGTCTCTTTCCTGAACGAGCTTCAAAGCATAATATCTCAGTTCAACAAGTCTCTATATAATGACATAATAATCTGCGGGGATTTCAACTACGATCTTCTACAAGATGATAGCTGTGAGCAAATCTCAAACTTCATAAATGTTTTTCAGTCTAGCTCCTTCCTTCCAATCATCACGAAACCTACACGTGTTGCTTCTGAATCGGCTACGTTACTCGATAATATTTTTATGTAAGATCCAACTGATTTTCTTACCGGAATAATAATTTCTGACTTATCTGACCATTTCCCGGTGTTTCTCATCAAGAAAAATGTCTACAGTCCTTGTACCAGCCCACAGGCTGATACTTGTTCATTTCGTTGTGTAAACGAAAACAACTTGGGAACAATGCGAACTGTTCTAGAAGAATTAATGCCATCATTAGACATCTATGAACAGGACAATAATGCGATTAACATTGATGAAGCAATACTAAATTTAACTGAAATTATAACGACCGCATATAACCAGTGTTGTCCAATAATCACCCGCACAATTACGCCGAAAAATAGACAAAAGCCCTGGATTACCGAAGATATCGTGATCAATATAAAGAAACGTCAAGCGTCCCTAGCCTTACTATACGAAGGGCGAATATCTAAAGTAACGTATAACAGATTCAGGAATCATGTGACAAATCAAATACGAACCTCAAAACGAGACTACTTCACGCGCAAATTTACTGAATACAAAACTGATATTAAAAAAAACTTGGCGCCTACTTAATTCATGCTATAAACCGAATAATAACACTACGAAAACAATTGAGTCCGTCGTTCACGAAAATGTAAAATACCACGAGAAAAAAGATATTGCAACTGTGTTTAACAACTTTTTTGTAAACATAGGAAAAAATGTAGCCGATAGTGTCTTCAGTGAACCCAGAGACCACTTGCAATACATGGACCATGTCCGTGAACCTAACTCTTTCTTTTTCACGCCAACTAATCCTTCCGATGTAATTACGTGCATAAGCAACTTGAAAAATAAATCAAGTGGATTGAAAAATTTTTCGGCTAAAGTTCTCAAGGCAATAGCTGATATAATAGCACCGTGCATATCTTATATTATCAACCAATCCCTTTCTCAAGGTATCTTCCCCAACTCTTTCAAAATTGCGAGAGTCACCCCTATTTTTAAAAATGGTGATAAAAACTGCATTAACAATTATAGACCTATCTCTGTACTACCAATTATTAGCAAAATATTCGAGAAAATTGTGTATAAAAAAGTGTATTCGTATTTTGAACAAAAATCTTTCCTCTACGACAAACAATACGGTTTTCGTTCTAAGAAATCTACGACACAAGCTGTATTAAATCATTTGCAATACCTTTATTCTAATATAGATGAAAGAAAGCTTGTTTTCTCCGTATTTCTTGACTTTTGAAAAGCATTCGATTGTGTGGACCATAACGTATTTCTCTCGAAACTACATTGTTATGGCATTCGAGGGGCTGCCCATGATTGGTTCAGATCATACTTAGCAAATCGGAAACAATACATTGTCATTGACGACGCAAAATCAGACCCACAGACAATTAGCCATGGAGTTCCACAAGGATCTGTCCTTGGGCCTCTCCTATTTCTAATTTTTATCAATGATATCATTAAATCTACATCATTCTTCAAATTCATACATTTTGCAGATGACAGTACCCTTTCTGCGGTCCTTCCAAACCAAAATCCCGCTAGGATGGCAGAGCGTATAAATAATGAACTTCATAAGGTTTCATTGTGGCTTAAAGCTAATAAAATAAGCCTTAATATCGATAAACCAAAATATATTACATTCTCATAAAAGAAAAATATATCTCTCCCACGCATTCAAATTGGCGAAGGGGAAATCGAAGAAACCAACTCAAGTAAATTCCTGGGCATCATAATAGACAAACATCTAACCTTTAAAGAGCACATCGCTCATATTAGTTCTAAATTATCAAAATCTATCGGAATCCTAAATAAAGTTGAAAATTTCCTGCCTGAAACAGCCTTACAAATGCTCTACCGAACGCTCATTTTACCATACTTGCGATACGGAATAGAAGCATGGCACGGAACTGATAAAAAAAAACCAACAAAATTTTTACCCTGCAAAAAAGAGCCATAAGAGCGGTAAAGAATCTAGAATATAATGCTCACACAAATGACTCATTCAAAAATTTACGAATACTTAAGCTCTCGGATCTCTACAAAATCTCCATTCGCAATTTCATTTACAAAACATTAACAAATGATGGCGACAATAGCCTAAAACAACTATTAACTACGCAAACTGGTCATCACGACCATTTAACCCGAAATAGAAGTAAATTCATGCTTCCTTATTACTCAAAGGCTCGGTCACAACACAGTATCCTCTTCGTTGGAACTAAAACTTGGAAAGTAATTCCCTCCGTGAAAGTAATTCTTATAAGGTATTCAAAAAAAATCTTGAGTCTCACTTCCTATCAGATTACTAGTCGTGTAAGATCACTGAGTCAAACCTTGTCCCCTACATAACCGGTCCTAATAATGTAACTTGCCTTAGTTAATTTTGCCGATCTTCAGTCTGTTCTTGAATCGTTTGTCGAATATACTGTTAAATCTAGTCCATATGAACTATATTGTGAAATGAAGTATCTAATTTCGAGTTAATTATCTCATTGATCAGTCTAATGCGTCTCTAGTTTAAGTGAATTAGGTTAAACATTATTGTACTCCTAAGACTAACCTTGATGGTAGGATGCCCTAGAAGTCACTGAACTTATTCGGGCCCACAGGTAGCTATACTCAAATTTGACCATTGTACTAGACTTACGAAGCATTCTATCTCTATATCACCTGTGGTAAATAAATTGTTTAAATTGTTTAAATTCTTTATTCAGTGGAACAATACTGAAGCCGTGCGTTCAGCCTCACGGCCTCTGCTGCTCACATACTGTTGCGAGATGGTGCAGGTAACATATTGTATCTGGGATTCAGTTGAGTCTGAAACTTAAAACCTACCAAGTAAAGTAAATAAACGATTAAAAAATGATGCCTGCTAGGTTACAATTGAGCATACCGCGATTAACGCAGAAAATTTTCTATTTTATCGACACTGCGCACGAAAATTATTTCGAAAGTTCATCGAAAGTTCATCAGTAAATTTTTCAAAAGTTTATTTCGAAAGTTCATCAGTAAAAGAAAATATAGGTATATGGGTATATACCAAGCCTTTTCCTCTTTTCAAGTAGAGGGTGGCTAGCATCATTTACATGATACTTTACAGGGAATGTACATGATAGGGGTTCCCCAGGCCCCTAGTCACGCCCGAGCTTTAGGCCTCATTTTTCTCTCGTTTAGTGCTCAGGTAACATTCCTTGAGGACAGTAACCATACTGCAGGCAACGACCCTGATTTGCCGCATCAGCGTTTTTCACGCCAACTGCCACTCTCAGGGATCGAACCTGGGCATGAAGCATAGAACGCAAGCGCTCTATACACTCGGCCACTGCGAGGCCTAAAATATATAAAAAAATATAAATAGCAAAGATATAAAAGAAAATAAGAAAATATAAATAGCATATACCACGTATCTAATATAACAACGTGTAAACTGTTGTTTGATATTAAAGGAACAAAACACGTGTATAATTCTTAAACATCAGAGATGCCTCCTACATTTAAGGCATTCTATGACAACTTCTGGATCATTCACCAGCGCTTTTGCTCTGTTCAGGCGCTTTCTAAAAATTTCAGCGCGCCACCACCAGAATAGCTGCGCGTTATCGGAAGATTTCTGTTTTAATCTAACGAAAAACGTATCACGTTGCATGCAAACTCAATTTCCCAATCCTTTCATTGTTCAAAATTTCTTCATGATCAGCAAGATACCTTAACTAACCACCATCAGAGTCAGTGTTGGCACGAAATCTTCGCTCTATTGTCAAAAGGGTTACATGGCATTCTAGATACGTTTCATACTTGTTAAACGCTTTAAATTTTGCATCAAAATTTGAATTAGAGACCATAGTTCCATCGCAGTGGAAACGCGTGGTATTTACACCAGACCAAACGTTCTCTGGAGGTAACAGCAAAAAGAGAAGACAAGTAGAAGTTACAGTAGAGGGAAAAGCTTCAATTCTGAGCTTGTTCTTCACTCACTCACATCCTCTCCTTGTGTTAAAAAGCCTTCAAAACCTGAAGCCAAAACCCGTTCCGTAATGATTGTGGGATCAACAAAGGTATTTATTGCAACGTAAACTGTATAAGTATATTGATACCAATCGGAAAATGCGTTAAAAAAAGGCTCCTTGCTAAACTAGCGTGTGTCAGATTGTCGTCATCCAGCACAGACTTGGTAGCTCATCTAATCTATTTAGTATAACGTAGATAATATGCCTAATTGCAAAGCTCAAGCGAAAGAAAACATGTCAAATAAAAATCACCCTACTTTCACTTATTTAGAACGGTATATATAATAATTAACAGTAACAATAATGTCTGCACTACTCTCAAATAAGCTACTGAAGTAAACTATCAGTCGAGGTAATATTTCCGACCAAAATATAAATACCAAAACCAGCGTGGCTGAATTAGATTGATTTGTTGGAAACAACATAACGCACCTCAACTGCATGTTGGTGCCGTGTCTTGGATGTCAAAATGAACCAAGAATAACTGGTTAAGCCATACATTCAATAAGCATCAAATCCAATTGATAATTTCTATAAAAACGAGAAGTATTTCGTTCCCTGCCGTGCGCAACTCTCCTGAACAGCCATCCTGAGACCTGCACTGGCGCTGCCGGAGAGGCGACGGTGTCACTTCAGATGGAACTGGTCTGCGGGTCTACCCCTATGGTGGGGTTCTCGAAAGTTGATACTGGATTGTTGAACACGGGGTTCATCTGAAATACAAGGAACACATCAACTTACTTTAATAAGAAATTGTGAATTTTGTTTACTTTACACATTAATAGAAAAATGTACTGGTCTAAATGTACTGTCTAATGGTGTGAAATGGTGTGCTCAGCCCGGTCTCGAACGATAGGCCTGAGTGAAGTGTGAAGGGGCCTTGTTCCCTCAGTCTCCCCTCACCGAGCCCGCAACCCCCCCCCTTTTTCCGAGCCCGCACCCCCCCCCTTTCCCGTACACCTGCCTCCCGTCTTCTGACCATTCAGAGCATGGCAAATCCTGAACTTTTCCGCTTCAAGCAACCAAAGAAATTACGTTTGTTTTGATCAATTTTTGGTAATGTCAAACCTCTCAGTTTCAGTTTTTGTTCACTTCCTACGTGGCCGAGACGGCAAATGTGCACGAAAGAATTATTGTGTTTCGTACCTATTTTTTGTTACAATAGAGCATGGATGTTGAAAAATTTCTAATGTACACAATCAATTATTGATTCACCAAATTAGCTTACATTATTATCATGTTCTTTTGATGGACAATTTTGGTTAACTAGTGACGTTAAATGTGAGAAGGGTAAAAAACTTCTTCTTTGAAGGAACTTTTACATTTAAAAATTGAAAAAACTTGATCCAGCAACTTTCGGAAATAATTTGCTATGATAAAAATAAAAAAAATAAAAATAAAATAGAAAGTGTACACTGGTAATTTCGCATCTTTTGGGAAAATAACAGTGACCATCATTCGTGAACTATTTCTATGTTACAATAGAGCATGAATGTTGAAAAATCTCTAACGTACACAATCAATTTCTGATTCACCAAATTGCCTTACATTATTATCTTGTTCTTTTGATGGAAATGTTGGTTAACTAGTGACGTAAAATCTGAGAAGGATAAAAACTTTTTTATCTTCGGTTTCTCTCATCTGTTATTGCAAAAAAAAAATCATGTTGAGGGTATATGACGCTTAATTTAGACATTCATTTCACAAAATTGTGTTTCTAATTACTTTTCCTGTAAGAAACTGTCGTTTTATTGAGAAACTTCGGTGAAATAGTGACGTATAACGTGGAAGAGGGAAAACAATTATTTTAAATGTGAAACGTTGTAAAACTGAGAGAGTAAAATGTGAAACCCTGTACATGTCTGACACTATAGACCTTTACGAGGGCTCTGTCATACTATCTGTCATACTTCTGTAATACTAAAATTTTACTATCAGTGAATGTGTTTGCTACCTGTGGAACTGCGAAAGGAAAGAAATAACTTTTGTCTTATTTCTGCTTAAAACAGTGCAATTTAAATACGAAGCTAACAAAGCAGTGCTAGCAACACGAAGGAAATGGTGTGCTCAGCCCAGTCTCGACCTATAGGCCTGTCTGTCTGAAGTGTCCTTGTCCCCTCATTCACCCCTCACCGAACCCGTTCACTCCCCCTCCCTCTTCCCGTACCCCTGCCTCCCGTCTTTCCGACTGTTCAGAGCATGGCAAATCCTGATGAACATTTTCGCTCCAAGCAATCAGAGAAATTACGTTTGATTTGATAAATTTTTGGTAATGTCTAACATCTCAGTGAAGTTTTTGTTCACTTCCTACGTGGCCAAGACGACAAATGTGCACGGAAGAATTATTGTGCTTCGTACCTCCGTTTCCCAACTGACACCGAATAGTTTAAAAACACCGATAGTGTGAAGTGAGCTACCAGTAAGAATAACGGGTGAACGAGAAGTTGAAAAACATTCACAATTGCCAGAGAAAATATGATAAAAAGTGCAACTGACTTTGAACTGACTTTAAATAAAATATGTTCTCATTAAAAGCGACTCATAGAAAAAAAAAATCGCGACTCATGTCGGAGACTGACCTGGTCGTACAAAATGTAAAATTACGTACAACAAATTTCGAGAAACAGACATCTCGAACTCAGAGCACCACTGAGCGTAACCAACCATCATCATGAAGACGTCATTGTTCACGGCCAGCCGCAACCCTCCCTGTTTCCCCGCCTCCCTCCTCCAGCATTAAAGAGCAACCCCTCTTTCTCTCAGCTGTAAGCCTCAATACTTCGATAAACGGCTTGGATTTACCTCACTTTTCATAAAATACTTGCTGAGCAAGGTAAAATTTTAGCAAATCAGTATCAGCGATATATATACAGAAGCTACTTCGTTCTCAAAATCCAGTCATAGCTATACAATTACAACGCACGATGCATCACTACGAGACTCGTTTCGCAGGCCGGAAAGTGCCGTTCTCTGTACAAATGTTGCCCTACACAACATCCCGAAAAAATGGTTCTCTCAGGGGCAAAAATACGACCTTACCAAGCAAAGTGCCTGCAAGTAGGGGACCTACATCCTCTCACTCACAAGATTCTAATGCTCAAAAGACAGGAGACTTGTTAACAGCTGCCAGTAACCCCGTCAAAGAATGTGTGTCACCTTCCGAAGCAACGTCAGTGAAGACTATGCAACCAATATCGCCGGATGAGGGAAAACATATCTGCCAAACCTCCAGCAATCATTTGAAGGTTCGAAGCAGTGAAGTCTCAGCCGCAGCACCACAACCACCTGCTCCTCATCTGAACAAGCATAACAGCGTGCCAGCTCCCCAGCTCTGCGTCAACAACAACGCTCCGAACTGTCCGCCAGCGGCGGGGACACAAACACCATCCTCATCAGTGGTACAAGAAAAAATAGTTTTTACTAATAAGGACATTTCAAGCGTGGTAGACTTTTCTCATTCTCCAGATAATATGTTCGATAATATTCGCGCAAAAACCGATACTGGCAGTAAATTACCCCAGAGCGCAAGCTGTGAAAACAAAATAAAATTTCCAGTACAGAGCAATAGAAAAAACACTGTTGCTTCTTTTAATGGCTACTTGCACCCACTTCATATATCAAGCTCTCAAAAAATTCATGAAATTATTCACAATTTGTCTCTAACAACAGCGGTTTTCAATAAATCCCTAAGACAACGTGAGCCTCCTAGCCCGTCGTCGATTTTCTCTACAGTATCAAACATTCAGAACCTAACCGAGCAGCTTTTTGCTTTAAATTCACATATAAGTTCTCAAGACCTTGCACCTGTGGTACCTGCTAGTATCTCTTGTGAAATCGACTCCAATTGTCGAGAGCCTTACGACACTTTGCTGCTAGGTGATAATATCCTAAGCACGATCAGAAGAAAGGACATCGATCGTTCGTGCTGGATCAAAACTGTTCCATCAGGGCGCTTCGATGACCTTCTCCATACTGTAAATTGCATGCCTAGATTTAAAAATTATATACTAAGTTTTGATGGTCCCTGCCACTCGCCCTCAGACCTTGCTCAAATCAAACAACAAATTGTATGAAAGTGCGCACTTTCTCGTATTTATATTGCCAATGCTTGCAGCGCAAACGAATTCAACAAAGCGATGCATTTTTGCAAAAACCTGGGTTTATACTTGATTCAATTTCAAACTTACCCAGATAATGAAAATGGTGACGCACTCAATAACTCTCAATGGCCTCGGACCCAGGAAGAGAACTTCTGTTTTCTTCAACAACTTGCAATGAAATCAACATTGCGAATCACCGTGCCATATTGTCCTCGTTTCAACAAATGTCAAGCAATAAATGGAATTGTAGATCATTCCAATGAATCGAAAAATTCACGGAACGAGACAAATAGTCTCACCTTAAACTTTCAAAAAGAATATAAGCCTATGCACATCACTGCACATGTTACACCAAATCCTTCAAAATTGATTGCGTCATCAAGCAGAGCTCTGAGTAACTCACTCACCCACAGCATGAGGAACGTAAATAAGCCTGAGCCTTTCCCTGATTCGATCTCAGAAAAATATAACGTCAGTACGAAAAATAAATTTGCGTTACTTGCAACAGACACAAATAGTGATTGCGACATGCCCTCCTTTTCAACCAATTCTCAACTTTCCAGTGAGTACGAAGGAACCGAGGAAAGTCGAGCGAATACCGATATTCAAAACTATTCCAAAGAAAATCGAATTATTCGAAAAAAATCTGATGCCTCTGCCGGGCCTCCGTCGAACGACCAAACTAATACTGCTACCGAAAAATCAACAGTGAATCAAATTTGCACACGCGTTGCAGACACACTGGACGACTTGAAACGATCGCTCAAATTGGAGCTTGCTTACACTGTAGGTGACGGAGACTGTCTCCTCCACGCCGTAACGACGCAGCTTGCTTCACAACAAAAATCGAAATGGAATTATATATCTCTGAAAAAAGCCATCAAAACTGAGAGCTTCAGAAACAAGGACCAGTATGCAAAATTCGTTGACAAGAACAGTGGCAGTTTCGAACAACTCATCGATACATACATCGATAGAAAAGTCTTCGATCACGCAGTTGGAGACCTCATACCCCAAATACTTTCTAATGTAACGAGAACACCAATTCATGTATTTGATGAAAAAGACAACGGGATTTGGAAGACAACAATCTCCCCTATATCAAATGCTCTGATAAACTGTCCTCCGGTAAACATACACCGGAAACGGGACCACTATAGCGCCCTCTTGAAAATGCGTGATGAAAATCGTGTTGCTCCCTCCCCCATTTTGTGACTAAATAACAATGATCAAATTGAATATGAAGCTGAAATCACAAACAATGTACGCGGCAATAAAGACCTAGAGACGAATACTAAATGCCCTGCTAGACCTAAAAATGCAATAACTCCACTAAAGATCTGCCTATTGAGGTAAATAATATCAAAATATTGCACATAAATGCTCGCAGTCTCAATGGTAAAATGGATGACGTACGAGTAATGTTGATCACAAACGATATCGATATTTTATGCGTATCTGAAACATGGTTCGATTCACGAGTCGAAAGCTCATATCTCAGCATTACCGGGTACGAATTGTACCGTTATGACGGAGTCAAGAGTAAGAGAGGTAGCGGTTCATGCATTTTCATCAAAGATGTCTACTCTACATCCTTAGTTCCGATAAAAGAAAAATGCGAAGACATAGAAATGGTTTGGCTCAATGTTCAAGTAAACAAACACAAGTCTTTCATTATCGGCAGTCTTTACAGACATCCGTCAGCATCTCTTCGTCCAACATTAGATTTCATTGAAAGTACGCTTAGATCAATCTCTGCAGCCAAAAAGTCTTTCTCTGTTTTCGGAGATTTTAACGTGGATCTGACAAATAAAAACAATCAGCTAAGCAAGATGCTGCACAGACTTAATCTTTCTCAAATGGTCCAAGAACCAACGCGAATTACCAACACTTCTAAAACTCTTCTTGACCTAGCAATTACAAACAATCCCCAAGCAGTACTCAGCACAGAAATCTTACCGTCCTTTTCTGATCACCATTCGGTAGAATGCCAAATCAATATTGCAAAAGAGAAACAGAAATCTAGTTACATTACATATCGCATGAAAAACCACTACTCCCCTGAAATATTTCAAGAAAAGCTATTAGACAGATGGAGTGAATTTCAAGGCATGGAAAAAGCCGATGATGTCAATCTACAAGTTTCGCTTTTCAACGAAAATTTCGTATCAGCTCGTAATGAATGCGCACCTTTCACTACGAAGAAAGTTAAGCCAAGAATTTCTAAATGGATAACAGATGAGATAAAACATTTGAGCAGAGCTAAAAGAAATTTGCAGCGTGAGTACAAACTGAATAAATCAGACAGTACGCGTCGAAAATTATATAAAGATCATGAGAAGATCCTACGAAGAAAAGTTAAGGAAGCAAAACGGGACTACTTCCACAAAGAACTCTTGGCGGCAAAACAAAACCCTAAAAGAACTTGGGAAATCATTGGAGAAGCTGCTCAGTATAAAAATTCAGACTGCAAAAGCACTTTTGACAACCCCTCAGAAATGGCGAATGACTTTAACACTTTCTTCTCAAAAGTTGGCGAAGATGTTTTCAATGAAGTATCCAGGACAGTTTCAGACACATCTACAGAGGCAAATCTGAGCGATGTTTCATCCCCAAATAGTAGCAACAAGTGGAGACCAAAGCCAGTTAGCGTCATAGAGATACGAAAAATCTTATGCTCACTAAAGAATACTAAAGCGACTGGACATGATGGCATAAGCCTCCAACATATAAAAGACAGCTTCCCTGTCACAGCACCCTTTATTCGCTTGATAATAAATACATCTATAGTCACAAACAAGTTTCCCGATCAATGGAAACTATCCATAATTAAGCCATTACATAAATCTGGTGATATCGACATAGCGTCAAACTACAGACCAATCAGTCTCCTGCCTGTTATGTCCAAAATATTAGAAAAAGTAATAACAAACCAGCTCTCGTCTTACATAGACGAGTCACATCTACTGCATCGCAATCAATATGCTTACAGGAGGAATACCAGTACTCAGGACGCCCTGTTAAACATAACAGAAAAAATTTACAATGATATTGACCAAAAAAAATTAACTCTCTTACTATTGCTGGATCTCTCCAAAGCTTTCGACAGTGTTGAGCATAAGAAACTTCTACAAAAAATTTCAAACCTCAGAATAGACACTCAGTGGTTTGAAAGCTACCTACGAAACCGCTCTCATGCAGTGTGCTTGAATAACAAAATGTCATCATTCATACCAAATAATTTTGGCGTTCCTCAAGGTTCAATCATCGGCCCACTCCTATTTTCAATTTTCATCAACGATTTCCCCACCATGCCGGCAAACACAAAAATCTCAATGTATGCTGATGACGTACAAATTGTCATGACAAGCTCAACAGCGGATTTAACAGAAACACAAGCCAACGCTGAAAACCTTCTGAGAAATCTGAAATTGTGGTATGACCATAATGGCCTCAAACTTAACGCAAGTAAAACGCAATGCATTATTTTTGGATCACAGAATGCGACTGAAAATTTACCACCATTCAAGCTAACATTTGGAGACGATACAATTAAACCAGTCGATAAGGTTAAAAATCTGGGTGTTTGGTTTGACAAAAATATGACTTTCAATTCACACGTCGAAACAATGTGCAAAAAAATTAACGGAACCTTAATGTTCTTTCATCGTATAAAGAACACACTTGACGAAAAATCTAGATTATTAGGGATTCAGTCTTTATCGCGTCTGGACTACTGCAGTCTTGTGTGGGGAGACTTACCTAAATGTCGCCAGGAAGAGTTGCAAAAATGTGTAAACTTCGCCGCCAAAGTGGTATGCAAAGGAAATTTCAATAAATACGATCATGTCACCCCTCTTTTAAGAAAACTCGACTGGATCCCAATACCGAACAGATTCATGATCCAGAAAGCTCGACGAGTATTCTCCTCTCTGTACCTCCCCCAAAGTAATGCAGAGGTGGTAAAATTTTTTCCATCTAATATCCCAAACGAAAGACCAAACCGGAGGAACGATGTTTTAGTCAGTTACCGTTCATCTAACGTGGGACAAAAAGCTCTCTCAGTTTCTGGAGCTTTTTTGTGGAACAAGCTTCCCCAGCATATCAAAAACTCTAAAACTGGAAAAGAATTTAGAGTAAATGTGTCACGTCATTTTGCATCTCTGTCATAGGGCCTGCACCATCTCGGTGTGAACTTCCCATCTATCAGAAATTTTAATTTTTCCTGAAATTTCTGTTAGAAATTTAGAAACTATTTCATTTTACGTTTGATAAGCGATTCGCATATTCATCTTACTTATTTCTGTCGACAACAATGAGCACCACAGCCGTCAGTTTAGTGCAGCAGAACGAACGTTCTTTCCATAATTTGGAGTATTTCCTCATCTTTATTTTGTTATTTCTTTCTCTTTTCTGTATTAATATTTAACGTTTGATGACAAATATACCATGAAATACATTTTGTGTGTACACCAATAAACAGGTTTATAGATGTGAGGGTTGTGCAAAGTTTATAATGAATTCAATTTTTGGCTAACGTTGTCTCGCTATTTCAAAATCATTCTCGAAGATGTATTCAATCGATTTTCGGCTGAGCTGGGGGAAAGGGGTAATTTAAGCATTGCATTTAGTCTTTTTATTTTTTTTTCCGTGCGTTCAGCGCACACTAGCACTGAACTTTCAAATCGGAAAAAATCTAAATTTCTGTAATTAAAATTATCATTTTGGATCAAGGCCTAATCTTTCTATCTGTGCCAATTTTGTGAATATTCTCCACTCAGATGTGATATCCGGCCACAATGTTACTCCATTTTATCACACGTACACATGTCCGTATAATGCTGAAGAGTTGTGTTGCTTCTTGACTATAACCTGTTTTTTCTTAAAAATTTCTGTGAAGAAATTAAAAACCAGCTCATGTTTATGTTTTTCGAGGTCTTCTCTTCCTTTTAGTTATTTTTTTTGCGAAAAATTTCTTAGGATTACAGTGAGCTCAGCTGTCATTTTCTGTGTAGTAGATGGTAGGTTGCTTCTATCTTTTATCTTATATATGTATTTTTTTCTAATATTTCATTTTCAATAAGTATATGTATTAATATGTGTGTGTACGTGACGTACATATTTGTATCTACATAAATAGATATACATGTTTCTATTTCATTTCTTTACGCAAATACCATTCGGTTAATAAATTTTATTGCAATAGCGAAATGATTCAAAAATAGATCTATCACTTCCCCAGAGGGCGTTTCTGTGAATCGGATTAATGTCATATATAATTAATGAAATAAAGTTCAATTTGAGCACATGAATCGTAGTAAAATTATTTTTCTGTCCGTATGTTGTACAAGCTATGAATTTTGATATTGAATATATGTTTGTTTACCCATTTCTACCAACATTTTGTAGATATTTGTCAATCATGAGTGGTAACCGGCTTACACTGTATCTCTATTTTATCCCATGTACCCATGTCCGCATGATGTGGTGAATATCGAGAAGATATGAAATATGTTTTTGGTGGTGATAGGGCTTTGCATATTTTTAGGGCATATTTTTCATTTCTCATTCAACTACCCTTGACAGAGATAGACTATTGGCAAGCCACGTGTGGTTTGTCTATTAGTACGCCTCGTATATTTTGTCTATTAATATGCCTCGTATGGTCTATCTATTTTGTACACCTCTGATAGCTTGTCTATTAGTACACCTCGTATAGTTTGCCTATTATTATTATGCCTCGTATGGCTTATCTATTTGTACACCTCGGATGGTTTGTCAGTTAGTACTCCTAGTATAGAACTTTTGTTAGACTACTAGCACACCACGAATGGTTTGTCTATTAGTACGCCTCGTATATTTTGTCAATTAATATGCCTCGTATGGTCTATCTACTTGTACACCTCTGACAGTTTGTCTATTAGTACACCTCGTATATTTTGTCTATTATTATGCCTCGTATGGCTTATCTACTTGTACACCTCGGATGGTTTGTCAATTAGTACTCCTCGTATGGAACATTTATTTTAGGATGCCCTATATTTAAGAAACTTTTAAAAGCCAATATGTTGGCATGTATCTCATGTGACAACTTGGAAATAAACATTTTTTCTTTTTCTTTCTTTTCTACTGACAGCAAAGATAATTCGCTAAAAATGTTTTTCATAAATATAGGGAAATCAAACTGAATTCACAGTAGAAGGAACACTATCGTAACTTTGACATATGAGGTACGAATATGTTCAATATTTATCGGATTTCATGTTCTAAAACTTTGGTTCGATGCACAACGACTCTGAAATAAGCTCAACATTTTAGAACTGTTTGTAGTACACAAGTCATGTTTTCGTCACACAAGTTATTGATTTTTTCTCTCTCATTTCATTACTTCTAAGCATTCTTCAAACAATTAATATTGATATCAGGAAAATGTGGAAAATATGTTAAATTTATTTTAGTTCGACGATAATTTTTATTTTGTATTTTTAAACAACTGTTCCTGCGAACGATGTGTCAAGCTATTTTTGTGTACACGCGTTTTGTTGATTCAACATCTCAAATTTCGTCCATTGCGTACAATGAATAGATGAAGCAATAAATTAGAACAAAAACTGAAACTATTCTAAAAAGGTAATGAACGCTCAGGATGAAGCATTAGGCTGTGTTAATATACAAGTACATACACTAATACACAAGTACATACACAAATACACAAGTACACACACTAATACACAAGTACATACACTAATACACAAGTACATACACAAATACACAAGTACATACACTAATACACAAGTACATACACTAATACACAAGTACATACACTAATACACAAGTACATACACAAATACACAAGTACATACACTAATACACAAGTACATACACTAATACACAAGTACATACACAAATACACAAGTACATACACTAATACACAAGTACATACACTAATACACAAGTACATACACAAATACACAAGTACATACACTAATACACAAGTACATACACAAATACACAAGTACATCCACTAATACACAAGTACATACACTAATACACAAGTGCATTCCAATAAGCTACTGAGCGCTCAAGATGCAACATCATGCTGTGTTAATAAACTACTGCGAGTTATTAGAATAGTGTGGAATTAAAAGATATGTAACTGTGTAGTCAGCTTTGGGACGAGGGCACAAAATCTCTCATACATTATGTAACTATACCATCAGCTTTGACATGAAGGTTCAAAATCTCTCACCTATTTCGTAGTTCTGAATTCACGGTCAAAAGCTCGGGCTCGGAGCCAGAGCATAAACAAACAAAACAAAACAAACAAACATCGGCATCTTTGGGATGCTTTATTTCCAATCAAGCCTGATAGATATGATCTTGAGCATTGGTTTTTCAAATGTCTTATAACTAACACTATATATAGGACACCATGACGGTTCCCCCGTAAAGCCGGTACCCATTTCCGACACCTGGGTTGAGTGGGGTATTGTGCTTGAGCTTTCCCTTATACCCAACGGGGAAAATCGCCGCGCCAGCGCCGGGATACGAACCCTCGTCTCCAACATACAAGGCCGATCCCTTAACCACTGTGCCACGGCTAACACAACGCTGAACGAAAAAACAAGCAATTCTGGCAGAAGACATGAAATTTATTTACTGCAATAGAGTTTTCTTAATGAAATAAAATCAGTTCATAATTTCTGCTAGAGACTTACCTGGACTTGAAGGCTTGATTTCAATTCGTGGTTGAAGGCATCAAGTTCCTTTAGGTTCTCGCAGTAGCTCCAGGTAAGCCACGTCGCCAGGGCGATAAATACCAAGAGTATGATGCCACCCACGACTCCTCCGAGAATGATGAGGTCTGCAAAGAACGAATTTCTTTATGCATATAATATCTCTTGACAAAACGAGAGCCCAAGCAGCATGTAACCGTCGCCCTAACACACTTGTGTTACCTTGGTTCAGAAGTGCATCTGCAGGGCATATCTTTAATTATTTTTCTTCCGGCACATCCTGTACTGGTGGTGAAGATAGTGAGAGAAAGTTAGCAGTCAGTTGGAACAATTTCTTGGAAATTTTCGTAATGAATAAAAATAAAAATTTTCTTGCTTTTGTGAAACAATAATCACAGTGCCACCCATTGGTAAGTTCTCTTAGAAATTTGGAAAATTTTAAAGCCGATTTTGGAAAATTGGGTTGTGCATAATTAGAAGAGATGACTTGAAAGCAAAAGGTTGGTGTAAGTACAAGTGCATGAGATGCCAGCAAGGCCATTCCCCACGTGAGTCTCGCACACGCGTGAGAGCCTCGTGAACTAAATAACATGACTCAAACCTCCCCGTGAGGACACCCTCTGCACATGTGGCAATGTTCCCTCAGTACCTTCTGGTGAGGGCACCCTCTGCACATGTGGCAATGTTCCCTCAGTACCTTCTGGTGAGAACACCCTCTGCACATGTGGCAATGTTCCCTCAGTACCTCCTGGTGAGAACACCCTCTGCACATGTGACAATGTTCCCTCAGTACCTCCTGGTGAGGACACCCTCTGCACATGTGGCAATGTTCCCTCAGTACCTCCTGGTGAGAACACCCTCTGCACATGTGACAATGTTCCCTCAGTACCTCCTGGTGAGGACACTCTCTGCACATGTGGCAATGTTCCCTCAGTTCGGCGAGACACATTTTGTTTAAAGTGCGCAGAAATTAACTTTTCTCAAATGCAAGCAGGGACGGTCCAATGCATACCTATAATGTAACATACACGAAGCGCACGTTAGGGGAACTACAGGGAACCAACTCGGCGGCCTGTGACCAGGCCATGGTCGACTAAAGAGGAGGTAAAGTCATTTCTACGGGGTCGCGCACATTCGCTAATTCGACTAGCCAATAGAAGGCTTCATTGCAAACAAGCCGGATGACGTCACCCGCACAACATGACGTCAGCAGCGGCAGCGTACGACCACCATGGACCAGGCTGCTCCAGCCTCCTGACGCCAGCCTGCGGTCACAGTGCGGTGCGCTGCTGCCCAGCCCGCGTCACCGCACGGAGGCGGGTTGGCGTGTGGTGAGTGGTGAGCGTCACCACACGGAGGCGGGCTGGCGTGTGGTGAGTGGTGAGCGTCACCATTGTGTATAAGGGGAAGTTAGGCAATCTGGTGTACCATATCTTCTGAGGGACGCACACACACCAACTCTATGGTTTAGTCACGTTCAGCAAAGCTTTTACTTACAGAATGCCTCGTTTTAATGAGCACGGACATGGTTACGCTTAAATAGCGTGTTACCTCATCCTGAAGACTTTTTAAATACCATGTCATCTTTCGAACAATTCATAACAGAAAACGAGGAAACATAAATTCGCAATGACACTGTAATAAGAATGTAAGGCTCAAAACAGCTCACTCAAATACGCTTTGAAAGAAGTGCAGGTGCTCTGGTTGGTTCCCAGGCAATAGATTACAAGGAAGTTCAGCAAGTAAAGCTATGGAAAGCCTTCCTACCATGTCACCTTGTCGTGCCTATTGAGTGGCACCATGAACCACTATGCGCATCCCCTATAAATGACGTACCCAGTGAGTGTCCCCATGATCCAGTATGCCTAAACCGAAAGAATGACATGCCCAGCAATTAACGTCAAGCGTCACGTGTCCAGTACGCGACACAAGGTAGGCGCGCACCCCGCAATAAATGCCCCAGCGAGTCACTCACACAGATTGGTGGGCTCACAGACCGCTGGGTCAGCCGTGTAGTAGACGATGTATTTCTTGTCAGCTGAGGGCTGGTCGTACCAGAATATCTTCGTGCAACTCCCTTTGTCGCCCTCGGCTGTGCATTCGCTCACGTGGTCCAGCAAGTCGTCAACTTCCTCAGCTGAGCAAGGAAAGACATCGTTCACATCAACAAAACTGATGATAGTGAATAGATTAATGAGATCAACTGAAAATGCAAAACAGATTGAAAGGATGTTTTGGCAAAATATAGCAGTGTTATTTGGAATCTGGGGAAAAAAGAAAAAATGTGGTTTGTTCTCCACGCTATAGCTCTGAAACTATTCATCACTACAATTTATGTGATCGCAGAAAATATCAGAAGCTCAAAGCTCAGGAGGTATGGAACATTTTTGCTCAAAATTTGCGTGGAAATTGAATGACGCATGTAACAGCTGCACAGGACAGAGAATGGCGCATGTAACAGCTGCACAGGACAGAGAATGGCGCATGTAACAGCTGCACAGGAAAGAGAATGGCGCATGTAACAGCTGCACAGGAAAGAGAATGGCGCATGTAACAGCTGCACAGGACAGAGAATGGCGCATGTAACAGCTGCACAGGACAGAGAATGGCGCATGTAACAGCCGCACAGGACAGAGAATGGCGCATGTAACAGCTGCACAGGACAGAGAATGGCGTATGTAACAGCCGCACAGGACAGAGAATGGCGCATGTAACAGCTGCACAGGACAGAGAATGGCGCATGTAACAGCTGCACAGGACAGAGAATGTCGCATGTAACAGCTGTACAGGACAGAGAATGGCGCAAGTAACAGCTATACATGAAAACCAGCCAGAACTGAAGAGGATGTTTTTGAGTTGGAAGATATTTTAATTCTTTGGGTTTATCTCGTCATTTTTTGCGCTTCTTGAACTGTCACTAAATAGTGGCACGAACTAGTGAGTAAGTAGAGAAGAAATTTTTTCTAACAATTTAATTGGTCAGTACACATTTTACACTTTGGCATCGGGAATATTATTGCTTAGAAATCATGCCACTTATCAGGGAGAAGTAAAAAATTAACACATCAACATTAATGAGATTAAGGGTTTAAGGAGATCATTTCTTAATTTCAAAAAAATTAATTTTATTGCAAGTTTCTAATTTTAAAACATAACGTAAATTTTCCCATGTCCCGGTGCAAATTTTTACAATTCTAGCTTCAATCGTTTCAAAGATACAGGATTGGGAATAAGATACGGTAGGGGAGGTACATTTTCATGTGCAGTGAAATTTGTACTCATTATCCTCACGTGACTGCGTATAATTCATTGCCCCGTCACGGTCGGTTATAATTCCTCTCATAACAAGGAATGAATAGTCTCAGTATTCCTCAGTAGAGCGTATTGGCAGGTCGTGAGTCATTTGAGTCCGTGGTGTCCCTACAGTTGCTCCACTGCTTTCAAAACTTGTTTTATCAGATCCAAATCCAAGTTTTCATAGATTTTTCAGCTACAGATGTCGTTCGAAGCTCATTGTTAGAAAAGGAATGATTTGATTATAAATTGTGGCAGATTTCATCATTTTCTTTTTCATTCAGAGGCTGTGTTTCAGAGCGAAAGATCCAAATTCTTTATTCACAAAAAATCCTTTCATTTTTACAAGAAACTGGCCAGCCAAAAAGGTAGTCTTAATGCTCCCATGAAAATTACGATTTCAACGAAGATTTTCCTCTTGATTGAGGTAGTAGAAAATGAATATAAAAAAATGGTCCCCTATCCAAGAACACAGACGCAAGACAAATGATCTTAATAATTGATTCTGCAGGAAAATATTTCAGATAAAACTAATCCGCCGGAAATTGGTAACATCGGACGTGTAACATTAGGTTTTTATTTGAGATTGAGTCATTGCCGATTAAACGTCTAAGGAGGTAATATTGCAACACGATTTACACATTACGTATATTTTCGTAGTGTAAGTGAAGTATCACAGCTGCTTCGTCCATAACACTAATTTTTGAACGCATTCGAAAATAGTTGATTGATTTTTTGATGAACTCGAATAAGTTTTCGCAAAGGTTCCCGTCAATGAAGATCGACTCCTCCACGAAGCTAATTTTGAGGTGAGGCATTTAAAAGATGCGAAGCTAGATCAAATACAGCATATAAATCAAAGAGTTAGTCTAATAAATGTTCTTCAACCAAATATGGCTGTTTAACTCTGCTGAAAGATTAACATGCATAGCAAGCTGTCAATGAATCTTAAAGTCCCTCACCTCACTCTTGCGAACGGCGGCAGCCTGGCCACAACATCCAATTAGATTAACTTATAAGATCTTCCTCAGTGCTGTAAAATCAACGCTTCATAACTGTATTTTTGTCGATTGCGCTATTGTTAATTTACTGAGGAATGGCAGCTGACGTTTATACTCCCTCCAGCAGTAGTTCACTCCAAATCTCATAAAAACTTTTTGACATCTTCGCCTCCAGAACCATGACCTCCTGAAGTGAATTACTCCCGCAATGCCCAGCGATAATACCACGTATATACATAATTCGATGCGCGATATTTACGAGACACATTGCTGTACCAGACACTCATGAGCTAAAGGTATTCCATACTCTCGAGACAATTTAGCATGCAATCTATTTACCAGGTACAATACGAGACATTACTTTCAGGGCACATGCAGTACGATCCTTCATACGAACAGGATAAAATGCCGAAACTGCGCACTTTTCAATGGGATGATTGACAGTTCGGGATAAATCCGATACTCAATACTCACCAGAAACCACACGAAACTCGACGTCATCGTACTTGCAGGATTTTTTGTACTGGTCCACATTAGCGTCAGAAACTTTGAAATCTGAGATGTTCCCATTCCTCCAGTGGTATTTGACGCAAGACATGAGACTGTCTGTTCCAATGCACAGGTCGCCGCAGGTCTGGGGGCAGAAATGAGACTTGGACAGTGGGCTCAGTCGCGAGCCTAATTTGTGTCCAGTGACACAATAACTCCTTCTCAGTTGCCGGATTATTGGAGAGTAATCGAGAATAAATTTTATTGTGTAATTTTGACGAGATGAGTTCAATATTAACTTAAGGGAATGTAAGAGACAGCGAGATGACGATGGGCTGATTGTAATGAACAATTGCTGCGCGATGAGTTCTTGTGAAGAACATTTGAACCAACACATAGATCAGACAACAGAGACGCGGGTGTTTTGCACAGTTACCAACTTCTTGAAAATCAGTCGTAAGCAAATTTCACTGAGTAATTTTAAAGAAACATGTAGTTTAAGAAGGAAAAAATATTCAGGAGCAAAAAATGGCAATGAGTGAATAGCGGACGAATGGTAAAAGAAATATCCTGTCTGAGACGGCGATCTACAGAGTATTTCATTAAATGAAGAGATTAGGCTGCTGTAGTCAAACGAAACCTTAGCATCTTCTTCAAAATGATTAACATTTCGAGGCCAAAGCTTCAGTTTGTTCAATAGTTCATCCACTTGTTCATATGAATACTTTATTAAATTCAGAAGATCACGCTCATGATCATGAATATCAAAATACTCTGATTCACATTTCTATATCATTTTTTTGTTAGCAACTTTCATATCAGCTCACAGGTGCTCAAGCCTGACTGTAACGAATAGAACATTGGCAATTTACAATTTTAGGAAAAAACAACCTATCACGGTAAAATTTATAATTGAAAAGTATCAATTCTCCATTAACACGTCAGAACTTAATAAATATGATGACGATCTGTTAACTAGGCTATCTCTGTCTTCCGCAAACACTCTGAGAACAGGTGCTGCTCAAGATTATTTTAAGCTTCGTTTTTATACCCAGAAGTGATACACAATACGTCGATGCGTCATTACTGCCGCGACTTACTCTGCACTTTTGACATCGTTCTCCGAAGTACCAAAACTGTCCATTGCGTTCATTGCACTTGCATTCGTTGCACTCGCAGACGCCGTTGCCGGAGCATTTTGTGCCATTTCCACCTAAAGGAAAAAATTGAAGGTGTAAATTCGAAAGATATAGTAGCAGAAAATGAACGAAATTTATCTTTGCGACAATTATTCAAGTCAATATTTGAATGATTGAGTTTATTTGAGAGTAGTTTCCTCTTGGAGCTGTGTACTTCTTAAACCAAGTCTTTGAGTTCCTCGTGCGAAACAGAGTTTCGAAGAGAATAATGACCTAACGAAATGCTTATAAACACAGAGTAATGTTAACAGTAAGCTCTGAGTCAGCAGTTTTCAGTTTGAATCTGCAATTGCTCTATTTTGAGGCAAACATTTTCGTTTCTAGTTTACTCCGACACTCAGTGAGCGTCATAATTATCGTCTATATTTTCTCATTGCAAACGCCACAGCAGTTGAAGGCATTGGTCTCATCTGGGAGAGGCACACCCAAGGTGCGTGCTTTACTTGTCTTAGCAATGCAAATCTCGGACGACCGCTTCAAGCAAGGGACATACTCTAACTCTAAGCTTAGCGATTGTTTTTCTCAGGAAATTATTATCCGTTTGAAGTGTCGTCACACGGACATGGATGACTCATGGTCACTTTCTCAAATCAGCCAAGCAGTTTCAAAAGTTTTTGTGGAAAAAATTGATGCGACGCTGGCGTCGAGGTTTGAAAACGTAGTTTTGGCTATTTGGAATACAGTTGATTTTTGGAATGGTTAACTGTCACGGACACTGGGATTTTGTGCTAGGCGGGGGATTATTTTATTTTAGTTCTGAAAAAGTGATTGAAAATCGAAGTTTTTTCGATTAGGCCAAGTGCTCGATAACCGGTCCACTTTCACTCTCGTTCATGTTTACAAATCGACGACGGCTTTATTTTATGGGACCAAGTTGAGGCTCCATAGCTCCTCTTACCTGTTTCACACTTGTCAGTAGCCGGGGCGCAGTCGCACAGAGGGCCCGTAAAGCCATCGTTGCAGGTACATTCTCCACAGACGCACTCCCCGTGGCTGTTGCACAGGTTGTCCCGCGTGGGGCCGCAGGAGAAGTCGCTCTCGGAGCACAGTGAGCTGCTGCAGTACTTTTGCTGTAAATGAGAACGGTGTAACATTGTTACAGTACAATTACGTCATAGAACGAGCTTCTTCGTGTTTCACAGTTCAAGCAATGATTTTTAATCATTGATCAAGTATGATTTGTATTTCAACTAATGTGCAAATTATCCGCTGAGGATCAACGCGCAGATATGTGTAATTTACGATGAACATTATCGAATCTCCAGCTTCGATGTCTGAATGAGCCAACTTTGGACGAAATCATTGTCGAAAAATTTGTTGGGTCAGAGCGAACATTTCGGCAGTGAGTTCACAGACACATGTCTCTGCTTAACAATATCAAGACACTGCTATTATTTCCTTCAGTCGAAAGTAAATTCAGTCGTCGCGTCGAAATTGTGTTGCTGATATAAGTTCAATCCTAGGGAAGATAAATACTTGACTTATCACATAAGACGTCAGTGTGCCCCTGAATATAGGTAGCTTTGCATGCACTTAATAGAAAAAAGTTTCATCATCATCATTATAATCATCATCATCAGTGTCACTAATTTGCCCATTTGATTCTATTTGAACATAACCAATGGCGTTCTTATCAAAAATTCTTACAAGCTTCAAAATTCGAAGGCCGGGAGTTGAACACCTGAAATGAGTGTGCGTGCAACTTGGTGATTTGTTCCTACCGAGTGCCTACATTTTTGGAGCTGTCGCCAGGTTATACCCGTGCGTTACTTTGCTTGTTGCTTTACGGCGCTTCATAAAGACTGTAATGTCTCACAATTATGTTTCATTGACCACTTGTCATAGTTCAGTCAGTATGAAAATCTCGCTACAAATTTTTGAATCATTACATCCGAGAAGTGTACATCGCTGAAGACCAAAAAATATGTATTGTATTTATGACTCGAAAAATCATTCTCTCATGTTAAAACTTAATTTAGATTTCAAACAGAAAGTGCAGCGAATTTTGCGCTCACGTTTTATTTTGAAAATTATAACGAAAATAATTTGCGTTTTATGAACTGAAACAAATGACGAGTGTGCAGGGCTAAAAAAGGACCCTAGAATTGTTCTCGGGATTTAATCCTTCAATTTTTTTCAGAATATAAATTTCTTCCAAAGTCATTTAAATTTATTAGTGAAACGTTCATTCAGCCAAAAAAATCAACACTTATTACCTCTTTGCCATCCTCCAAGAAAGTATCGCAGTGACACTCCCCGCAGATGCACTGCCCTCTGCCAGCACACACACTCCCCGTACCGTCCACGCGGCACTGGGTGTTGCTCGCAGTGTCGTCGATGCCGCAGCTGCAGTCGGAGCCGAAGTGGCCGTCATCGCAGATACACGTGCCGCACTCGTAGGTGCCTGCGTTGCTGCACTTTGTGCTGTCGCCCGTGTTCTGTCACAGCAGCAGCTCAAAATTAGGACACTCTTCTAGTGATAATTTTGCAAAATTTGAGATTGCAAAATTAGGACACTCTTCTAGTGATAAAGCAAACATATTAACTATTGTTGTAAGCTTTGGGATTGAATTATGAGTGAACCCATTCATTGACCACTCTAGTGTGCGACTAAGATAAGTGTACTTGGATGAACTTAAGTACACCTTATAATAGCGTTGATGAGAGGAGGCCCTAGAAGTCATTGAACTTATTCGGGCCCATAAGTAGCTGTATTCAAATGTGTCCATTATAAGAGCCTTAAGAAAAAATCTACTGATAGATCGCTCATGTTTAAAATAAATTGTTTAAATTTTGCAAGATTTCCGAGGTATATCAAACAATGATCGCGATGATATTTCATTTATGGAATGGAGCACTTGTGTGAAGCCAGGCATTCATTGTTCCTCAGACTATTTGTTGGTGCACACTTTATTTCTTACTAATACAGTAATACAAAATTATTATCAAGCGAGGAAGTTGTTTAAAGAGTTAACGGTCGAAAAATTAATACCTCTCAGGCTTATGTAGTTCGAGAGTTGCGTTCAATTATACTTTCAACCAGCTGTTTTACAACATAGAATTGTTTAAGTAGCTCGAATTCAGACCAATTAGAAAATATACACTGACTGGAATTTTAGAACTCATGACTTTTCCTATTGGCATTTTCGCTGGCACATTTTTCTCTTTCACCTCTCGAATGATCTATTGAACCAAATGATAAATGTGACTTTTGTGCGCGAATGAGAAAGCATATGAAAAATTAAATCTTAATTTTTGAGCTTCAAATTAGAGACAAGTTTATAAAATTATAACGATTCAAGTGCACATAAATGGGGTAATAGTTTGGAACTGGTAATCCAACATAGAGTGTCTGAAAAGTGTACATACAAAGAACTAGTTCTATATTATGCTAAATGAGCCAAAGTTACTGTCCTGACTTGACCTATAAATTTCCTTACATTACACAAGGCTTATCATCATCACTAGTAACTTGGCTCACGTTTAGAGGCTAAAGAATGTTACGGCAGCATTTTTTGTTCTCTAATTTCTTTCGTAATTCTTGATTTGAGATTGCAACGTTTGAATTTGCTTCCTTTTGTAATTACATCAGTTCTACACCACTGATAATTCTAATTTTGTCTTATGAGCCTCGTTCACATTTTTTCTTCTGAAATCTTTTGCACAGCTGTCGTAAATATACATACAAGAAAATGTCATCACGCGAGGTGTTTAACAAAATGATGGTAGCATTTCTCCATCATGAAACTGGATAAGTTGAGGTAATTATTTAAAATGAGTAAGTAATATATGATTTTTATATTACAAACAAATTTTCCGCTACAAACGAGCATCTCTCCTAAAATGTACAAATAACATTTCCCTGCCACTTAAAAGTAAGAGAATTACTATCAGAAGCTTACCTCGCAGTTGCAGTTACACAGATATTCGATGTTGATTTCAACAAAGTTGTTCACTTCTGAAGCTCCTACAGAGAACGTATCTTTAGTCTTGCCATTCGACGGACATTCTTTCAGCTGGAAGAGAAAAGGAAAGAAAAGAAATACAGTTTATTTCCAATTAAGATGATACAAAAAGCACATCACTGGTCTTCAAAATATCTTAAGTAAGGATCCTTAGTTGATACAGCTGCGTATCGTGATACCTATGTCACTAGCCGAAACAAATGATTGAGGGTAATGTATTCCTATTGTTGTTTAATCTAGGTCTGGTAATATAATTAACAACAATTTGAAAAGAAGACATAATTTCAGTGATGATGCATTGTTGAAAACACTCTTTTTAGTGCTCATTTACATGGAAATACGAGCTCAGAGACTTGCGATAGGTGTGAGGAATTATTTTTGAAAGTTAAACAGGTGGATTAAAATAATTCTGCTTCTATGACTTTGGGGTCGACAACCAGAACAATATTGTCACTCCTACGTATCAACTAGTATGCCAATCAAGGAGCTCTGAGAAAATATATATTTTTCTCACCCCATAAATTTTTGATTTTTCTACGATAATGAAAATGGTGCAAAAGAGTCTACCTGAGTCATAAAACTGAAAAGGATTGTTCTACAACGGCAACCAAGACATGTACAACATAGATGGAGTAACACGTGAAATTAACTACCTAGATAAGGCTGTCATGATATACTCATGAGTATAAGAAATTATACATTGCACCACTCAAGGCAAACAGGAATATTTTATGGCGTGAATTAGAGAAGGCATCATTAATGTCTTGTAAAATTAATACGTTAAATAAAATAATATTATTTATGAATTGTCTTAATGCAAATGTCTTGAATTTATAAACATACACAGGTGCCATGACGGTCCAGGTCAATGCTTGTACAAAGACTGAGAGAAAAAAACCATGTATCTCATAGCTAGTTAATTGAAGTTGAACAGTATTTATTTATGAATGCAATAGAGATAAAGGTAATGAACTCTGTGCGGTGAAAGCACTTATGACAGTTTCCACGTACGATGGCATATGAGCATTGGCTTTCTTGACATCAGGGTGTTTGTTACGGAAGACATTCAAAAATATATTTTCAAGCTAGGGTAATCACATGAGAGTTAATTTCCTAAAAGAGCATGCGTAAAATCATACAACAGATTTATGCGATTTATCATTTAAATGCTTGACAATAATATGAGGAATACAATAATACTAGGGTACAGGCATGAAATTACAAGTTTTTCGTTTCAATTAAATATTTTAACACAAAGGCCCTTAGTTACTTAAGGACAGCCCATGTCAATGTTCGTACAATGGACCGAAAGAAAAGTATACTAATGTATCCCTTATAGCAAGTTATTTCAAGTTTGATGATGTAATCTTGCGTGGTCAAACCTCATGATTAGCCATTGCAAACGTCAGTCCCCATGTGTTAGACTTTACCTTGTGGGGTTTAATGGGAAGCTACTACTGCTAAATTCATCTCATTTATCTAATTTTTCAAATTTCACTTTTCGCATTTTTATTGCAACTAGGTTAAAGAAAATGCGTAGGGATATGTAAAACCAAATTCTGAACACATTTGTACCTATAAAAATTTTCCGAATTTCGCAGTAGAAAAAAGTTATCGCGCGAACATAAAAAAATATACATTACGCCAAACATTTCTCACTCTACAATTGTCAGCGTAGAAGCATGATTTTAGTCTCATTCGAAGCGGAAAGACTTTGAAACAGCGTAACGAAGGATATTTTTGAATTTCGAATTAGAAAAAAATTATGATTCCATTTGTTCTAAAAACTGGTGTTCCCTAGAAAAATCCTAGAAGTTTCAGTTTTTACATTTCTATTGCAACTAGGTAAACGAAAATGCATACCGAGAGCTGAAATTTAATTCTAAACACATTCGCTTCTACTAAATTTTCGATTTTCGCAATAGAAAAAAGTTATTGTGCGAACAAAAATACATATACAGTATACATTACATAAATTTGGGCAAAACAATACTTCTTCTACAATTTTCAACGTAGAAGCGTGATTTTGGTCTCATTCGATGCAGTACAACGGTGGAAACAGCGTAACGAAGCGGAATTCTGTTTACATTCTAAATTATAGTTTTATTGTAAAAAACTAGGATTCTTTTTGGGGAAAAAATGTTCTTTGACATATGTAACCATAAATTTTTTTATAACTCGAAATTCAAAAATAACCTTCGTTACGCTGTTTCCAAAATTTTTTCGCGTCGAATGAGACCAAAATCACGCTTCTACATTGACAGTTGTAGGGTGAGAAATGTTTGGCGTATTTGTATTTATTTTTTATGTTCACGCAATAACTTTTTTTCTACTGTGAAATTCGAAATTTTTTACAAAAGCAAATGTGTTCAGAATTCAATTTTACAAATTTGTACGCATTTTCGTTAACCTAGTTGCGACAGAAATGTGAAAAGGGAAATTTGAAAAATCAGGTGTTATTTACTGTAGTCGCACCCCTTGACGTTTACAGGGTTTAGGGTCTCAGGTCTGGTAGGATTGAGGATTGGGGCCTACACAAAGATTTTTAAAACAGTTTGTACAGGACGAGCTGCTTCATTTTGATGACAATACTGAATCTCGAATATTTTAAACTAGAACTTTTGCTACACAGCAACCAAGTCCTTGAAATTAGTGTGTACTAGTTGCCCTATTTTGATGGCTAACATGCAGCTCGAAATTTACAAACTAAAATTCATGCAACGCAGGTGTGGATACGATGAAGGTGGCATTAAAAATTCCATTTTGACGTCAAAACAGAGCTAGACCTCTGCACACAACATTGCGGGATGAGTCTACTTTACCGCAAGGTTCAGAAACGTAGATTTAGTTGCTGCATCAAATTTGCCGCCCAACAACTTCAAAAGCTTCCTCGAGCTTAGGAAAATGCCACGGGTCATAAGAAACAGGAATTTCTTTGCGATTCATGACCGTGCTCTCCAGTAAATCAAATGCGGGGAGGAAACATGCGAATAATTTCCATGTTTCCGTTTGAAGAACTTGAATGAATGTTACTTCAACGATCCAAACTGTGCCAGGTACTCGTTAAGATTTCCTTGTATTTTTCGACAACTCTCATGAAAAATAATATGTTTAGCGTAAATATAATTTCAATGGCATGCTTGTAGGTATGAAAAACGTAATTTCTGAGCAAGAGTGAACTTATTAGTCTTTCTTTGTGAATTTCTAGAGTATTGGATTTCATACCTTGATATGAGCAGTAACGGTAGCCTCATCGCCCAACTTCAAGTCATCGCATTTTTCTTCTTTATCTGGCCCGGGGCAGGTGTTGGTGAAGCTGATGTCCAAATACTCTGGTGCGTCTCTACTCGTGAACGTAAACTTTTTCATTAATTTCTGAAAAATAAAGAATTTGTTTTGTTATTCACCATAGTCGTAAGGATTCAAAGTAATTCCTGAAAAATAATTACTTTTTCATGAATTCCTTTTTAGAGAAGTAATTAATTTAAAGTAATTCCTGATGAAGATATACTTTTTCATTAATTCCTGGAAAAGAATGAATTTATTTTGTTATTCACAACAGTCGTAAGGATTCAAAGTAACTCGCTTAAGAGCGCATCTGATGATCCCTACAGAACTTAAAAGAAAACATTTCGATTTTATTTACGTATTAGTTTTAAGCAAGCAGTTTGTTCAGTTATGGTAGTACGTTCAATAGAAATTCCCGGTCCACACCTGTATTGTCGCTACCAAATATTTTTTTTCCCATTTTCTTGTCTACCCACCGTGTAAAAAATGGCCATTCTCGATTTGCCATACCGATGTGCACATCCAGTTCATGCAAATGTTGCTCTGCCGTGTATCTCCTAACTTGTTGCCATGCTCCTACCTTTCGTAATGGGTGCCACTCCCTATTCGTTTATTTCTCCAAGATTAAATTAGTGTAAGCCTCTTTAACCCTAGCACGGTGGACATTATTCAATGCTTTCTCTATGACCCAGCCAAAGACGAGGGGTCATGTTTAGGCAACATGTTCATTATTAACAGAAGCATTACCTCCACTTGAGTGGTGATGACATTCAAGATGTTCGATGAGTCCTTCTCAATAGTGCTGACAGTTGACAAGGCCACTTGGCTCGACAGCTTGTCGTAGAGCGGCTTCACTTCCTTCACCACGGCAAATATGATGGCAATATGATTTTTGCCTGCAGCACCAGAGATCTGAAAATGGGATGCTTATGTAAAATTCATGTGTGGTATAATATATATTCATAAGAAGTAAGCAACGCTCCATGGGTTCTTTTCGATGGCAATTTAAAAACTAAACATTTTATTTTAATTTAAGTAAATGTTCTCTTTTTATATTTGGTAACCCTATTTTGAATGTACTCCCTAAATTGCTTGTGCATCATGGCTGATATTTTTTAAAGAGAAAAAGATTTGAATATAACAGTGAATGTCGACCCCAAAGTCTTAGATGCAGAATTATTTTAATCCACCCATTTTACTTTCAAAAATAATTCCTTATACCGCAAGTCCCTGAGCTCGTATTTCAATGTAAGTGTGCACTAAAAAGAGCGTTTTCATCAATGCTTTGTCACTGAAATTATGTCTTTTTTTCCTATTTGTAGTTACATACATTATCAAAGCAAGATTAAGCAACAAAAGGACTACATTGCCCTTTATCATTTGTTTCAGCTAGTGACATGGGTATAACGATACCCAGGTGTATCAACTAAGGATCCTAACTTTAAGTATTTTAAAATCCAATGAAATGTGATTTTATTTTGTTTTTTGGAAATTAACTTTTTCAATTTCCTTTTCTTTTTTCTTTTCTTTTTTACTTTGAGTGAATTGGAGCTAGATAGGACATAAATTGAATGGCTCAAAGGTGATTATATCTAAAAGTTCGGACTTAGTTTTCGCTCTTTTTTTCATATCCAAGAAAGCTACTTTACTTACTTAAAGTAAAAGGATTTTCGAAATGGAAATTCTTACTTCGATACTTACATCGTGGAATTTTTCTGATTGTAGGCCTACAAGCCGCTCTAGGGTTGATTGTGTTAGTCGAAGGCAAACACTAACTTTCATAAACATCAATTATTTTCCATAGTTAGGGACTCGGTGTAGGAGCCGGAAGCTGGGACACATACCTGATAAACACCAGGATAGTCCATAGTTAGGGACTCGGTATAGGAGCCGGAAGCTGGGACACATACCTGATAAACACCAGGATAGTCCATAGTTAGGGACTCGGTATAGGAGCGGGAAGCTGGGACACATACCTGATAAACACTAGGATAGTCCATAGTTAGGGACTCGGTATAGGAGCCGGAAGCGTAGTGACACTCGCCGTCATTCACTCTCGAAATGCCTGCCAGCTGCAATGTAAAACCAGCGTGTGAGAGACAGTGAAATACTTGCCAGCTGCAATGTAAACCCGGTGTGTGAGATACAGTGAAATACTTGCCAGTTGCAATGTAAGCCCGGTGTGTGAGATACAGTGAAATACTTGCCAGTTGCAATGTAAACCCGGTGTGTGAGATACAGTGAAATACTTGCCAGCTGCAATGTAAACCCGGTGTGTGAGATACAGTGAAATACTTGCCAGCTGCAATGTAAACCCGGTGTGTGAGATACAGTGAAATACTTGCCAGTTGCAATGTAAACCCGGTGTGTGAGATACAGTGAAATACTTGCCAGTTGCAATGTAAACCCGGTGTGTGAGATACAGTGAAATACTTGCCAGCTGCAATGTAAACCCGGTGTGTGAGATACAGTGAAATACTTGCCAGTTGCAATGTAAACCCGGTGTGTGAGAAACAGTGAAATACTTGCCAGCCGCATTGTAAATTATGGCAATGAAAAACTGTAAAATGGCTACCTACTGCAATATAAGCCAACCTGTAGGAACTGTAAAATACCTACCGACTGCGATATAAGCCCAGGGTGTAAGAATAAAGTAAAATGGCTAGCAGGTGCAAATAAACCCAAGGTGTAAGAAACTTTATAAGGCGTATCAGCTACGGTACCAATCCAGGGTAAAAGAAACTTTAAAATGCATATCAGCTGCTATAGATACCCATCGAGTACGAAATTGTAAAATGCCTATCAGCTGCAACCTAAAGTTTAAGAAACTATATAATGCCTGCAAGCTGTGATAGAAGCCCAACGTTGAATAAGTTGTGGAAGAAACTCAATTCTGTATGAATTTTAGACGAAAATGAATAAATTTTCAGTAAACTAGAACGAATCACTCACAAATGAAATTATTTTGATTTTCAAACGATTTATAAATAAACCTAAATCGTGCGAAATAAAGCCAAATTATTCAACTTAATGTCTTTCAATAATATTGTTGATTTTAGATGCAAAATGCGCTGGAAACTCTTAACCACAAATTAAAATAAAGTCTCTTAACAATAAATAACCTAAATCTTTCAAGTTTCACACAAATGGGAACTAAGAGAAGTAGAAAGGTATTTAAAAAATTGCATGGCATGTTGGAAACAAAATGATGTTGAAGCAAAATTTATGCGAATCGTAAATAGTAGAATATATAATCGGGACACTGAGAGCTAGCATTGTTGATAAATATAATTGAAAGATACAGCAACCACACATACACAACATTATGGAAGACACAACAATATAATAAAATGTAGGATTAGCCATACCTTTCCATCTCCAGCGTAGTGAAAAGCGTTATCCGTCGTGAAGAGGACAATCTTCCTCGAGTCTTCCGTCCACCCAATCTCCTCTTTGCATTTCAAAACCTGGAGGAGAGCGTCAAAGCCTCCTTCTGGTGCGTCCTGGTTATCCATCACCACAGTTTTGCTGATTATATCCTGGAGTTGGAGAATATTTAATCAAATACTTATTTTACGATAACACTTTTTTATTTATACTTGTCGATAATCGTTTCTTTGCGGCATGTGCTTATTTAAAATAGCGAACTTCAATATCTGCACGACAACTCTTTTCTTATGTGCCGACTGCAAACAGTGACGTACACCGAAATTATCTTTGTTTTAACGTTAATGTGTTGAAATTTGAGCTGTCGTAGTTTCTACGCAGAATGTGTCAGTTACCAGTTTGTTCCAAATTTTTAACGCAGATTCCAAAGTAAAAACTCGTGCAGATCTTGAAAATAATTCGAAACCACTTCTGAGAGTACAACGTGGTAAAAATATTGGTATTTACCTGGAATTTATCTGCGTTGTAATCTTCAAGAGACATAGCGTTGCAGAACCCGAGGGCACCTTCGCAGAGCTGAGAGATGTCTGAGGAACTGCGAAGGGTTCGATTTATCAGGTCTACGAAGGTGACAATTTATTAGGACAGCAAGGGTTACGATAAAAATTAACACAAATTGTGTAGTATCAAACGGCTCTTGTATTCATTTATATGAACAACTTCTTTACAATTCCGTAGCTTAAAGCTTTGGAGTCAGAATTGTTTGCTGAGAACAACGTTGAATCAATAATAATTCATATCAAATGAGTACGAGGTTTGAGTTTAATGATTTTAGAGCTGTCGTACTAGTATTTTACTTTAAATTATTTGTTGAAAAGGCTGCTGAAGAGATTTGTATCTAAATAAAACCTACCAGCAAAGAAGAACCAGCAAAAAGCCAATTAGCACGTGGAGGAAAAGAGAACCAGTTAAAAACAACTTTGCACATGCGGCAATAGAGAAACAGTCGACAACCAAAAAGAACTTGTAAGTATTATTTCTTTTGGGCTTAAATTGTTCCGCGGAAACCGAAAAAAATAGTAAGGACGTGCTGCAGAAAAGGACTAGCATGAAACCAATGGCACAGTCCTTAAGTGAGTGAACTGCTGTTGAAGTTATAAAATTCCAAGCATCACGATAACTGCATAGAATTTCTGTATCAATTCGATATTCGTTCGTGAAATAGAACTTCACCGAGCTTATATTGAGGAGCCTAGCTTATACTGAGAAACTTCGGCTGTACTTGAGGCAGACACTCCAACTTAGCGCATGAGAGTTGGCTCCCTTACTGGCTTACAACACATCGCTAATGAACACATCGCTTGCAAACACATCGGTTAAGAACACAATGCAGAACACAACGCTAGGGTACACATCGCTTGGGAACACATCGGTAGAGAACACAACGCAGAACACAACGCTAGGGTACACATCGCTTGGAAACACTTCGGTAGAGAACACAATGCAGAACACAACGCTAGGAAACACATCGCTTGCAAACACATCGGTAGAGAACACAACGCAGAACACAACGCTAGGGAACACATCGCTTGCAAACACATCGGTAGAGAACACAACGCAGAACACAACGCTAGGGAACACGTCGCTTAATAAGAAACACAACGGTAGAGAACACAACGAAAAGGAACACATCGCTAGGGAACACAAAACTAGGGAACACATCGATCGATTCATCACACAATCGGTTAATTCCGTACATGCAATAATCATTAATCATAAATTTTTATCTATGGATTTTGGACCATGATTCTAATAACATTTAGGATTTAATGACAAGTTTTTGCAACATGAGAGAACTAGAAAATGAATGAATTGATTGAATGTCAGTATCAGTAATCGTGAGAACTAAATATGTCTGGGCTAAGAATGGGTAAGCAATGGTCACAAAACAACTTTATTCGTTGATATGTACTGGGTACCTTTGCTCGTGAGCATTTCCCTAAGTACTAGCACATTTTTAATACTATTCTGCAATTATCAAGCAGTAAGTCATTGCTCCCGAATATTGTCTGGAGGTACAATTTTTTAATGCAATATGTATTTGAATGTTGCATTACAATTCCTGACATCTAGTATTTTTCAGCAAAACCAAAGCTTAACTACTAAAAGAAAATTATGATTCAGCTACAGGTTAGCACAAGGAATTAGCCGAAGCCAATGCTCCGGGGAAAGCTACAGCAGCTCAAAATTCAGGAGCAAGTACCTGTGGTGTAGCAATCTATAAAACGGTTACAGCAACACCACAGTTAAAAAAAATTAAAACTGGTTTTAGTAGATTATCGGAATTAACAAATAAAGTTTCGAACTTTTGATAAGACTTGAGTAAAGTACAGTATCATTGAAGCCTACAGATTCCTGAATCCGTGATGGTGCAGTCATGATATTGACTCACTGAAGCCTTTCCTGTGTCGGTCTCAGATGAGGCATTAGTAAAGTTACACACTCTCGAACTCTAAGCAAACTTACCAAATTAACACGCTTGCGTGCCAAGTGTCTTGTAAATCACAAGAAATCAGTTTGTGTTGTCGTAATAGATTTTATCAATTGCTGGCTCGTCGTAGTTCTTTATTTCATGTTAATACTTTGACCGCGATGCGAGCCGCCCGTGTACAAATAGGGTATTTTCATAACGCCCCTGACTGACCTGTAATCCGTAATTCAATTTTTATAAATACTTATTCAAAGCTAAATGAATGCAAGATCCAGTTCACGGTTCCTTCAACAAAATTCCTTACTACAACTGACTTCATATTTCATTTGAATATTGAACTTCAGTTTAATCTACCTCAACAAAGAGTTAATGCACTTTTCGGAAGAAAATTTATTCATTCTCCCTTTTAAATCGTGTAAAAAATACATTAAGTTTTCTGTGAAACTTTATTTTCGTGTATTTTGGACATGTGAAGAGGTGTCGCTTAGTGCATGAAATTAAATGCATGTGAGTGTTTAATAGCATCAAATTGACAAGATTTCACGCAGTTCGACGCAGATCACATTCATTTGTCAAATTTAACTAATTTTATAATACATGCAAAAAAGGAGAAACAGAAGCACTTACGCCGCGACATGATGATCGTAGTAAGGCAGCATCTTCTTGTCAACGAACGTCCCAAAGCCGAGCCGCAGGCTATGAAAGCGCGTCAAAACACAAAAAAAACATCGAAATAGATGCAGTCGAGTGTAGAATTACCCTTCATGAGATCTTAAGTTTTAGTCTCTAAGCTAATACCCACGAACACACCTTTAAAGAAATTCAATCTATTTCCCAAGAAATCGATTCCTAGAGAAAAACCCACAATTTTTACATCATCTACATATTATAGAAAAAATTCTTCTTTGAAGCTTCAATTAACTATCAGGACGACAAAGTAAGAAAACTTAAAATTGCAAAAAACATGAAGTTAAAGGGTAGACCAAATCCTGAAGGGCCTATGAAGGAACCCGTCTCGCCAAAAATAAAGCTGCTAATCAGCGAACTGAGGCCGGATCGCCAGAGACTACGTAGGAAGGAAGAAATGAGTCAGTTGTAAATATTTCTACCAAACTTATTCATGTCAACTCAATCATATAAATTTAATTAGTACCCTAATAAGACACTAAACCGATGAGTCAAAAAATCATATAACCTTCTGGCAGAATACTCATATAATATAATTATTTGGACCAGTTTTGGCATAAATGAACATTTCTCCAAAATAATATAACTCAATAGACATTTTGTGCTAGAATCAATGGTCTACAAAAAGATGCTAGACGTCAGGACGTACTTCAAGTTGACACGGCAAAAAAAAATAAAAAATCCGTGCCACAAAAACGAATAAAAATGAGGAAGACAGTGAATCTAGAACAAAATGTGTGTTTATATATGTATATATTAATAGCTATAAGCATTGCGAAGAAATCGTGACACAAATAGCGAGTAACTTCTAAAAAATTAAGATTCGAGAAAAACGAATTTAAAATTTTCAAAGTTAATTTTCAAGGAATACAAACTTGTCATCCGATAAAACCAACTGTGAAATATCTTTCAATTATTGCTGAAACACAATCAGAAACTTCCAGCGCTATGCGACAATTCATTATTCTGATTTTTCTCTTTTAATGATTGAAGACGACAGTTATTCACCACTGATTTTTGACCAGGGACACATGCTATTCGTACTCTGGTATAACAAATGGCCGGTAAACCTCTCTTCAAATGAATACTTCGATTCAAATTCAATGCCTCAACTAAAGGAATTCTACCTAACTCTCCCTCAGTGTAAACAATTGCTGCTTCATACACAGAAAGTTCTAAACGAGTGCGACCAACGAAAATATATTTCAGATTAAGCTCCCATATAAAATGAGGAAAAAACTCATTTGTATTTTGGGTACCTCCGTGAGAACATTTTGACAATAGTTTATCATTAAACAACAGTTCAAAGACTGGCTTGATGGGTTTACGATCAAAATCCGGTAAGCCATTTTTAGCATCACCCAATCCGGCCAACACTGAATACCCCTTACAACACAGCAAGAATTAACTTTGGTGACATTGTTTACCCCTAAAATGCTACATTTGGCGAAAAATAATTATTCAACATTAAAGGTAAAAGTGTCCACTTTTAACTTTAATTTTCGAGAAATTGTGTTCGATCTGCACTTGGAACCTCCGTTGTTCCCTAAAGGGAACTTAGTCTCATACAAGTGTAAACGCTTAGTTTTCCACATGTGGTAAAGCTGAGTCTGCCGTACGTGGGAAAGCCTAGTCGCTCATATTTGGGAAAACTTGTCTCCACTTGTAGAAAAGCTTCGTCTCCCACGTGTGGCAAAACTTAGTCAGCTTTGAGTAAAAATTTGCAGTATTTCACTCAGCCATGAGTGGAAAATCCCAGTATCTCAGTCTGCTTTGAGTGGAAAATACCAGAACAACATTACTCCTAAACAGCGTGATTGTAAAGAAAGAAATGCTCTGAAATCGGGTGTACCCAAACAGCGTTACATATTTCCTAAACAGCGAAGGTCTACCAATGGTGGCGCCACCTATTTATTGCCGAGGAATTTACAGCCACTCGCAATGGCACAGGCAATTGAATTAAATTAACAAATTAGCTATTTTATGACATTATTTTCCAACGCATGGATATGAACGCTTTAAATGACGAGTATCATATCATCATGTTTGTTCACTTTAAAATAAGGCCTTGTCCAATCACTGGAATAAAGGGTGATTCAAAAAGAATGACCCCATATCATGATTAAATATTTTATGAAGGAAACATGGCAAAAAATAAAACTTACAACACAAGTATTCTACTATCAGCCAAGTTTTGTTTCACATGTTACAAGCGCTCAACATGGCCCCCTTGTAGCACGAACAACATCTATACGATGTGAGAGTTGTTTCCAAACACGTTGAAGCACCTCAGGATCAACTGAATTGATCGCTGTTGTTATTCGATTGTTAATCGATGACCCAGAGAACAAATCACAAACTGTGAGGTCAGGAGATCTAAGAGGCCAAGCACAAAGTGTAATATCTTGGGCCCCTATCCGACCAATCCATCGCTGAGGCCGCTTTTCTTTTGAAATGCTCTTACTGATAAGCTCCAGTGGGGAGAAAATCTGATCTTTGAAATCTGATCTTTCAAACACCCTTTCCCTCATTCTGATTCATACATTTACTTAAGAAATATTTGATCATGAAATAGGGTCATTCTCTTTGAATCACCCAGTACATTATGCACTACCATTACTTACGAGTTCTCATATTTTCCTTAAAATTTACCCAATATTGTACAACGATTTAAAAATATAAATGCTTGAACTTCTACAATAAGCTAATTGTCTATTCAAGATCATTTATTTCAGCTGTAGGTTAATCAACCAATAATAGAGAATTGATAAAAAATGCATTATATGAGGGAAAACATTATTACTAAATGCCTCTTTCTAAAGAGCGTGCGAGTTCTAAGCTCAAATAAAAATGGTTACTTCGCTGTTTAGGAGTTACACTGTATCTCAATATTCGACATGTTGAAAATCCCAGTATCTCAGTCCACCACAAATGAAATATCCTAGTATCTCAGTCTACCGCGAATGAAAAATCCGAGTATCTCAGTCTACCACGAATGAAAAATTCCAGTATCTCAGTCTACCACGAATGAAAAATCGATCTCAGTCTACCACGTGTTGAAAATCAGAGTGCCTCACTTGTTGGTGACGTTTTTTAACCCGTTCCACAGTTCGGCTGCCACTTTTTTAATGTTTTCCATGTCGTCCTTCATGCTGCCCGAGATGTCCGTCAGATAGTACAGGTCGACCGGCTGCTTGTCCTGGACTTTGATGCTCAATTGGACGTCGACGGTTTCGCCTGCGTCATGCCAATCAAGATTATTTCAAATAACCATTCTGAAAGTGCCATTTGAAAGCTTGGATTATGATGCACAGTTGGATGTCGACCGTGTCTCCTGTGTTACGTGTTACGCCAATCATGATTTCTGTCAAATTACCATTCTGGAAGAAAAAGTTTGTATAACAGTATGGAAATTGCAAAAAGAATGACTAAAATTTCGAAGATTACTCGCACACTAGAAGTCCTCCTGCATTGAATTAAGCCCTGAACGTTTTCTGGGTAGATGGATGCTCCTGTGTGGGTGATGTATACCTCTAATGAACAAGTATGTAGAAGGAAAAAAATTGAATATAACATGTAAATTAGGTCCATTTTGCAGTCATCCTTCTACACATGCGCTGTGGTTAAAGGGAGAGGGATGTAAATTGAGGTTACGGAAACCTATGCGATGAATTACTCTCATAAATCGAACTTTTAAAGTTCATCTTTTCGTCAACTCTTTATGTCCAACATGGAACATCTGTAAAATTTGAAAATTTAGAGGGTTAGTTGAGTGGTAACAAATTACATATTATATACGAGCGATATATATATCGAGTCAGTGAACGGTTCTCCTCTGGCTGAGTTAAGAAGTGCGTTCTATGTGGTATATTTTCTCCCTCTGAATATTTACCCTACAGATATCAGCAGCAAGCTCGTATCATCATCGTCAGCGCATGACATCAAATAGCCTTTATTTTCAATATCAAGTCAATCCGGTATTTATATAGCACCAAACAATAGTATTAAACCTGAAATGGCATCCTGTGATGTTAAACAGGACATCATTTGTATGTATAAAACCTGGAATGATATAACGTAATATTAAATATGGTATCATACATAAGTATTAGACATCAAAAGACACCACGAGATGCCAAATATATCATCAAATATAAGTATCAAACATCACATGACGCCACGTGATACTAAATAAAGCTTCAAATTTAAAAATTTAACATCGCTAGGCATAACGAGTAATAAATATAAAAACAAATAATTGAAAGGTATCCAGTGGCATTAAATCGTATTCCTTAGAAGTAAGCGTTGAAAGACATCTTCATAAGTGCGCCCTGATGCTGTCCGATGAACACCGTATACTTAACCCTACAACGTTAATAATTTTGTTCTCATTCTGCGGTTATTACATACACCGTCATCCGACTGACACTGCATGGCGTTAGGTTGTCACTGACATCAAAATAAGAAAGGAACAGCCTCTCGGCTGGGCACTTCAATGAAGAGATTAGGGAAGAAATTTTACGAGATTAAAATATATTAAAGTTTTTCCGACAGTGAAGCGTATGGTTTTCTGGGGCGTTAAAGGGTTAAAGTTACTTCATTGAGAGATCTGAGGCTTTTAAAATGCAGTGGCGTGATTGAAGTTTCAATAATTGAATTTTTTTTATTCGCATTGATACTTCAACTTGATTTAAGAAATACCATAATGAATTGATTCCTCACTATTTATGCATATTTTTATTTCGACGTAAATTAGGCTAATTCTCAGAAACTTGGGTTTTTTTTCAATGAAAACTTCGAAACTGGAGAGAATTTTAGATTATTGCAGTGTTCTTAACTTTTCCATTACACCAAAAATGTAAAATTTGTTATTAACTTAAAATAAAACACATTTTCATGTTTTTTGACCTTCAAGTGCTTTTCTCTGATATGAAGTATTTATTCTGACATGAAGTTCATGCAACAGTAATTTCAGAATTGATGTTAGTCACAGAGGAGAAGAACAGTTGCTGCTCTAAGCGACAGTTCAAACTCGAGTCATCCTCGTGGCGGAAAAATATCATCGTAAGCAATTAATATCATTGGTGTTTTCAACCAGTTTGTCGCGTAGGCTGCGGAATTAAAGCATTGTTAAGCCTTTAAGCATTGCAGCGTTTCGAGCAACTATAACAGCCTTCACAGTTCAATCATTGAGTTAAAATAAGGGAGAGCTCATTTTCTAGAGTCTCGATTAAATGATGCATAGGTAAGGAAGATTTATCTACATTAATACGTTGAAAGTATAATCTTTGTTATTAGATCGGGGAATAAAGTTTGCGGGGTTGTACAGCTTGAGCAAGGCTGCATGGCAATATAAGTAGAGCGGGCTACAGGGCTGCAAAAGTGAATTAGGCTCACACGGTTACAGAAGGTAGAGGTCAATTGTGAAAATAAAAGAGTTTTATGGAAATGTATTCTTAATGAAAGATGAAAGACATCTCTGTGTAGGTGTCCCAAGAAAGTGGAAGCGATGTCTATTTAACTAATTCTTTCTATTTGAATTCGTTTCATACGTTCTATGAGGATCTGCTAAGGATCATTCATTTATAAACATTAAATCAAATACTTTGACTTGAACGATTTCTGCCATTGCTGGCCGAAAGCTAGTCCGTTAAAATTATTCATGCATGTAGTTTTTCTTTAGAGATATTGAACAAACGCTTAAAATAGCTAAGAAAATACCAAAAAAGAAGCTAACAGATGAACAGGACATTCGTTATAAGTTCGAGAGACTAAAAAATAAACACATTTCAAAGGAGATGCAAACGCCACTGACCTGCTCTTATCTTAACCAAGTTTTTTTTCGGGAAGATGTCCATACTGGGGTTGTTGCTCAAGTGGTCCTTCGCGTTGTAGTGGTACTCGTTCTGGGGGTTGTGCAGCGTGCCGGTCTTGCACTTCGTGGCTCCCTCGTCCGCTCCGACACACGCGCTCTGTTGTGTGAGTGTTGCGTGCAGTGTTACGTGTGTGTTAAGTGTAGTTTTACGGGCAGCGTTACGGGCAGTGTTGCGGGCAGTGTTGCGGGCAGTGTTGCGGTGTTGCGTGCAATGTTGCGTGCAGTGTTGCGGGCAGTGTTACGGGCAGTGTTACGGGCAGTGTTGCGGGCAGTGTTGCGGGCAGTGTTACGGGCAGTGTTGCGGGCAGTGTTGCAATGTTGCGTGCAGTGTTGCGAGCAGTATTGCGTTCAGTGTTACGGGCAGTGTTGCAGGCAGTTACGCGGTGTTGCGTGCAGTGTTACGAGAGTGTTGCGAGCGTGTTACGTGCAGTGTTACGAGAGTGTTACGTGTAGTGTTACGACAGTGTTACGAGCAGTGTTACGAGAGTGTGTTTCGAGCGTATTACGAGAGTGTTACGTGCAGTGTTACGAGGGTGTTACGCGCAGTGTTACGAGAATGTTACGACAGTGTTACACGCAGTGTTACGAGAGTGTTACGCGCAGTGTTACGAGAATGTTACGACAGTGTTACGTGCAGTGTTACGAGAGTGTTACGCGCAGTGTTACGAGAATGTTACGACAGTGTTACGCGCAGTGTTACGAGAGTGTTACGAGCGTGTTACGAGAGTGTTACGCGCAGTGTTACGAGAGTGTTACGCGCAGTGTTACGAGAATGTTACGACAGTGTTACGTGCAGTGTTACGAGAGTGTGTTTCGAGCGTATTACGAGAGTGTTACGTGCAGTGTTACGAGAGTGTTACGCGCAGTGTTACGAGAGTGTTAAGCGCAGTGTTACGAGAATGTTACGACAGTGGTACGCGCAGTGTTACGAGAGTGTTACGAGCGTGTTACGAGAGTGTTACGCGCAGTGTTACGAGAGTGTTACGCGCAGTGTTACGAGAATGTTACGACAGTGTCACGTGCAGTGTTACGAGAGTGTGTTTCGAGCGTATTACGAGAGTGTTACGTGCAGTGTTACGAGAGTGTTACGCGCAGTGTTACGAGAATGTTACGACAGTGTTACGTGCAGTGTTACGAGAGTGTTACGCGCAGTGTTGCGAGAATGTTACGACAGTGTTACGCGCAGTGTTACGAGAGTGTTACGAGCGTGTTACGAGAGTGTTACGTGCAGTGTTGCGAGAGTATTACGCGCAGTGTTGCGAGAGTGTTGCGCGCAGTGTTACGAGAGTGTTACGCGCAGTGTTACGAGAGTGTTACGCGCAGTGTTGCGAGAGTGTTACGTGCAGTGTTGCGAGAGTGTTACGAGCGTGTTACGAGAGTGTTGCGCGCAGTGTTACGAGAGTGTTACGCGCAGTGTTGCGAGAGTGTTACGAGCAGTGTTAAGAGAGTGTTACGCGCAGTGTTACAATAGTGTTACGTGCAGTGTTGCGAGAGTATTACGCGCAGTGTTTCGAGAGTGTTACGCGCAGTGTTACGAGAGTGTTACGCGCAGTGTTACGAGAGTGTTACGAGAGTGTTACGAGAGTGTTACGCGAAGTGTTACGAGAGTGTTACGCGCAGTGGTACGATAGTGTTACGTGCAGTGTTACGATAGTGTTACGTGCAGTGTTACGAGAGTAATACGCGCGGTGTTACGAGAGTGTTACGCGCAGTGTTACGAGAGTGTTACGCGCAGTGTTACGATAGTGTTACGTGCAGTGTTACGATAGTGTTACGAGAGTGTTACGCGCAGTGTTACGAGAGTGTTACGCGCAGTGTTACGAGAGTGTTACGCGCAGTGTTACGATAGTGTTACGTGCAGTGTTACGATAGTGTTACGTGCAGTGTTGCGAGAGTATTACGCGCAGTGTTGCGAGAGTGTTACGTGCAGTGTTACGAGAGTGTTACGTGCAGTGTTACGAGAGTGTTACGCGCAGTGTTACGAGAGTGTTACGCGCAAAGTTACGAGAATGTTACGACAGTGTTACGCGCAGTGTTACGAGAGTGTTACGAGCGTGTTACGAGAGTGTTACGCGCAGTGTTACGAGAGTGTTACGCGCAGTGTTACGAGAATGTTACGACAGTGGTACGTGCAGTGTTACGAGAGTGTTACGCGCAGTGTTACGAGCGTGTTACGAGAGTGTTACGCGCAGTGTTACGAGAGTGTTACGCGCAGTGTTACGAGAATGTTACGACAGTGTTACGTGCAGTGTTACGAGAGTGTGTTTCGAGCGTATTACGAGAGTGTTACGTGCAGTGTTACGAGAGTGTTACGCGCAGTGTTACGAGAATGTTACGACAGTGTTACGTGCAGTGTTACGAGAGTGTTACGCGCAGTGTTACGAGAATGTTACGACAGTGTTACGTGCAGTGTTACGAGAGTGTGTTACGAGCGTGTTACGAGAGTGTTACGTGCAGTGTTGCGAGAGTATTACGCGCAGTATTGCGAGAGTGTTACGCGCAGTGTTACGAGAGTGTTACGCGCAGTGTTACGAGAGTGTTACGCGCAGTGTTGCGAGAGTGTTACGTGCAGTGTTACGAGAGTGTTACGCGCAGTGTTACGCGCAGTGTTACGAGAGTGTTACGCGCAGTGTTACGAGAGTGTTACGCGCAGTGTTGCGAGAGTGTTACGCGCAGTGTTGCGAGAGTGTTACGTGCAGTGTTGCGAGAGTGTTACGCGCAGTGTTACGAGAGTGTTACGCGCAGTGTTGCGAGAGTGTTACGCGCAGTGTTACGAGAGTGTTACGCGCAGTGTTGCGAGAGTGTTACGTGCAGTGTTGCGAGAGTGTTACGAGCGTGTTATGAGAGTGTTACGCGCAGTGTTACGAGAGTGTTACGCGCAGTGTTGCGAAAGTGTTACGCGCAGTGTTAAGAGAGTGTTACGCGCAGTGTTACGAGAGTGTTGCGCGCAGTGTTACGAGAGTGTTACGCGCGGTGTTACGACAGTGTTACGAGAGTGTTACGATAGTGTTACGACAGTGTTACGCTCAGTGTTACGAGAGTGTTACGCGCAGTGTTACGAGAGTGTTACGCGCAGTGTTACGAGAGTGTTACGCGCAGTGTTACGATAGTGTTACGCGCAGTGTTACGAGAGTGTTACGCGTAGTGTTACGAGAGTGTTACGAGAGTGTTACGCGCAGTGTTACGAGAGTGTTACGCGCAGTGTTACGATAGTGTTACGAGAGTGTTACGCGCAGTGTTACGAGAGTGTTACGAGAGTGTTACGCGCAGTGTTACGAGAGTGTTACGCGCAGTGTTACGATAGTGTTACGCGCAGTGTTACGATGGTGTTACGCGCAGTGTTACGAGAGTGTTACGAGAGTGTTACGCGCAGTGTTACGAGAGTGTTACGCGCAGTGTTACGAGAGTGTTACGCGCAGTGTTACGAGAGTGTTACGAGAGTGTTACGCGCATTGTTACGAGAGTGTTACGAGAGTGTTACGCGCAGTGTTACGATAGTGTTACGAGAGTGTTACGCGCAGTGTTACGAGAGTGTTACGCGCAGTGTTACGAGAGTGTTACGAGAGTGTTACGCGCAGTGTTACGAGAGTGTTACGAGAGTGTTACGCGCAGTGTTAGGAGAGTGTTACGCGCAGTGTTACGATAGTGTTACGCGCAGTGTTACGATAGTGTTACGCGCAGTGTTACGAGAGTGTTACGAGAGTGTTACGCGCAGTGTTACGAGAGTGTTACGCGCAGTGTTACGAGAGTGTTACGCGCAGTGTTACGAGAGTGTTACGCGCAGTGTTACGATAGTGTTACGCGCAGTGTTACGATAGTGTTACGCGCAGTGTTACGAGAGTGTTACGAGAGTGTTACGCGCAGTGTTACGAGAGTGTTACGCGCAGTGTTACGAGAGTGTTACGCGCAGTGTTACGATAGTGTTACGCGCAGTGTTACGAGAGTGTTACGAGAGTGTTACGCGCAGTGTTACGAGAGTGTTACGCGCAGAGTTACGAGAGTGTTACGCGCAGTGTTACGATAGTGTTACGCGCAGTGTTACGAGAGTGTTACGCGCATTGTTACGATAGTGTTACGCGCAGTGTTACGAGAGTGTTACGCGCAGTGTTACGATAGTGTTACGCGCAGTGTTACGAGAGTGTTACGCGCAGTGTTACGAGAGTGTTACGCGCAGTGTTACGATAGTGTTACGCGCAGTGTTACGATAGTGTTACGCGCAGTGTTACGATAGTGTTACGCGCAGTGTTACGAGAGTGTTACGCGCAGTGTTACGATAGTGTTACGCGCAGTGTTACGAGAGTGTTACGAGAGTGTTACGCGCAGTGTTACGAGAGTGTTACGCGCAGTGTTACGAGAGTGTTACGCGCAGTGTTACGAGAGTGTTACGCGCAGTGTTACGAGAGTGTTACGCGCAGTGTTACGAGAGTGTTACGCGCAGTGTTACGAGAGTGTTACGCCCAGTGTTACGAGAGTGTTACGCGCAGTGTTACGAGAGTGTTACGCGCAGTGTTACGATAGTGTTACGCGCAGTGTTACGAGAGTGTTACGAGAGTGTTACGCGCAGTGTTACGAGAGTGTTACGCGCAGTGTTACGAGAGTGTTACGCGCAGTGTTACGAGAGTGTTACGCGCAGTGTTACGAGAGTGTTACGCGCAGTGTTACGAGAGTGTTACGCGCAGTGTTACGAGAGTGTTACGCGCAGTGTTACGAGAGTGTTACGCGCAGTGTTACGATAGTGTTACGCGCAGTGTTACGAGAGTGTTACGAGAGTGTTACGCGCAGTGTTACGAGAGTGTTACGCGCAGTGTTACGAGAGTGTTACGCGCAGTGTTACGAGAGTGTTACGCGCAGTGTTACGATAGTGTTACGCGCAGTGTTACGAGAGTGTTACGCGCAGTGTTACGATAGTGTTACGCGCAGTGTTACGAGAGTGTTACGCGCAGTGTTACGATAGTGTTACGCGCAGTGTTACGAGAGTGTTACGCGCAGTGTTACGATAGTGTTACGCGCAGTGTTACGATAGTGTTACGCGCAGTGTTACGATAGTGTTACGCGCAGTGTTACGAGAGTGTTACGCGCAGTGTTACGATAGTGTTACGCGCAGTGTTACGAGAGTGTTACGAGAGTGTTACGCGCAGTGTTACGAGAGTGTTACGCGCAGTGTTACGATAGTGTTACGCGCAGTGTTACGAGAGTGTTACGCGCAGTGTTACGATAGTGTTACGCGCAGTGTTACGAGAGTGTTACGAGAGTGTTACGCGCAGTGTTACGAGAGTGTTACGCGCAGTGTTACGAGAGTGTTACGCGCAGTGTTACGATAGTGTTACGCGCAGTGTTACGAGAGTGTTACGAGAGTGTTACGCGCAGTGTTACGAGAGTGTTACGCGCAGTGTTACGAGAGTGTTACGCGCAGTGTTACGATAGTGTTACGCGCAGTGTTACGATAGTGTTACGCGCAGTGTTACGAGAGTGTTACGAGAGTGTTACGCGCAGTGTTACGAGAGTGTTACGCGCAGTGTTACGATAGTGTTACGCGCAGTGTTACGAGAGTGTTACGCGCAGTGTTACGAGAGTGTTACGAGAGTGTTACGCGCAGTGTTACGAGAGTGTTACGCGCAGTGTTACGAGAGTGTTACGCGCAGTGTTACGAGAGTGTTACGCGCAGTGTTACGATAGTGTTACGTGCAGTGTTACGACAGTGTTACGCGCAGTGTTACGAGAGTGTTACGAGAGGGTTACGCACAGTGTTACGAGAGTGTTACGACAGTGTTACGAGAGTGTTACGATAGTGTTACGACAGTGTTACGCGCAGTGTTACGAGAGTGTTACGAGAGTGTTACGAGAGTGTTACGAGAGTGTTACGCACAGTGTTACGAGAGTGTTACGTGCAGTGTTACGAGAGTGTTACGAGCGTGTTACGAGAGTGTTACGAACGTGTTACGCGCAGTGTTACGTGCAGTGTTACGAGAGTGTTACGTGCAGTGTTACGAGAGTGTTACGTGCAGTGTTACGAGAGTGTTACGTGCTGTGTTACGAGAGTGTTACGCGCGTGTTATGCGCAGTGTTCCGAGAGTGTTACGAGAGTGTTACGCGCAGTGTTACGAGAGTGTTACGAGAGTGTTACGAGAGTGTTACGAGAGTGTTACGAGAGTGTTACGCGCAGTGTTACGAGAGTGTTACGTGCAGTGTTACGAGAGTGTTACGAGATTGTTACGAGAGTGTTACGAGAGTGTTACACGAGTGTTACGCGCAGTGTTACGAGAGTGTTACATGCAGTGTTACGAGAGTGTTACGAGCGTGTTACGAGCGTGTTACGAGCGTGTTACGCGCAGTGTTACGTGCAGTGTTACGAGAGTGTTACGTGCAGTGTTACGAGAGTGTTACGAGCGTGTTATGCGCAGTGTTACGAGAGTGGTACAAGAGTGTTACGAGAGTGTTACGAGAGTGTTACGAGAGTGTTACGAGAGTGTTACGAGAGTGTTACGCGCAGTGTTACGAGAGTGTTACGAGAGTGTTACGCGCAGTGTTACGAGAGTGTTACGAGAGTGTTACGAGAGTGTTACGCGCAGTGTTACGAGAGTGTTACGTGCAGTGTTACGAGAGTGTTACAAGAGTGTTACGAGAGTGTTACGAGAGTGTTACGAGAGTGTTACAAGAGTGTTACGCGCAGTGTTACGAGAGTGTTACGCGCAGTGTTACGACAGTGTTACGAGAGTGTTACGAGAGTTTTACGCGCAGTGTTACGAGAGTGTTACGAGCTTGTTACGTGCAGTGTTACGAGAGTGTTACGTGCAGTGTTGCGAAAGTGTTACGCGCAGTGTTGCGAGAGTGTTACGCGCAGTGTTACGAGAGTGTTACGAGCTTGTTACGCGCAGTGTTACGAGAGTCTTACGAGAGTGTTACGAGCTTGTTACGTGCAGTGTTACGAGAGTGTTACGTGCAGTGTTGCGAGAGTGTTACGCGCAGTGTTGCGAGAGTGCTACGCGCAGTGTTACGAGAGTGTTACGTGCAGTGTTACAAACAATGACAACATCCTTCGTTGTTCAACTTATTCAAAATGCTAATCGAACATATATTTTAGATACTTTTGCAGCTCGGGAAGTGGTTCAGTCAAACATAAAGCTCCGTGCTGCGTTAAGTAATAGCGTCCCCATGGTCCACTATTCGCGGAGTTCGCGTGTAATTCAGCAAGACTGCTGGTATCTGTGAGTCCTAAACACTATTTTGGATCAAATGATATGAACTTGAAAGTAATTGAAGGCGATTAAGCATATGACAGGAACTGGCGTAATGCAATAATGGCTCTATGGCTCGGTTTCAGTCACTAAATGACTGTACTGAATAAATTTGAAATTTATTCGTATATTTTATAGTAGTGTAAGCGCAATTTAGGAAGTTATCGGCTCAATTCAGAATACCATTCATCTTAAACGAAGATACAAACTCATATGAGGTGAAGGCATTCCTCACACCAGATCCCACAGGCCAGGTAACACCTGTCCTACAGTGCTCCCTTCACACCAGATGCAGGCCAGGTATCACACTCACCTGTCCTACAGTGCTCCCTTCACACCAGATGCAGGCCAGGTATCACACTCATCTGTCCTACAGTGCTCCCTTCACACCAGATGCAGGCCAGGTATCACACTCACCTGTCCTACAGTGCTCTCTTCACACCAGATGCAGGCCAGGTATCACACTCACCTGTCCTACAGTGCTCCCTTCACACCAGATGCAGGCCAGGTATCACACTCACCTGTCAGTGCTCCCTTCACACCAGATGCAGGCCAGGTATCACACTCACCTGTCCTACAGTGCTCCCTTCACACCAGATGCAGGCCAGGTATCACACTCATCTGTCCTAAAGTGCTCCCTTCACACCAGATGCAGGCTAGGTATCACACTCACCTGTCCTACAGTGCTCCCTTCACACCAGATGCAGGCCAGGTATCACACTCACCTGTCCTACAGTGCTCCCTTCACACCAGATGCAGGCCAGGTATCACACTCACCTGTCAGTGCTCCCTTCACACCAGATGCAGGCCAGGTATCACACTCACCTGTCCTACAGTGCTCCCTTCACACCAGATGCAGGCCAGGTATCACACTCATCTGTCCTAAAGTGCTCCCTTCACACCAGATGCAGGCTAGGTATCACACTCACCTGTCCTACAGTGCTCCCTTCACACCAGATGCAGGCCAGGTATCACACTCACCTGTCCTACAGTGCTCCCTTCACACCAGATGCAGGCCAGATATCACACTCACCTGTCCTACAGTGCTCCCTTCACACCAGATGCAGGCCAGGTATCACACTCACCTGTCCTACAGTGCTCCCTTCACACCAGATGCAGGCCAGGTATCACACTCACCTGTCCTACAGTGCTCCTTTCACACCAGATGCAGGCCAGGTACCTCACTCACCTGTCATACAGTGCTCCCTTCACACCAGATGCAGGCCAGGTATCACACTCTCCTGTCCTACAGTGCTCCCTTCACACCAGATGCAGGCCAGGTACCACACTCACCTGTCCTACAGTACTATCTTCACACCACCCACATCTTTGGGACGCTGCAGTGATGCAGTCTTTACACCTTTTATAATTTCCGCAGGTCGAATCACACGTCACGCTTGATATGAAGGTCGTGCTTATCAGCACAAGTGCTAAAAAAGGCAATTTTGCTACCACTCCCATGTCTGTTGGATATTAAGTTGTTTTAATTGTAGCGCAGCGCTAGAATCGCAGCACAGCACTAGAATCGTAGCGCATCGCTGGAATTGCAGCGCAGCGCTAGAATCGCAACACAGCGCTGGAAGCGCAACACAGCGCTGGAATCGCAGCACAGCGCTAGAATCACAACACAGCGCTGGAATCGCAACACAGCGCTGGAATCGCAACACATCGCTGGAATCGCAGCACAGCACTAGAATCGCAGCACAGCGCTTGAATCGTAGCGCATCGCTGGAATTGCAACGCAGCGCTAGAATCGCAACACAGCGCTGGAATCGCAGTGCAGCGCTAGAATCGCAACACAGTGCTGGAATCGCAGTGCAGCGCTAGAATCGCAACACAGCGCTGGAATCGCAATGCAGCGCCATCGCAAGCTCTGTTTCGACGTCACTTAGTACCTCTGCCAGCACTGGTGTCGTATGAAGCTAAAATTGATAAACAACACCGAAGTTGAATTTGGATGCCTGCAACCTCCGTTATCTGGTGAGATAAGCCACACCTTGCTCATCTCGCACCTCCGCTACTGCACTTGTATCGAAACTTCAGGGTTGGTAAGTTAAGAAGCCTCATGAGGGTTCTAACTTCATGTTGATACGTTTAAATGCATTCAGTATGGGAACATTATTTGTGAATGGTGCCAATTTCTCTAATAAAAATACAGTGCGACTCAGTCAGTTTTTGAAAATCGTTAACCGGGATGAAAATATTTAGATACAAATTGATGAACTAATTTAAATATGTATGTCTTATATTTGAGCTCCGCTGATGGTCTGAATATATTCATATAGAAAAATGTCTTTTCAAAATAAATTTGTACCGAGTATACTTATATTCAACGACAAGAAGCATTGTATGTTGAGAGTTACACGACCGGGCGCTGTGCGCTGCGCCATTCCCGGCTGCTCGGAGATTTGAGCACTCATCAGCCACCGGGTGCTGGCTTACCTCCGCTCGAACGCCGCAAAGCGCAGGGTGTCCGCTAAAAAAGTAGTCGAATTAAAAATGTTCTAGTTTGTAAAATATTAGTGCTATAAGGCTGAAATATGTTTCATTGAAAAAAGCAAAATTTATAATTTGATTTCGATAATTTTGTCTATTTGGCATACCAGAAGCACAGAAACAAGAATTAACACGATGAGCACTTTATTTAACGATTATAAAATGAAATCAGTGAGAAAGTTGTCTCCTGAAACACAGGTAATGAGAACTTCTATTAATTTTATTCTCAAAAAACTTTATTTAAAACTATATGAAATGCAATAACAAGAAATCTCACCGCACGATAAAGATCGCAGGTAATTATTTTGCCACAGAATAAAAAACATGAGCAATTCTAATCAAATATTGTCGGATAACATAATTTTTAATGATGAATATTACAATCTTATGAAAGGTTTGTCAAATAGATGAAATTATTGTTATAAAAAACTTTAAATCCTTGTTTCTTCAATGAAACCTATTTCAGCCTTCCAGCATCAATATTTTACAAACTTCAGCATTTTTAAACCGGCTGCTTTATTAGCAGACACCCTGTATAAGAGTGCGCTCTAAAAAATTGACATCGAATTAATATGTGAGAAGTTGATTAAACACCTAAAATATAGAAGTTAATTAAACATCACTATGAGGTGCTGAAAAATACAACATTTGGAAACGTTGCTTCCTGTATCTGGTATAGATATATACTGTGTATTGAGTCTCATTCTTTGCCACCTCCCGCAACTCATCCGTACTCTTCAGGTCATGTTTCGTTTTTGAATGGTAACTTTGCTTTATTAAACTTATTTTCTGATATATACATTTAAAAGTCAAGTTTAAACTTATCTTATATTGCTCAGTATACTTCCGATCACATATTATTTACACAGTATTGCCACAATAAACAACAATTTATCATTTTCATTTGCATTTCAAGAGTACCAATTGACTGAAATAAGTAATAATTTAAAGCACTGTGAAATATTGGAGTTCTTTCACTCATACTGTATTCAGACTATTTTGTTTGTCTCGCGGTGAAGTAATATTCCGTAGAAGTAATATTCAGAACAGCAATCAGTACATACGCATCAACTGTTATCCTGGCACTTTAGAAACTTGTAATGGACGAATACTTCATTGAAACAGCTACCACATTTCCGTTAAATGTTCATCGTTACTGAGTATATTCAAAGCAATCCTTCGCTGTCTCAAGTGATCATCTCTCGAGCACCAAAACTAAGACATCTTCGAAAATTCTTCAACTCTGCATCTTGCTACAATGGCTGATGATAGTCCGTACGATACTTGACAATCAAAAACACTGTTAGGTACGTTCTTTGAACTAATTTAAAGTCTACGGGGCACCACGTTCTGCCTCTCACAACAGTGGAAGAGGAAATGAATCAACGCTTGAGCTAAAATAATTTGCTCCGGTCTGATAAGAGCGCCGGTTTATCAGTTCGCGGGAGATAAGAAGGCTCAAATGAAGTGAGGCGAGACGCTGCCGGCTGAGATGTCGCATTTATACATGAAGTTAACTTAAATTCTTGCATCTTTTACGTACAAAACTTCTATCTGCACCAGTTAAAGATTGTTCTCCATGTACTGTTTTGTCCCCCACAAGTCACATGAGTCACCCTGTTCGTGACATGTGTCACCTCGCTTACCACAGGGAGAGGAACATAACGGATTATCTTAGCCTTGCAATGGGTGAGACAAACACACCTCATCCACTGTTGAAATCTGTAAGGTAGGAGACAATTTTTAACATCTAAGAGTGCAACTCTTATCTGCGAACGGTAACTACCTTTGCCGAGCATTGAAATAGAAATGGCTAAAGACTATTGACAAAAAAGAGACGTGGCACTGACGCAGGGTTAGGAAACAGTAAAAAATTAACATTTTTTCAGTTCGATAAATCAATGCTAAATCCCGCGAATGGGCCGGAAGAAGGGAGAGACTGGGACACCAGGACACCCTCAGCGCCCCTCCAGCACCGTGCCACGATCACTGTTTTTAGAGAAAAAATAGTTAACAATTTATGCAAATTAGTAGGTAACGACTACTCATAAATTTGTAGCTTAGAAATAGGCCCAAATGAAATAGATCTCACACCGCAAAATAAATGAGACCGAAAAACCGCGTACGTCACTTGACAAATCACGACACGAGATTAAGGTATTGGTGAACACGTTGCCCTGCAGAAAATAATGCGCGGCTCGAGAGTTCAGATTTCGTAATATTTAGGAATAGCTGTCTAAGACTAATTAATTCTAATCTTAGTAAATATGTTAAATCCTAATTTAATTTTGGTAATTTTAAATATAGTCGTTCGTCTTTAAATTTGAGCACTTGTTTTTCAATACGAGAACACGAAAGTGAACAACAGTAGTATTTTAAATAGAAATTTTACGTGACAATTTCAATCGAAACTCAGTGTATCAATTCTGTAAATTTATGGCTATGTTACGCAAATAATAAATTTCCCATTATTTTTGAGTTATCCGGGGGTAGATACTTAAAGCCGCGACGGACGTCACTATCATAAAATTGTGGCGCTAACTATTACGGTGACTCACACCCACCAGTAATGGAGATCGTCCCACTTTTTCAACTTTTTTTGTCCGATTCGTTTGAAAATTTGCCAGTGAATGTATTTTGTGAAAGTAAACCTTTTTTACTCGTGTCATTTTTTCGATTTAGGACTTAGTTTTTTTTATTTCAAGAAAAATTAGTTTTTTGGTATATTTTATGGATATTTCAAAACGGGACTCGGCATCGAGTTTTGATGATAGAACAAAACCAAAGACAGTTTTAAAATCCTTGAAACATTTCTAACAAACTCTCACGCGTTTTTTCCATTTTCAAAATATTTCTATTTTTTCAAATTTTTTAAAATTTCTAAAAACAACAATAATTTTTTGGGTTTAGAGTTATATATTTTTTCGAAAAATTTGAATTTGGAAAAAACCGTGTGAGTTTGTTAGAAATGCTCCAAGGATTCTAAAGCTGTCTTTGGTTTTGTTCTAGCATCAAAACACGAGGACTAGTCCCATTTTGAATGTTGAAAGTTTGAAGTGTTGTACATAATATAATGAACAATTTATGTAATTGGATGCAGTTTTATTTTTATTTCGATAATTTCCATACATAACTTCATATTCACAGTGTGAATTGTGATTTCTAAACCCCCCCCCAAAAAAATTTTTTTTTTTTTTTCAAAAATATGAATTTTTTATTTTCAGTCTGATTCTTATGAAATTAAACTATGATATGTAACCTTTGAAGAGAAACACAATTTATTCCATCAATTTTTTTTATTTAGGCCTTAGTTTTTGAAAAACTTTGACATATTGGTTTTTAGGTATTGATATTTCACTGGTAATGATATTTCAAAATGGGACTCGCCATCGAGTTTTGATGCTAGAACAAAAACAAAGTCAGTTTTAGAATCCTTGAAACATTTCAAACAAACTCACATGGTTTTTTTCCATTTCCCATTTGTTCTCTTTTTATATGGGGTTGAAATGGGCTCAAAATTAAAGATTTTGGTCCCCTGGAGGGGATCTATTGTCCGTAGCGCCATAAAATTTTGGGACCGAATAGTCCACCACATAAGGGTCCTTTTCCAACAAAAATATGAAAAATGACCTCCTGAGCGGCAGGGGCCTGGGACGATCTCCTTAAGCAGCCGAACTCGGGTGGTGAAGCAGAAGCGCAGCGCAGGGAGGCGGTAGGTCGGCCACGGAAGACAGGTGGTCGGTCACCATGGCACCGTCAGGACCATCTCGATGAAGGAGCGAGGTAGAACAGGAGACTGTAGCAAGACACGAGCCACACTCAGGAGTTGATCTAACAGCACAGCTTATTAAAATGAAGAGAAGTATAGATGGTCAAGTCAGGTGCAAGGCTGGTGAGCAACGACGCTGAAACCGTCGCAGAGACTGCAGAAGACACCTATTCTTCGGTGTATTTACGAAAAAAAGAACTTTGTTGTGAACACCAAATGATTGCGCTGGTTTTCTGTTGAAATTTCTTTTAGATAGCTTCTACTTTAATATAGATTTTTAGATTTTCAGGGGAAATGTTTATGTAAAAAATACGTTTGCCATAAAAGAACCCGAACAAAAACTTTAGTTGATCTCCAACTACAAAGTAGTTAAGTGTAAAATTTTGAGAATATCGTGACATTGGTGAGTAGCTTCAGAATACATTTAAGAAGTATCATCGTTGAATGCAGCTAATGTACTCAGACTATCAAAGGGAAACGCTTTTACATGGAGCTGATGAAAGAAGGAGCTCTGGTGATGATACTGTAATTCGGCATGAATGGAAGGTAGAATTTAATTTAAGCGGTAAATTGAAATGATCATAAATAGATTGCTGCTTGCTCCCGTCCCCAGCGGTGGACTACAATTCTGGCTTGTATTAGCTTGGATTTTTTCGTGACAAATAACTTATATAGAACTTTGTAGGCAATAAAAATCTGGTCTTGGTGAACTGACGGCAATGATGCCTCGGCAATGATGTTTTGAGAGCTTGCCAGCACGGATAAACTTTGCTAAAATCGATGGGAAAACTTTGCCAAAATGGATGGAAATTAAGAAAACTGAAATGTATATCTATAAGGGACTTGATCGTTTATGTAAGTAATTTCTGGTTATAAAAAGGAAAAATTCGTCAATGGAGAACTATTTTATTATATTTTTTGTTAATTTATTTTCTTTATAAGATAATTGTGGTGACCTGTGTCTAAAGTGGTAGGTTGCTTACTACTAGTATAGGTGGTTTAAAAAAATAACCATTCAATAAAATAATTCACTGTTTTAGCCCTATAGAAATGAAAAAAACACAGTACAGGAACAGATATCACATACGTTACAATCATTCTACCCTGAAAATGATCCACAACCTTTTTACCACGTTAAAATTTTGAATGTAAAACTAAATAACAGCTAAAAATATTTTTCATTCCCATTCTTAATATCTTTATTGTTTAAATTTTCTTCATATCCCCTCTTAATAAAAATTCCTGTGCTGCTGGCCATTTTTTTATTCTTTCTGAAGGTTGCTGTTTGAAAAGTGTTTGCCTCAGAGCAAGAAATCGTTAAAAATGTTCATTCACATACAGAGATGTGTCAGTTTTTTAACAATCAGTTTATTTGACGTGTGAATGAAGGATGGACAGTCATAACGGATCTTTTCCAGATAAGCTTCGCCTCTAATACAATACATAAGTTCACCCAACTGTACCTTTTGAAATGATATACCTATCGACTTTAAATTCTTCTCAAACGTAAGATTAAAACATTCTTTCGCTTGAGAGTAATTTGAAGTCGATAGGTGCATTATTTCGAATGTTACAAGTGGGTGAACTTATGTGTTGCATTAGGGGCGGGGTTTATCTGAAGAAGAATCGTCTCAACAATTGAGAAAGGCGACTCTGGGACACACTCGCAGTGGTACCAGTAGTTGGAGAATTAATTTGTTTCCATCATTGTTTTGCCAAAATATGTTGCCGTAATTATTTGCGTTTACTCGTTCCATTTTCAGTTCAGCGAAATTCGTATTTGACTGCTTCGCCGAGAATAATTATTGCAAGTCCAGTTTTCTAACAGTTATGGCAGAACAATCAAGAGACTATTAAGAGAATTTTCAATGGTCAACTGTTTTGTAATCAAAAGTGTATTACAGTAATATTTAGCGTATTTGCTAAATTTCGTTAATCTTTTACCATCGTTTGCCACTCTTCTTCAGGGTCGCATGTTTCAATTCTCCTATTTCCTCACTAAAGAATAAAAATTTTACAGTTCAGTACAAGTTGTTGCCACCGATGTGAATTTCGCCGTCTGTTGCGCTGTAGGTATTGTGCGCCCGCCGAGTATATAAATAGAATCGGCAAGAGACATCGCCGTTCACTAGCGGTGGCCTGCCGTAGAGGTAGCACATTAAAAGAGACGTCGCTCTTCATTAGCGGAAGCGCGACTGTCGAGGAAGCACCTGTATAGGTCACAGATGCGTTATAGAAGTAACATCACTTCGCATTAGCACCTACCGTCCGATCTAACTGATTCTTTGCCAATTCCCAAGCCTGTGCCAATTCTGAAGTACCAATAAAGGATAACTACGTTACTGCATTTGAAGTCACTCCCGAACCTCATTCGCGTTAGTTTCGACCTGTATACTGAAAAGGCCGGAACATTTATGGTGGCCAGTATATCGGGATGCCACATTAAAGATATCCACATTGCCACATTGCCCCATTGAAGAAGAAAGATATCAAGAATTGATCTTCGGTTCTGCTGATCCGTGATTTTAATTAAGTGTGAGGAGTGTCACCCTGTTTGGAGTAACGTCGCACAGTTATCACATTACTTCAGAGCATCGAGAAAAGGAAGAAGGACGTCAGCGCAGAAAATCGAAGTTATTGGAAAGAACTTCGAGGGAGAAACAATCGAAAATCTACACGCTACTCAGCCTTCACCAGTCTGGATCATCGCTACTCAAAGGAGAAGATGAAGTGAGGGGTCCAGATCAACAACCTGATCTGTCGACGAGATCTACGCATTTACGCACCGTCATCTGCAGCGAGAAGATCGACGAGAGCTACGCATCGCCAAAATATTGTTCAACGTCACCAACAAGTTAAGTGTACGCCGATAATGTTGCTTGCAAATTAAATAAGCATGCGCTCAATTTAATGATTATACATCATCATTATAAAATTAATGAGTAGGAAGTTGAGCAGCGAGCAGTAAGCAGTAAGCAGTAAGCATTGCAAGCGCTGATTCCTGGGAGTGGAAGTTCAGCGGCGAGCAGCATAGGCATTGCAAGCGCGGATTCCTGGGAGTGGGAGAGCGTGTACGCGGAAGCATTTGTGTGAGGCGGTAGTCCATTGTTCTCTAGAACAATTGAAGGAAGTTGTAGCCAGTGCTCTCTAGCACCCATTGTCCTCTAGCACATAAGAGTAAGCCGGATCAGCTTGCTCTGTTCAGTTTGCTGCCGACCTTCACGAGCTTTGACTTTGTGGTGCTGGAATAGCCTGTTTTAAGTCCGCTGAAAATGTGAGTTATCATTTTATTGTATGTAGAATATTTTCATTATATGTGTGTAGAACATTTTTCGCTTAAAGGTAATTAGAGGTCTAAGAATATAGGAGTATTTTGTGCTTATGTCGGACAGTGACTCTGACGGATACGAGTACATAAGAACTACCCCGTACGTGACTAGATTAGGAAGAGTATCAATTCCTATTTTTTCCGCGAAGTCGATTTCTGTACCTATCACGATGACGACCACCACCACAGTCACCCCTGTTACCAGTGCAGTCACTACCACAGTTAGCTCTGTAACTAGTACGGTTACCGCTGTGAGGACTTCTATTGTCAGTCCGATACCTAGTGTTGTAATTGCTGGGCAGGATCTGCCGCAGTTCAGAGGTAGAAGACGGAGAAACGACCCTGACTTCATAGAAAATAAGTCACTAGAAACGCATATAAAGAATGTGCGAGCATATTTCAATATGCTGTCAGATAATTCGGAAGAAGCGAAACTAAACTTATTGTTGCGAACTGCAGACAAGCGGGTAGGCGACTTCAACACGGTCGTCGCGTCCATAATTAGTGAAGGTTATGAATTAAGTTTCGAAGAAGTCGTGCACCTGTTGGAAAATATCTACGTCTCGAAAGGTGAAAGATCTCTGCACGCGGTCGCCTGTGATCTAAATAACGTACGCCTAAAACGTAATGATGCTTTAGCGAGCCAGTTTGTTGCTATACTATCCAAAATCCGTAAGCTAACCCACAGAATAATGACCAGCCCGGAGTGTTCGAACAGAGCCCACCCCTATGTAGTAAATTGTCACGATCCTGTTGCTCTCGATAAGTATGTCGAGAATACTTTAATTGTTGCGTTAGCTATGGCCATCATCAACCCCCTAGTAACAGAAGATTTTTCCAAAAAACTATTTAACAAACCCTTTAACTCGTCGGAAGAGCTCCTTCAGAGACTCGTGACTGTCATTAGGAATTTTCCCGAGGATAAGCAAATATTAGCGACTCGATCTGAGAGATCTGTGGAAATCTATTGTGCAGAGGATGACCATTCGTCCGAATCAAACTTTGATGCAGCCTATGATGAGGCCGAAGTGCATACAATGACAAGAGGCGGATTTCAAGGTAGAGGTAGGACGCGTAGGCCCTACTGGAGACCAAATTTCCCGAGACCAACTTTCCGTGCTAGACCTCACGTAAAATCTTTTGTTGGAGATCGTGAACTAGGAACTCTCGAAGCCCAAGCATTAGAGACAGCTACTGAAGCGAGGCGTTGCTCGAATTGTAATAGTAATATGTGTATCTGTCAAGGACAAGGTGTGTCGGTAACCACTGTGGCTAGGAAACCGACTGATTGGTACAAACCAGGTTCATATCAGACAGCCACCGAGCATTCACTGCGTGATGTAGCTTGTTTTCGTTGTAATAAGTTAGGACACTACGCAAGAGACTGTAGGTCCAGACGAGACTATTTCAACAGACCAGGTAGACCTGATCGTGTCCGTGCGCGAGGACAGCATAAAACTCGTGTACCAGAAAAAGGCCAGGTAGAAACTTACCAAACTAACAGTGGCGATAATCTTTTAGCGTAAGCTGCGGAGACGATTTCATTTCCGATAGAAATAACGTCAATGGTAAAAATGAAATTGAAATAACTAAGTGTGACTCTACGTCAGTAGCTCCCTGTGAACCCGAGGAGAATTCTGGTGCTGAAGATTTCCTCGTTAAAAATGTCGAGAGAGTTGATGTGTTAAACATGTCTGGAGGTTCCCTCGTTAAAAATGTTGAGATAATTGACCCACTAATTAAGTGTCAAAATAGATATGAATCGCTGGGAGAGGTGGATTTAAGCGATTTGAAAGATTTAAATGCTCATGGCACTGAATTTGAAAGCCATGTGACGGCGAACGTTTGTAAATACGAAGAAGATGAAGAAGTTGAAGTTACAGGACAAAATGAATTATTTGTATTACGAAAAAGTCATAAGCCCATGATTGTGCTTAGAAAAGATGCAGACCTGTGGAATGCATTGATTGATTCAGGATCAGAGAAATGTCTAATCAGCTACCACAGAATTAGTGAGATAAGTAATGACGTGAAGCCAAGTTCTCTGACTATAAAAGGCGTTAACGCTAAGAGTAATGTTGAAGGCGAGGTGGAGCTTGTCCTAAAGTTAAAAAACGGTATAAGTTTAAAGACAAATGCTTTAATAATTAAGGATGGTATTTACAATTATGACGTCATTATTGGGCGTGATTTATTAGACAAGAACGCCGTTGTAGACTTGAAACAAAGATGTTTAATTATCAAAGACGAGAAAATCCCCTTTGCAGAGGTAAAACGACGAAAAAAGAGAAAGACAGAGTGTCTCGAGTATTTAATAGAGAATACTGAGTGTCTCATGGCGGACACGATTACGTCCAGAGCTAAGAAAAAAGTCCTAAATAAGCTAAGAGAGAAGAGAGAAAATCTCAGGACGTGTAATGCTGAGAGAGCAGGCGAGGAAGTAAAAAGGGATGGTAAGAGAGAAAATCAGCCTGTTCGAGGCGTAGTTGCAGTTACCAATTCCCACACAGGGCCAAGGCCGTTAAGAGTGCATACTCAACGAGTGGAGATTGCTCCCAATGTAATTTTGAAACATGTAGGACATGTTGGAAAGTGTAAAAATGGAGAATACATAATAAAGAAAGCAACTTTAAAAGAAGGCATTTGTGTCGCAGAAGCAATTGTGAAAGTAAATAATAGGAGAAAGATTCCGTTGTTGTTAATTAATAGCTCCGACAGAGCGATTGTTTTACCAGAGAATGCAATTATAAGTACTTTAGAAAAAGTGGAGAAGGATCACGTTGAATCCGAAGTTTACTTGTCAGATGTACAAGGAGAATTAAAAGGAGGATTGAGTACCTTTGTGCAGGCAGCGAGTGTTGTTCAGGACAGTCATTTAGATGTCGAGAAGAAAGACACTAATAGTAAATCTGTTGGGATCACAGGAGTTGTCGACAAAGGGTACGTTTCTGATTCCAAAGAAGTAGCCCGTGGTCGGCGGAAATTAAATAATGATGATATCAAGTGTAACGATGACGAAATGAAGCCTGAATTGCTGAGTTTCTTGAATGAATTCAGAGACGTTATTACTATAGAAAATGAAACGATCTCCGCTGCTGCGATTAAACCATACAAAATACGTTTGAAACCTAACGTGGATGTCGTAAATGTTCCGTCCCTTTCCATGTACAATTTACCGCTATTCACGATTTAAGTGATCTGTCGAAACTGATGTTTCGATCTTTTTAAACTATTCTAGCAGAAAGAAAAAAGAAAGAAAACTGCTTACTTCCAAAAAGTTAATACATAAGATGCATACACATTGGGTTTTAAAAATCTCTTAATATAAAGGTCCTCATAATTGATGGAAAACCTTACAAGGCTTATTATATGTAGTCGTATCGGGGGCTAATTATGTTATTGAGAGTAACAGTCTAAATATCACTTCTTGGATATTTTATACACGTAGAGATGGGTGACAACTAATAAATAATTGCAATACTACTAGATAATTCTTCGCAATTCCTAAGTTAATAATTGAAACGAAATAACTAAAGAAAAAAAAAGCGTCTTACCGAAGCGGATTGAAATACCATAAATTATTACCAAGTAATGAGAAAAAAGATAGTTTAAAATTCATTTATCAACAACATTGCCCAAAACGCACTCTAAAAATTTCTAAACAGTTTTAAATCTGATTTATTACTAAAATCGACTTCTAATTCCGATAGATCACACAGAAATGAAGTCGTATTTCTGATAGATGACATCGAAACGAGTTGGAGTTGGTCGATGATGAAGAAGCGAGTGGTAACCCTGATTGAAGACAAAGAAAGAAACGAGTGCTAATTCACAAGAATGACATTGAAACGAGTTGAAATTCTGAAAGCTGAAAGAAAGAAAGAAAGAAAGAAAGAAAAGAAAAGAAAAGAAAGAAATAAAAACCGTTCATTTCCAAAAAGTTTATACATAAGATGCATATCAACAGATTGGATTTAAAAAATTCCTTAGTGTAAACCGTCCTTATAAACGTACCATACGAGAAGTACTAATAGACAAACCATGCGAGGCGTTACATTATTGACGAACCATATGAGGCGTACTAATAGATTAACCACGCCAGGGACGAATTAAATAAAAATGTAATATTCATATATCTACGTACTGAAAATGAATATAAGAAAAATGATAAACATAAAAAACAAACTTCCTTCCGCTACATCGAAAATTACAGTCGAGCTCAGTGTTATGGTATGAAATTACTGGATGGAAAAACAAGTAGAAGTAAAAAAGACTCCGAAAAACCTAAAAAGAACTAGTTTTTAATTTTCTAACAGAAATTTTATGGGAAATCAAGTTACAGTCTAGGAGCAACAACAAAAAACATCTCGGGTTTCACATCCTCCCGGTATTCTTTTCAACAATGTACGGATATGGGCACATCGGATAAAACGGAGATACTGAGCTAGCCGGATATCACTAATGAGTAGCAAATATTTACGAAAATTAGGCACGAAGACGTAAATGGAAGAGTGAGCCAGTGTGCTAATTTTATTTACTAAAATTTAGAGTTACTTTTGATTTGAAATTCAGTGCCAACTTTGCGCAGAGAAAGAAGATATGAGGAAGAAGAAACTACTTATTCCCCACCTACGAAGAGTGCAAGAGTACAAACCAAACGAGGAGAACAATAGCCCTCCCAGTGAATAATTATGTCAATGAGAGAAACATGCAAAATCTATTCTCTGCGATATTTCATGCTTGATAATATGATTGAAAACCCATAAACATTACTAGAGAATGCCTTGGAAGTCCTTCACTATAAGCGAAAGAAAAAACGAAAGGAGAAAAAGATATGAATACGCTTTATCGAGCTCGACTGAAACACCGTCGTAAATGATTTCAGAATTAGGAGACAACGTAAGCCAAGAATAATTTATGGAAAACATAGCAAAACACTCGCATCTATCGAAACATGTAAACGGATATACGCACAAAATTAACTTCAGAGCTTGTTCATTATACGGAGGGTAACTATGAATACAGAAAATAAGAATAATTGTATTTATAAAAACAAACTTCGTCCTGTTACATTGAGCTGACGCCTGTGTTGCTCATTGTAGTCGACGGAAATAATTAAGAAAAATATAAGAGGGACTTAGTGGACGTAAAAAAGAGATAATTACTAATTTTCTAGCAGAAATTTCAGGAAAATCGAGTTACAGTTGGAGAGCAACAACAAAAAACATTTTAGGTTTTTTCGTCCTCTCCGTATTTTCTTTAACGACATGCGATAAAATAGAGCCACGGTGAGAGATTGGTATTACTTATGAGTACCACGTAGCTATGAAATTTCTACATATAAATTACATATGAACCTAATTATGGTTTAATGATCAACTGCACTACGCTGGCTGAGTGTGAGGTTTTCGCGGTGTGGAGAGTTGGCAGTGGACGAATATAAAAACGTACTCCTTATTAGACGCGAAAAGGGGCCATTATTTCAGCATTATATACTTTGGTTAGAGAAAAATATAAAAACTTTCAGTCCTTTCCACAATTAATGAGGCTTTCAATTTAAAAAATATTCTTTCCAGACTAGGCTGGGGTCCAAAATTGGTGTGTGCTTGTGACCCCGGTAGAAAGGTATTGATAAAGTGCTTGATTTGAGTCTACGAGATTTTTTAAAAATAAAAATATTCATTTAAATACACAAAGCAAATAATGATTATACATGAAACATATTAGTGTAGCTTAAAAAGTTCTAAAACGGGATAATTCACAAATTAGAGCGAAAGGCTGTATGAGACAGTGGGATGTATAGCAAAATACATTTTTGATTACTGCGATAAAGATGCAACGAGGAGTTCATACAGAGTTCCTTATTTCAAAGTGCGAACTGGTAATACGGTATCATGCCGCGCAGATGTTGTCGAGCCCTATCTCTATTAGTTACCCATAATCTTAAATATTTTCTTTAAGTGATCAGTTCCTTGTACCCGGCCTAAGTCTCTTCCTCTGCCCCGATAGTGCGTCTGTACATTTACTTTAGTTAGCCCTTAAGTGTCATTTATATTGTAATTCGATATTTCCATATAATTTTGATTACCTAGCTGAATAACAGTAATATTTTAAATATAATTTTGCGTGTTGTACCATGTTATGCCGTAGCTCATGTTTGTACACACTATTTTTGTAAAAGAAAATGAATCACTGTCTTTCCTGAAATGTATCTGTCTATTTTAGAGGCACTGTAAAGAGATTCTGCCAACACCAAACAAGATCCCGAGTTAAAAGGAGATTCTTCGCTCCTTTTTGATAGAGGCTTTAGTCTATTACGATACCTTGCTTAGTAAGGGACTTAAGGCATCACATTGGAGGACAAACTATTCCGCATAGTTTGTCGTAGAGGAAGACCTTGTCACAGTTCGTCGAATCAGGGAAATTCCTGAGGAGCCCTAAAGGTCTGATTACAGCGCAGGCAGTTGCTCGTCTTCCTAACGGTACCGCCCTACTTCGGCAAAAATAGAATTAACTTCTGTTGCCCTAGCGGACTAATTACGGCGTAGGCGGTACACACACAAACCTCATTCTAACACTGCCGTAGTTCGGCACATACAGAAACTACTTCTGTTGCCCTAGCGGACTAATTACGGCGTAGGCGGTACCCACACGAACCTCAGGAAGGGCAGCTGCGCGGAAAAGGTAGCGCCCCGGAAAAAAGTAGCTGCACAGAAGACAGCCCCTTTTCCACGAACCCTCACGTCGACCGCATAACGGTATCGACATACGGTAATTAAAATTGTAAATAATAAATAAATAAAACTGTTGGAATTCATTATATCCGTACTTGTAGGACTCAGCGTCTTCCGATCGCATAACTTTTGCTAGATAGTTCGCAATTCCAAGTCGAAGCCGACCACATTTTTCTCTTTTTTTGATTGATCAACATTTTCCACCGGTAAAAGCTATTTCAGAGAGCGTGAAATACTTCACCCCAACTTGACAAACACTTGTGTTCCCATCCATCTTGTATGATTGCTTGATTTAAATGGCTACGGATCGCAACAAAATCCTGAAGCGTGTGACAGCTCTGTTCATCATTCCGTCTAGCAACCCGATCAATTTGATAACGTAGTACTACGGATTGGTCGTGTGAGGCCGCCTCAAAAAAACGGATGGGTGAAGGCACGGAGCAAATCCTCCTACTCATTGAGATTGCACATCAACTCTACCCTCATAGGTAAAGGACTCATTTTCATTGTAACTGTTGCATTGCATTTGCAAAGGAAACACGATCATAAAATGGAACGTTAAAGGATTATGATCCTTCTTTCATGAACCATTTCTCTTGTAGTCGATAAAGCAGGTGTTGTAGACAATTGCTGAGATTTACACAATTGTTTAGAATCGGAAAATCATCGGCATAGATGTTAGAATAAATATGCAACAATCTATGTATATATGTGCCCTAAAACTTGCACGATGAGGGTTGCTGAATTGGAATGGATGTGTATGGCTGTGTGCTGCTAAGAGAAATTTGTCTTCTGTTTCATGGCTGAAGCCTGTGAGCATGGGAAAGATTTTGAATTTTGCTTCTTCATTGAGCTCTGAAAATATTCTTTGCCCCTATTTTTGCCAATCTACTACGTTCCATTGTGCACTTCAGTTGTGAACAGATATATTTTTTATGATTAAAACACTTTTTCGATCGCTTTTCCACTGTATTTTGCATCGATTATGTTTCAATATGGTGTACTGTGGATAGTAGGCTATTCGATTTATTTAGAGGAAATTAAACAAATGCTAATTACTTGCTTTACTAGGACATAGTTCAACTGAGCATTCAAATCAGTAGGTTTAAAATTCATTTAAATATGATATGATTGACTGATTGGTATGCCTTTATTAATTTCCCGTTAATTACTGTCAATGAGGCGTTTGTGGTTGCAGATTACAACCAACGGTATCTACCGCCGCTGATTGCAAGCAACGGTGTTTACCCCCGCTGATTGCAAGCAACGGTGTCTACCGCCTCTGATTGCAAGCAACGGTGTTTACCCCCGCTGATTGCAAGCAACGGTGTCTACCGCCGCTGATTGCAAGCAACGGTGTCTACCGCCTCTGATTGCAAGCAACAGTGTTTACCCCCGCTGATTGCAAGCAACGGTGTCTATCGCCTCTGATTGCAAGCAACGGTGTTTACCCCCGCTGATTGCAAGCAACGGTGTCTATTGCCGCTGATTGCAAGCAACGGTGTTTACCCCCGCTGATTGCAAGCAACGGTGTCTACCGCCTCTGATTGCAAGCAACGGTGTTTACCCCCGCTGATTGCAAGCAACGGTATCTACCCCCGCTGATTGCAAGCAACGGTGTCTACCGCTTCTGGTTGCAAGCAACTGTGTTTACCCCCGCTGATTGCAAGCAACGGTGTCTATCACCGCTGTTTGCAAGCAACGGTGCTTACCCCCGCTGATTGAAAGCAACGGTGTCTACCGCCTCTGATTGCAAGCAGCGGTGTTTACCCCCGCTGATTGCAAGCAACGGTGTCTATCGCCGCTGATTGCAAGCAACGGCGTTTACCCCCGCTGATTGCAAGCAACGATGTCTATCACCGCTGATTGCAAGCAACGGTGTTTACCCCCGCTGATTGCAAGCAACGGTGTCTACCGCCTCTGATTGCAAGCAACGGTGTTTACCCCCGCTGATTGCAAGCAACGGTGTCTACCGCCTCTGATTGCAAGCAACGGTGTTTACCCCCGCTGATTGCAAGCAACGGTGTCTACCGCCTCTGATTGCAAGCAACGGTGTTTACCCCCGCTGATTGCAAGCAACGGTGTCTATCGCCGCTGATTGCAAGCAACGGTGTTTACCCCCGCTGATTGCAAGCAACGGTATTTACTACCGCGGATTGGATACCTCAAGAAACGTTATCTACTAACGTCGATTGTCAGCAAAGACTTTTTTTACCAATTGTCTATTTCCATTTGCTATCAACAAACAACGTATATTAGCAACCACATCAAAAATCGGTTATCAACGAAGTACAATACGGAAAGCGTGAGCTGTTCACTACCTTCAGGCAGAGTTGTTATCAGTGCAACAAATGCGGAAGTCGAGCGTTCAGCCCCGCTGCCTCTGCTGCTCACAGACTGTTGCGAGATGGTGCAGGTAACGTATTGTATCTGGGAATCAGTTAAATCCGCAACTTAAAACCTGCAAGTTACAACTGAGCATGTCGCGATTACTACAGAAAATTTTCTATTATATCGACATTGTAAAATTATTTAGAAAGTTCATCAGTAAAAGGAAATATAAATATCATATAACTCGTATTTAGTACAACAACGTGTAAACTGTAGTTTGATATTATACGAACAAAACACATGTATAATTCTTATACATCAAAGATGCATCTCACATTTGAGGAACTCTATGAAAACTTTTCGATCATTCACCAGCGCTTTCAAGCGCCCTATAAAAGTTCAGCGCGCTTCCATCAGAATAGCAGCGCGTTAGCAGAAGATTTCTGTTTTAATCTAACGAAAAACGTTTGACGCTGCATACAAACTCAATTTCCCAATCTTTTCATTGTTCAAAATTTCTTCATGATCAGCAAGCTACCTCAAATAACCACCAACATCAGAGTCAGTGTTGGCACGAAATCTCCTCTCTATTGACGAAAGGGTGCATGGCATTCTAAATGTGTTCCATACTAATTAAAAGCTTTAAACTTTGCATCCAAATTTGAATTAGATACCACAGTTCCATTCCTGTGGAAGCGCGTGGTGTTTACACCAGACCCCACGTTCTCTGGCGGTAACAGCAAACGGAGAAGATAAGTAGAAGTTACAGTAGAGGGAAGGGCTTCAATTCTGAGCATGTTCTTCACTCACTCACTTCCTCTTCTTGAGTTAAAAAGCCTTAAAAACCTGAAGCCAAAACCCGTTCCGTAATGATGGAAAGATCAACAATGATATTTATTGCAACCTCTACAGTATATTCATCCCAATCGGAAAATGCGTTTTAGAATAGCTCCTTGCTAACTAGTATGTGTCAGATTGTCATCATTCAGCACTGATTTGGTAGTTCATCTAATCTATTAGGTATAACGTAGATAATATGCCTAATTGCAAAGCTCAATCGAAAGAAAATAGGTAAAATGAAAATCACGTTACTTTCACTTATTTAGAACGGTAAATATAATAGCAGTAACAATAACGTCTGCACTACTCTCAAATAAGCTACTGAAGTAAACTATCAATCAAGGTATTATTCCCGAGCCAAAATATCAAAATCAAACCAGCGTGGCTGAATTAGATTGATTTGTTGGAAGCAACTTACTGCGCCTCAACTGCATGTTGGTGGCATCTCTTGGATGTCAGAATGAACCAAGAATAACTGTGGTTAAGCCATAGATACAGTAAGCATCAAATCCAATTGATAATTTCTATAAAAACGAGATGTAACAAGTTCCCTGCCGTGCGCAACGCTCCTGAACAGCAATCCTGAGACCTGCACTGGCGCTGCCGGAGAGGCGACGGTGTCATCTCAGATAGAACTGGTCTGCTGGGCAGCCTCACTGGAGGGGTTCTCGAAGGTCGATACTGGATTGTTGAACACGGGGTTCATCTGAAATACAAGAAACAAAACAACTTATTTTAAGGAGAACTTTTGAATTCTGTTTAATTCCCACATTCATAGAAAAAGTATTGGTGTACTGACAGCGAAGATAATGCGGTAGAACTTTTTCATAAATATAAGGAAATCAAACTGAACTCCCGGTAGAAGGAATACTATCTTAACTTTGACATTTGAAATACGAGTTTGTTCAATGTTTCGCGGATTTCATGTTCTAAAATTCTGGTTCGATGCACAACGACTCTGAAATAAGCTCAACATTTTATAACTGCCAGTAGTACACAAGTCATGTTTTCATCACACAAGTTATGGATTTTCTCTCTCTCATTTCATTACTTCTAAGCATTCTTTAAACAATTATTATTGAGATCAAGAAAACATGAAAAATATTTACAAATTTCTCCTAGTTCGACAATATTTATCATCTTTTATTTGTAAACATCTTTTGCAAAGAGCGATATGTCAAGCTATCTTTGTGCACAAGCGTTTTGTTGATTTAACATCTCAAATTTCGTCCATTGCGTACGATGAGTTGATGAATGAATAAATTATAAAAAGAACTGATGCCATTCCAATGAGGTAATGTACGCTCAGGATGCAGCATTAAGCTGCGTTAATGAACTACTTTGAGTTATTAGAACAGTGTAGATTTAAAATATATGTAACTGTGGCGCCAGCTTTGGGATGAGCACACAAAATCTCTATGCATTATTTAACTATAACATCAGCTTCGATATGAAGCTTCGAAATCTCACACGTACTTCGTAGTTCTGAATTGACGGTCAAAAGCTCGGAATCGGAGCCAGAGCATAACACAACAGTTGAAAGAAAAATACAGGCATTTCTGACAGAAGAAATAGGATTTTTTCCCTGAAATAAAGTTACTTTAATGAAATAAAATCAGTTTTTAATTTCCGCTGGAGACTTACCTGGACTTGATGTTCTGCTATCAAGTTCTTGTCGAAGGCTTCAAGTTCCTTTAGTTCTCGCGATAGCTCCAGCAAAGCCACGTCACCAAGACCACAAATACCGAGAGCATGATGCCACCCACGACTCCTCCGAGAATGATGTCTGCAAAAAACAATATCTTTTATACATATAATAACAGCTGATAAATGCACAAGCAGTATATGTACTCGTATATCCGTCCTCATAACACACTGCTACCCAGGTTCAAAAAAGTGCATCTGCAGGGTTTATCTTTTATTCTCTTTATTCCGGCACATCCTGTGTTGAAGCGTATTTAAGATAGTGAAAGAAAGTTGGCAGTTAGCTGGAACAATTTGTTGGAAATTTTCGTAATGAGTATAAATAAAACTTTTGTTGCGTGTGTGTGACAATAATCACAGTGCCACACATTGGTAAATCTCTCTGAGGAGTTTAGACAATTTTAGAGCCGTTTTTGAAAAATTGGGTCGTGCATAATAGGAAGAAGTGACTTGAATGCAAAAGGTTGGTGTAAGTACAAGTGCATGAGATGCCAGCAAGGCCATTCACCACGTAAGTCTCGCACACGCGTGAGCGCCTCGGGAACCAAATAACATGACTTAAACCTCCTGGTGAGGACACCCTCTGGACATGTGGAAATGTTCCCTCAGTACCTCCTGATGAGGACACTCATTGCACATGTGGTAATGTTCCCTCAGTACCTCCTGGTGAGGACACCCTCTGCACATGTGGTAATGTTCTTTCAGTACCTCCTGGTGAGGACACTCTTTGCACATGGGGAAATGTTCCCTCAGTACCTCCTGATGAGGACACCCTCTGAACATGTGGAAATGTTCCCTCAGTACCTCCAGATGAGGACACTCTTCGCACATGTGGTAATGTTCCCTCAGTACCTCCTGGTGAGGACACCCTCTGCCCATGTGGTAATGTTCTTTCAGTACCTCCTGGTGAGGACACTCTTTGCACATGGGGAAATGTTCCCTCAGTACCTCCTGATGAGGACACCCTCTGCCCATGTGGTAATGTTCTTTCAGTACCTCCTGGTGAGGACACTCTTTGCACATGGGGAAATGTTCCCTCAGTACCTCCTGGTGAGGACACCCTCTGCCCATGTGGTAATGTTCTTTCAGTACCTCCTGGTGAGGACACTCTTTGCACATGGGGAAATGTTCCCTCAGTACCTCCTGATGAGGACACCCTCTGCCCATGTGGTAATGTTCTTTCAGTACCTCCTGGTGAGGACACCCTCTGCACATGTGGAAATGTTCCCTCAGTACCTCCTGATGAGGACACCCTCTGCACATGTGGAAATGTTCCCTCAGTACCTCCTGATGAGGACACCCTCTGCACATGTGGAAATGTTCCCTCAGTACCTCCTGATGAGGACACCCTCTGCACATGTGGAAATGTTCCCTCAGTACCTCCTGATGAGGACACCCTCTGCACATGTGGAAATGTTCCCTCAGTACCTCCTGGTGAGGACACTCATTGCACATGGGGAAATGTTCCCTCCGTACCTCCTGATGAGGACACCCTCTGCACATGTGGAAATGTTCCCTCAGTACCTCCTGGTGAGGACACTCTTTGCACATGGGGAAATGTTCCCTCCGTACCTCCTGATGAGGACACCCTCTGCACATGTGGAAATGTTCCCTCAGTACCTCCTGATGAGGACACCCTCTGCACATGTGGAAATGTTCCCTCAGTACCTCCTGGTGAGGACACTCATTGCACATGGGGAAATGTTCCCTCAGTTCCACGCGACCCTTTTTGTTTATAGTGTGCAGAATTACCTACTTTCTAATGTAAGCAGGGATGGTCCAATGTATGAGTATAATATGCACAAAGAGTACTTTACGGGGAACTACAAGATAATAAATGCGGCGCTCTTTGACTAGGCTGCTCCTGTAGCCAGCCTGATGTATTTCATTCGACTTTTTAATGAATTGTTATTGTAACATAGTGGTTTAAGGCTGTCCCCAACGAAACGTCACCACTCGAAGGCAGGCTGGCGTGTGGTGAGTGGTGAGCGTCACCATTGTGCACCCAGGGGATATCAGGTAATCTGGTGTACTATATCTTTTGAGGGATGCACACACACCATCTCTATGGCGTGTTCACATTTAGTAAAGCTTTTACTAATAGAATGTCTTGCTTTGATGAGCACAGACATGATTACGCTTAAATTGCGATGCTACCTCATCCAGATGATTTTTTAAATACTATGTCATCTCTCGAACAATTCATAACGGAAAATAGGGAAACATAAATTCACAATGTTACATTGTAATACGAATGTAAGGCTCAAAACAGCTCACTCAAATTCGTTTTGAAGCATGTGCAGGTGCTCTTGTTGGTTCACAGGCTATAGATTACAAGAAAGTTCAGCAAATAAAGCTATTGAAAGCCTCTCTTCCATGTACCCTGTCGTACCCAATGAATGGCCCCATGAACCAGTTTGCGCATCCTCTGTAAATGACGTACCCAGTAAATGGCCCCATGAACCAGTATGTGTATCCCCTATAAATGACGTACCTAGTAAATGGCCCATGAACCACTATGCGTATCCCCTATAAACGACGTACACAGTGAGTGGCCCCATGAACCACTATGCGCCTCCCCTATAAATGACGTACCCAGTGAGCGGTCCCATGAACCAGTATGCCTAAGCCCAAAGAATGACATACCCAGCAATCAACGTCAAGCCTCACGTGTCCAGTACGCGACACAAGGTAGGCGCGCACCCCGCAATAAATGCCCCAGTGAGTCACTCACACAGATTGGTGGGCTCACAGACCGCTGGGTCAGCCGTGTAGTAGACGATGTATTTCTTCTCAGCTGAGGGCTTGTCGTACCAAAATATCTTCGTGCAACTCCCTTTGTCGCCCTCTGCTGTGCATTCGCTCACGTGGTCCACCAAGTCGTCAATTTCCTCAGCTGAACAAGGAAAAACATCGTTCATATGTGACGAAGTATTTTAATTTTTAGTAATCACTAGATTGTGTTTTTTTAGATTGGGTTTTTTTAGATTGTGTTTTTTATGACTAAATTGTGTTCTGCTAAAGTGTGTTTTGCTTCGTGTTTTGCTTCTTTTTTTGTATGGTATTTAAGATTTGCTCGTTTCTTAGTACGCATAGAAAATTGCGTATTTCAACAGTACTTGCGTGTTACTTCAACAGTTTGTATGCTTGTGAGTTTGTGCTGTTGTGAGTTGTGTTTGTGTTAGTTGTGTGGGTAAGCAAAAGTTGGCCGGATCGCAGGAGGGTGAAAATTAATTAATGATCGACACTTGAACCGAAAGTACATCAAGCCCAACGGACAACCTCAAGACGGTGACAGAGACATATAGCACGACACTTAAGCTCGAGGGATATGCGAATTTACAGAAAAATATCTGGGGCCGGACTCGAAAGAAGGCGTAGTGAACAGCATTCTAGTCGCAGCGCTCTCACAGCCAATAAGGAAGGCTATAGGCGAGGACCTCCGAAATACTGAAAATTGAGATTGGTTCGTGTAAAGAATGGGCAAGCAAGGAACACCCACAAGCACATGAAGCTACGCAAGGGGAGCTTAGTCGAACGGTAACATTGAAAGGGTGTGCAACGGCAAAGTGTGTCTTAACCAAGTGTTGACTGAAAAATATTACTTTGAAAATAATATGTGGATATAGCATGTGTCGAAATATATTTATATGCAAAAAGTTGAACTTGTTAAAATTTTTGGATTGGTAATCAATATTTCTCTATCTATTTGCAGAAAAAAAGGGATTAAATAAGACCACGGTGGTCGGAAAAAAAGATCAAACGTCGTTGGGTGGGTGAGAGTTATGTTTTTGTTCACAAGAGATGCTGTTCGAAACATATATACATATATAATGAAAAAATCAATGCCGTTGAATTATATATAAAATTTATAAATGAACCCTATTTTTGCAATCAAAGTAATGAAAAAAAGTGATTTTGCAAGTGAGGACGGTTCTATTTCCCCATAGAAAAATCGACGGGAAGCTCTGAACGCAGGCGTCAAAAGCACATTTTCTTAACTGATAATATCCAGGGGATCTGAACTGAAGCCATGCCAGTGCGAATCTACTTGTAATCTGAAGTTGTGACCGTGTCCTATGCTGTTGGAAAACGTAATATAGGATAGGTATCATTTTGTCATGTATTCTGTGTGTAGTTAACTTGTAAAGGGAGTGTTGGCAGGCCAATTATTAGGATAGCATTTTCATGAGGGCTATTACGCTTTTACATTTTAAAGTTCTGTTAGTCGTGTTAATGTATTGTAAAGGGTTGTATGTTTGAGGTATTTGAAGTTGCATTATACCTTTGATATGTCAATGGTATATTAGACTCATAAACGTATGATAGAATGTACTGCCGTAACCATAAAATTATACAACGACATCGGTATCAAACACCCGACGACATAAGCAGCATCTCTCGTCAAGACGGATGCGCACAGAAAACGCGCTGTTGTAAGTGGGTCTCTTCACTCGGTGAGTACCGCCATTATTTTAGTATTTGTGAGGTATGTTCATTGAACTTTAATGTTTGTGTATTTTGGTTTGCCTTTATTTTCTTGTGTTTTTCCTTGTAATATATTTCTCATGGAGGTATGCCAATTCCTCAATTTCGAAAAACCGGTCTCTTCATTAATGTAAATTTATAAGGGGCAGGACTAAGTCTCGTGACACATACCAGTAAAACTGAAAATAATGAATTGCTTAAGTGAGATCAACGGAAAATGCAAAACAGATAAGAAGGATGCTTTGGCAAAATTTAGCAATGCTATTTGTAATCTGGAAAATAATGACAAAATGTGGTTTGTAGGCCACGATATAGCTCTGAAATTATTTATCATTACAATTAATCTTCTCGCAGAAAATATCAGAAGCTCAAAGCTCAGGAGGTATGGAACATTTTTACGTAAAATTTGCGTGGAAATTGAATGGCGTATGTAACAGCTGCACAGGACAGAGAATGGCGCATGTAACAGCTGCACAGGACAGAGAATGGCGTATGTAACAGCTGCACAGGACAGAGAATGGCGCATGTAACAGCTGCACAGGACAGAGAATGGCGTATGTAACAGCTGCACAGCACAGAGAATGGCGCATGTAACAGCTGCACAGGACAGAGAATGGCACATGTAACAGCAGCACAGGACTGAGAATGGCGCATGTAACAGCTGCACAGGACAGTGAATGGCGCATGTAACAGCTGTACAAAAAGTTAATAACGCATGTAACAGCTGTACAGAAAAAGTAGAAAGAGTTGAGGAGGAAGTTTTTGAGTTGGAAGATGTTTTGCTGCTTTAGGTTCATCGCGTCTTTTTTGAGCTTCTTGAACTGCCACTAAATAGTGGCTCAACCTAGTGAGTGAGTAGAGAAAAAATTCTTTCTAAAAATTTGGTCATTACACATTTTATACTTTAGTATCGGGAATATTAGTGTTTAGAAATCATGCTACTTATTAGGAAAAGTAAAAAATCAACATGTAAATATTTATGAGATAAAGAGCTTGAGGTGATCATTTCGTAATATAAAAAGGGTTAATTTTACAATAGGTTTTTAATTTTAAAATGTAGCGAAATTTTCCCACGCCCAGTTGAAAATTTTTACAATTATTCTAGCTTCAATCGTTTCAAAGATACAGGATTGGGAATAAGATACGGTAGGGGAGGTACATTTTCATGTGAAGTGAAATTCGTACTCATTATCCTCACGTGATTGCTTATAATTCTTTACCCCGTCACGGTCGGTTATAATTCCTCTCATAACAAGGAATGAATAGTCGCCGTATTCCTCAGTAAGGCGTATTGGCAGGTCGTAAGTCATTTGAGGCCGTGGTGTCTCTACAGTTGCTCCACTGCTTTCAAAACTTGTTTAATCGGTTCCAAATCCGAAATTTCATGGATTTTTTTAGCTACAGATGTCGTTTGAAGCTCATTGTTAGAAAAGGAATGATTTGATAAAAAACTGTGGCAGATTTCATCGTTTTCTTTTTCATTCAGAAACTGAGTTCCACAGAGAAAAACTCCAAATTCTTTATTCACAAAAAAATTTTTACGAAAAGACTGGCCAGCCAAAAAGGAAATCTTAATATTCCCATGGAAAACAAGATTTCTACGAAGATTTTCCTACTGATTGATAAATAGAAAATTAATACAAAAAAGGTTCCCCATCCAAGAACAGGGACGCAAGACAAATGATCTTAATAATTGGTTCTGCAGGAAAATATTTCCGAGAAAAAAAAATGCGCCGGAAATTGGTAACATCGGACGTGTAACATTAGGTTTTTATTTGAGCTTGAGTCATTGCCGATTAAACGTCTAAGGAGGTAATAATGCAACACGATTTACACATTATGTATATTTTCGTACTGTAAGTGAAGTATTACAGCTGCTTCGTCCATAACACTAATTTTTGAACGAATTCGAAAATAGTTGATTGATTTTTGATGAACTCGAATAAGTTTTCGCAAAGGTTCCCGTCAATGAAGATCGACTCCTCCATGAAACTAATGTTGAGGTGAGGCATTTAAAAAATGTGAAGCTAGATCTAAAACAGTGAATAAATCAAGGAGTACATTTTACAAACATTCTTCAGGTATATACGACTATTTAACTCTGCTGAAATATTAACATGCATAGCAAACTGCCAATGAATCGTTCTGTTCCTCGCCTCACTTTTGCGAACGGCAGACTGGCCACAACATCCGTTTAAGTCAACTGAAGAGATCTTCCTCAGTGCTGTAAAATCAACGCTTCATTGCTGTACTTTTGTCGATTGTGCTATTGTTAATTTTCTGAGGAATGGCAGCTGACGTTTATAATCCCTCCAGCAGTAGTTCACTCCAAGTCTCACACAGTCCTTTTGAAATCTTCGCCTTCAGAACCAAGACCTCCTGAAGAGAATTACTATCGTAATACCCAGCGATATTACTCTGTCTATATATATATATATATATATATATATATATATATATATATATACACATACATATATATATATTTCAATGCGCGATATTCACGAGATATCGTACCAGACACTCATCAGGTAAAATACGGTACTATATGCTCACGAGACAATTTATTATGCAATCTATTTACCAGGTACAATACGAGAGTCGATACTTTCAGGGCACACGCAGTACGATCCTTCATACGTACAGAATACATGGCCGAAACTGTGCACTTTTCAATGCGATGATTGACAGTTACGGGATAAATCCGATACTCAATACTCACCAGAAACCACACGAAACTCGACGTCATCGTACTTGCAATTTTTTTTGTACAGGTTCACATTAGCGTCAGATACTGTGAAATCTGGGATGTTCCCATTCCGCCAGTGGTATTTGACGCAAGCCATCAGACTGTCTGTTCCAATGCACAGGTCGCCGCAGGTCTGGTGGCAGAAGTGAGACTTGGACTGTGAGCTCAGGTGCGTGTAAGCCCGAATTTGTGTCCGGTGACACAATAACTCCTTCTCAGTTGCTGGATTATTGGAGAGTAATCGAAAACAAATTTGATTGAGTAATTTAGAAGAGACGAGTTCAGTATTAACTTAAGAGAAATGTAAAAGACAGCGAGATGATGATGGACGGATGGTAAAGAACAATTGCGATGTGATGATGTATTGTGAAAAACATTTGAACCAACACATGGATCAGACGACAAGACGCGGGTGTCTCACACAGCTACTAACTTGTTGAAAACCAATCGCCAGCAAATTTCACTGGGCAAATTTGAAGAAACATGTACTCGAAGAAAAAAATGATATTAGACAGCAAAAAATAGCAATGAGTCAATAACGGTCGAATGGCGAAAGACAAATTCTGGCTGATGCTGCGATGTACAGAGCATTTAAAAAATGGAGAGATTATACAGCTGTAATCAAACAAACCTCAGTATCTTCTTCAAAATGATTAACGTTTCGAGCCAAAAGCTTCAATTTGTTCAATAGTATTTACTTGATCTACTTGATCTTTCAATACTTCAATAAATTCATTAGCTCATGTTCATGGTCATAAATATCCAAATCCTTTGATTTGCGTTTCTATATCGCTTTATTATAAGCAACTTTCATATAAACTCACAGGTGCTCAAATCGGACTCTAAAGAGTAGCAAGTAAACATTTGCAGTTTTAGGAAAAAGCAACTTATCACGGCAAAATTTCTTATTAAAGATTTTCAATTGTTTATTAACTCGTCAGAACTTGTTGAAAAGGTTGACGATTAATGAACTAGGCTATCTTCGTCTTCTGCGAACACCCTGAGAACCTGTAGTCCAGAAAATTGGAGCTTCGTTTCTACATCCACGAGCGATGCGGGGAATCAATACTGATGCATCATTATTGCGCGACTCACTCTGCACTTTTCACATTGTTCTCCGAAGTACCAAAACTGTCCATTGCGTTCACTGCACTTGCATTCGTTGCACTCGCAGCCGCCGTTGCCGGAGCATTTTGTGCCATTTCCACCTGAAGGGAAAAATTGAAAATGGAAATTCGAACGTTTATAGTAGCAGAAAATGGATGAAATTGATCTATGCGACAATTATTCAACTCAAATATTTGAATAATTGAGTTTATTCGATAGTAGTTTCTTCTCGGAGCTCTGTACTTCTTAAACCAAGTCTTTGAGTTCCTTTAGCGAAAATAGTTTCGAAGAGAATAATGACCTAACGAAATGCTAAGCACTGAGTAATGTTAACAGTAAGCTCTGAGTTAGCAGTTTTTGTTTGACTCTGCAATTCTCCTATTTTGAGACAAACATTTTCGTTTCTACTTTACTACGACACTCAATGAGCGTCATAATTATCGTCTATATTTTCTCATCGCAAAAGCCACAGGAGTTGAAGGCTTTGGTCTGACTTGGGAGAGGCACACCCAAGGTGCGTGCTTTACTTGTCTTAGCAATGCAAATCTCGGACGACCGCTTCAAACAAGGGACATACTCTAACTCTGAACTTAGCGATTGTTTCACTCAGGAAATTATTATCCGTTTGGAGTGTCGTCACACGGACATGGATGACTCATGGTCACTTCCTCAAATAAGACAAGCAGTTTCAAAAGTCTTTTGTAGGAAAAACTGATGCGACGCTGGCGTCGAGGTTTGGAACCGTAATTTTGGCTATTTGGAATACAGTTGATTTTTGGAATGGTTAACTGTCACGGACACTGAGATTGGCGAGGAATTATTTTTATTTTAGAACTGGTAAAGTGGTTGCAAATCGCAATTTTTTTATTAGGCAAAGTGCTCGATAGCCGGTCCACTTTCACTCTCGTTCATGTTAACATATCGACGACGGCTATATTTTACGGGACCAAGTTGAAGCTCCCTCTTACCTGTTTCACACTTGTCAGTAGCCAGGGCGCAGTCGCACAGAGGGCCCGTAAAGCCTGCGTTGCAGGCACATTCTCCACAGACGCACTCCCCGTTGCTGTAGCACAGGTTGTCCCTCGTGGGGCCGCAAGAGAAGTCGCTCGTGGAGCACAGCGAGCTGCTGCAGTACCTGTGCTGCGAATAAGCACAGTGCAATATTGTTACAGCCTAATTTACGTCAAAGAACGTGCTTCTTCGTGTTCCACAGAACAAACAATGGTTATTATTTATTGATCAAGTATGATTTGTATTTCAACTAATAAGCGTGCAAATTAGCCGCTAAGGAGCAACGCGCAAATATGTGTAATTTACGATGAAAATTATCGAATCTCCATCATCGATGTCTGAATGAGCCAACTTTGGATGATATCATTGTCGAACAATTTGTTGGGTCAGAGCAAACATTTCGGTAGTGAGTGCATAGACATATGTTTCTGCTGAACAATATTAAGACTTTCTGATGCAAATTTGTTTAATTGAAAATAAATTCACAGTCCTCGATCTTGTCGCAATATAATGTCAATCGTAAGGAAGATAAATACTTGACTTATCACATAACTCGTCAGTGCGCTCTTGAATATAAGTAGCTTTGCATGCACTTAACACGTTAACTACGGAGTGGGACAGATATGTACCATTAGGTAAATTTTTCGTATACGCACCAATGTAAACGTATAACATTTCAAACCATTTCGCGACCTCTTTTCGAAGTAATTTTATCAACCGCTGAAAATATTATTGAGCACAAATATTTTGTACATTTCTTACAAAGGATGGAAACTTATTCGAGCAGGTAAGTCGATTTTACCAGTCTGTTTTTTTTTTCAACTTAACCAAATCAACTTTACAACCCGCACAATCGTAGTCAACGTGTTAATTGAAAAAGTTTCATCATCATCAGTGTCACTAACATGCCTTTATGATTCAATTTGAACATAATCACTAGGTTTCATATCAAAAAGTCTTACAAGCTGAAAAATTTAAAGGCCGGGAACTGAACAATAATTGACTCAAAAGAGTGTGCATACAACTTGGTGATTTGTTCCTACCGAGTGCCTACATTTGTGGAGCCGTCGCCAGGTTGTACCCGTGCCTTGGTTCGCCTGTTGCTTCGCGGCGCTTCATAAAGACTGTAATATGTTACAATTATGCTTCAGTGTTTGTCATTGTTCAGTCAGTGTGCAAAATTCGTTAAAAATTTTTGAATCATTATACCCGAGAAGTGTATATCGCTGAAAACCAAAATATACGTGATGTATTTACGACTCTCATAATCATTCTCTGATGTTAAAACGTAATTTAATTTCAAACAGAGCGTGTAGCTAACTTTGCGCTTACATTTTATTTTTAGATATTATGCCGGAAATGATGTGCGTCTTATGAACTAAAATGAATAAAAAACTAAAATGTGTGGGTCTAAAAAGGGCCAATAGGATTGTTCGTGTGAATCTATTCTTCAAAATTTTTCAGAATTCAAATTTCTTCCAATGCCGTTTAAATTTTTACCAAAATGTTCATTCAGCCGAAAAATTGAACACTTATTACTTCTTTGCCATCTTCCAAGAAAGTATTGCAGTGACATTCCCCGCAGATGCACTGCCCTCTGCCAGCACACACACGCCCCACACCGTCTAAGCACTGGGTGTCGCTCGCAGTATCGTCGAGGAGGCAGTTGCAATCAAAGCCGAAGTGGCCGTCATCGCAGACACACACGCCGCACTCGTAGTTGCCTGCGTTGCTGCACTTTTTCCTGTCGCCCGTGTTCTGTCACAGCAGCAGCTCAAAATTAGGACACTCTTCTAGTGATAAATCAAACATATTAACTATTTTTTTAAGCTTTGACATCGAATTATGAGTGAACCCATTCATTGACCACTCTAGTATGCAACTAAAGCCTTGTTTACACTGGTACACATTTTGCCGCAGGCTTACGTGTATACGCCTCGCGTGGCGCTTCACAAGAGCCAAGAGCGTTTATACTAGACATTGAGCGGGCCATGGAGCACGCGCTGCTCAAAACCAGTCAGTGTGTGGCCCATGGAGCTAGGATATATGGAGGGAGCATAGCCGATTCCAATCGGGTTCAAATTAGCTGCAAAAGTTGGGAGACTGGGGCATTGGCAAGGCCCCACACGTGAGCCAACCACAGACGCTTGGCTGAAGTTGGCTCCTCCTCGCCTCCTCTACAACTCGTTCATTTGCCAAAGCAAGATTAGTACCGCTCCACAAATCGAAGGATGAGGTGTGCGTGCAAGTTGCTCTAATTTTTTATATTCAAGGACCTGTAATCTTTACAGTTTTTAACTCTTAATGTATCTTTGCTAGTAATTTTGATATTATTAAGTGTCCTCGAGTGAGGAAACACAATTTATTATCTTTCGGAGTCTTAGAATCCCAAATTAATGATTACGATAAACTCAACAGCTGGAAGGGCAATCAGCGAGCATGTGCACACCCTAGCGTAGTTAGTAGGTAACTGGCTTCCGTGCTGACGTCACACTTGCGAGACGGCTATTGGTTACCACAAACATGGGAGAAATCTCAAAAACTGGTTCTCTTCACAGACGGCTATGCTCCCTCCATATATACTCCCTCCACGGTGTGGCCAGCTGCTATGAGAGACGGGTAGCAGTCAACGAGGTTGTCAGATTCAAGGAAGTTTAATAAAAACCTTCAACCTTCTTGGTCAGAATATTGCTACTGCATCGTAAGCAATGTATTTTTTTTTGCATGACTGAAATGATACTATTTTCGTTTATTTTCATTAAAACATAATTAAAAGCAGATTCCTTATATTCGCAACTTATGGTCGGCCAAATGCATTGATGGGCGTAGTACATTTCAATTAAAAGCAATGTAGTTTCACGCGGCAATGTTGCGTCAGCCATAACAGATGAGCGAGAGGCGCTACCTGAATTGATGACTGCCTACTGCACTCTGTCCGGTCTAGAGTTGCAAAGCTCTCGCGTGCCACGCATCACGAATTCGATCAGAGCGAATAAAGGGGTGTTTACACTAGGGGACATACCGGCCGTGAGGCGCGACTCGTGTAGACGAGGCTCACCACAGAAGCTCATATATGTGTGTGTGAGCCAGAAGTTCCCTATTCGCTCTGATCGAATTCGTGAGGCGCGCCGCACGTGAGCCTCGCAGCTCAGTCCCCGGTCAGAGTGTAGTTAGCAGTCATCAGGTGAGGTGTGCCCCTTGGCTCATCGATCATGGCTGACATAACACTGCCACGAGAAACTACATTGCTTCTAATTAAAATTTACTAAGCCCATCAATGCGTTTGGCAGACCAAAAGCTGCAAATATAAGGAGGTGGCTTTCCATTATATTGGAATGAAAATAAACGAATATAGTATAATTTCACTCATGCAAATAAAAAAGAGATTACGTAGTTTATGATACAGCAGCAATATTCAGACAACCTCGTCGACTGCACGCATCTTTCATAGCAGCTGGCCACACACTGACTGATTTTGAGCAGCGCGCGCTCCGCGGCCCGCTCCATGTCTAGTCTAAACGCACATGGCTCTTGTGAAGCTCCACACGAGGCGTCTACACGTGAGCCTACAGCAAACTGGATACCAGTGTAAACGGCCTTTAAGGAACTTCGTACACTACACACTTACAAATATGAGCCTCAGTGGTGAGCCTCGTATGAAATAGTCGCGCCTCACGGCCGAAATATCCCCTAGTGTAAACACCCCTTAAGTTAAGAGTACTTGGGTGAACATAAGTACACCTTATAATAGCGTTGATGAGAGGAGACCCTAGAAGCCACTGAACTTATTCGGGCCCACAAGTAGTTGTATTCAAACGTGTCCATTATTATAGCCTTGAAAAATAATCTACTGATGGCTTGCTTATGTTTAAAATAAATTGTTTAAATTTTGCAAGATTTCCGAGGGATATCCAACAATGATCGGGATTATATTTCATTTTTGGAATGGAGTACTTTTGTAAAGCCAGGCATTCATTGTTCCTCCGACTTTTTGTCAGTGCACACACACATTTCTTACTAGGCTAATACATTAATACAAAATTATTCTCAAGCGAGGAAGTTATTTAAAGAGTTGACGTTTGAAGAATTAATACCTTCAGACCTAGTTCTAGATTTGCACTCAATTATACTTTTAATCTGTTGTTTTAAGACCTAAAATTGTTAGGTAGCTTGAAATCAGATCAATTAGATAATAAACACTGACTTGAATTTTAGAAGTCATGACTTTTCCTATTGGCATTTTTGCTTGCACATTTTTCTCTTTCACCTCTCTAATGATTTATTGAGTCAAATGAATATTGTAACTTTCGCGCTCGAACGAGAAAGCCTTTGAAAAATTAATTCTCAATTGCTGAAGTTCAGATTGGATAAAACGTTATAAAATTATAATGATTCAAGTGCACATAAATGGGGCAATAGTTAGGAACTGGTAATCCAACATAGAGTGCCTGGAAAGTGTACATGCAAAAAACTAGTTGTATATTATGCTAAATGAGCCAAAGTTACTGTCCTGACTTGACCTATAAAATTCTTTACATCACACAAGGCTTATCATCATCACTAGTAACTTGACTCACGTTTAGAGACTGAAGAATGTTGCGCGCAGCACTTTTTGTTCTCTAATTTCTGTCGTAATTTTTGATTTGAGATCGCAACGTTTGAATTTGCTTCGTTTTGTTACTACATTAGTTCCACACTACTGACAATTCTAATTTTGTCTTATGTTCCTCGTTCAGATTTTTTCTGCTGAAATTTTTTGCACAGCTGTCGTAAATGTACATACATGGAAATGTCATCGCACGAGGTGTTAAAACAAAATGATGGTTGCAATTCTCCATCATGAAACTGGATAAGTTGAGGCAATGTGAAATAGGTAGGTAATTTATTTTATTTAACGAACAAATTTCACAATATAAACGAGCAGTGGAGTTTTTTCCTAAAATGTACAAAAAAAAATTCCCTGCCACTTAAAAATAAGAGAATGTACTATCAGAAGCTTACCTCGCAGTTGCAGTTACACAGATATTCGACGTCGATTCCAACGTAGTAGTTCCGTTCTGAAGCTCCTACAAAGAACGTATCTTTAGTCTTGCCATTCGACGGACATTCTTTCAGCTGAATGAAAAAAGAAAATAAAAGGAATAAAGTCTATTTCCAATAAAAATAGTACAAAAAAGCACATCAGTGGTCTTCAAAATATCTTATTCTTAGTTGATACACCAGCGTATCGTGCTACCCATGTCACTAGCCGAAACAAATGATTTAGGGCAATGTATTCCTACTGTTTTTTAATCTAGGTTTGATAATATATACTCGTATAACAAAAATTTGAAAAGAAGACATAATTTCAGTGACGTTGAATTGTTTAAAACACTTTTTACTGCACACTTACACTGAAATACGAGCTGAGAGACTTGCGGTGTAATGAATTATTTTTGAAAGTAAAACCAACGAATTAAAAAATTCTGCATCTAAGACTTTGGGGTCGACAATTCCAGAACAATATTTTCACTCCTACGTATACACTAGTATGTATGCCAATCAAGGATCTCTGAGAAAAAATATATTGTTTTCACACCATAAACTATAATATTTCTATGTTAATGATAATGGCGCGAAAGAGTCAGAAAAATGACAAGGATTGCTAGAACAACGGCAACCAAGACATGTACAACATAGTTGAAGTAGTACGTGAAATTAACTACCTAGATAAGGCTTGCATAATATACTCATGAGTATAAAAAATGATACATTGCACCACTCAATGCATACAAGATCTTTTAGGATGTCAATAAGAGAAGAAAACAACCTGAATGTCCTATAAAATTAACACATTATATAGATAAAATGATATAGCTTTTTGAAATCTCTTAACGCAAATGTCTTTAATCGATAAACATACATAGGTGCCATGACGGTATAGGTCAATGTTCGTACAAAGACTGAGAAAAAAATGTACCCCATAGCTATTTAATTGAAGTTGAATAGTATTTATTTATTTACGAATGCAATAAAGATAAAGGTAATGAACTCTGTCGGGTGAAAGCACTTATGACAATTTCCACGTACAATGACATATGTGCATTGGCTTTTTTTATATCATGGTGTTGTTACGGAAGGTAGTCAATAATATATACTGAAAGTGTTTGTTACGGAAGACAGTCAATAATATTTTTTCAAGCGAGTATAATAACATGAGAGTTAATTGCTTGAAAGAGCATGTGTCAAACCAAAGTCTTGTCACCCCCAGAAACAGTTAATGAATCTGGCGAAAGCTCCAGATTCATTAACTGTTTCTGGGGGTGACAAGACTTTGAGCTCTCGATACATAAGGGAATTGTAAGCTGGGACGGGGAGCCCGCTTTCACTGTGCCATTCATTGCTTTCGTTGTGCTTCGATCACCTTTTAGGGTGATTGATAGCGCAGTCGATAGCGTGTTGGCGCGGTAACTTATAAGTCCCGAGTTCGAATCCCACGAACTCCCTGTACATTTATATATATATATATACATATATATATATATATATATATTTATATATATGTTGTATAAATATACATAGATACTAGGATACAGGCATGAAATAACAAGTTTTTCTTTTTTATTAAATATTTTAACTAAAAGGTTCTTAGTTAATTAACAAGCATGACAGCGCATGTCAATGCTTGTACAATGGACTGAGAGGAAAATATACAAATGAATCGCTTACAACAAGTTATTTTAAGATTGATGATGCAATCTTTCGTGGTCAAACCTCATGGTTAGTCATCACAAACCTCAGCACATTTTAACTGACTTTGTTTGGTTTAACGTTTACAGGGTTCAGGGCCTCAGGTTTATTGGAATTATGGATTTGGGACTTGACAAAGGTTTTTGAGCAGTTTGTAATGAACGATCTGCCTCATTTTGATGACATAAATGAAACTCGAATATTTTAAACTAAAATTTTTGCCACTCAGTAACCAAGTCCTTGAAAATAGTTTGCACTACTTGCTCAATTTTGATGGCTAATATGCAACTCGAAATTTACAGATTAAAATTCTGGCAACACTCGGTGAAGGGGAATTAAAAATTCCTTTTTGACGCCATAAAGAGCTCGACCGCTGCACACAACATTGTGCCATAAGTCTACTTTGCCGCAAGGTTCAGTAACGTAGATTTAGTTGGTACATCAAATTTGCCGGCCGACAATTTCAAATACTTCGTCGAGTTTAGAAAAATGCCACGGGTCATACGAAACAGGAATTTCTTTGCGAGTCATGACCGTGCTCTCAAGTAAATAAAATGTGGGGAGGAAACATGCGCATAATTTTCATGTTTCCTGTTTAAAGAACCTGAACAAATTTTACTTCAACGATTCAAACTGTGCCAGGTACTCGTTAAGATTTCCTTGTGTTTTGTAAGACCCTCTCATGAAAACGAATATGTTTAATGTGAAAATGATTTCAACAGCATGCTTGTAAGTGTGAAATACGTAATTTCCGAGGAAAATTGAGCTTATTAGTCTTTTTTAGTGAATTTCTAGAGTATTCGAGTTCATACCTTGATATGAGTCCCCCCCCCCCCCTATCCTTATACCTTGATATGAGCAGTAACGGTAGCCTCATCCCCCAACTTCAAGTCGTCGCATTTTGCTTCTTTATTTGTCCCAGGGCAGGTGTTGGTGAAGCTGACGTCCAAATACTCTGGTGCGCCTCTACTCGTGAACGTAAACTTTTTCATTAAATCCTGAAAGAGGAAGAATTTGTTTTGTTATTCACAACAGTCGTAAATATTCAAAGTAATTCCAGAAAAAGAATTACTTTTTCGTTAATTAATTTTTAGAGAAGTAATTAATTTAAAGTAATTCCTAATGAAGAATTACTTTTCCATTAATTCCTGAAAAATAAAGAATTTATTTTGTTATTCACCACTGTCGTAAGGATTCTAAGTAATTCGCTTAAGAGCGCAACTGATGATCCCTATAGAACTTAAAAGAAAACATTTCGATTTTATTCGCGTACTTATTATAAGCAAGCAGTTTGTTCAGTTATGGTAGTGCGTTCAATAGAAATTTCCAGTCCACACCTGTATTGTCGCTACCAAATATTTTTTCCCATTTTCTTGTCTACCCACCGCTTAAAAAATGGCCATTCTCGATTTGCCATACCGATGTGCACATCCACTTCATGCAAATGTTGCTCCGCCGTGTATATCCTAACTTGTTGCCATGCTCATGTCTATCGTAATGGGTGCCACTCCCTACTCGTTCATTTCTCTAAGATTAAATTAGTATAAGCCTCTTTAACCCCAACACGGTGGACATTATTCAATGCTTTCTCTATGACCCAGCCAGAGAGAAGGGGTCATGTTTAGGCAACATGTTCATTATTAAAAGAAGCATTACCTCCACTTGAGTGGTGATGACATTTAAGATGTTCGATGAGTCTTTCTCAATAGTACTGACGGTTGACAATTTCACTTGGCTCGACAGCTTGTCGTAGAGCGGTTTCACGTCTTTCACCACGGCAAATATGATGGCAATATGATTTTGGCGTGCAGCATCTGAGATCTGAAAATGGGATGCATACTTAAGAGTTCTGCGTGATATAATATATATTCATAAGAAGTAAACATCGTTTCATGGGTTCTTTTCGATGGCAATATAAGAACTAAACATTTTATTTTAATTTAAGTAAATGTACTCTATTTTATATTTGGTAACCCTATTTTGAATGTACTACCTAAATTGCTTGTGCAGTCATGGCTGATATTTTTTAAAGAGAAAAAGATTTGAGTATAACAGTGAATGTCGACCCCAGAGTCTTAGATGCAGAATTATTTTAATCCACCCGTTTTACTTTTAAAAAGAGTTCCTCATACCGCAAGTCCTTGAGCTTGTATTTCAATGTAAGTGTGCACTAAAAAGAGTGTTTTCACCAGTGCATCGTCACTGAAATTATGCTTTTCTTCTAATGGTAATTGCATATATTATTTAACCTAGATTAAGCAACAAAAGGAATTTATTACCCCAATCCTTTGTTTCGGCTAGTGACATGGGTACAACGATACCCAGGTGTATCAACTAAGGATCCCTATTTTAAGATATTTTACAACCAATGATTAGCATTTTGTATCTTTTTTCGAAATAAACTTTCTTTTTTTCATTTTTTTTTCTTTTCTTTTAATTTTTACTATAAATTGGAACTAGAATTAGAACTAGAATTGAGACATGAAAGAACTGGAACTAGAGAGGACATAAATTGCATGTCTCAAAAGCTCTTTTATCTAAAAGTTCGAACGTTATTTTCGCTCGTTTTTTTTATGTCAAAGAATATTATTTCACTTACTTAAAGGATCAAGGTTTTCAAAATGAAAATTCTTATCCCGATACTGACATTGTGGAATTTTTCTGAATGTACATGCCATCTAGCGTTGATTGTGTTAGTCGAACGCAAACAGTAACTTTCGTAAACATCAATTATTTTCATATTGCATCGATTGGTTTCCATTTCTTATAAATAGCCAATTTTGAAATAAGAAACAATGAAATATAAATCCAGTCTGATTTAATTGCATAAAAGCAGAACTAAATTTATAACACAAACTAATAAATCAACTTTGAAACTCCGCATAGGAACTTGGTGCTACAATGCGAGATGATATACTGCATTTGGAGCACTTTATCATGCAGATATACAGTAATAAGAAAGTCGAGCATGTATTAAAAATATTGTTTCAACTAAGGCCAAGATAGGACGGAATATGTAAAATAGTAGGCCTATAACATTTCCTGCCATTACTCGAGGCTTAAAATTAAGTTACCATTACAGCTTATTCAAAAATTTTTGTTTATGACAACAACTCCGCGATCAACCCTTTGCTACGAATACGCAACAGTTTTCGTACAGTGTATGGACAGCAAAACGACACGAAACGAAATGAGTAAGAGTTGTAGTGGGGTCAGTTTAATTTCCTAGTGAGATTTCTAAAATTTAACATGTGTGACCGACCATATTGTCAGACAACCTCTTCATTCATTAGGACGAAGAAATTTTAAATTACTCAGCTTTAAGCTTAATTCGTTCCGTTATTACTTAACATCTTGCTTAAATGTATAAATAGTGTATTAATATAGTAGAACAAAAACGTGGTTGAAAAAGACTCAGCGGAAAATTCAGCATTAAATTTACTGAGGCGATAGACGAAGATGGAAAACATACCTGATAAACACTAGGATAGTCCATAGTTAGAGACTCGGTGTAGGAGCCGCCGGAAGCGTAGTGACACTCGCCGTCATTCACTCTTGAAATGCCTGCCAGCTGCAATGTAAACCCCGCATGTGAGAAACAGTGAAATACTTGCCAGTTGCAATGTAAACCCCGCATGTGAGAAACAGTGAAATACTTGCCAGTTGCAATGTAAGCCCAGCGTGTGAGAAACAGTGAAATACTTGCCAGTTGCAATGTAAGCCCAGCGTGTGAGAAACAGTGAAATACTTGCCAGCTGCAATGTAAACCCCGCATGTGAGAAACAGTGAAATACTTGCCAGCTGCAATGTAAACCCAGCATGTGAGAAACAGTGAAATACTTGCCAGTTGCAATGTAAACACCGCATGTGAAAAACAGTGAAATACTTGCCAGTTGCAATGTAAACCCCGCATGTGAGAAACAGTGAAATACTTGCCAGTTGCAATGTAAACCCAGCGTGTGAGAAACAGTGAAATAATTGCCAGCTGCAATTGAATTAAGGGTATAAAAAACTTTAAAAAGGCTACCTACTGCAATTCAAACCAATCTGTAGGAACTGTAAAATATCTACCAGCTGCGATATAAGCCCAGGGTGTAAGACTATGAACACAGTAAAGTGGCTAGCAGGTGCAAGTAAACCCAAGGTGAAGAAAACTGTATAAGGCGCACCAGTTACCGTACCAGTCCAGGGTAAAAGAAACTTTAAAATGCCTATCAGCTGCTAGAGATATCCATCGAGTACGAAATTGTAAAATGCCTATCAGCTGCTAGAGATATCCATCGAGTACGGAATTGTAAAATGAGTATCAGCTGCTAGAGATATCCATCGAGTACGAAATTGTAAAATGCCCATCAGCTGCTAGAGATATCCATCGAGTACGGAATTGTAAAATGCCTATCAGCTGCTAGAGATATCCATCGAGTACGAAATTGTAAAATGCCTATCAGCTGCTAGAGATATCCATCGAGAACGGAATTGTAAAATGAGTATCAGCTGCTAGAGATATCCATCGAGTACGAAATTGTAAAATGCCCATCAGCTGCTAGAGATATCCATCGAGTATGAAATTGTAAAATGCCTATCAGCTGCTAGAGATATCCATCGAGTACGAAATTGTAAAATGCCTATCAGCTGCTAGAGATATCCATCGAGAACGGAATTGTAAAATGAGTATTAGCTGCTAGAGATATCCATCGAGTACGAAATTGAAAAATGCCCATCAGCTGCTAGAGATATCCATCGAGTACGAAATTGTAAAATGCCTATCAGCTGCGAGAGATAGCCATCGAGTACGAAATTGTAAAATGCCTGTTATAGTTCTACTGTAACTGACCTTCGCCGTGTTCAAATAAACGTTAAAAAGAGGAGTTGTGCGGCCAAACAACCATCTTCTAAAAAGATCTGTCATAGCATAATACATTCTCGTCAGCGAGTAACCTCATCCCCTCTACGAACACCACCATCGTACTTCATGCCCTCTGCTCGGCGTCTTCCACGTGTACAGGCATCGTTTCCTGATTCCTCCATATTTCTCTTCGTATATTTCAACTCCTTCCTTAGAGACCTAAAATCTTATTCATTCTACATAAATTACTTGTTTATTAATTATAAAGCTTAATCCATTTTGACTATCTCACAACACTTGCTATCTCCTATGATATATTAACGTAAAGCTTTGAGATAAAGAACAGGTTTGTTCTCACTCGTGACAGAGACGCGCAAGCTGCTCTGGGCTGGTGAACACAAGCGGCATTATAGGGGTTGCCTCCATCTGTGTAAGACGTGTCAAGCTCGCTCTCTCTGACAGTCTCGCCAGAGGAGTGAGGGTTCCAATTATCGATTAAAGTCGTGCAGACTAAGTGCTTCTTGGGACTGAGCTAAGTATCATCCGACCCTTTCTTCTATACTCTCGTCAATGCCCTGACGTAGCTTCATGTATAGGTGTAGAGTTATTTCGTTCGATGTGTTCGGCGTTCTTTGTTTCTCTGCTAAGTGATTAGTGACGAGGCATCACCTCACGCAATATGTGCGCATCAGAATTGTCAATGGGTTAATGATCTATGTTCATAAATTGATCAAGTAATAAGGTTTATCCCGCTTATTTAAAGTCATGATGCGAATTCCTATAATTATGTCATCCGATAGATTGGAGTAATTTCCGAGATTTAATAACATCATTGTCAATTAGATTCTTTATTATGCTATGTACATCGTGTGTCATTCTACTTTCCGAATATGTCATCCTTTTACTAATTGAAAGACGTCGCCATTTTATTATTAAATAACATTATGAACCTCTCCTTATTTATCCCAACAAGGCCCTAATTGATTTGCTAATAATATCAACATTAAAAGTAAAAGACACTGAAAAGTCTCAGTCTATTTCGATCTTTATTATCAACAAAATAGAATAATTGAGACCTTCTGTCTCGACGATTATCAAAAGAAAATGAAAGCTACGAGAAAATAACGATGAATAATAAAGAAAAGAACTGCCTCTTGGAAATAGGATGGCAACGACATGATCTCCAAAACAGGCTCATTACATGCCCATCAGCTGCTAGAGATATCCATCGAGTACGAAATTTTAAAATGCCCATCAGCTGCTAGAGATATCCATCGAGTACGAAATAGTAAAATGCCTATCAGCTGCTAGAGATATCCATCGGGTTCGAAATTGTAAAATGCCTATCAGCTGCTAGAGATATCCATCGAGTACGAAATTGTAAAATGCCTATCAGCTGCGCGCTAGAGATATCCATCGAGTACGAAATTGTAAAATGCCTATCAGCTGCTAGAGATATCCATCGAGTACGAAATTGTAAAATGCCCATCGGCTGCTAGAGATATCCATCGAGTACGGAATTGTAAAATGAGTATCAGCTGCAACCCAAAGTTTAAGAAACTATATAATGCCTGCAAGCTGTGATAGAAGACCAACGTTGAAAAGGTTGTGGAACAAATTCAATTATTTATGAATTTTAGACGAAAATAAAAAAACTTTTTAGTAAACTAGTATTAAATAGCTCACAAACAAAATTATTTTGATTTTCAAACGGTTTAAAAATAAACCTACGCCATGCAAAATAGAGCCAAATTATTCAACTTAGAATGGCTTTTAATTGATGATTTTAGGTGCAAAATGCGCCGGAAACTCTTCACAACAAATTAAACTGGCGTCTCTTAACAATAAATAACAATAAATCTTTCAACTTTCATACAAATGGAAACTATGGGAAGCGAAAAGATATTTGAAAAAATGCGTGACATCAAGGAAAGAAAATGAAAGTGAAGCAAAATTTGTGGGAATCATAAATTGCACAAAATTGGGACACTGATAGCTAGCATTGTTGATAAATATAATTGAAAGATACAGCAACCCCACATACACAACATAATGGAAGACATAGCATCCCAATAAAATGCAGGATTGGCCATACCTTCCCATCTCCAGCGTAGTGAAAAGCGTTATCCGTCGTGAAGAGGATAATCTTCCTCGAGTCTTCCGTCCACCCAATCTCCCGCTTGCATTTCAAAACCTGGAGGAGAGCGTCAAAGCCTCCTTCTGGTGCGTCCTGGTTATCCATCACCACAGTTTTGCTGATTATATCCTGGAGTTGGAGAATATTTAATCAAATACTTATTTTACGATAATACTTGTTTATTTATACCTGTCGATAATCGTTTCTTTGCGGCATGTGCTTTTAACTTCAATATCTGAACGACAACTCTTTTCTTTTGTGCCGACTACGAACAGTGACGTACACCGAAATTATCTTTGTTTTAACGTTAATGTGTTGAAATTTGAGCTGCCGTAGTGCCCACGCAGAATATGTCAGTCAGCAGTTTGTTCTAAGTTTTGAAACGCAAATTCTAAAGTGAAAACTCGCGCAGGTCTTGAAAAGAATTCGAAACCACTTCTGAAAGTACATCGTCATAAAAATATTGGTAGTTACCTGGAATTTACGTGCGTTGTAATCTTCAAGAGACATAGCGTTGCAGAACCCGAAGGCACCTTCGCAGAGCTGAGAGACGTATGATGAACTGCGAAGGTTACGATTTATTAGGACTGCGAAGGTTACGATTTATTAGGACTACGAAGGTTACACTTTAGTAGGACAGCAAAGGTTACAATCGAAAATTGCAGTTAATTGTGTAGTGTCAAACGGCTCTTGTATCTATTTATATGAACAACTTCTTTACAATTCCGTAGCTTAAAGCTTTGGAGTCAGAATTGTTTGCTGAGAACAACGTTGAATCAATAATATTTCATATCAAATGAGTACGTGGTTTAAGTTTAATGATTTCAGAGCTGTCGTACGAGTATTTTACTTTAAATTATTTGTTGAAAAGGCAGCTGAAGAGATTTGTATCTGAATAAAACCTACCAGCAAAGAAAAAGCAGCAAAAAACCAATTAGCACGTGGAGGAAAAGAGAACCAGTTAAAAACAACTTTGCACATGCGGCAATAGAGAAACAGCCGAGAACCCCATAAAACTTGTAAGCATTATTTCTTTTGGGCTTAAATTGTACTGCAGGAAACCGAAAAAAAACAGTAATGACGTGCTGCAGAAAAGGACTATCATGAAACCAATGGCACTTTCCATAAATGCGGGAACTGCAGTTGAAGTTGTAAAATTCCAAGCTTCACGATAACTGCTCATAATTTCCGTATTGATTCGATTTTCGTTCGTGAAATAGCTTCACCGAGCTTATACTGAGGAGCCACACTGAAACTACGGCTGTACTTGAGGCAGACCTCAGCTCATGAGAGTTGGCTCCCTTATTCGGCTCACAACACATCGCTAGGGTACACATCGCTTGCAAACACAACGGTAGAGAACACAACGAAGAACACACGCAAAATAACACAACGCTAAGGAACACAAAGCTAGGGAACACATCGATCGATCCATCACACAATAGGTTAATTCCGGACATGCAATAATCATAAATTTTTATGTGTGGATTTTGGACCATGATTCTAATAACATTTAAGATTTAATGACAAGTTTTTGTTATATGTGAAAACTAGAAAACGGATGAATTGATTGAATATCAGTATCAGTAGTCGTCTGAATTAAATATGTCTGGGCTAAGAATGGGTAATCAATGGTCACAAAACAACTTTATCCGTTGATATGAACTGGGTACCTTTGCTCATGAGCGTTTTCCAAAGTACAAGCACATTTTTAATACCATTGTGCAATTATCAAGCAGTAAGTCATTGCTCCCAAATATTGTCTGGAGGTACAATTTCTTAATGCAATATGTATTTGAATGGTGCATTAAAATTCCTGATATCTAGTATTTTTCAGTAAAACCAAAGCTTACCTACTAAAAAAAATTAAGGTTCAGTTACAGGTTAGCACAAGGAATTAGCCGAAGCCAATGCTCCGGGGAAAGCTACTGCAGCTCAAAATTCAGGAGCAAGTGCCTGTGGTGTAGCAATCCATAAAACAGTTAAAATTACACCACAGTTCAAAAAAATTAAAACTGATTTAGTAGATTATTGGAATTAACAAATGAAATGTCGAACTTTTGATGAGACTTGAGTCAAATACAGAAACATTGAAGCCTCCTGAATCCGTGATGGTGCAGTCATGATATTGACTCGCTGAAGCCTTTCCTGCGTCGGCCTCAGATGAGGCATTAGTAAAGTTACACAATCTTGGCAAACTTACCAAATTAACACGCTTGTGTGCCAAGTGCCTTGTAAATCACAAGAAATCAGTTTGTGTTGTCGTAATAGATTTTATCAATTGCTTGCTCGTTGTAGTTCTTTATTTCATGCCATTAAATTATTTCATGACAACATTTTGACCTCGATGCGAGCCGAGAGTGTACACGGAGGGTATTTTCATAACGCCCCTGACCGACCTGTAATCCGTAACTCAATTTTCATAAATACTTATTCAAAGCTAAATGAATGCATGATCCAGTTCACGGTTCCTTCTACAAAATTCCTTACTACAACTGACTTCATATTTCATTTGAATATTGAACTTCAGCTTAATCTATCTCAACAAAGAGTTAATGTACTTTCGGAAGAAAATTTATTCATTCTCCCTTTTAAATCGTGTAAAAAATACATTAAGTTTTCTGTGAAACTTTATTTTCGTGTATTTCAGACATGTGAAGAGGTGTCGCTTAGTGTGAAATTAAATGCATGTGAGTGTTTAATAGCATCAAATTCACAAGATTTCATGCGGTTCGACGCAGATCACATTCATTTGTGAAATTTAACTATCTTTATAATACATGCAAAAAAGGAGAAACAGAAGCACTTACCCCGCGACATGATGATCGTAGTAAGGCAGCATCTTCTTGTCAACGAACGTCCCGAAGCCGACTCGCAGTCTAAGAGAGCGCGTCAAAACACAAACAAAACATCGAAATAGATGCAGTCAAGTGCAAAATTACTTTTCATCAGTTGTAAGGTTTTTATCTCTAAGCTAATACCCTCTAACATACCTTTAAAGAAATTCAATCTATTTTCCAAGAAATCGATTTTTAGAGAAAAATGCACAATTTTTTATCATCTACATATTAGAGAAAAAATTCTTCTTTGAAGTTTCAATTAAATATCAGTGAGAAAAAATAAAATTGAAACAGTGAGAAAAATTAAAATTGCAAAAAGCATGAAGTTAAAGGGCAGACCAAACCCTGAAGGGGCTATGAAGGAACCCGTCTTACAAAAAATAAAGCTGCTTATCAGCGAACTCAGCCCGGATTGTCATAGAACGACGTACGAACGAAGAAATGAGTCAGGTGTAACTATTTGTATCAAATTTATTCATGTTAACTCAATCATATAAATTTGATTAGTAAGCTGGTGAGGCACTAAGCCGATGAGTCAAAAAAATCTTACAAACTTCGGGGGAATCCTCCTCTCATTTGGACGAGTTTTGGCATGAATGAGCATTTCCCGAAAAGAACATAAACCAATGCACATTTTGTACTAGAATCAATGGTCTACAAATTGATGCCAGATGCCAGGGCATACTTCAAGTTGACTCAGCAAAAAAGAAAAAGAAATTTGGCAAAAAAAAAAAAATATGCAGGGTGTTTTTTTTTACTTTGAACAAACTTCGAACTTAGGTACAAAAACGCAAAATAAATCGATTTTCATGAATGAAAAAATGTCCAAAACTCTTTAGTTTTCGAGTTATAGTTACTTGAAGAATATTAGAACTTCAAGTAGGGTTGCACGCGCGCACCATTTTTAGCGCTACCTTTGATAGTTAAAGAGGTTTTTGGGCCCCACTAATGTAGTATTTTTATAATTTCACAATGAAATTTGCGTGTACACGTTTTAGAAATAAGAATAAGTTGTCTTAAATGAGTAATTATCAATTATTATCATGTAAGCTAACCATTAATCAGTAAGCATTGCAGGATACAGGTAAAAAACATAATCAATACAAACTTCAATGTAAGAACTTTAAGGCAAGAAAAAACTTGAATACGGTTTTATTACAACAGTTACTCGAAATGGCCTCCATGAACTTCAACACATTCACGACATCTAACAGCCAGTGAGCGCCTTACAGATTGAAACATGCCAGGCATTTCCGTAATACGGCCAGCTGAGTCCACAATGCGTCCAACCAGATCCTGTTCCGATTTAACAGGAGTGGCATACACGAGGTCCTTCATGGTTCCCCACAAGAAGAAATCCAGTGGCGTCAAATCAGGCGACCTAGCTGGCAAAGCTACAGGAGCACCTCTGCCAATCCATCGGTTTTGAAATTGGTTATTCAGGAACAGGCGTGTTTCACGAAAGTAATGTGCTGGCGCTCCGTCATGCTGGAGCCACATTCGCCTGCGTGTCTCCAAGGGCACGTCCTCCAGTAGTCCAGGCAAAACTTTTTTTTTTTTATAATAATGAAGGCATCTACGGATGCTTTATTTCCAATTTCAAGCCTGATACATATCACCTTATACATTGGATTTTCAAATGCCTTATAACTAACGCCAGGACGCCATTACGCTTTCCCCCGGTCAAGACCGGTACCCATTTCAGACACCTGGGTAGAGTGGGGTATTGTGCTTGGAATTTTTCCCCTATACCCAACAGAGAAAATCGCCACCAGCGCCGGGACTCGAACCAGGGTCTGCCTGGACGGAGGCAAGTTCGCTAGTCTCACGACACGACGAGCACCATTCGCGTTAATTTTACTTTATAATTTTTACTTTATAATTTTACTTCGCGTAGGAAGATGGTGTACGCAGGTCCCGTGAGAGGAGAAGGTAATAGGTACGGACCAATTAAATTATTGCCAATAATGCCTGCCAACACGTTGACACTAAATCTGTGCTGGTGACTATTAGGCTGAATAACATGAGGGTTATTTCCAGCCCAGTAATGATTATTGTGACGGTTGAAAACCCCATCACGACAGAAATAAGCTTCATCTGTGAAGAGAATAAGTTTTGAGAACCCGTGATTCATTCTTTCCTGTTGCGTTAACCACTGGCAAAACAGCATACGAGGTTCAAAATCACCTGGCATGAGCCCTTGCACTCTTTGGAAATGGTACGGATGTAATTGCTGACGATGTAGTGTCCTACTCACAGTAGTATGGTTTCGCAAGCCAAGACGTTGAGCAGCTGCACGAGTGCTGGTTCGTGGATGTTGCTCAAAGTATTCCACAATTCTATCCTCCTGTGGATGATGGCCGCGCCCAGCATTCCCTCTGTTAACGTTGAAGCTGCCGGTGTCACGCAATCTCGTATGCAGAGTAGCAAAATACCGGAAATCAGGCACTTCGCGCCTAGGAAACCTTTCTCTGTACATCCTCAGAGCGAGCCTGCCATTTCCGCCTGCAGCTCCATAAATCAAATGCATGTCTGCCTTCTCAGCATTGGTAAATCTTTCCATGGTCACAGTGCAACGGCGTGTCAACAAATGGCGAACTGATACTGCAATACGTGCGTTCCAGTAATGTAGATTGTTAATAATAAATTTTATTTCATTATTTCAGTTTCACATTGCATCTTGAAATCTTGTCGTTTATTACATGGAATGGATAACCCATAATGAAATGAGAAAAAATGTTTTAATTGTATTCGACAATCTCGAAAACTAACAACTTTAAATAACAATTGGTGTGCGGCCCAGTTATAACATGCACTTCTAAACATGCTTTGCGACGCCATAACTCGAAAGCTAATGAGTTTTGGACATTTTGTCATTCATGAAAATCGATATATTTTGAGTTTTTGTACCTAAGGTCGAAGTTTGTTCGAAGAAAAAATAAACAAAATAAATAAATATATATATATATTATCCTAATATATATATTATATAATATAATATATATATTATATTATATATATATTATATATATATATATATATATATATATATATATATATTTAAATTGCTATAAGCATTGCGAAGAAATCTTGACACAAAAAAGCGAGTAACTTTTAAAAATTGAGATTCTAGAAAAAAATTTCGAATTTTTAAAGTTAATTTTCAAGGAATACAAACTTGTCATCCTATAAAACCAACTGTGAAATATCTTTCAAGATTATTGCTGAAACACAATCAGAAACTTCCAACACTATGTGACAATTCATTATTCTGATTTTCCTCTTTTAATGGTTAAAGACGACGGTTATTCACTACTGATTTTTGACCATAGACATATGCTAGTCGTACCCTGGTAGAACAAATGGCCAGCAAACCTCCCTTTAAATGAATCCTTCGATTCAAATTCAATGCCTGAAGTATAGGAATTCTACCTAGCTCTCCCTCAGTACGTGTAAACAATTGCTGCTTCGTACACAGAAATTTCTAAACTAGTGCGACCAACGAAAGTATATTTCAGATTACGCTCTCATATCAAATGATGAAAAAAACTCAATTGCGTTTTGGGTACCTCCGTGAGAACATTTTGACAATAGTTTTTCATTGAAGAACAGTTCAAAGACTGGCTTGATAAGCTTACGATCAAAATCCGGTAAGCCATTTTTAGCATCACCTAATCCGGCCAACACTGAATTACAATAGAGTAAGAATTAACTTTGGTGACATTTTTTACCCCTAAAATGCTACATTAGGAGAAAAATAATTATTAAACATTAATGGTAAAAATGTCTATTTCAGTCGATTCGAAAAATCAAAAATTTTCCAAAAATTAAGTTTGATATGCACTTGGAAACCTCTGTTGTTCCCTCGTGGTGAACTTAGTCTCATACAAGTGTAAACGCTTAGTTTTCCGCATGTGGTAAAGCTGAGTCTGCCGTACGTGGGAAAGCCATGTCGCTCATATTTGGGAAAACTTGGTCTCCACTTGTAGAAAAGCTTCGTCTCCAACGTGTGGCAAAACTTAGTCAGCTATGAGTAAAAAATTGCAGTATTTCACTCAGCCATGAGTGAAAAATCCCAGTATCTCAGTCTACCACGAATGAAAAATCCCAGTATCTCAGTCTACCACGAATGAAAAATCCCAGTATCTCAGTCTACCACGAATGAAAAATCCCAGTATCTCAGTCTACCACGACTGAAAAATCCCAGTATCTCAGTCTACCACGAATGAAAAATCCCAGTATCTCAGTCTACCACGAATGAAAAATCCCAGTATCTCAGTCTACCACGACTGAAAAATCCCAGTATCTCAGTCTACCACAAATGAAAAATCCCAGTATCTCAGTCTACCACGAATGAAAAATCCTAGTATCTCAGTCTACCACGACTGAAAAATCCCATTATCTCAGTCTACCACGAATGAAAAATTCCAATATGTCAGTCTACCACGAATGAAAAATCCCAGTATCTCAGTCTACCACGAATGAAAAATCCCAATATCTCAGTCTACCACGAATGAAAAATCCCAGTATCTCAGTCTACCACGAATGAAAAATCCCAATATCTCAGTCTACCACGAATGAAAAATCCCAGTATCTCAGTCTACCACGAATGAAAAATCCCAGTCTCTCAGTCTACCACGTGTTGAAAATCACAGTGCCTCACTTTTCTCACTTTTCGGTGAAGTTTTTTAATCCGTTCCCCAGTTCGGCTGCCACATTTTTAATGTTTTCCATGTCGTCCATCATGCTGCCTGAGATGTCCGTCAGATAGTACAGGTCGACGGGCTGCATGGCCTGGACTTTGATGCGCAGTTGGACGTCGACGGTTTCGCCTGCGTTACCCCAATCATGATTATTTCAAATAACCATTCTAAAAATGTCATTTTAAAGCTTGGATTATGATGCACAGTTGGATGTCGACCGTGTCTCCTGTGTTACGTGTTACGCCAATCATGATTTTTGTCAAATTACCATTCTGTAAGAAAAAGTTTGTATAACAGTAAGATCTATTTGGAAATTCCAAAAAGAATGATAAAAATTTCAAAGATTACTCTCACGCTCAAAGTCCTTCAACACTGAATTAAGCCCTGAACTTTTTCTGGGTAGATGGATGCTATTGTGTGGGTGATGTATACCTCTAATCAATATGTATATAGAAGGAGAAAAAATGGAATATTACCTGTAAATTAGGTTCATTCTGCAGACATCCTTCTACCCAAGCTCTTTGGGTAAAGGAAGAGGGATGTTAATGGAGGTTACAGGAACCTCTGCGATGAATTACTCACATAAATCGAACTTTTAAGGTTCCCCTTTTCGTTAACTCTTTACGTCCAACATACAACATTTGTAATATTTGAAAATCTAGGGGGTTAGTTGAGTGGTAACAAAGGACATGTTATGTACGAGGGAAATAAATATCGAGTCAGGGAATAGTTCTCATCTCGCAGAGTTAAGAAGTGCATTCTTTGTGGTATATTTTCTCTCTCTGAATATTTACCCTACAGACATCAGCAGCAAGCTCGTATCATCATCGTCAACGCATGATATCAAATAGCTTTTAGCTCCAATATCAAGAAAATTTGGTATTTATGTAGCACAAAACATAAGTATTAAACCTGAAATGGTATCTTGTGATGTTAAACAGAACATCATTTGTACGTATAAAACCCCGAATGATAAAACGTGATTTTGAATATGGTGGCATGCATAAGTATTAGACCTCAAAAGGCACTACGTGATGCCAAATATATCATCAAATATAAGTATCAAACTTCTCATGACGCCAAGTGTTACTAAATATAGCTTCAAATATAGAAACTTGACATCGCTGGGCATAACGAGTAATAAATATAAATACATATAATTGAAAGGTATCCAGTGGCATTAAATCGTATTCCTTAGAAGTAAGCGTTGAAAGACATCTTCATAAGTGCGCCCTGATGCTGCGTAATGAACACCGGATACTTAACCCTACAACGTTAATAATTTTGTTCTCGTACTGCGGTTATCACATCCACCGTCATCCGACTGGCACTGGCGTTAGGTTGTCTCCGACATTAAAATAAGAAAGGGACAGCCTCTCTGCTGTGCACTTCAATGAAGATATTAGGGAATAAATTTTACAAGATTTAAAATTTATTAAAATTATTCCCGACAGTGTACCGTATGATTCTCTGTGGCATTAAAGGGTTAAAGTTACTTCATTGATGGATTTGAGGCTTTTAAAATGCAGTGGCGTGATTACAGTTTCAACAATTGTAAATTCTTATATTCGCGTTGATGCTTCAACTTGATTTAAGAAATACCTTAAATACCATACTATTTATGCATTTTTTGAATTCGACGTAATTTAGGCTAATTTTCAAAAACTTGGGTTGGTTTATCTTTCAGCGAAAATTTAGAAGCTGGAGAGAATTTTCGATAACTGCAGCGGGCCTAACTTTTTCATTTTACCAAAAATTTGAAATTCGTTGTTACCTTAAAAGGAAACACATTTTCATGTTTTTGACCTTCCGGTGCTTTTCTCTGATATTTGTTGGTATTTATTCTGACATGAGGTTCATGCCACAGTAATTTCAGAATTGATGTTAGTCACAGACGATAAAAGCGGTTGCTGGTCTAAGCGACGGTTCGATCTCGAGTCAGTGGCGGAAAAATGTCATCATAAACAATTAATATCAGTGATGTCTTCAACCAGTTTGTTACGTGGGCTACAGAATTTAAGCGATGTTAAGCCTTTAAGCATTGCGATCGTGTTACATGCAGCGTTTCAAGCAACTATAATAGCCTTCATAGTTCAATCATTGAGTTAAATTAAGGGAGAGCTCAATTTCTAGAGCCTCGATTAAATTATGCATAGGTAAGGAAGATTTATATACATTATAATAAGTTGAAAGTATAATCTTTGTTATTAGATCGGGGAATAAAGTTTGCAGGGTTGTACAGCTGAAGCAGGGCTGCAAAGCAGTCTGAGTAGAGCGGGCTACAGGGCTGCAAAAGTGAATTAAGCTCACGCGGTTGCAGAAGGTAGAGGTCAATAGTGAAAATAAAAAAAATTCCGTTAAAATGTACACTAAATGAAAGGTGGAAGACATCTCTGCGTAGGTGTCCCATGTAAGTGAAGGGACGTCTTTTTAATTATTATTTGGATTTGAATTCGCTTGAAACGTTCTATGAGGATGTGCTAAGGATTATTCTATTACGTTTTATGAGGATGTGCTAAGGATTATTCTATTACTTTTTATGATGATCTGCTAAGGATTATTCATTTGTATATGTACATGAAATAAAATAGTTCCACTTGAACGATTTCTACCATTGCTGGCCGAAAACTAGGTCGTTAAAATTATTCCTGCATGTAGTTATTCCTTCGAAACAATGAACAAACGCTTGAAATAGCCAAGAAAATAAGTGGGAAGAAGCAAACATTTGAACAGGACATTCGTTATAAGTTGGAGAAAGTAAAAAATGAACACATTTCAAAGGAGCAGCTAACGCCACTGACCTGCTCTTATCTTAACAAAGTTGTTTTTCGGGAAGATGTCCATACTGAGGGTGCCGCTCAAGAAGTCCCTCGCGTTGAAGTGGTACACGCTCTGGGGGTTGTGCAGCGTGCCGGTCTTGCACTTCATGGCTCCCTCGGCCGTTCCGATACACGCGCTCTGTTGTGTGGGTGTTACGCGCGTGTTACTTGTGTGTTAAGTGTAGTTTTACGGGCAGTGTTACGGGCAGTGTTGCAGGCAGTTATGCGGTGTTGCGTGCGGTGTTGCGTGCAGTGTTACGTGCAGTGTGACGTGCAGTGTTGCGGTGTTACGTGCAGTGTTACGGGCAGTATTGCGGTGTTACGTGCAGTGTTACGGGCAGTGTTGCGGTGTTACGTGCAGTGTTACGTGCAGTGTTACGAGAGTGTTACGTGCGTGTTACCTGCAGTGTTACATGCAGTGTTACGTGCAGTGTTGCGGTGTTACGTGCAGTGTTACGGGCAGTGTTACGGGCAGTGTTGCGGTGTTACGTGCAGTGTTACGGGCAGTATTGCGGTGTTACGTGCAGTGTTACGGGCAGTGTTGCGGTGTTACGTGCAGTGTTACGGACAGTGTTACGTACAGTGTTACGTGCAGTGTTACTTGCAGTGTTGCGATGTTACGTGCAGTGTTACGTGCAGTGTTACATGCTGTGTCAAGTACAGTGTTGCGTGCAACTACAACATCCTTCATAGTCCAACTTATTCAAAATGTTAATCGAAAATATATTCCAGACACTTTTGCAACTTGGGAAGCGGTTCAGTCAAACATAAAGCTCCAAGCTGCGTCAAACAATAGCGTCTCCATGCTCCACTATTCGCAGAGTTCAGACTTAATTCAGCAAGGCTGCTACTATCTGTGAGTCTAAAACATTAATGTGAAATAAATAATAGTGACTTGTAAGTAATTGAATGCGATTAAGCATTCTACTGGAACTGGTGTAATGCAACAATGGCCCTATAGCCGGGCTTCAGTCACTAAATGCCTTTACTGTATTAGTTGAAATTTATTTGTATATTTTATAGTAGTCAAAGCCCAATTTAGGAAATTATCGGTTCAATTCAGAATACCATTCATCTTAAACGAAGATAAAAACTCGTATGAGTGAAGGGCATTCCTTGCACTAGATTCAGGCCAGGTTACACACTCACCTGTCCTACAGTGCTCCCTTCACACCAGATGCAGGCCAGGTACCACACTCACCTGTCCTACAGTGCTCCCTTCACACCAGATGCAGGCCAGGTACCACACTCACCTGTCCTACAGTGCTCCCTTCACACCAGATGCAGGCCAGGTAACACACTCACCTGTCGTACAGTGCTCCCTTCACACCAGATGCAGGTTAGGTACCACACTCTCCTGTCCTACAGTGCTCCCTTCACACCAGATGCAGGCCAGGTAGCACACTCACGTGTCCTACAGTGCTCCCTTCACACCAGTTGCAGGCCAGTTATCACACTCACCTGTCCTACAGTGCTCCCTTCACACCAGTTGCAGGCCAGGTATCACACTCACCTGTCCTACAGTGCTCCCTTCACACCAGTTGCAGGCCAGGTAACACACTCACCTGTCCTACAGTGCTCCATTCACAACAGATGCAGGCCAGGTATCACACTCTCCTGTCCTACAGTGCTCCCTTCACATCAGATGCAGGCCAAGTATCACACTCACCTGTCCTACAGTGCTCCCTTCACACCAGATCCAGGCCAGGTATCACACTCTCCTGTCCTACAGTGCTCCCTTCACACCAAATGCAGGCCAAGTATCACACTCACTTGTCCTACAGTGCTCCCTTCACACCAGATGCAGGCCAGGTATCACACTCTCCTGTCCTACAGTGCTCCCTTCACACCAGATGCAGGCCAAGTATCACACTCACCTGTCCTACAGTGCTCCCTTCACACCAGATGCAGGCCAGGTATCACACTCTCCTGTCCTACAGTGCTCCCTTCACACCAAATGCAGGCCAAGTATCACACTCACCTGTCCTACAGTGCTCCCTTCACACCAGATGCAGGCCAGGTATCACACTCTCCTGTCCTACAGTGCTCCCTTCACACCAGATGTAGGCCAAGTATCACACTCACCTGTCCTACAGTGCTCCCTTCACACCAGATGCAGGCCAGGTATCACACTCTCCTGTCCTACAGTGCTCCCTTCACACCAAATGCAGGCCAAGTATCACACTCACCTGTCCTACAGTGCTCCCTTCACACCAGATTCAGGCCAAGTATCACACTCACCTGTCCTACAGTACTATCTTCACACCACCCACATCTTTGGGACGCTGCAGTGATGCAGTCTTTACACCTTTTATAATTTCCGCAGGTCGAATCACACGTCACGCTTGATATGAAGGTTGTGCTTATCAGCACAAGTGCTAAAAAAGGCAATTTTCCTACCATTCCCATGTCGTCTGGAAATTAAGTTATTTTAAAATTCTGAACAAATTATCCTAACATACGTCATTCAGTGCATGTAATTACAATGGGAAAATAAAACTTCTCTAGTGCAAAAATTGGTAAATAATTTATCATTTGGTTGTATTGGATTGATGAAATATAATGAATGTTGATAACGAAAATGCTGAAATAATTTAGTTTATTACGGCAAAGATTTTACTGAGTACTGCAAGGGTAAATAAAACGTCAGCTAGTAGCAGACAACAGCTCCAGCAGGAACACAGCTCCCGCCAGTTGTAGAAGACATGGCGGAAAGAAAAGTAGGAAGCAAAATTAGGTTGCAGAAGTAAGCATAAGATGCTGGAGGTACAAGAAGGAAGTAAAAGTTGGAATTTGAAGTATGAAATAGAAACAGAAATGGGAAGCTGTAGTAGGAAGCTAAGGTATGAAGCATGTGTATTATTGTGTATGAGGCAGAAATTAGGAGCAAAAGTAAGAAACGCAAATATGACGAAAAGTAGGAGCTAAAAGGACGTAGGAAAAGAAGGAGGCAAATGCTTGAATGAGACGTAGGAAGGAGAATTAGCAAGGGGAAGTATGAGGTAAATGTAGAAATAACGAGAATAAAGACATGTAGGAAGCAGAAGTAAAGAAGCAGAGAATAAAGCTAGATAGATGTAGGAAGCAGAAGTGGCAAATAAAAGTATTAGGCAGAAGTAGCAGCAGCCTGATGTTTCACAGCTAATTCCACGAGCTAAGCGTGAGCAAAATGTTATTGTTGCAGATCAGCGCTGTGAGCGCAGCGCATCGCTGTAATCGCAGCGCATCGCTGTAATCGCAGCGCATCGCTGTAATCGCAGCGCATCGCTGTAATCGCAGCGCAGCGCATCGCTGTAATCGCAGCGCATCGCTGTAATCGCAGCGCAGCGCATCGCTGTAATCGCAGCGCATCGCTGTTATCGCAGCGCAGCGCATCGCTGTTATCGCAGCGCAGCGCATCGCTGTAATCGCAGCGCAGCGCTGTAATCGCAGCGCAGCGCTGTAATCGCAGCGCAGCGCTGTAATCGTAACACAGCGTTAGGACCGTAGCGTAACGCCGCCGCAAGCTCGGTTTCGATAACATTTAGTACGTCTGCCAGCACCGGTGTCGCTTGAAGCTAAAATTGATAAACAGCACCGAAGTTGAATTTGGACGCCTGAAAACCTCCGCTATCTGGTGAGATAAGCCACACCTTGATCATCTCGCACCTCCGCGACTGCACTTGTATCGAAACTTGAAACTTGAACATTGTTACTTTATTAAGCTGGAGAATAAAATTCAGTATCATCTAAAGAGAGACAAAGATTGTGGAATATAACCTGAAGATCTCTACAAATCTTTCCGTTCTTGTGGCTCTCAATTGGGTATCATGTATAGTTTACCTAAAGTCCATAAGAAGACTGTACCGATTAGACCTATTGTATCAGCCTGCGGTGCCCATAATTCTAAATTAGGTTCGTATTTGGCTTCAATTCTGTCCGATTTTTGTTAAAGTGAATTTCTCGTTGGTAATTCTCAACAATTTATAGCGGATCTTTCTAGTGTACTAACTTGAGCAATTTATTTATGTGTAGCTTTGAAATAGATTCTCTTCATATCAATGTCTCATTAAGAATATTTAAAAACTCCGCTAGCTTTTGGAACTACAATAAACTTCAATTCAAAAAATTACTAGATATTGCTTTAAAAGACAAAATTTTTGTTTTCGATGGCAGGATTAACAAGCGAACTGACGGATTGGCTGTGAGATCCAGCCTCTTCCTCCTTGTTGCAAATTATTTTTTAAGTAATTTAGAACTGCAGTTTCTAAGCGAATGCCCCATCGATTTCAAACCAATGCATTTTCTACCGCTGGTACTTAGAAGATACATTCGTTTTGTTTTGTTCACGGAAAGAGGCCCTAAAATTCTTTGACTACATAAATGAATATCACGCAAACACAAATTTCACAACGGAAACTGAACAGAATAATCAATTACCATTTTTGGATGTCCTCGTAAAGAAGACCAATTCAACATTCACTTCATCACCTCTGCTTACACTGTTTACAGAAAACCTACAATTACGGGATTATGTACCAATTTCTTCAGCTGCATTTACAAGGGTTATATTAAAACAAGTGTCACTACATTATTGCATGGAGCATATCGTATCACAAGTTCAAATAAAATATTTCATGACGATGAGGAATATATCACTAAGTTACTTGTACAAAATAACTACCCTATATCTTTAGTGAACAATCTGGTTGAAAAGTTTTCGACAAAAAACTTTCCCCTCCTTCTACAGTTCTAACCCGTACCAATTAAAGCAGAAAGTGTTTGTCGAGCTCCCTTTCTTGGGCTACCTGAACAAGGAGATTAGAAAGGAGCTTTCATCTCTGATACACTCTCATTTTACTTCCATCAACGTCCTGCTATTTTATAGGAATAGTTTTCAATTAGGTTCATTTTTTAATAGGAAAGAGCGTTTGCAAGAGTGTCCGAGGAATGGTTGTGTCTACTTCTATAAATGTGATTACTGCCTGTAGTCCTATGTTGGGAATACCACACTCCAGCAATTTATTCGTCACAGCCAACACTCGGGTATCTCCCATAGAACCGGCCGTCCATACTCGTCTCCCTCCCAGTCAGCCATCAGAGATTATTGCCATAGTTCAAACCACCCTTTTAAAAGTTCCAATTTCTCCATGCTTTGTAGAACTACTGAAGAATTTGACCTTAAAATTTTTGAATCCTTGTTTATTTTTACCAATAAGCCTCAGTTAAATCATGATCAAAGTGCTATGAAATTAAAAATCGCCCCAGCTGCGTAAAAAGAAGTGTGTTCGAATGTGTGTGTTTGTGTAGTTCTGTTACTTTGTGTAGATGTTACTGTGTGTTGGTTTGGATTGTTAGAATTTCGGTGCATGTGGACGTATGGCTTCGAATGTTAATATACTTTTTATTTTTTTAATGATTAGGGATATTTAATTTTCGATGTAGGTATAATGATATTAGTTTCCTACAGTTTTTCGTAATTTGTTCATTATAATTTTTTGTTCTTTGTTTCACAGCACTGATGATGGAATCAGAGGTTCCGAAACGTTTGCAGTTATAAGAATGTTCCTTTTTACACTGGTTCTTCTTTTCATTTTAACAATTGACTGAAATAAGTAAAAATTTAAAACACTAGGAAATATCGGAGTTCTTTTGCTCATACTGTATTCAAACTATATTGTTTGTCGGTGGAGTAATATTCAGAACAGTAATCAGTAAATACGCATCAACTATTATCCTGGCACTTTAGAAACTTGTAATGGACGAATACTTCAATCAAACAGCTACCACATTTCCATTAAATATTCATCGTTACTGAGTATATTCAAAGCAATCCTTCGCTGACTCAAGTGATCATCTCGCGAGCACCAAAACTAAGACATCTTCGAAAATTCTTCAACACTGCATCTTGCTACAATGGCTGATGATAGTCCGTACTATACTTGACAATCAAAAACACTGTAAGGTACGTTTTTTGAACTAATTTAAAGTCTACGGGCACCGCGTTCTGCCTCTCACAGCAGTGGAAGAAGAAATGAATCAACGTTTGAGCCAAAATAATTTACTCCAGTCTGAAAACGGCGCCGGTTTATCAGTTCGCGGGAGATAAGAAGGCTCAAATGAAGAAAGGAGGCAAGATGTTACCGGCCGAGATGTCGCTTTTATACATGAAGTTAACTTGAAACTCTTGCATCTTTTGCATACTAAATTTCTATCTGCACCAGTTAAAGTTTGTTTTCCATGTACTGGTATTTCCCCCAGAAGTCACATGTGTCACCCTGTTCGTGACATGTGTCATGCCGTCGAGGAACATAACAGATTATATTAGCCTTGCAATGGGTAAGCCAAACGCTCCTGATCTATCATTACTGAAATCAGTAAGATAGGAGAAAATTTGTATTATCTAGGAGTGGGAATCTTATCTGCGAAAGGTGACTGTCTTTGCCGAGCATTGAAATAAAAATGGCTAAAGACTATCGACGAAAAAGATACGCGGCACTAGCGCAGGGATAGGCAACAGCCAAAAACGAATGCTAGTTTTTCATTTTAATAAATGAATTCTAAATCCATAAATGGGCCGGAAGAAGGGAGAGACTGGGACACCACCTAAGCGCCACTCCAGCACCGTGCCACGATCACTGGCACGGGAGAACAAATAATTAACAATTACTATTATAAAAGGAGCCGCGTCCGTCCGTCCGTCCGTGTGTCACACCCACCAGCCGAAAGTGCGAGATGAGCGTATCTGTGATACAAGCTTCATCAACTCCACAATTATTTTCGGTGTATAAACCCAGCAGATTGGGAGTCGGAATGAACATCATGTGTATTGGTAGGTTAGATTAGGTTGTATAGAATTTCAGCAGTTGAGACCGAGGAAAGTATAGGAAAGGTACAAGATTGCTTAGAAAATGGTAAGAAAGCCATGTTAAAGCTCAGTTGGTCTGCCACTTTATCACACTGTCAAGGAAGCTTAATGACTATTTTTGATAGGATTCAGTACACAAGGTTTAATCGCGGAGAATATTCTGTTGAGTTAGATATATTTGTTTTTGATCCACATCTGAAGTATATTTTTTACGAAATTATTGATTCCATCATTTTTGACGGATCGCGTACACCAAAAAAAACCTACACTTCGATCTTCTCGCAGCGCCAGCAGCGTAACATCACCTCCAACCCCCCTTCATAAAAGGAGGGGTGTACTATGTAGCTTATAGAAATAGTAGATAACGACTGCTCATAATGTGTAAGTTAAAAAAAGGCTTAAATGAACTAGATCTCAAACCGCAAAATAAATGGATCCGAAAGACCGCGTACGTCACTTAAAGAATCGCGACACGAGATCAAGGCATTGGTGAACACGTTGCCATGCAGAAAATAATGCAGGGCTCGAGAGTTCAGCTTTCGTGATTTTTAGGAATAGCTGTCTAAGACTAATTAATTCTAATCTAAGTAAATATGATAAATCGTAAGTTAATTTTATTTATTTTTAAATGTGGTCTTTTTTATTAAATTAGAGCACTTCTTTTACAATACGATGTAAGGCCAGGTATTGCTGCTTCAGCCATTGAGTTCCGTTTGCGGCGAGTGAAGCAGCGGCCTTACTTCAACTTCTCCTGCAGGTGGTATCGGTGATACGCGGCTGAGAAGTTGGAACGTTTTTGAAAGTAAATTTACATTGAGACATATTAAAATTGCTGAACAGTTGCATGACTAATGTAGAATTTAGATTTGAAGGGTAACTAAGGTAGAGCACTACAACGAAAACATGTCATCCAACACCTGTAGTATTTCGAATAAAAATTTACGTGATAATTGCAATCGAAATTCAGAGTAATAATTCTGTAAATTAATGGTGGCAATGTTGCGTGAATATTAAATTTCCCATTATTTTTGAGTGAACTGGGGCAGGTTCTTAAAGCCGCGACTGACGCCAGTATCATAAAATTGTGGCGCTAACCATTACGGTGACACAAATTAGTTGAGCAGCCGAACTCGAGTGGCGAAGCAGCTGGAAGCGCAGCGCAGGGAGGCTGTATGCGCCAAGCGCCATCCATGCCCCTCTTCCCCCGTGCACCTCAGAGGTCTTATAAGCGGTGAGCTCTTTAGGGCCCGCGCATTTGGTTCGCGTCCCCACCTGTACAGCATCCTACCAGTAAACGCTGCTCTTCTCCATTGTTATCTCTAACCTCTGTCTGCCTGCATATTTGGTGGCCAGAGAGTTGACGGACCCACGAATTTAAGACGATATAATTTAGAAGTCAAGAAGATGTAATTGAAAAGTTAAGAAGATACAGTATTCGTCGAGACCTACAGAAGTTTGAGAAGATCCAGTGACTTCAGCAAATCAAGACGGCGGAGAAGATAACTGATAACTACTACTGATAACTACTACTGATCGTCTGGTGACGACGAGAATTATAAATTCTAAGAAGAATCTGAAGAGACAGTCAGAGCAAAAAGAAATCGAGAATAAGGGCAGCTTCTACAGAGAGCTTCAGAGATCTGCGAGAGGGCGGCTACAGATCTTAAACTACATCTACGAGGTGTGTCAACCGACTACAGCTACGTTGTTTTCGTGCTACGGACGTAGCAGTAACGGTGCATCGCTTCCAACGACTGCAGAGACCGCGACATCGTTCGACAACGACAACTAAACCTACAATTTAAGATAAGTAACGCAGCAACAATTAATTGTTATTGTGGTCGCAGCAGCAGTGGTAGTGTTTTTTTTCTTCAGTCAGTTATTGTTTGCGTGCGCGCTGGCGTCAAGGCCAAACATAGGCTGTACTCGCAGTGAGAGCAAGTTAGAGAGCAAGCAGTGTGCACCTACACTGAGTGCAATAATCCCTAGACATGAGTTTTTTTAAGAGTTTAAGAGAGTTTTTTTTGAAGTGAATGGCGCAATTTTCTTGAAGTGTTGTTATAAGTGATTTAACTATATTTGTATTGATTTAGTAACTGTTGTATAAATTTGCGCTTGAACAATCTTTAAGCTCAGTTGAGCAGTGATGTAATGTGTAATACCTAAACACCAAACTAGTAACGTAACTATGCCTGAAATTCCAGTAACCAGCGCTCCTGTAACGAGTACAATGACTGCCACGGTTATTTTTCTTGCGTGGATATATTGGCGAAAGAGACATAAGTATCCTTAAATGCCTCCTGTAGCCTGTGCAACATGTAGGTCATTACCTGAGTTTTTTGCTGGTTGCGTCTGATAGGATGTTGCAGGGGAAGGTGCGTTCCAATTTGCCCAAAGGTAATGCTGAAGACCTTTGTAAAACTCAACGTTCAAGCAGTTAGAGAATAAGAGGAAAATTGTTTGCAAGAGAATCATTGCATCGTGATTTCGAGGAAGTACTACTGATCAAAGGATCAATTATTGAAAGAACAATTCGCTGTATTAAGATGACAGGAATTGATTAAAAGATGATGTAAAAGTAGTACAACGCATTGAAATGATGTAATAGTGATGAAATATGTACTGAGAAATGCAATGTGATTTCGAGAATTAAAATATATTAAAGTTGGAAGATACTCTTCCAAGTGAAGTAAGTAATAATGGATGTTCAGATGATACATTCCTGATGTTATTGCTCTGAGTACGAAAGAAGAAATATGTGAGAAATATGTGAGAAAAATAACGCAAAAAGAGAAGATACCGCGGCAGAGTGAATGTCCGTGAGAGAATAAATAAAGCGTTGCAGCGCTTGGTAAAAGATACCGACAAGTCTGTGGATATATCTGGTAAATGGTTAAAGTTACCAGGTACATTTACCAGCGAGGTCGAGTGATACTGTTGAGAAATAGTGTTGAATTAATTCGCGCTGACAATTAAGTGAGTAAGCTTTAAGAGAAGCTGTTACCGTTAATTTCGATGGGACTCTGATTTCAGTTCATAATTTCATGTGGTGGAAGTAATACCATTGATACCATGACGGTCAGAGTTAAGCATTGTAGATTGCGGTGGTCATTGTGCTGGCGAATAATAATGAGAGGCGATAGATGCCCGTTAATTAACCACACGTGGTGGTCTGGTAATAAGTTAAAGAGTAACGAGTATCAAGTATCACTGGTAAAGAGTATCGAGTAAAGTAACCAGTGCAGCTGCACTGCAGCGCACACGAGTGAGTGTGATGTTTTTTTTTGCTGGATGCAGAGGCAGATGTTTTTTTTGTACGCCGGCGCAAGGCCGAGAGCTGTGCTCAGCATTTCGTACGCGTTAGTATTGGCACGAGGCAGTAATGTTGGTAATACTGTGAAGGTAGTAATACTGATGTGTTTTGGACGTGAGAGTCCACACTAATTCAGTGTGAGAGTAAAATTTAATTTATTTCATAGTCATTTGTCAATGAGAGAGGCTTCATTTAATAATCCTTCAGTTAATAATTTTTGAGCACGTTGAAGCGATCTAGTGCATCATAAAAGTCATTTTACAAGCCTATCTGAATTTTATGTTCAGTAGAATTTTGTGCTATGAAATTTAAAATGTTTTAATTCTAAAAGAATGCAATTTATTTTCTTGTATACCAAAATTGTCCAATTGACAATTTACAACTGATTGAAAGATTAAAATTGATTGTCAAGCATTTAACGTGAAAATTGATTTTGATTTGATTTTTGAAGTACGTTCTTACGTATGTTTCTTATGCATATACCAAGTATTTTCAGTGCTTTTGCTATGTTTCATTGTATTCTCGTAAACGTTTTGCTTATAATCTATTTGCTTCTAATTTTGCATTGTAGTGTTCGTCTGCAAAAAGCAGCATGGTGAATCTCTTTGAACTGAAGTGACCTTTCTGGTTATGTTTTTAAATTCGAGGTTTTATTCGGTGAATTCGTGCTTGTGAAGAATTTGCTGTTTATGAAATTTGTTCTATTTTTTTTTTGTTTTTCCTTGCTCACGCCTGTGGATTTTTAATTAGTTCGCAGCTAAAAATAGCTCGTTGCCGGCGAGAGGCATGCGCTGACTTGGCTGACGAGTCGATGAGGCGGTGCACTTTTGCTGTCTCAGCAAAATTAAATTAAATTTGAAATCGATTTGAAATCAGCACTCACGTGGCTGGAAATTTCCCGAACGAGACTCAAAAATGTAGTTCTCAATTTATAGGTTCTCACTTTTCCTTTTAACGAGAATTTACCGAGAGTAAATACTTTAGATTAATGGGAGGGGAATGGACTTTGCCTAAACTTATGCTTTAACAATTGGGTTCATGAGTAGACTGTTAACTCAATTAATGAGATTCGTACTTAGTATTATTTACCTGTTTGAATTTAATTTCTTTATATTTTTAATTGGTTGTTAACTCATGTTGTTGATATCTGGCCATGCTAATCGTTTCTTTGTTTTCGTTTCATTTCAGCTTCGCGTGCTGTGCGAGTGACAGCGGGTACGGGCAAGTACCGCGTGTTAAGCACGTGGCGCGTACACGTGGTTGAGCCGTGTTCCGCTCAGACGGCGTGGTGCCTCAGCGACTTTGTTCTCAAAAACCAAAAACACATCAACTTTGACGACAGTAGAGCTTCAGAATTGGAAAATTGAGATTGAAAATAATAAGAAAAATTATGAGAAAATTGAAATTGAAATATTGGAAAAAGAAGGAGCTGGAAAATATTACTGGAAAAATTTATGCGCTCGTTGAAAATCGAGTTTATTTGTATTTGAAAATGCGACTAAAATTCGGACTGAAGATGGGAAAGCGTTGTTGAAAATTATGCAAGAATTATGCTTTTGTTTGGATGCGTTTAACTCCGTGAAAATTGGAGGGTAAAATGAAATAAGAAACATGTTGAAAAGTTTTATGCGTTTAAGGGTTTATGCGTTTTAATGTGTTTAACCCGCTTAGATGTTTTATAATCGTATAAGCTATATAATCACTATTTAATCTAGTTCTCGCTATGTAATAACTATTTAATCATGCTAATGTTGTATGTGTTTTACGCTCACTATGCGATCGAGCGAGTGCAACATGTTTGGAGAAAACGATGGTGTTAACATTTGTAGTTGTGCGAAATTTAAATAATGGATTTGCTTTAATTCTGTTTAGTTATTATTTCGTTATTAATGTTGTTTTTGGACTTATTTGAAATTTATTTTTATTTTTCATGCACAAGGTTTTGCGATGTTGGTGTGTGATTTCATGTGATTACTTGATGTCTAAATTGTTTTTATTTACAAATTGTTGCGACGACTACTAACTTTTTATTGCGAAGGAAATGAAATTATTTGGGTTGATGCGAATCGAAATTGTGTTTTTATTAATGAGATTATCTGGCGTTTCGTTTGCTATCCCTTGCCCTGCCTTGTTGACGTTATTGTAAGTTACTTAGTTGTGCTGTTGTTTTTTTGTAGCAGCTAGTGTTGTGTTTTCTTTTCAATTTTGAAGAAAAGGGCATTATGATTTATGATTTATCGCTTAAGCGCCCTTGTACTTCTTGCTTGTGTTGCAGTGTTATAAATAATTCTTTTGCGAGGTATCTTTTACTGAGTTTGATCAAATTTAATTGTTTGGTTACTAATTACCCTTGAGTATTACACCCATGTGAGGCGGATTTTGTGTTTGAAATTTAAATTTTTGTTTTTATCCGCCCGAATAATATTTTTTTTTATTTATAATTGAATACCTATCCGGGTAAAGGGGGGAGGTATGTGCGCCAAGCGCCATCCATGCCCCTCTTCCCCCGTGCACCTCAGAGGTCTTATAAGCGGTGAGCTCTTTAGGGCCCGCGCATTTGGTCCGCATCCCCGTCCTGTTAACATCGTACCAGTAAACATCGCACGTAACCAGCTTATCTCTAACCTCCGTCTGCCTGCATAGTAGGGAGGCCAGGGAAGACAGGCCCACCATGGCACCGTCAGGACCCTCTCGTCAGGACCCTCACCGTCAGGACCCTCTCGTCAGGACCCTCACCGTCAGAACCCTCTCGTCAGGACCCTCACCGTCAGGACCCTCTCGTCAGGACCCTCACCGTTAGGACCCTCTCGTCAGGACCCTCACCGTCAGAACCCTCTCGTCAGGACCCTCACCGTCAGGACCCTCACAGTCAGAACCCTCTCGTCAGAACCCTCACCGTCAGGACCCTCACCGTCAGGACTCTCTCGAGGTAGAACGGGAGACGGTAGCCAAGACATGAGCCACACTCAGGAGTTGATCTAACAGCACAGCTTATTAAAATGAAGAGGAGTATAAATGGTCAAGTCAGGTGCAAGGCTGGTGAGCAACAACGCTGATACCGTTACAGTCGCAGACTGCAGAATGCACTTATTCTTCGGTGTATTCAAGAAAAAGAGAACTTTGTCGTAAACACCGAATGGTTGCGCCGTTTTTTATTGAAAAAATTTTAGAGAGCTTTTACTTCAATTCAAATTTCTAAATTTTGAAAGAAGATTTTCACATAAAAAATAGGTTTGGCATAGCATAAAGGAATTCCCGAACAAAAACTTCAGTTTTTCTCCAACTACAAAGTAGCTTAAGTGTAAACTTTTGAGAATACTGTGGTATTGGTGAATAGCTTCAGAATACATTCAAAAAGAATAATTGTTGAATGCAGCTAATGTACTCAGACTATCAAAGGGAAACGCTTTCACATGGAACTGATGAAAGAAGGAGCTTTAGTGTAGATACTAGAATTCGGCATGAATGGAAGGTAGAATTTAATTTAACCGGTAAATAGAATTGGTTTTGAAATGAGTGCTGCTTGCTTCCATCCGTAGTGGCGGACTAACGCTTCTGGCTTTATTAGTTTGAAAATTTTCCAGACAAATAATTTATGTAGAATTTTGTAGGCAATACAAATCTGGTCTTGGTGAAGTAAGAGCAATGATACCTCAAATGTCGTGCTGTGAAAGTTTGCAATCACTGATTGACAATGATAAAATGAATGGGAATAACTTCGCCAAAAAGGATAGGAATAACTTTGCCAAAATTGATAGCAGTAACTCAGCCAAAATCGATGGGAATAACTTGGCTAAAATTGATGGGAATAACTTTGCCAAAAAGGATAGGAATAACTTTGCCGAAATGGAGGAGAATAACTTTATCAAAATGAATGGGAATTCCTTTCCCAAAATGGATTGGAATAACTTTGCCAAAATGAATGGGAATTACTTTGCTAAAATGGATAAGAATTACAATGGAATTCTTTCCGAAACACGTAAAGTTTTCTTTGTGAATACTTTACATGTTTCTGAAAAAAGATAGCAGGTGGTGGGTGTACCGATGTTTGGTACCGGACTCACCAGTCTTTCAGAAGTAATGCACCTCGTTTTGTATCTCTGGCTGGTTACTTCCCAGAGTATCCTAAAGCGACAATGCAGGGCGCGTGGACTCTGACTCGTAGAATTCATTACAGGTGGAAGTGTGTAAACTTCCATAACATTACTTATACTTCTGAATACAAAAATGGTTCATGGAACTTTGAAAAAGCGTTCATTAAGGTAGTTTCACACTTTATTATGGGAAGAGTGAATCGTTTATCATTCTGGATGAGTGTGGAATTGATCTTCAAATTCATGGAACAGGTTTATAATTTTTACTTTCGCAATGTAGTTACAGAATTAAACACTTTCCAAGTTCGAACTTCGCATAAAGTGAGACATTTACTTCTATGAAAGTCACTCACAAGTCTTTCTGGCCATAATATTAATGCTGTATCTTATGTATGTAGCAATGTATTTTTATAGATTACTGAAATAGCTCTGAATCGAATTTAGAATGTTCGCAAATAAACTATCTGCAATCTTTAATTACAATTACCGAGCAATTGTTAATATTTAACTACAGAATTTAAACACTTAGAGTGTAAAAAAATCTCCACAAGGTTGGTGTCTACATTGTTGAAATGTTAATTTCTCCTGCAGAGGCGACACTGCTGACGTGGTAGAGTAAAGATGAGGCGGGACTCAGTCAGTGTGTGTGTGTGTGTGTGTGTGTGTGTGTGCGTGTGTGTGTGTGTGTGTGTGTGTGTGTAAGAAGCTCAAGAAGCTCCCGGTAAACTTTCTCATGATTTCAAATATTAATATTGAATATTAAATACGGATATTGTCAGACGTCAACGTTCATGACAGTCTTAGATTAGTTGAGATTTAGGCCATCTAGATAATTGAAGTCATGTATCATTTGACGAAAAAAGCTCGTAAATTCTCCCTCATCTACCACGAAGCCTTGATGGTCGCTAACTCTATCTCCAGCTGAGGTCGCTAACTCTATCTCCAGCTGAGGTCGCTAACTCTATCTCATAAGTTTAATTCATATTCTATTCTGACAGTGCTGATTCAAGACTGTGGATTCTGATTGCGTTGTGAGGTAGTCATATTGCAAAAACTCGAGTGGCAAAATCGATAAACCGAATGGCCAAAGTGTAGACCAGTGTTAACTAGATTGTCATTTTCGATATAAATGCGACGCTACTTGCGGACATTATCTCGAAATTTATCGTCACTTACTTTTAAACGTATTTCTCATGTGTTCCCTCAGTAGCATGATTCAAAAGCAGTGTTATGGTTTATTAGGTCTTGATTCTACACACGTTCCAATTTCGTTGACTTGTTTCCAGCTAAACAAATTGATAACCTAACTAATTCAATTTTTTTCGGCATCGATTTTTTATTATTTACCTTCCACCTGTTCTGTTGCATTGAAGCTGAGCTCCCTGCCCGAGGTGTTGCCTGTTAACTTGTGGCTAAAGCAACCACGACCAATAAAATCCAGTGCATAAAATGTCCCAGCACGCTGCGTGTCGTGGAGTTCTAATTCTATAATTTAGATGCTCTTTTCTCTCGCTACGTCGCATGTTCTGAGTGAGCACAGTTGAAGTTTGGTTATGCTCACCAGTTCTATCTACGAGATTTTAAACAAATCGAACTCTGTTCTTACACAGTTGATTGTGTGACGAGAAAATCTTTGAGTGCAAGTTACATCGAAGTGTCTGCGAGACTGTATAGATTTTATTTCAGTTCATTTTTTTAAAATATTGTCACAATTTTTTGAAATTTCTCAATTACTTTTTGACACAGTACACATCATTTTTTAGGTGAAATGACCGAAAGGCAGATAAATATCTATAATTAGAAAGAAATTTAATTCAAACTGTAAACCAAGAAGGTACATTGGACAAAGTTTATTTTTATCTTAAAAATTTGCTCTAAATATTAAATTAAGCTCATTCATCACATTATTACGATCATTAGTCACATGCATCAAATTAAATAACTCCAAAAGACAGAAAAAATTATTTTAGACTTTTTGAGATTTTCATTCCGAAACAAAAAGAGCCAGCAGTGTCAGTGTTATAAACTTGCTCGTAATAAAAGCGGTCTTCATCTTTACATCGCATGTATTGCTTTAATAAATTGATTTAATTGATATTATTAAAAAAAATGTAGAGATAATTCGACCCTCTACAGGCCTGTAACTATTGACTGACTATTCACTGCGTTCATTATTAATGTTCTACTGAAACAACTGCAGTTTGAAAATGGCTGAAATTTCATTATGTAAGAAATTGTGTTTTATGCTGGTTAGCTGGCTGCTCATTTCAGCATCAGCCGCCCAGCCAGCCTGCAGCGCTTTTCAGAGCTGCTCTGACTGCATCAGGTCGGCAGCACCAGCCTGCAGCTGGTGTGAGGAGCCGGTACCAGGACAGGTAACCTTCTTACTAACCATGCTTGCAAATAAACGAAGTAAATCGCTTAGTTAAGTTTCGAAATGCCAAACGTGTCTAGTGTGCGTCTAAGTTAAGTGTACGTCTAAGTTAAGTGTACTAGGTTAAATTGATTCAATATAATTGTCCACATAATAAAGGCGTTGGTGGAAGGATGCCTTTAAACTCGATGAACTTATTTGGGCGCACAAGTAGCAGATTCAAATGGGTCCCTTGTAACAGCCTTAACAAACAATCTACATGATGTAGCATTTGTGTTCAAGAGTTCACATTGTTAAAACAGCAGAATAATGAAAACCTCCATTCGAACTGAATTTATTTCTACGCAATTTCCACTGTGCACATCAAATCAATGAGGTCTTCATTACTAACTGTTTTTCTAGCTCTTTCTTCAAAACTCAACACCTCTCAAAACGTCATTAAGTACTTTTAGAAATCATCAAACTGATTGAACGAATCGGAAAAGATTTGAAAAGTTGACAGTTAATAAAGAGTCGATGATGGTTAATAGAACACCTATCGAAACTGCTAAGTTACGTTTACAATTGACCACATTTTACTGCAGAACCATTAACATATTTTTCTTTTAAATCACTAAGAGACATTAACAGTCACACGATCAACAAGCTCCCTCCCATTCAGCATGAAAAAGTAAACAATGTCACGCATTTATTATTTTCTAACTAAGATTCCATTTTAAAGTTTGAAAAACTTCTCTTAGCTGTTCAGAGAAAAAGAATGGTCACGAGGAGGAATTTAATCTCTCGTGATAAACAGAGTCGCTGCCTGACAAAAGATGAAGTGGCTTCGTGCAAGAGCGGGACTCTGCATGACTTGAACAACGCGGTCTACCAGAACTCAACGCACGCATCCTCGTCTTCTTACATCCACATTTCACCGGAGCGTCATTCCGTGAAAATCAGAGCTGGTGAGTCGTGCAGCTAAACCCAGCTTTTTATATGCGGAATTTTTGGATGAAATTTCTTCTTTCTCACTGCGAAAAATATCGAATTTAAAATAGAAATTTTGAAAATGAATCATTTTCATCCTTGAAAAGAGCTTAAAATATCACACGGCTGGAGACATTTTGCATCTATCTTTAAAATAGGAGTTTCTGTTCACTGCATTGAAAGAATTATCTATTGATAAGAGAGATAACTGGAACATTATCTGGGTGAACTTATACGTTGGATGCAACTGTTATAAACTGCTCCCCTATTTTATATCTGATACTGAACGTTAGAGTTCCTAGAAAATATGATTAAGACTTCTCCGCTAGGCTTTCGTTATCACTGTGAAGCAGACTTTATCTTCAGCATTAGATTCTCTTCTCATACTCTACGTTCTACAGATTCACTTTATGCCAGTTCAGGCATATTGATATTAAACAGCCACTTGTTAAAGTATGTTTTGGAATTTCTAGCTCAGATAAATCTATGAAATGGAACGAGTAAACCATTGCTTAGGCTTATGCTTTTGTCTTTAAGTTTTTGCTATGTACGGATTAGAACACTAAGGTAGACTCTAGACTCACCTATCCGTCGGCAAAACTTTTATTTTACAATGATGGTGAGGTTCAAATAGCGACATACATTTTACAGAGATCTACGCATCCATTTTATAGTGTTCTACGCATTCCTATTTATTTATTCTACGGTGACTTAAAATTCTTGCTTGGTTTTTGGTGAAGTAGTTACAACCAATGGAGCAGTTTTCTTCCCACTCGATTGCAATTTTCCACGGCTTCTCTATAGCAATTATTGGCCCACTACGTTCGAATTCTCGTTTGTTCTTAACCGTCCTGTTTATAAAAGTAAGAGCATTCATCATTCCCTCAAGGTGGCACAGTGGAGATCCCGATGACCCTTCGCTTCGGAGACGGACTCTCTGTTGACATTTACTACTTACTGGATATTTCCAGGGGATCACGAGCTGAAATCGTTGGCCTCGAGCAACAGGCTCAACAACTAGCTAGTTCAATTCAAAATTATACTTCCAGGTGAGATTTGAAAACTGGATCTCACTGATGATACCTAAATTGCTTGAATACAGTAGAAGTTGGCAGATTTTTGAGTTCAGAATATCATTTTATCTAATTTCTTTTGTGCCATGTTGGTTTTTGTTAGAAAGTCTTGCGTGCGTTGTGGAGAATGATGTTACTCCACTACTTATTCAAACAAGCATGCTGCTGATGTTCGCCTAGAAGAACTTCACAATAGTATGTTGGGAACACTCGAGCATTTATATAATTATTACTAAATGCATACATACAGGGTTGGACAAAGCAATGGAAACACCTTGACAAACCTTGTCTTTGAGACCGGGAATTGCTAAATTGCCTCCTTTGTTCATGTTATTACGAACAGTTTTTGTGGAAACTAGGTTCTGCAGGTGTTTATTGAGCTCTGCAGGGATTTTAGGAGCATGGTCTAGCGATCTACTCAAAAAAATGCCATTTAGAGTCCTACGGCCTCTCTCAGACAACTTTGACTTTCGGCCGGACCTGTGCTTTGCTGAGGACATTTTTCCTTCTCTTTCAAGGGCAGTCATTACTTTTGAGACAGCACCTTCTGAAACTCCAAGTATTCGGGCAGTTTCTATTACGTTAGCGCATGCCATGCGAGCACCAACTATTGCATGGGCCTCTTTGAAAGTCCGAGAGGTCTGCCATCTTTATAAATTATACCCAATTTTTATTTTAAATATCTGTAAAACACAGTCATTTTAAATAAACACATAAAATAACAAAAATAATAAACAAAAAAACATCGATATATGTCACGTTTTGATTGTTTATAACATGTTCAAATCTAATGATGCCAAAATGTTAGGCGTTTCCTTTATTTTGTCCACTCCCTGTATGTGTTACAGATTTCTTTATGCAATTCGAGACTGAAAACCTTGAAGATGGATACATTTGTGTTGGTAGTTGGTATTATATACACATATCATAAATTGTAAATTATTTTAAACGCGCATTTAATCATTTTTTTTAAGCTCTTGAGGGGCTTAGAGTAACATTTATAAATCAGATTGTGCAAAAAGTTTATGCTAAACATATTTTTTCAGAGGAATTGACCTTTTCACTTAGAATTCACAACTATATGCGCCAAATTTCCATTTCGTTTGATTTTTTTTGAACGAGCTTAAGGTAACCCCATTTACTTATGACGCTAAACCTGCAAATCGCATAACAACTTTTCAGCACCAGCCTACATGTCGGATTTGGGACGTTTGTCGACAAAAAAATGCTGCCATACTTCGACGAGCTCGTTAGGTGAGCTTATGCATGTTAATTTAAATATACGAGTAGTAATGGACTCAACCTGTGGGAGGCCTCGCCAGTGTTGATTTAGGGATTTGTGTAGGTACTCTTTGTTTCAAGAGACTTTAAATGAATGGAAATACGCATGCATTTAATGACTGGCACTCATGGAGCGTGAGCAGGGTCACATTTCAAGAAAATTTCTAAGTGACATTTCCAAAAAGGAGGTATTTCGAAATTCAAAATGGCCATTTTCCAAAAAAGCTAATGAAATATTTTTTTGAAGAATATTTTTTGCCTAACAAGTTAGACGAGGAAGTTGATAGAATTAGATGGGAGAGAAGAGTATTGTATTGTATTGTTGGGCTACGAGACGAATTCACTTTGAAAGCGCAACCGATGACCCAGAATTCTGGCACGTGTGATACTGTTCGTACAACTAATATGATGTTTGTTATGAGCATGACATTTTTTAATACACCTACCTGAGAATCAAAAGCGATTTAGCACCTGCGTTCTGCAGTACTTTTTTGAACCATAGGGGCCCATAACGAACAGGAGCTCTTAGTAATTGGCTAAGGACCTCGTTTCCGTGACCACACAATACTGAGGACGACCACTCGCGCTGGACTGCAGTAGACGCGCGCTGTGTTGCGCTGCACGCCGGCATGTAAAAGCTGCCGATGCAGGTGACGAATAAAGTTACTTTTGAATAAATCCCAAAGTCAATTAAGGATTTGTTATTGATTTTTCACAAAGCTTACAAAAGATGACATTGTAGGCTGTATTTTTAATTGCTTTCTAGCACTAGTGAGACACTTGTGTCACAATTTTTAAAACACTGAACACAGTCTGGCATCCATCAGTCATCTTCTGAGGAGATCTTTGGAAAATGTTATTACGGGATTTTCACTCATTATTCTTGAATATATTTCTATTTATTGAGTCGTTTGAGCGTTACAGTATGCATAACTCAGAACATGCCAACTGCTACATATTTATCGCTGGGGATTATGAGAACTGTGCAATACGTTACCAGATGCGCAAGATACATTATTACGTTTTCCGTGTGATAAATGGGTCATACGTTATGGAACTTACAAAATTTTCTTTCAAAATAAGAACAAAATTCCAGATCACTTCGTTTGAAAAAAACTAAATGAACGCAGTTTTTAACCCAGTAAAAATCAACATCTATTAGAAGGATCGCAGACAAGAGAAACACACACCTTTTGATGAATGATATCAATATTAATTTCAGTGATATATTTACCTAGTACATATACTATACCAGTAATAGAGAATATTTAGAATTTTAAAAATGTTTTCATTTTTACATTTCCCATGTTTTTAAGCGTTAGCTATGTATGCATTTTACGTAAATAAATAAAAATTCCCTCATTCTTCTCATCCAGCCATTTTAAGAGTATTTATTTTCATCCTTGTGTATACAAAGATTTCTGCACACATATCTTCTATTTATAAGCACGCAGAAATTTGGGTTTGCTATTTGTTTCTATGCGAGTGATTTTCTGAGATACATATATAGAAATAAGAATGTTTTGTACTGCAACAATATTGCACCGTGCTTATTCGCAGCATAAGTACTGCAGCAGCACACTGTGCTCCACGAGCGACTTCTCCTGCGGCCCTACGAGGGACAACCTGTGCTACAGCAACGGGGAGTGCGTCTGTGGAGAATGTGCCTGCAACGCAGGCTTTACGGGCCCTCTGTGCGAGTGCGCCCTGGCTACTGACAAGTGTGAAACAGGTAGGAGGGAGCTTCAACTTGGTCCCGTAAAATATAGCAGTCGTTGAATAGTGAACTTGAACGAGAAGGGAAGTACAGGTATCGTGGTTATCGCAAACTTTACTTTAATGAAAGAAAAATAACGATTATCTCATACTGTACCTAAATACAAGTAAAAAATAACTGTTATCGAACACTTTGCCTTAACGAAGGTAAAAAAATCCCTCACTTATCAAATTTTCCCTCGTCAACGGTGTCCTTGACAGTTCATGTTTCTTAAGTCAACAACATACTTCCGTACAGTTAGCTAAAAGCTCAGTCCGTCTATCTCGACGCCAGCATCTTGTCGATATTTTGTACAAAAGCACACTGAAAGCTACTCAGCTTGCTGGAGAAAGTGATTGCGAGTTATCTACATACTCCTGAAGACATTTCAGGCCTGCAATAAAAACCTGCATTTAAAAATGACTCTGTGTCAGACAGAATATGACCTTGTCTAGTTGTTGTCTGTGCATTGCATAGCAAAAACACTTGAACTGAGCACGTTGATTACGGCACTACTAAAACAAACTAGAACTGTGGTATGGCGCTATGTGAAAGATGCTCCTAAGAGCTGAATGTTGACCGATGTGCGGTGGACGATACCAAATTACTGATGACAAATGATGGTGAAAACCGAGTTGATGAGGGAACGATTCAAAATATTCAGCAACATGTGAACTATTTGCCTATCATTTAGTAGAGGTTTAAGCTATAAAATAATTATATAGAAATTTTAGTTAAATGAATCTGTGTTAAGATGACAGATGCATCAAGTATTGCAACTAGCCTCCAGGACGTAGTGAAACACTGAGAAACAACTCAGCAGATTTGGCAAGGACGATGCTCTCAATTTGTAACGGGTGTTACCTCAAGAAAATGTACGAATTATCTTATTCATACTATGAAATCCTTTCGAACTGCCAACTCAGCACGAATTCAGAAAAAGAGGGTAATATCACAAACTAAGGAAAATGACATTTAAGTCTGCTTAACTTACGTTTGAATACATATAGCTGTAGATTTTTATAATATAAAATCGCTGTCCAATTTTAAGGTTGGAGCCTTGTCTTCATATCTGAAGTCAGCAACGATAAATTAAAAGTCGCTCTCTGCTAACGAAGTCTTTTTTTTTCACATACTGCAGTGCTAAGCATCTATTTCCGCTTGGCGCTCTACATACTGTGTGGCTGCTAAAAATGTATACCTTTTAAAATTGCTACAACTTTTTTCATAGACAGGATAGGGAAATAAAACTAGTGTTACTGAAAAAAAGAGTTAATTTTTGTTATTTTACTCTGCTGGATTAGAATGTTTTCACGTTGGATTATAGTTCTCAGTCTTTAAACATTTTCCGTTGTGCGTTCAGAAACTTTTCTTCCAGATCTTCTTTCATTAATGTTTCTCACAATAAACTGAGATACCACTTTTGGGAGTTTCTCTGAATTGTTATTTTGTTAGGTTTGAATCGGTATTTCAAGAAGAATTTCCTCTGAGTCCTGACGATAGATCCAATTCTCGTCATTTCATCGATGATGCACTTGCATTGTTGAAGAGTCAGTTGTGCCATGTTTGCTGATTACAAGAATCTTCTCTCCTGCACCCTTGATCTTTATGCTAATTGGGAGGGTATACGTGAGAAAACATTGAATTCTGTCCATTCGGATGTTCCATGTTATAGTCTTCTATTTCATATGTTTATAAAGTTATTGGAACTTTTAAAGGTGTACATTTTTAGCAAGCACCCTTTGTTTTAGCTCATCAATCGTTTCAATTCATTGATTTTTGGAACCAGAAGACTGGGTCCAGTTGCAATTTGGACCCTCATAGAGAAAAATATCAAGTTAAATGTTTCGTACAGGGCATGATTTTTAACTGTCAGTGCAACGGGCAATTCAACTCATGGCGTTTAATAGTAAATATAAAGTTTTCCCCTATAATTCTTCCCTTTAGGTGGAAATGGCACAAAATGCTCCGGCAACGGCGTCTGCGAGTGCAACGAATGCAAGTGCAGTGAACGCAACGGACAGTTTTGGTACTTCGGAGAACGATGTCAAAAGTGCAGAGTAAGTCGCGGCAGTAATGACGCATCGACATTTTGTGTATCACATCTGAATGTAAAAACGAAGCTCCAATAACTTAAACACCGGTTCTCAGAAGTGTTTACGGAAGACGAAGAAAGCCTTGTTCACAGATCGTCAACCCATTTAAACAAGTGCTGAAGTGTTAATGAATAATTGACACTTTTCAGTAATAAATTTTGCAGTGAGAGGTTTTTTTCCTTAAAATTGCCAATGTTCTATTCGTTACAGTCAGGCTTGAGCACCTGTGAGCTGATATGAAAGTTGCTTACAACAAAGTGATATAGAAATGTGAATCAGCGTATTTGGACATTTATGATTATGAACATGAACTAAGGAATTTAGTAATGTATTGATATGAACAAGTAGATGAACTATTGAACAAACTGAAGCTTCGACCTCAAAATGTTAATAATTTTGAAGAAGATACTAAGGTATTGCTTGACTACAGCAACCTAATGTCTATTTATTGAAATGCTCTTTTGATCGCAGAATCAGACAAAATTTGTCTTTTACCATCCGTCCGTTATTGACGCATTGCCATTTTTTGATGCTTAATATTATTTTCTTATTCGAATACATGTTTCTTCAAGTATACTCAGTAAAATTTGCTCACGATTGGTTTTCAATAAGTTTGTAACTGTCCAAGACATTAATGTCTCTGTTGTCTGATCTTTAGGTTGGTTCAAATGTTCTTCCCAAAACTTTATCGCATAGCAATTTTCCTTTACCATCTGCTCATTGCCGCATTTCTGTCTTTTACATTATCATTGAGTCAATATTGAACTCGTCTCTTCAAAATTACATAATCAACTTTGCTTTCGATTACTCTCCAATAATCTGGCAACTGAGAAGGAGTTCTTATGTCAACGGACACAAATTTGGCTCGGGCTTACACGCACCTGATAGCGCCTAAGCTCACTGTCCCAGTCTTGTTTCTGCCACCAGGCCTGCGGTGACCTGTGCGTTGGAACAGACAGTCTCATGTCTTGCGTCAAATACCACTGGCGGAATGGGAACATCCCAGAATTCAAAGTGTCTGACGCATATGTGGACCAGTACAAAAAATCCTGCAAGTACGATGACGTCGAGTTTCGTGTGGTTTCTGGTAAGTTTCGAGTATCGGATTTATCCCGTACCTGTCAATCATCGTTTGAAAAATGCTCAGTTTCGGCATTGTATCCAGCACGTATGAAAGATCGTGCTGCATATGCCCTGAGAGTAACGAGTTTCGTACTGTACCTGTTAAAAAGATTGGATGTTAAATCATCTCGTGGGTATGGAGTGCCTTTACCTCGAGTGTCAGGTACAGCAATGTGTCTCGTGAATATCGAGCATCGAGTTATACATACGTAGCATGTATCGCTGGGCATTGCGACAGTAATTCACTTCAGGAGGTCATGGTTCTGAAGGCGAAGATGTCAAAAGGATTGTGTGAGACTTGGAATAAACTGCTGGTGGAGGGAGTATGTACGTCAGCTGCCATTCCTCAGTAAATTAACAACAAGCGCAATTGACAAAAGTACAGCAATGAAGCGTTCATTTTACAACACTGAGGAAGATCGCCGGATTGAGGCTGGGAACTGGAAGATTCATTGGCAGTTTGCCATGCATGTTAATATTTCAGCAGAGTTAAGCAGAGTTTTTCATAGATGTATGAAGATTTTTTTTCGACTGGTCAGTTTTTCTTATTTTGGAAGAAGTTTTTTTTTTATGAATAAAAAATTTAGTTTTTCGCTTTGGACCTCAACCTTTGTACGATGAAGAAAATAATGAAACCTCTCCACAGCTTAGTATCGAATCATTCATTTTCTAACAATGACCCTAGAACGACAACTATCGCTCAAAAATTCTTTGAAACTTTGGAACTTGCAAAAAAAATTTATTATAGTGGAGCAATCTCAGAGACACCACGCAGCCGAACGTCATACAATTTCTGAATATGCATCACTAAGGCACATGTAGATTATTTATTCGTTCTTCCGAAAGTAATTATTACCTATCGCGACGAGGTAAGGAATTAAATCTGGGAGAGGGAATGGAATAAATTACATTGTACATGATTGTGTACCTCCGCTTCCGTGTCCTATTCTTCATCTTCTATCTCTGAAACGATTGATGCTAGAATTGTAACATTTCACATAAGGGAGCAGGAAAATTTACGTTATATGTTCAAATTAAAACCTAAAACTAATTTTTTTATTACAAAATGATCACCTTAAGTCTTTAACTTCATTGATAATTGAGTGTAATTCTTTTTTAATCTTTCTGAAAAGTAATCACTTTACGTCGTAATAATATTCCCGATGCCAGAGTATGAAATGTGTTCTGAGCAAATTATTAGAAATAATTTCTCTGCTACATTTTCACTAGTTGTAGTGGTAGTTCGTGGAGCGCTGAAAAAACGAGATAGATACGACAACTGAAATGATATTCTAACTCAAAAACATGATTCGTAATCCTTACTAGCTTTTGTGTGCAGCTGTTACATGCGCCATTCTCTGTCCTGTGCAGCTGTTACATGCGCCATTCTCTGTCCTGTGCAGCTGTTACCTGCGCCATTCTCTGTACTGTGCAGCTGTTACATGCGTCATTCAATTTTCAAGCAAATTTCAAGCAAAAATGTACGAATTTTGAGCGCTGATATTTTCTGCTAGCAGAAAGGTTGTAGTAATGAATAATTTGAGGGCTATGTATATCATGGCGTACAAACCTTTTTCTTCAGATTCCAAGTAGCATGGTAAAATTTTGCTAAACATCATTTTTATCTGTTTAGCATTTTCCGTTGATCTCACTTAAGCGATTCATTATTTTCAGTTTCGCTGATGTGAACGATGTCTTTCCTTGCTCAGCTGAGGAAGTTGACGACTTGCTGGACCACGTGAGCGAATGCACAGCCGAGGGTGACAGAGGGAGTTGCACGAAGATATTCTGGTACGACAAGCCCTCAGCTGAGAAGAAATACATCGTCTACTACACGGCTGACCCAGCAGTCTGTGAGCCCACGAATCTGCGTGAGTGACTCCCTGGGGCATTTATTGCGGGGTGCGTGCCTACCTTGTGTCGCGTACTGGACACGTGATGCTTGACGCTAATTGCTGGGTATATCATTCTTTGGGCTTAGGCATACTGGTTCATGGGGCCGCTCACTGGGTACGTCATTTATGGGGCATGCGCATAGTGGTTCATGGGGCCACTCACTGGGTACGTCATTTATAGGGCATGCGCCTACTGGTTCATAGGGCCACTTACTTGGTACGTCATTTATAGGGCATGCACATTCTGATTAATTGGGCCACTTACAGGGTACATCATTTAGAGGGCATGTGCATGCTGGGTCACGGGACCACTCAATGGGCACGACAAGGGGACATGGAAGACAGGCTTTCCATAGCTTTACTTGCTGAACTTCCTTGTAATCTATTGCCTGGGAACCAACCAGAGCACATGCACTTGTTTCAAAGCGTATTTGAGTGTGCTGTTTTGAGCTTACATTCGTATTACAGTGTCATTGCGAATTTATGTTTTCCCATTTTCCGTTATGAATTGTTCGAGAGATGACATGGTATCTAAAAAATCTTCGGATGAGGTAATATCGCTATTTAAGCGTAACCATGTCCGTGCTCAGTAAAACGAGGCATTCTGTAAGTAAAAGCTTTACTGAACGTGACTAAACCATAGAGTTGGTGTGTGTGCGTCCCTCAGAAGATATGGTACACCAGATTGCCTAACTTTCCCTTAGTACACAATGGTGACGCTCACCACTCACCACACGCCAGCCCACCTCCGTGTGGTGACGCTCACCACTCACCGCACGCCAGCCCGCCTCCGTGTGGTGACGCTCACCACTCACCACACGCCAGCCCGTCTCCGTGTGGTGACGCTCACCACTCACCACACGCCAGCCCGCTTCCGTGTGGTGACGCTCACCACTCAGTGGCACTCACCACACGCCAGCCCGCCTCCGTGCTGTGACGCGGGCTGGGCAGCGGCGCACCGCAGGCTGGCATCTGGAGCAGCCTGGCCACAGGCCGCCGAATTGGCTCCCCTGTAGTTCCCCTGGAGTTTGTTTCGTGTATATTATACGTATGCTTTGGACCGTCCCTGTTTACGTTAGGAAATAATTTATTCTGTACACTTTAAACAAAGTGTCGGGTGTTACTGAGGGAACATTGCCCCTTGTGCAGAGCGTGTCCTCACCAGGAGGTACTGAGAGAACATTGCCACTTGTGCAGAGGGTGTCCTCACCAGGAGATACTGTGGGAACATTGCCACTTGTGCAGAGGGTGTCCTCACCAGGAGGTACTGAGGGAACATTGCCACTTGTGCAGAGGGTGTCCTCACCAGGAGGTACTGAGGGAACATTGCCACTTGTGCAGAGAGTGTCCTCACCAGGAGATACTGAGGGAACATTGCCACTTGTGCAGAGGGTGTCCTCACCAGGAGATACTGAGGGAACATTGCCACTTGTGCAGAGGGTGTCCTCACCAGGAGGTACTGAGGGAACATTGCCACTTGTGCAGAGGGTGTCCTCACCAGGAGATACTGAGGGAACATTGCCACTTGTGCAGAGGGTGTCCTCACCAGGAGGTACTGAGGGAACATTGCCACTTGTGCAGAGGGTGTCCTCACCAGGAGGTACTGAGGGAACATTGACACTTGTGCAGAGGGTGTCCTCACCAGGAGGTACTGAGGGAATATTGCCACATGTGCAGAGGGTGTCCTCACCAGAAGATACTGAGGGAACATTGCCACTTGTGCATAGGGTGTCATCACCAGGAGATACTGAGGGAACATTGCCACTTGTGCAGAGGGTGTCCTCACTAGTAGATACTGAGGGAACATTGCCACTTGTGCAGAGGGTGTCCTCACCAGGAGGTACTGAGGGAATATTGCCACATGTGCAGAGGGTGTCCTCACCAGGAGGTACTGAGGGAACATTGCTACATGTGCAGAGGGTGTCCTCACCAGGAGGTACTGAGGGAACATTGCGACATGTACAGAGGGTGTCCTCACCAGGAGATACTGAGGGAACATTGCCACATGTGCAGAGGGTGTCCTCACCAGGAGGTACTGAGGGAACATTGCTACATGTGCAGAGGGTGTCCTCACCAGGAGGTACTGAGGGAACATTGCGACATGTACAGAGGGTATCCTCACCGAGAGGTTCGTGTTCATGTCATTTGGTTCAAGAGGCGCCCTCGTTTTATCAACAGTTATTATATGCATAACAGATATTGGCTCTTTACAGACCTCATCATTCTCGGAGGAGTCGTGGGTGGCATCATACTCTTGGTATTTGCGGGCTTCGCGACGTGGCTTTGCTGGAGCTACTGCGAGAACCTAAAGGAAGTTGAACCCTTCTACGAGGATTTGAAAGAAGACCATACAGTCCAGGCAAGTCTACAGCAGAAATTAAGTCAACTTTATTGAGTGGAAAAATCTTATTTCTTCTGCCAAAAATGCCTGTATTTTTCGTTCAACTGTTGCGTTATGCTCTGGCTCCGAGTCCGAGCTTTTGACCATGAATTAAGAACTACGAAATGCGTGAGAGATTTCGAACCTTCATATCGAAGCTGATGGTATAGTAAAATAATGTATGAGAGATTTTGTGCCGTCGTCCAAAAGCTGACGCCACAGTTTCAAATCTTTTAATTCCACACTATTCTAATAACTCGCAGTAGTTCATTACTACTACAGCTTAATGTTGCATCCTGAACGTTCATTAGCTTATTGGAACGTACTTGTGTATTAGTGAATGTACTTGTATATTAGCTTATTGGAACGTACTTGTGTATTAGTGAATGTACTTGTATATTAGCTTATTGGAACGTACTTGTGTATTAGTGAATGTACTTGTATATTAGCTTATTGGAACGTACTTGTGTATTAGTGAATGTACTTGTATATTAGCTTATTGGAATGTACTTGTGTATTAACGGAGCCTAATGTTGCATCCTGAGCGTTCATTAACTTATTGGAATAGCTTCAGTTATTTTTCCAATTTATTCATTCATCTATTCATTGTACAAAATGGACGAAATTTGAGATGTTGAATCAACAAAATGCGCGTACACAAAGAAAGCTTGACATATCACTCATAGCAACCGTTTTTTACAAGTAAAAAATAATGATTATCGTCTAACAAGAAGAAATTTAAATATTTTCCATATCTTCCTGATATCAATATTAATTGTTCGAAGAATACTTAGATGTAATGAAATGAGAGAGAAAAAATCATAACTTGTGTGACGAAAACATGACTCGTGTACTACAAACAGTTCTAAAATGTTGAGCTTATTTCAGAGTCGTTCTGCATCTAATTTAGAACATGAAATCCGCGAAATATTAAACATACGCGTACCTCAAATGTCAAAGTTACGATAGTGTTCCTTCTACTGTGGATTCAGTTCGATTTCCCTACATTCATAAAAAAAATTCTACCGAATTATCTTCGTTGTCAGTACACTAATCCTCTTTTTCTATGAATGTGTAAAGTAAACAGAATTGAAAATTTCTTCTCAAAATAAGTTGTTGTGTTTCTTGTATTTCAAATGAAGCCCGTGTTCGGCAGTCCAGTAACAACCTTCCCGAACCTCTACGGAGAGGCTGCCCAGCAGACCAGTTCTATCTGAGATGACACCGTCGCCTCTCCGGCAGCGCCAGTGTTGGTCTCAGGATTGCTGTTCAGGAGAGTTGTGCACGGCAGGGAACTTGTTACATCTCGTTTTTATAGAAATTATCAATTGGATTTGATGCTTACTGTATCTATGGCTTAACCACAGTTATTCTTGGTTCATTCTGACATCCAAGACACGGCACCAACATGCAGCTGAGGTGCAGTGTCTTGTTTCCAATAAATCTATCTCATTCAGCCACGCTGGTTTCCTTATTTATATTTTGTCTCGGGAACATTACCTTGACTGATAGTTGACTTCAGTAGCTTATTTGATAGTAGTGCAGACATTATTGTTACTGTTATTATATTTACCGTTCTAATAAGTAAAAGTAAGGTGATTTGTTTTCATAAGACATGTTTCCTTACGCTTGACAGTTAAAATCGAGCAAATTGTCCACGTGATGCCTCATGGACAAGAAGAACTACCAAGACTGTACTGAATAGCAACAATTTGACCGGCACTAGTTTAGTGAGGAATCATTTCAAGTCACACTTTCAGATTGGTATCAATGATCTGTATGCGTTACAATGAACATCTTCATTGATCTCTCAATCATTACTGAACGGGATTTAGCTTCAGGTTTTTAGCTTCTGAACACAAGGAGCGGAAGTGGGTGAGTGTAGAGCAAGCTCAGAGTCGAAGCCCTTCTTTTTACTATAACGTCTACTCGGCTTCTTCGTCTGCTGTTAAAGCCAGAGAACCTGGGTTCTGGTGTAAATACCCCCATTCTTTCAGGGATAGAACTGTAGTTTTTCAAATTCAAATTTTGAGGCAAAACTACAAGGGTTTAATAAGTATGAAACTTATGAAGAATGTCATGTACCCTTTCGTCAATTGAGCGAAGATCACGCGCCAACACTGACTCAGATGTTGGCGGTTACTTAAGGTAGCTTGTTGATCATGAATAAATTTTAAGCTATGGAAGAATGGTGAATTTGAGTTTGTATGCACTATCAAACGTTTTCGTTAGATTAAAACCGAAATCTCCTGCTAACGCGCTGCTATTCTTATGGAAGCTCGCTAAACTTTTAGAGGACGCTTGAACGAAGCAAAAGCGCTCCTGAACGGTCAGAAAGTTGTCAGGGAATATCTTAAATGTAAGAGGCATCGCTGATGTATAAGGATTAAACATGTCTTTCGTTCGTACGCTGTTAAACTACACCTTATGCATTGTTATAGTAAATATTTATCATATGATGTTTAAATTTTCTAATAGATGAATTTTTAGAATAATTTTTCCGCATTTTCGCATTTTTAATATTAGACATTACGGTGTTCATTGTGGCAGCTGTTCTTTGCTGCAGCTGTTCCTTGTAGCAACTGTTCCTTGTAGCAGTTGTTTCTCGCAGCAGCTGTTCCTTGCAGCATCTGTTCCTTGTAGCAGTTGTTTCTCGCAGCAGCTGTTCCTTGCGGCATCTGTTCCTTGTAGCAGCCGTTCCTTGCAACAGTTGTTCCTTGTAGCAACTGTTCCCTGTAGCAGGTGTTTCTCGCAACAGTTGTTCTTTGCAGCAGCTGCTCCTTGCAGTAATTAATGTTCTGTAAAAAAATGACTAGTATAGATTGTCGCTGGTACAGTAATCATTTTCATTAAAATTAATTTTTTTGTATATTTTACAAACAGTGATGATAGTAAATGTTTTTCTACACGAGTATAAATTTTAAAACACGGTTATTCACGTCAAGGTGAATAATTAAGACAAAAATTTAAACCTTAAGCCAATATTATTTCTGCTAACATCAATTTAGCCAGCACGATATTTTTAGGCTCAATTGGTTATATTTAAAAAATCTTCTAGTGTTGTTTGAAACAGAGACACACTAGCACTCAATGTAAGTTGTCAGATTACTTTTGTATGTTAAAAAAAAATCTAGATTACAGCGAATAACCTAGATTACAGGTACCTGATGTAAATTATTATTCGGCGAAATTAATTCAGAAAATGTGTTGCGCAAAAATACTGAAAATGATTTAAGCTGATTCAAGTTCCGTAAATATAAATTATAAAAAGCTATTTCGTTGGTTCCGTTGTCACCTGTAATGAACCGAGAAACTCGTGAGAATACTTATCTCCCAGAACAAAAGAAAGAAGAGAAAAAAAAATCTTTCCAAAAAAAGGTTGATACGTGTACTGCATTACAACCTACTAGATTTGAATACTTCTTCACTAAAAACAGTCAAATTGATATAAAAACCAAGAGAAATTGAATAATGGAGCTAAAGTTAAGTTAAATATTGCCTCATTTTCAAAATCTTATTCGCTTTAGAACTGTGTAGGCATCAGAACTACCAGCAGTTCTCTCTTCTTATTTATTCCACGGTTGATGGGACGATATGTAATAGAAATATTATCAGGAGGCGTTTTGATTACATCAGGTACCCAGTAAAAGAATGAAGAAAGAAATTTTCCGGGCAGGGTAAACTCTTTCCTTATGTGCTGCTTTCATTTAGTGCTAGAAAGAAAGATTATAAAATTTTACTCTCAAAAATTGTCCGAAGCTCGCGAGAAATAATCTCATGCATCACCCGCAAAATCGCTACAATTTTAGAACTGTTCAAACCGCGTACAGTTTGAACCCACATCTATGAGGCTACTTAAGATCATTGGATTTATTGTGCACTTATCCCTAAAGTATCAATAGACAAGAACTTTTTTTGCTTATAAACAACATCTAGAAATGAAGGTGGCGTAAAAGATTAAAAATATGGAATTTCGAGAGCATATATACTTTAGAATGTACCTCGCTTGCAAATAAATGGCGCGATATTTTTGTAAATTTTTCTCAACTTTCATAGCGTCATTTTTCACGGGTTTTGGGAATCTTTGGGGACTTAGATTCATTTTGAAATACGCACGTACGTATTATCCAGCAAGTCAACTAGCGAATTTCAAGTGTCAAAAATAAAATAACGAAGAAGTGCAAACTGAACATTCTTTAGCAACATCTTTTTTTAACATGTTAAGAACATGGTACTCTGTCATCACAACTTTTTCTGCGAAATTTTTTCCGTTTAAAAACTTTTTCACAGAGCCTGTATTTTCCCGCGAAATCCCACGTCCAACTTTAGGAGAAATAGAAACGCTACTGAGCATAGAAAATTTTTGAGGTCCGCGACCGTAGCCACGTGAGAGCACTACGACCCGGGCACTCGAGCTGAATAACAAACCAGCATTCCTTGACATAAAATTTGCATGAGGCTCGTCCTGGTCAGTCTTAGCATGCATCGAAATCAAGCAAATTTAGCTTGCTGCTGTATGACTTTGCCTAGTATTTTGCTGTAGTTTCGATCTCATGTGAATATCCCCGATACACTACTTTTTTTTCTTCGGGAAATCAGTCATTTTAAGTCAAAGTGGTTGGAAAAGCCAGATTTCTTCGTAAATATAATTTTTGGCTAGCCATTACTTTTGAATTCAAACTTAGGTGGGTAGGGTTACTTGAAACTTCCAGGGCTACAGTTTTAAATGAGTCATTACCAAACGTATACCTAATGTACACTGTAAGATACTTCCCAAACGCGTGCTCTATGGTGGTTCTTATTTAGAATGCCATACTTGAAAGGTTGAGGCAGTTCTGCATACCAAGTCTCTTAGGAAACAATCGTACATACGTTAGAAGGTCTGGTTATAGAATTGAAAGTTTCTGAATGTTGTTACACTCTAGTTAAAGAAAAGACATTATTCCACGTCGGTAGCCTCTTAGTTAAGAGAATAAAATCAGGCCGAAGAGATCGACTGTGAAAACGGTCGTCTAACATTGCTGCAAAAATAAGACGCTGCATAAGTTGAAGTTTACCTTTCGATTAATACTTTTATGATTTAAATTGTTTTCCCCGCAAATGAAGAGGTTTAAGGAGCGCCGATCGCAAAAATTCCGTACTAAAACAGGCAGTCTCGGGCACAACCTCTGAGTATTCTGTGAGAAAAAAATTATATTAATGAATTCCTTATTAAATTAAGTTCTTCTTAAATCAGTCCCAACCCAGAAGCTTTATGGGCTCGTTTCAAGACGTCCTCCCTCATTCTGATATCGGTGACCACCTGAGTTTGATAGGGGTGGTTGTGATTACGTTAATACGAGTGCAAAAATGCTGACGTAAAAGGGTTGAGCCACAAATGCCTAACCCAGACAACTCAAGATGAGTACCGTACCATACGATTGAGCGCGTAGCTGAGCTCTGGTTGCCTGTTTCTAAAAATAAATTACACAACTGAATTTAAACCTTGTTGAAATAAAAGAAATGTAAATTGAAGTCTTATGTTCACCTGCTGATTTTAGTTTAGCTTCGAAATAATACTTCAAAAAACAATTAATGGGCGTCAGAATGAGCTAAACAAAATGAAAAAACTCAATTTTAGTATTCAAGAATATCTTCCAATGCAGCAAGATTGATTTGAATTAGAACTGTCAGACCAAAAAACCCTCTCAAGCTCTCTCCATTTTTTTAATGGTTGAAAGATGTGTTCTGTTATGCTAATAGATTCTTTATACTTTAAAAATTCAAATAACATTTGTCAGATATCGACCGAGGTTTTGAGGTGCGAAAATCCATTCTAATTTGATGAACAAATGTTAAAAAAGCCACTATTAAGTTAAGTTACTGCTCTATCAAAGAAAAAACAAATAAAACAAGCTACGTTGGCAAATTTGCTAGATCATTTGTTTTTACAATATTTTTTCTTGTGTATCACTGCTGGTTTGAATGCTTTCGTTTGAGAACATCAGAAACTGGAAAACGACTGCAATGCTCTGAAGCTCAAAGCACAAAATGAGACCATACAAGAAGTTCCATGGAGAGATGTAGAGCCTGAGGGCAGACACACGGTTGCCTCCAGTTCGGCCGACCCAATAAATGAAGTTGGACCAAGAAAGGCTCTCACTGTCGTGGAGGGGCATTCTTCTGAGCACCAACTCGAGCCAATAAATGAACTTCAAATTAGCTTTAGATTGGAATTCGAGTTTGCTGTAGACAGGGACAACTTGACCTGGATGACAGCGGTTTCTTGCAGGACAACAAACTCTTCCAGTTTCTACTGTGCTTCTTTTTTGTCATAATGCCAGTGAACAGGCTGGCAAAGTCTCTTCTTTTATTTTTGACTTCTTCTGAATCAACATTGTTAAATTTTTATTCTCTACAGTTAATGCTGCTTAATCCTAATCAACTTCTGAGACTTCGCAGATAGAGGAAATTGTAAACTGCGAACAATTGTGAAATTGTATGTTGGTCACATTATAATGTCATCTTGAGGGTATTATTTTTAACTGCTCGTATAAGGTTGAATGCAATAAAAAATGACGTTTTTCGAGCTTAGCGTCAGTTACATTTAACTTTCAAAAAATTTAAAATTCAGAATGATGTCTGTTAGCTAAGATGATTTCTTCAACCAATCAGTGGCCGCATTTCCACAACGCAACTGTAGATAAGGAAATAGAAAATGATAGCCCAAAACAATTTAAATATTGTGAATTTTGGGAAGTGAAGATTAGTCAGATTTCGCTCCGCAACTTTGAATTTATTTCCAGCAGATAAATAAATAAAGTCCGCCCCTACTCTTGTTACCACAATGGCACGCTCACATCATCACACTTTCTGGGTGTTTCATTGTGTGGCCACTGGTTATTTTGGGAAGACGGAAAACGATCCCGGAACGCTTCATCTATCAAAACGCGCTTTCGTCTCTGAACTCCACTGTCTGCCTCTGCTCTGATATCCAATCCGAATATTTTCTCCAGAAACCAAGCCGATTTTTTCTAGCTAAGCAGGGGCTCAATGGTGGAACCTTGAGCAGATATTTTAAAAAATTCCTACAGCCGATATTGAATCGTTGAATCACTGCTCAGTTTTTAAGTAGACAAGCAATCTCTGGGAGCCGACAACTGTTATGGCAGGACTCTGGTATCACTTTTCGTTTGAAGGTATTGTCAAAGAGAACAAAAGTTTTGTGCCTTTTCCTTAGCAAGGCTTTCTTAGTGGTACCAAATGGAAGGAAAAGAGCTCTCCGACTGTATTTTTCAGAGCATAATTGAGTCTCTTCATCACCTGCGGGTCTGTGGCCACACTTATCGCTGAAATCCCCTGCTTTACTAGATGTCGGAGATGCGTTTCTTTCATTGAAAGTTTAGTACGAACGATTCAGAAAAGTAGAAGTCGATCTGTATCGCATTACAGTTGGTGATAGAGTGTACAACGGGGCACTGAAGGCCAATGCTTTGGAAATTGAACTCCCTCAGCTCTGACAACTCACAGAAACGTAGCGTGTCGAGGAACAGTGGACGAAGGCGAGCTCTTGTGCACTACGTTAACACTGGCTTGAAAATTTCCTACAGCAAAAACTCATGTGCAGTTTACTCGTCTATAGATTTGTTTTAGCAATGCAATGTATATATTTAAAGTGGTTGGTGGTGCTATAGCGTGGGGTCTACCACACTATAGCATGAGATCTAACTCTAGCTAGTACCATAGCATGAGGTTAGGGTACTAATGGATATTACTCATTTCCTCACATTTAATTTAGCGATAAACAATTTGTACATCTCAAACTGCACCCGGGTAGGCGATATCTGGCGATAGGCCTCACGCTATAGTAGCACCAAGCAGTTACTGCGACTTGCGCACTTGACGCAACACGGTTCACAATACAGGGCGCTGTCCAGAATTTGCCGGCGTAGGGCGCACATCGTCAAGGCAGCCGCTGCCCGCTAACTTGAGATGCAAAAGTACATACGTGCATAATGTAGCTTGTGATCACCGGTGCGTCTCGTCGCAGGTAAAATAAAAATTATTAGGCGTGAATAACTGGTGCGTGCCCTTCTATAAGATTTTTGTCCTAGTATCATTACGTGTTTTAACGTAAAGGTAATTAGTGTATCAAAAATTAAGCTAACACTGTATACTTTGTTCGAAAGATTAAATAATTTGTTTATTCTCAATGCTAGGCCCCGTAGCACTGAGCTGCTCAGACACCATCTCCTCATTTGAACTTCACGGGAAAGAATACGTTATGCAGTTTTTAACTTTGAAATTGTTTCTATTTTTTGAGCGATCAAGGACTAGAGTAGCTATGGAAAGTTTTTTCCATTTTTCCTCATAGTTATGTTTTCTGCCTTCTTTGTTTTTCGTTCAACTAACACAATCCTTCCTTTATTGTGAAAACGCTAATAGTATTTTTTTTCTTTAGAAGAAATAATACATTGTTAGCATAATTTTTTGTTCAGTAACTACCTTTATATTAGAACAGGTAATGATACAACAAAAAGATTTTTGAAGAGCAGTAGTTATTCACACTTAGTAAAAATTATTTTAACTGCGACGTGACACACCGGTGGTCACAAGCTGCATTTTAAACATTTATTCTTAAAATCAAATGAATGCATGCCCCAATTATTCCGTTGAACGTTCGTATGTTGTAATTTAAAATAAAATAAAAAAATTGAATTTGAAAATGAACTTAAATTTTTCCCGCTGGAGTTCCACGTTAAAGAATTTTATACGATGATCTTTGCACAAACATAATGTCTATTTTCCATAACGCGCGTGAGGATAGATATTTAAAAGCCTTGATTTTACCTAAGTCAGAACTAAAATTTTGCTTTCCGCCAGAGAACGCAGAGATGCCATCCACCTCACGATGCGATCAAATACAACCATCGCTGTGTATGATCAGCTGAGACGCTCTCAAACGATATTTTTGGTGAGAGCGCACGTTTCATTTAACAAAATTAGTCCGTAACTACATTTCTTTTGTTTTGGCGAGTATGCAGCCGCTACAGATTTTGCAATCATTTCATGAGATTTTTTTGGGGTACGTTCTAAACCTGATTTCTAGTTATTATTTATGACGGTTATATTTTCTGTTCACAGCTAGAGTTTTTAATGTTAGCTGCCATCTTAAAATGTTTTTAAGGTATCCTGCCAGCAGCAACTTTCGTCCAGTTCTGGCGAGTTCAATTCATCTTCGTGCTCCATATTTTCAATTCACATAAACTTCTAGATTCATTTCGCACTTTTATTCAGCAAAATCATTCCGTTGGGCTGAAAATATTTTTGGCAGCGGCAAAATTCGTCTCACAGGCCGCCGCTGCTGCGTCTCAATTTGCACTAACTTCCTCTCGCTCGGAATGTATACAAGAATTGAATTAAGCTCTTGAGCTCTGCACCGAAAAAATTGCATTTGAAGCTCCGGCTAAAATCGGAACAACACGACGACGGTTTGCCTCGCGTCGAGCTCGCCGCCGGGCGCCAGAATGGCGTTCGTGATAGCACAAAAATTTAATTTCCCCTCAAGAGCCGGTCACTCAAACTAAAACAAAACACGCAGGAAAATGAAGAGATGGATGGTAATGTCAAATTTTGTAAAAAAATACATTTTATTCTTATGATTGAATTCCAAACTTTTTTGAAAAAGCCTTTTTTGTTTATTTATTATATTGGCTTAAGTCCTTTTATGATGCTATAAATACGGTATCTGGAAATTTTAATCTTCGTAGCATGATATTTAGGATCAGGATGCCAAGAATGAAATACGGTGGACTCTGCTTGCGAACTGAAGCACGAACTATGCATGTATTTTTCTGGTTTGCAATTCGTAGTTTACAAATATCAAGAGGAACCAATGAATTATGCAAAACTCTGAGGCTAAGGTTCACATTTGCAATTCGCCTATGCGTGCGTCTGACAGAGCTCTCATCAAAAAGATGTGTCTGTGTTTCGTACTAACGTAATTTTCGCGTCCTTCAAACTCTAAACACATTTCCGGGACGGGTTTTTTTTTCTTGAGATGTCAATGCATTTTACTCGAATTTGTTTCCTTGTACCTAAATGAGTAAATATTCAGCAGAACAGCTGTTTCCTGGTGATATACATCGTCTCACCAAATGAATGTTCGCCACGATTCTTTGTTCAGCAATCATTTCTCTCAGCCTAGGTAACCAAAACGTAACGCGTAACTTCAACCAAGAGGCAATGAACAGGTAAATCTCAACCTAGCAGAAACTGGTGAGTTTCATTTCAACTGAGAACTGACATTCTCCTTCGAGTTGCACGTTAGGCTTCTGAAAAAAAACACTGAAATTTCAACTGATCAGCTTCCACTGTTTTTTGCGTGTAGTTTGACTAATTCCTTCAAAATTGGTCTCAGACGATGCGTCACGAAATATCCGAATCTATATTGAAGCCTCTACGACAGCTGCATAAAATTTATACATTCTGATAATTGCAGCCAGCATTAACACAAGCAACACTGCAGGCACCGACCGGTTGTTGGCAGCGTTCCTCGCCACGGTGCTGACAAAATGAATTTGATGAGGGTGCTGGGAGTTTGTTGCGTCTGCTGTGAGGTAGAAGACGTATAGCATGTTTTGTTACTGCGATCTTCGCATATACGGTTGACGGCAGTATGAAGGTAACTGAAATGCAAAGCTAGCTTCTTAATTTTACACTTTAAACATCAAGCATCATGCATGATGTTGGAAATTTCTCATAATTTATCACAACATGAATTTCTGAAAGAATTTCTGGAGCCGGTGTGCTCACACCTAACCCATACCACTACAATTCATTCTCTCAAACATGAATAAGATCATGGACACCCTTCCAACTAAATGTTAAAACTTATAGCGCTCGTTCAATGGAATCCGCTTTCAGAATCCGCTCGTTCAGTGGAAAAATCAGCCAATTGCAATCGATCGATTCTTCAACTTCCTGGAACATCCTGGGTAGTGGATATATTTATTACATGGACTGAGTATTTTTGTCAGTTATTGGAGCCATATTACGAGCGCTGTTCCTAATGAAGTCTCGAGCATTCGAACAGTACAGTCTTCTCACCAGGCACACCATATTAGGTGTATGCTGATTGTACTAAACGATCTCATGAAAAAAAATGATCGTTGATAAAATAAAATCTTCTCATCTAATTAATAATTGAAACAGGTGAATTTCTTCGAATCAGATATAAATCAAGGGAAAGCAAAATATCAAAGTTACATATTGCACGGTTATTTGCTGAATTATATTTACCGAACTCACTAATAGAGCTTGGAAAATCCTTTTTTATGTCTTCCATGAATGCAATAAAGTTCTAATGTTTCATGTAAATAAGTGAAAAAACAGCCAATCTAACTTTCTTACGCCAAGCTTGTACGTTTTTTTGTCAAAGAATAAGGCAACTCGAGATCGTTCTCTCTATCTTGTTTTTCAATCTAAAGCCGCAGTATTCCATTACGATGTAACATTATATCGTGTGATTTTGTTTTTGCATTTGATTTACATTTCGTATTATTGTGACTGTAAAATGTATATACTCTGTATTTTTCAGCCTGAAGATGATGTTCGTACATCGAAACGTTGCTTTTAGAAACAGACAGTGATATCAAATTTTGTAGTGAGTGTTTCAGTACATATGAAAAGCAATTTTTTTCGTCTTTTAACACGTGATGAACTGCAAAAATTCCGTAAGATTGAGAAATTGTAAAAGAAATTGCTGCACACTGTGCATTAACGCACATTCTTGTCCCCATCTACATCAAATATTCGCACGCGCCTCATCGGAAGACGACCGCGCTGCACGCAACTCAGCGCAGGCGGCACCGGCCTCCGACACAGGCAGGCGCGAGTTACCTACCCTCTGAAGACGTGGACGCACGAGTAGGGTGCTCACTCTTTAAGGGCCGGTGTCCCCTATTCAATGCTGGCCTCTTGCTGGAGCTCAAGGGCCCCCCTTACGGAGGGCTTGATGGCCCTCTGCGCAAGGCCCAGGTCTTTGATAAAAGCCCACACCAGCAGCAAACGTGACTCGCCGCTCTTTAAGACGATGGCGAATAATTTCCGAGGGTTATGTTCTTGTCTTTATGGTGAATTTTACGTTCTGAGGTGAGGCACATCCGATATGAGCTCGCTCGTAAGTTTCTTCAATAGGTTCAATTACATGGAGAGGTGTTATAGTTGAATGTACATTCAGCAACTGTTTGGTGATGAACAAGTTTCGGTCTTATTCCACGCAATGATACTTTTTGTTCCTTCACTGACTAAGGCAAAAAAAGGTCTCGGCTTCTACGATTTCAAATACTTTCATGACTTGTGATAGAGAGCCGTGAGAAGCTGCATCGTAGTTACGTCTTGTAATCCGATTTTCGAGTAATATTTTTTTACAAAAATCTTGACTGTACGAAAATATTTAATTTTTTGCTCGTTGTTTTGAAAATGTATAAATTGTGATACTTCACGGCAGGTTCAAAGCTAAGCCCTTCAAATACTTTTGTTGATTTGATATACAATGCTAGACCCATTTTTGCAAAATAAAACACAAACGACTTTTCGTTTCAAATATCAATATAATTTCACGCCTGGTTATCTTTGGTTAGCGATGTCATAGTTCTCTACTCTGTATCTTCAAGGTTGATATAAAGTCTTAAAACCTTATGAAAAAAAATCGAAGGCACACTCAACATCCAAAACTTGTATCCCTACACAATAGTAAGGAAAGAAAAAAGGAAATTATTTCCTTCCGATGACATGTAGCACAGAGGCCACTCCCTCCAACAAACGAAGTTAATATGACTTCACAGTCAGACAATTCTCGCCCATCGCATTTCCTTTAGGGAATTTTGACCAGTTCGGTGGAGCATTTTAGAGTGACCTCTTGCCTCGAGGGCGCTGCAATATTGACTCGAGCTTTCCAGGACGTTGAAGCGTGAAAAATGTTCCAATGAACACTCAAAAAAATAGAGAAGACAAAACAATGTGTGTGAAATACGATCGAGGCACTAAATTTTTTAATTTAAAAACTTTATTCTGAACTGCAGAAAACTATGCAGATTGGGTTAGATGAGTTATTATAAGCTTCCCTAACCGCAACAAAGGCGTTCAAAAGAGAGCAAAGATCGTTCCTTTGAGGTGATTGGGATATTAAAATAAGTCTTAATAAATAACCATGAGCGCTTGAAAGTAAAATATTTCATTCTGAACAAAAGACAAACTGAAAGAAACAGTCGGTCTTAGAATTAAATTCAAGTCTCTTACCTTTTATTCCAACCAATTTCCTGTTGAACGCATTTGTATTTCCGTGATCTAAACCGGCGGTGGCTCATTTAGAATCAGCAGGATCTCAGGAAGTCAATTTTCACAATTGAAGCACGCGGCAATCCTTTGTCGTCTTCGGACACGAATCGTGATGGAAGAAATCTAGGGCGAGTAGCAGAAGACATTCGTCGCCTCTTGGTGGGAGCAGAGGGATCTCTTTCCGCGGAACGGGACGTCCAAGAGAAAAATGGTCCGAGAGGAATCATTTATTGCGAGCGGCCTGTGGAGGAATTCGTTGTCCAGATGCTCAACTGTTGAATTTAACAGATATCGGGAAGCGGTACGAGAGGCTTCATCGTTCCGCACCACAGAATCGCCTCTCTGGTGCATTTTCAGCAATAGCGTTCTGTCGCACAACGAGCATAGTGTGGTCGTGCGGTTTGTAGCAACAAGTGTTCCGTATTGTTCGTGAGCAGAATGCATGAGCGCAATAAATGCATCATAGTTTATTTATATTAATACTCCATAGCACTGGGGAAAAATTCTAAGTGAAGTTCTTTGTTCCTCGTTTGGATAAACATCATTGTTGCTACTCCGGTTAAAATACCCACAGAAGAATACTTTTCAGTAACTCTGCCCCGTTGGTCTATAAGTAGACCACATAACACGTCTGTAAAATTCTTGGATTTTGAAAGTTGGCTGTTAGGAAATCTATTTTGTGCTTACAAGAGCAATTTCCTCGCTTTGAAATGGAGTTCCCCTTCTTCACTGTCATCATAACCAATTTTCAGGAAGCTTTTGTTGTTTATTTCAAGATTCCCCTCGACTTCAAGCCAAAAACTTCAAGCTTCCCCCGGCGAGTGGGAAACAAGGCTGGCACTTTTGCACTTCCAGCGTCCAGTTATTCTACGAGTAACAGTTCATGTGCTTGCGAGTAGCCGGAATTTTAGCTTCATCGCCGGCAGGGACTGCGATCAGTAAGGAGAGAAACGCCAGACCCCATCCTCGTTTTTCCCGCTCTGCAATTTGTGGGAATCCTCGAGGCACTTAACCTAAGGTAATTCATTACGAGTTACACTCGGTTCATTCTTGATGCAAATTTTCCTAAAGACTAATTGGAACTGAGTAATTTTACAGTCCTCACGATAAAATTCGAATGAGAGATCGGGTGGCTGGTGCCGGACGGAAGACAAATTACAGTTCATGTAAGTACAGCAGATTAACGAGGGCCAGGCTAGCTGCTGCTCCGAAGGCTCTCAGGAGTTGGTCAACAGGAAATAGGTCACGAAAAGTTAATGCTCTTCATTAGACAGCGAGTTCTTACATTACACTTTTTGCTTTAGTTAGAATGAATACTACTGAAAAATCATTTTTCTCGTAAAATTCAGGTTTTTCAAAATATGTTCCGCGCAATGAATGTACAAAACGCTTCATTTAACGATTGATTTTGGTGAAATACAAGATATCAGGAAACGGGTTTTAGAACTCTTAATAAATAGGATAAGTCCAATTGTCTGAGCACATATTAAACAGTAATTATACTTAAGAATATCTCAGTGTTTCAAGACAGAAAAAGTACCTATTAGAAAAATTGCTAGATGAACGTATACAAACACCTGATTTTATTGAATACAATTGTAAAGAAGAAACAAACCAAAATGTTATGCTTTCATCATAAACTGAATAAAAAACGGAGAAAACTTTTGCTTTCTAACAAAATTTACTTCATGAATGAAAAGTGAGGAATTTCGCGTTAAAAATAAACTAATTCTCCGATAGTTTTTTTTCAGTACAGATGTACTCAAAATTCATAGACCTGAGAGGTAACATGAAATATGCCTTGACCAGAGCGGCTTTTTGCTTCATGATACCCTCGCACGATGTCACACCCAGCAATGCGCCAGACAGCCACTGTGACACCAACTTTTATAAACTTTCTGCGCTGGGCCAGGCCGCCACTGTAACACCAACTTTTATAAAATTTCTGCGCTGGGCCAGGCCGCCACTGTAACACCAACTTTTATAAACTTTCTGCGCTGGGCCAGGCCGCCACTGTAACACCAACTTTTATAAACTTTCTGCGCTGGGCCAGGCCGCCACTGTAACACTAACTTTTATAAAATTTCTGCGCTGGGCCAGGCCGCCACTGTAACACCAACTTCTATAAACTTTCTGGGCTGCGCCAGGCCGCCACTTTAACACCAGCTTTTATAAATTTCTGCGCCGCGCCAGGCCGCCACTGTAACACCAACTTTTATAAAATTTCTGCGCTGGGCCAGGCCGCCACTGTAACACCAACTTCTATAAACTTTCTGGGCTGCGCCAGGCCGCCACTTTAACACCAGCTTTTATAAATTTCTGCGCCGCGCCAGGCCGCCACTGTAACACCAACTTTTATAAAATTTCTGCGCTGGGCCAGGCCGCCACTGTAACACCAACTTCTATAAACTTTCTGGGCTGCGCCAGGCCGCCACTTTAACACCAGCTTTTATAAATTTCTGCGCCGCGCCAGGCCGCCACTGTAACACCAACTTTTATAAAATTTCTGCGCTGGGCCAGGCCGCCACTGTAACACCAACTTCTATAAACTTTCTGGGCTGCGCCAGGCCGCCACTTTAACACCAGCTTTTATAAATTTCTGCGCCGCGCCAGGCCACCACTGTAACACCAACTTTTATGAATTTTCTGCTCTGAGCCAGACCGCCACTGTAACATTAACTTTAAAAAATTCCTGATCTGCAACATATCGCAACCTTCGTAACATATTCTGTAGCATAAACTGTCACACATCGCAATCTTCAGTCTCACTTGCGGAGACGACTAACATGACGGAGCTCGCGCTGCTCAGCATCTCATTTTTCGTTTCGTGATCTACATGTCGAAATGAGCAAGTCCTTGATGGAAAGGAGATTTATGCTACGTTTGTAAAATTCTAACTTACAAAAATGTCAGAAAAAAATAGAACGAAAAATGTTTGTATTTGGATGAGTTTTAATTTAAGTTTTTGCTTCAGAGAAACGGCTTCTATAAGTAGTGTGTATTAATTGGAAATCATATTAAGTAGACTGTCTATTTCTCATGTGATACTGTGCTCTCATTGTTAATGAAGGGAGACCATCTTTTAATCAGTCCGTCGTCTTAAAGACATGAGTCCGTACAGAAATTTGTTAGCATTCATTGTCCAGTTGTTCAATTCAATGCTTTTAATTTTTTTTCAATTCAACGCAATATATAATTTTTAGTTTACGAGATTTTCAAGAGAAAGTTTGAACATCACCTTCCCATACACAACACAAGGCTTAGATGGTTGCAGCAAGACCTTGAATTTTCGTTCGTCAGTGGTATTTCCTGCACCTATGACCCTATTCCTCTCATCCAAGCCTTGTGACAATCCAGAGATTTGATACGTAGGATATTTTCACTCTCGAGGGAATAATATATGTATTGAAATTGCTCTCAAATACAAACTATAAATAAACTGCGTTTTAAGAGAGTAAAACGAATGCATTGAGTTCAGAAAATGTAAAGCGTGTTTCAGTACAGTTCATACAGTACATTATGCATTTTGTTCAAACAGTCCAAGTTTAACGATGAAAAAAGAATCAAACTACATATTTTGCAGTGATAAAAGAGTTACGTCAAAACAATTCACACTCTAAAATTTAAACGGAGATAAAAATACATTCATCCCAGAAGCTCATTACTGATGCCGTTGAAACAAATTTTGCATGAGAGAGGCATTGTCAAATGAGTTTTGTAAAGCCGTTCATTTTTTCCAGCAACACACTTTAATTGGAAGTGTCGCATGCTGAGCTCTTTGCGTCTGCCGGAGCTTCATCTTTCTAAAGAGCTCAAAGTGGGTGAATTATGAGGCGTCATTCTGCGACCACTTGCACTTCCAAACTTTTTTCTCGCCAAGCAAAATAGAATCAATACGAGCATGGTGATGCGTGTGGAGCGTTCCGATCAGTTGCGAATGGCACTTCTTATTTTTGCTGGGCTAAAAGTTTGAGCATACAAACATTGGCGAGAAATTTCGAGACTTTACGTTACTGACGCCTTTTGAAGGACCCGCGGAATTTCAGAATAAATGGACACTTTGTATCCATTGTAGGAAACATCTCAATTTCCTCTTTCAGAACAAATTCTATTTCATTCTGATGGGATTTGGAATTACTTTCTCGAAGCTCCTTTGCAGTAGCGAAGAGCGTCGAGCTGTCGTGGCCGCTACATTCATCATTTGTGCAGTAAAATTTGGAGCTATAATTTACACGGTGACATGTCGAGCAGACTGCAAAACACGGCTCTGCGTTCCGGTAATTACTTGAGCCTTAGACCGGCCATGTGTTTACGACTGCTTTCAATTAATTGGAAAGCAGGTTTCTTTCTCAAAAATAATGAAAATGACAAGCTACTTAAGCTGAGCGAGCGACGGGCTCGTAAATTGCTTACGAAATTGTATGAACTGGAATTGCTTATTTTCTAATGTTTTTGCGTTTTTATTGAATTAAACTGAAGCTCTCATTGGAGGAAAACCTGCGCATTTTCATGGAATCATGAAAGGTAAAAAGGTGGTGAAAAATTATTATTAGGCAGATTCTCAAAGAGCACCCAACCTTTTCGAATGGAATTACAGCAGAGTAAAAAACGTTTTGTGAACCAGCTCAGTTCAAAAATTGAGCTCTGATAAACGAAACCTCGCCGCTTAAGGAACAGAATTTTCTGGAGTCAAATTAGAAAGTGAATTTTTTAATAAATACCCCTGTAATTTTTTTTGTTTCTTTGGAATTTAGATGGAAATGAAAGCATCAGAAAAGATATCACGCAACAAACTCGGGCCTACTGCTCCACACTCTAGGGCACAGGTTCTCAACCAGGGGTAAATTTATTCCTGGTTTGAGGTAAATTTCGGCCTTATGCACTTAATACATGAACGAGGAGTCAATGATGGAGGAAAGGTTGAGAATGGCTGCTCTAGGGCATGCCGTGCTACGCTGCTGTACGAGCATGGGTAGCAGATTTGAACCTTGGAAAACGAGGCTGTATTAGTAGTTATAGTTCAAGCTCTTAGCGTGGACCTTAAAGTAAGGTACATATAAGATATTTTAGACAATTATGTATCAATATTTCCCGCAAACCATTCCATGCCCAGTATTTTCCCCTTACAAATCAAATATTGATACTCTAGATTGCACCTAAAAAGTGTTCGGACTTTAACCTACTTCAATAAACTATTTTTTTGCACGCACCTCTGTGTTTGGGTTGGAGTAGTGGTTGGATGTGTCAATAAAATTCAGTATGAAGAGGTGTAGCATTTTTCCATGAGAATGTGCTACCCTAAAATCCATTAACTTCCATATATACTAGACCTGTCTGAACCTCTTACAAAACATATCTTTGTCATCAAACCAATTCTTTGAGACCGCATAAGCTTTAAACTTGATATCATATGGTAATGCATTATGTGATTTAAAATAGGCCTTCGAATTGCTTCAGATAGAAGTTGTAGTTTCTTCTGCCTTTTCAAGTTCCAGGCAAATTAAATCAAATTTAAGCGTCCAGGATGTGAAGAAAATCATGTTACGTTGTCTTATATTCATATTATGTCTCTGTTGTGTTATAATCCGGCTTGTGCCAAACAGTTTTAAATGTAGTGAAACCTTGAAGGCAAAAAGCTAACTTTCCTAATAGAGTTGATGACTTTCCTTTTTGCTTGCATAATTAGCAACAGAAAAACTTAAATTAACTTCTGCAGAGGTCATAGGAGCGCCCCTCACGCTTGGAAAACTTCTTGACATTGATTTACCTCTACCTAAATTAGGCCATGCCTTCCAAGTCTTTCGCGTAAATTCATGAAAATTCGTGCGCGTAAAGCTAAAAGAAGAAGCTGTGATTTGACATTCGAAAGAAACTCATGTTTGAACTCTAAACGATTTCATGATTTCAACGAAAGATGCACGACGAAGAGAACACAAAGCTACGTGGAAATGCTTCGTACTATGCTGCTGCCACGGTCTGACAACTTGCTTTGAATTATCTGAGACCGTGGCGCTGCACAGATTACTTCAGGAATCTCAGGTTTCCCTGGAAAAGAAGCCAAGGCTGTTGGAGACTAGAAAGGGAACCGACAAGGCCTTTGCTTTGCATAGTCAAGAGTGTGCCTGCAAAGGACCGATAAATCTCATCCAAGAGCATAGAAATAAAATCCAGGACGTTTTTCGAGAATTCTTCGAGACACGCCTCGTACCAGGCAGCTGCGGGCTCTGGCACAGGCAGGGCTTGTTTTCTCCTGAGGAACTAGGCAAGAAACCGACACTTTCTTAGGTCCAAAGAAACCTTTTTTTTATTCTTGGGCGTGTAAAAATTTTAAAAATAAGCTTGGGCTTTTGTCGTCTGAACAAATCCTTGACAAGCTGTCTTGTCAGGCAAGATGTCTCAACTTCTCTGAGTTTCAGCTTGCTCAGTAAACGACGACTTTCAGTCCTAATAATGCACCAGTACAGTACAGAATGGTACGTCGAATTGCAATATTTGTGGCTCGTTTTACATTGCCTTGAATTATAAACAAGTTGAAGTTTTTATGAGATTGAGCAAAACCAGTTTCTGGGAATAAATCCTGTTAACCTACGTAGTTTGGTTGACAAAAATTGTTGTAGTTCAGTAACAAACTTGGAGAAAGCATATTATCAAACGGAGAATATTTTAAATCAAAAGCAGTAAGCTTCTTCATTAAGTTGAATAAAACGATTTTCATCCACTGCTCAGAGTTATAAAGTTTTTAAATGGCATTTCTTGACTTAATTAGTATTTAGAATAAGTGATTTTGTAGAAGGATCCTGATCTTTTCTTTGTTGCGCATGTTCTGTAAATAAATAACGATGAGCTGATAATTAGAGTATACAGAGTTTTTGAACATTTTCGGAATAAGATTTTTCAAACCCCCCCCCCCCCCCCATGTAATAATACACAGTTGCTTGCTTTGTTAGTTGGTCGGTCCGTCTCTCTGAAACGCTTTCAAGATTTATGTGTGGGTAGTATTAAAGTTAATGTATTATAGGAAGACAATGTAAATTCATCTAACAATAAAATCAAGCTAAATGCGCTTAATGACCGTATCTGTGGTACGAGTTTCACCTGTGTGCAACTACATGAATGTTTGGACCTTTTCCAGATAAGCCCCGCCGGCGGACTAATGCAACTCATAAGTCCACCCACTTGCAGCTTTTAAAATAATGCACATATCGACTTCAAATTACTCTCAAATAAAAGAATGTTTTCATCTTTCGTTTGAGAGTAATTTGAAGTCGGTGGGTGCATTACTTTGAAAGCTACATGTGGGTGAACTTATGTGTTGCATTAGTGGCGGGGCTTATGTGGAAAAGATCCGGATATTTTAATCTCAGCAACGCACAGATAGTTTTATTGCTGCACACTGTTAGTTTTTCAAGCTCTCAAAGTGTTTCGATGTTTCATCAAACTTATGACACTATGTAGAGCTTTACATGCTTTATCAAATACTAGTGAACATGCCCCGTCAAAGATGATGAGATTCGGTATTTTCTTTCAACGAATACTTCCAGATGTTGATGTCAAAAAAATATATCCATCCTTCTAGTACCCGCCATTATTCTTGAACTTGTCCCCTGGTGACACTCGTATCACAGATACCGTCAGTAAGCATCCTTATCCTTAAGAGCGTGACGGAGCGGACCAACCTACCAAGCAACAACTGTGTTTTCTTTTTTAGCGTTAGCCAAAAACTTTTTTAAATAATTTGCTCTATCCTTTTCCTCGCAATTAGTTGCATTTTTTGAACAATAGATTAAATTTTCATTACCGCAATATTTTTTGGCTTTTCAAAAGTAAGCAGATATATATTTTATATAATTTATATAAAATATTTATATTATTTGAATATATTTTGAATTTCTATTACATTATATTTGAATTTATATTATATATATTAAAATAATATGTTATTTTTATATTATATATTATTATATTATTTATATTTTTATATTATTTGAATTAGTGGGAGTACCACTGACAGGAAATATATGTATAAATTAAGAAATTATTATACAGGGGATTTCAGCTATAAATGTGAATTTTGTTAATTAGATTAGGTTGCACAACACGGCACAGTTTTATGCTGTGCCGTGTTGTGCGATGTTGTGCGTGTTGTGCGGGAAGTGCTTCAGCACACACGTAGTGTGTGCTGAAGTCTTCGCAATAACCATTTTAAATGTGAATTTCTTCGTTTGACCTCCGTAATTAACACCGGATCAATAAATTTTCATTTTTGCCAGGATCGTCAAATAATTACATAGAGACTCCTCATAACTGCTAGCATACCGGAGTTAATTTAAACTTTAAATTCCTACATTACGAAAGAAAATTGTTGTGTAATTGAAAAAGTTGCAGGATCTTCAATGTTTTGATTTTCAAGTGGCAGGGGTAGAATACTTTTGTTTTCTTTTCCTCTGATATCGAGAAAGTTTAATAAATTCCCCTTCTAATTAATATTTCCTATGAGTAACCAACAAAGAACTTTAATTACGTGCCTCAAGCTGGAAACTTCTCTTTTCATTTATCTTCGAGGTGGCTCGCGCATAGCAACTGGGTAGAGTATCATTCATAGTAAAAAAGAAATGAAATGCAAGTTTATGCATTGCGACTGACAAGGACTCAGCTTTCTAATACTTTTTTCTATTTTAAGTGTATGATAAAAGAAATATTGAAATCTTTTATTGCGGGTTGGGGGTTATTAAAGGTTTTGAAAAGTACACTAATGTGTTGAACCAGACAAAGAAATTGTTAACAATACAAGCTGCTCACCGCACCTGATGTATCTGAAGAGCACATTTCTTTTCAAATGGCATAGGCTGGACTGTGACACATAATGGGTAGATTTAATCGACGCTAGGTTCAGTGAACGGTCAAATCTGCTGTATAACACTGAAGTAAATTAACTGACTTCTGAATTTTACTATGTCTTCCAATGCGGTATATGCATCAAGAGCAGCATGACTGATCTCAACGTTTAAATTTTAAAAATTCTCTGCTTGCAGAAAATGAAAACATCAAGAATTGGTTAGATACGCCGTACTTAAATACATTTTCAAAGGAAAATAATGTTTGAAAAATCAGATTAATATGTGAGTCGTTGAATTGATTTGTTTCTAAATACTTTTGGCTTACCTTCCATAGCGGGGTACAACCACGTAGTGAACGACTGAGCGTAGTAACAAATAACGATGTTAGTTTTCTTACTTACGTCTTACGCGACAGATCAAAAAATGAAAATTAGCAAATTCATCTCGTAAGTTTTACAAGCATTGTTACATTGTTTTGAAGCAATTAAGTGAAAGAGAAATATGTTTTTAGTAATCCGTTCTATAAAGACCTCTCGCGTTAATGATCGCATACTTTAGTTGCCAAGCACGTGCTTGGCAAGTTTGCAAACGCTGGCCAAAAAATGAATTGCAATATTTTTGACCTATAACTAGAAGACAACTCCGAATAATCAAGTTAATAAAAAATGCAGGTCAAAACCACGATAAGCTCGGCTATACCAGTTAGAAATGTACCCATTTGTAGTTCATTTACGCTGGAATTGAAAGTTGCGGCTGAACCACCTCCAGAAGCGCAAGAGCAGAGGTTCATAACCAGGCGAGTTCTTACTGCGAGCCTCCGCAGTAAAGCCTGATTCTTCCCGGTAATGTTTTTGACAAAAGAGTGAACTTTCACAGTTGAATATGTTTGAGGACCTATTTACAATAATTTTTGTTGTGAGCTCTTATTTACCAGTCCATCAGCACTCAATTTCCCCTGACAGTTCTCTAAAGATCGTGGTAGGAAAAAGGTTAAGCACCACTGAGCAAGAGGCTCTCACAGCGCCGTCGCACAGCGGCCTCACGTGCGTCGTGACGAGGACTTAATGAAGCAGCGAAGTGTTTGGTGTGCGACGGTGGCTTTGGTGGCTCTTTTGGAGTGGCTCTTGGTTGGTGGTGACTTGCGGGGTGTGTAGTGGTGTGTGTTGCGGGGTGTGTGCTGGTGTGTGTGTGTGTTGCAGGGTGTGTAGTGGTGTGTGTGTGTTGCGGGGTGTGTGCTGGTGTGTGTGTTGCGGGGTGTGTAGTGGTGTGTGTGTGTTGCAGGGTGTGTAGTGGTGTGTGTGTTGCGGGGTGTGTAGTGGTGTGTGTGTTGCGGGGTGTGTAGTGGTGTGTGTGTTTCGGGGTGTGTAGTGGTGTGTGTGTTGCGGGGTGTGTAGTGGTGTATGTGTTACGGGGTGTGCTAGATTGGCTAGAGGAAAATCTATATTCGCTCACAAGTGCCTTTATTTAGGTGATCTACTAAACATCCGTTCGTGCTTTAGGAATCCTGTTACTTCATAAGATAATTTTAAGTCAAATTTAATACAATAATAGGAATATTTTCACTTACTCAGTCTTGAATTAACCTCCCATACTGACCTGGGCTGTGCAGACATGAGATGGATTGTGTGGCTGGCTGATGAAGATCTTGTGGTGCAGTAATGAGCTCAATAAGCAGCTGCTCAGGCTGAGCAACTGGACTGGATGAGGCAGTGGCAGCACAGCACTGACGCACGCTGAGCAACCGAGTCATCGCGACACTTCAGTATCTGTTTCACTCAGAAACAGTGCTTCGGATATTTCTCTTTAAACCTGTATAATTTTTTAAAAACGTTGGGGATTTTATGTTTCGGGAAGTAGATCATCTAAAGTTCATAAATATACTTACTTTAACAATTTTACGTCTTAAAAAGGCGCTCTATTCATTGCTTATTCCACGATTTCCCTGAAATATTTATTTTCACTGAGATCTTGTCGAGTAAAAAAGCTGCTCAGGTATAACCATACTTATTCGAGTGAAAACCTCAAGTAAAATTCACTCAAATGCAAGTTTTTGATGTAAAAATTTACTCAAGTAAAAAGCTGCTTAAGTTAAAGCACTAAGATCTTTTCAAGTAAAAGCACATTTCTGTGAATGTTACCTCTTGTACAATTTATGTATCCCTAATTGCAATTTGTCCGTGTTTTTATCAACATGTCACTTCTGCAGATATTCCACTTCTCGTATTTTGTAAGGGTTGTTGACCTGCAGTGAAAATTGTAGACGTAAAATTAATCAAAAAAAAAATTTTCGATTACAATCCCTCTTATCATTCTTGCATTTACAACTACAATGCAGTCGATTATAACTAAAGTGACATGAAAGAGCTATACCGCACACGAGCTGGTGGAGCGATATTTGACTACAGAAATGCGCATTTTGTATCCCTTGAAATTAAAAGTTATCTGAAACGAGTGAAATTACCGGCATCGCAAAACATATCAAACCGAAGTTCTACAACAACACTTCTTTTTTTCAGAAGTTCAATGAGCAAAGAAAGGTAAGTCAAGATTTGGAGTTCAACTCCATCTTTATCAAAATACAATGAAGTTGAATTTATTCAATTGCAGTTTGTTAACCGAAAGTTCAATGAGCAAAAACTGGTAGGTGTAAATTTTGCGTTAACCTTCTTCTTTATCAAAAAACATTCTAATAGAATTTATTCAATTGCAGTTTGTTAACCGAAAGTTCAATGAGCGAAAACTGGTAGGTGTAAATTTTGCGTTGACCTTCTCCTTGCAATTCCGGCAAAATTGAGTGCCTTCATACACTATTCACATCCTCTTACCCCGCACCTCGCGTCGTGTTGACAGCTCTGCATCTGAGTATCGACGAGCTAAAGGCGCTCCAGAATTGCTTGTTAAGTCACATGATGCGCTCAAAGAAAAACTCAATTGCTCTTCAAAGAAGAGCGCGTCGTGCTTTCAGCCTGTAGATGAGCAGGGGAATATCAGCAGGTACTCGTGAGGTATTTTCTCTTCCTAATGATGTGAACGCTTGAAAAATAGCCGTAGCGCTAGCAACTCTTCTTTAATTATGGTGCGTAAAAGAAGCGCAAAATTATTGGAGCTAGTGAAGTTTTTTTAAAAAAAGTTCTTGTAAAAAATCTCGTTTTGAGAAGAAAACAAAGAAGAGCTTGAAAGAAGAATGTTTTAGTAAAATAACTCATCTCAGAAATTCAAACCTCCTGTTGGAAATTATCGAAATAAATTCTCTTCATCTTTCTTTTTATTCCATTCTCCAAAATATATGTTAGTTAAGAAGGGATTTATTTCTAATCACGGAATCTAAGAAAAGTGTATATATGACAAAAATTTAATTCAGAATTCCCCCACAAAAAAAAAGAATGAGTACCTAGGATTGATCCAGATCTGACTACGACATATTTTCGATTGCGATAAGATGTTCATTCTTCTTTTAAGAGAGTAACTTTATACTCAAGCTTCTTAAAATTGTTCATCTAGAGCCCATATATTCAAAACATTTCAATTACACAGGCATAACACAAACTTAAGGCTCAATGACTTAGTCCTAGCGGGCGAGGGATTTTTTTGAATTTTTTCTATTGAATTGTAATAAAATCGTGTACTAATAGCTCTACTTAGAATAAAATGCTTTCGATTGAGTTGCTTGTATGAAAGGCCTGCATAGTTTGAAATACCTGAGTTGCGTTCTCCAAGAAAAATGAAGAAATAACACTGAGCGTCAACAATTACGGGTTGCAACTGACTTGATTGAAATAAATTTAAGGAATAAATTCACACCATGTAAATCGCTGAAAATTATTGCTATCTTTTTTACTTGCTGTTCATGAATGAATTTATATACTCTTCTCGTTTGAAACACCAACTTTACAAGAAAAATACCTTCATTCCGATATAATAGGTAAAGCTCAGAAACTAACGTAAAGAAATATTTACACGTCTACGAGCATACAACCCTGTCGTCGAGTAAATCATATTCATTGTACGCAAAAGGACGCACTTTTATACGACCTAACATGAATGAACTCTGGTTACGTTCAGTTCACAGCCACACTTTCCACTAATTAGAGCGCTGCGTGGAGTGCCGTCATCGGAGGAAACTTGTAGAGATATCCGAAAAATTTCACCAGCGTAATTGGTGCATAAATCATTGATGAGAGTGCGCCAAAATCTGAACATATCATTTCAAGGCCAAAGAAATAAATTTCCCAAACGTTTGATCAACAAAAGCATGACATTTCTCTCCAGTTTCACTTACGAATGCTTTCACTCAGAGTAGGCGGCTTATGTAGCAAGAATTTTATTTATTCATTACAAAACCCTGTTCAAAATAAATTGGAGACGTCAATATTTGAATGTCTGTGCTTTTAATATTTTTCACGTAGATAGAAGTTAAAATAATTTTTTGGAAGGTATAAGTTAAACCTTCAATCATCTTGTGATTGATAAGCCAAATTTTCAGCATTTTGTCGACGTACTTTTTAAATAGTGACTTTAGTTAGTGACCCAGCTGAAAAGTTAAGTTTTCGTTCGTGTGTTATGCCCTTAAATGAACATATGTAAATTGAGGTTGTCCTGCTGCCGAGGACCATGACTATAGTTTCAGTCTCTGTCATTCTGAAATAAATACTCTGTTCTTTAAGGCTGTATTTCACGTCAGCTTTCGCGTTCATTTATAAGACTATAATAATTATCAGGCGTTAATACTGCACCCGCAGGCCAGTACACATGACTCCAGCCTGCTTTGTAACGACACAACGACTCACTGCACCTGCACGCAGCACGAACACATGAATCCAGCCTACTTTGTAACGACGCAACAACACACTGCACCTGTACGCATCACGGACACGTGACTCCAGCCTGCTTTGTAACGACACAACGACACATTGCACCGGCACGCATCACGGATACATGACTCTAGCCTACTTTGTAACGACACAACGACACACTGCACCTGCACGCATAACGGACACGTGACTCCAGCCTGCTTTGTAACGACACAACAACACATTGCACCTGCATGCATCACGGATACATGACTCTAGCTTACTTTGTAACGACACAACGACACATTGCACCTGCACGCATCACGGATACATGACTCTAGCCTACTTTGTAACGACACAACGACACATTGCACCTGCACGCATCACGGACACGTGACTCCAGCCTGCTTTGTAACGACACAACAACACATTGCACCTGCACGCATCACGGATACATGACTCTAGCCTACTTTGTAATGACACAACGACACATTGCACCTGCACGCATCACGGATACATGACTCCAGCCTGCTTTGTAACGACACAACGACACACTGCATCTTCACGCATCACGGACACATAACTCCAGCCTGCTTTGTAACGACACAACGACACACTGCATCTTCACGCATCACGGACACATGAATCCAGCCTTTGTTTTAGCCCCAACGTGACTCAGGGTTTACGCAAAGCCCGGCGATGCTGCCTCCATTTCAAGCAAGTCTATCAAGTATGCAGAGCTGTTGGGCAGAGAGCTTAGTATTCCGCGCGGAATTCTCGCCTCGACGGTATATCTTGAGGCCCATAATACCTACATTACCTTTCGGAGATAAGTTTCCGAGAAATTAGAGCAACTTCCAAGTCATTAGATGTCATTAGAGTCATAGTGCAGAGGTAATGGAGCCAGCATTTCATTATGCAGCTCTATCTGCGCGCATCTCCCTGTGAACAGAAGACCGGCTGTGGTATTCGCTCATCTCACGCTACAGTTATTCGAAATGCACGTTGACAAAATGTTGTTGCATGTATTCTTTCCGTAATTGATAAAACAAGGTATGTAGCCAAACATTATAGTTATTTCCAAATGAGAAGTAATTTTACAGCTGTTTGGAAACAAATGTGGTTCTTCGTGTGTGCGGTTATAATGTGTACTAGATTACGAGGCCTTCGTTGATCATCTGTATGATTCGATGTTTTGTGGAATAATATATCACAGTATTTTCTGACGTTATCGAAAATGACCATTAACAATATTGTTTTGACGCGAAAAAATCGTTTGTTCTATTACATCTTGAAGAGATATGTTTCGTATATTTTATATCTTACTTTATTTTTTCCGAAGAACTTTTGTTGTATTAGTTGAACTTCTGCATATATGCAGCAATTGTCGAACTGTGAATTTTAGTACTCAGTAGTATTCATATTTGTACTGCTGACATGACCTGTTGTATATTTTAAATTGGAAATATCTAAGGCCTCGCAACCAAAACTCAGTAAAATGGCACAAAGATTTCCGAAAAACACTCCAACAATTATTTCACGCAATGAGAAAAATGTTGACTAATGTTGGGAGGTGAGACTAATGTTGACTAATGAGAGTTAATGAACATTTGTACACTTGAACTGCTGACGTAACGTACAAAATTAAAAAATGATATAATGGTGAACATGTGGTCAAGACTTAATATAATAACCGACAAATTTTTGGGAAACATTTTAGGCATTCTAAGGAAACATTCTAAGGAAACATTCTAAGGAAACATTCTGAGGAAACATTCTAAGGAAACATGCTAAGGAAACATTCTAAAGAAACATTCTAAGGAAACATTCTAAAGAAACATTCTAAAGAAACATTCTAAGGAAACATTCTAAGGAAACATTCTAAGGAAACATTCTAAGGAAACATTCTAAAGAAACATTCTAAGGAAACATTCTAAAGAAACATTCTAAGGAAACATTCTGAGGAAACATTCTAAGGAAACATGCTAAGGAAACATTCTAAAGAAACATTCTAAGGAAACATTCTAAAGAAACATTCTAAAGAAACATTCTAAGGAAACATTCTAAGGAAACATTCTAAGGAAACATTCTAAGGAAACATTCTAAAGAAACATTCTAAGGAAACATTCTAAAGAAACATTCTAAAGAAACATTCTAAGGAAACATTCTAAGGAAACATTCTAAGGAAACATTCTAAGGAAACATTCTAAAGAAACATTCTAAGGAAACATTCTAAGGAAACATTCTAAGAGACTAATTGATATTCTTTTATGGGAAATAGGAAGGCAGGAAGTCTAGCGTCTCACACCCTATTCTCTCAGCAACCACAGTTAGCTTCATCAACTCCTGCGAGAGGAAGTCGGAATTTTGCCTTACGCTCTACGGAAAGCGTTTCTTTTGATCATTGTCGCAGAGTAATAACTTCTCGCATTTATTTGTTTTATCATTGGAAAAAGCGATCGAGCTAACCGTTCAAGATATTATTTAATTATCGTTTAGTTCAAGTAGAATAGTAGTGATTTTCTGATATTTCTTATGAAATTTTCTTCGAATTTATTTACTTGCAGTGCTGGTCATTTAACAGCTCGGCTTAAAAAACTATACATGAAATTTCTGAATAGCAACACACTTTCTAATACTTATTTCCTTTGTTTATTGTTTACTATTACGAGCAATTTTGTTCCCCAATATTCTGTCAAAAATAAGCTAGCTCTAAATCATTCAATTCTATGGATATCCAAGGAACAGGCCTTATTGTTTTGATCATTTCATCATTCCTCAAATAAAAGTGTGTACATGAATAACTCTCATTTGTAATGATCGATAATTTTTTACTCTTTTGATCGTATCTTAATTTAAAAAAAGGCTTTGTTCTGCAACTCAATAAAAGGTTTAACCATGCAAAGCGGCTTCGAATGTATTAAGAAACTAAAAATCAATGTACATTGGGGGGATTATTTAAATTGCTTCATGACTGAAATTTGTTTTGCATTTGCCAAAAACCTTTTCGTTCTTTTGGAAGATTTATTTGCAAAAGCCGTAAATTCGTTTCTGGTAATACCTACTGTATTTCAGTGCAGTACTTTGTTAAATCTTATCTGAAGGTCACATCACGAATTCCAGTTTTCTTTTAAAATCTTGGTTTTTATTTTAGTGTTTTAGAGATTTACTTTACTTAGAAAGAACATTGGTAAGTTCATCGTAAATAATTCATAGCTAGTTGCTTACATTATTTAGTTTTTTTGTGTTTCGTTGTATATTTCAGTTGTCAAATGAGCAAAGAAAGTTAACTCTTATTCCCGAAATGGCTAAAATTTCTCTCATTTCACTTTTTTCAGTAGATATTCGTTTAGAATTTGCAAGTTGAGAACACCAGAAGAATTTTAAATTTTCTTTGAAAAACTCCCTGTCTAAGCTTCCTAATTATATTGTCTGACGATACTTGCTTAGAAATCGACTGAAAAAAATTCGGAGAATTAAGGTAAATCCGTGTTTTAAGCCGCGTAGACTTTCGGACTACCCTTCTAGTATTAGGCTTACCGATATTTGTTATCCTTGTCTCAAACACCGTAGAATTTCAACCTCTTTTTCTATTTACTGCATTGTTTGATGAAATTTGCTCCAAATTTCAATTTTGATGTATGAAAAAAGTAACTTAAATATTGGTTTTCTTTTCCGTAGACTTTTCTGAAATTTGTTTCTTCATAAAAAGCTATAGTTCATTGTACAACATTTACACAAGGCGGCCATCCACACCTCCTGACTGCATAAATGTACCTCATAAATTTCCAAATGTTTCAAAGGACCAAAAAATAATTTCCAATTACTTATACACGCTTTCAAAGTCATGAGCATTCGTTTTTGAATAGATCAGCTGCAAAATTGAATGCTTTCATTGATAATGAAGATTTTGATGAATAATACTTTACCAAAGTCTTTTATTCAGCTCTCCTCTTGATTACCAGCTGAGAGGGACAAGAATTTTTCTCAAGCCGACAGAAACGCATGAAAATGTGAACATTAAGGGGGTTAAAAATAGTTTAAATGATGATTTTTGTCAAAAGTAAAGCTTTTTTACAAGACGCTATTCACTACCAGTACCTGGAATAGAAAAAAAATTTGCACACAATAAAACTTGAGTATGGAACAACTTCTAAATAGTTGTGAAATTTATAAAATTAGAGGAAAGTCCGAACTTAAAACGTTGAGGAGTATAGTTTATTCCCTTTAAAGTTGATTCAACTTATTTTCAATCACAATGGAATCAATTCTTCCTCTGATTTTCGCCATGCTTTTAGCTTTTCTTCAAATTCGGCGTCCTTACACATCATGCACAGATTTTAAGATTTGTAATTAGTGAGGGATGAACTTCTTTTGTAGACACAACCCACATGGCTTCTTGGAACATTACGTCATGTCATTTATTTATCTGAAGAATATGCGTTTTAAGTCCTTTTTACACAAGGCAAATTTAAAGTACGGGGACATTTTAATCGTCAATTTGTTTTTAATTCCTTCATATAATTTTTTTTATTTTACTTAGTGTTTGACATACCGTGGAAAACCTCCGCATTCATGTCGCTCTCTGTTAATTTTCAGTCAAGCTGATCATCCTGCATTGATGTGAATGTATATATGCATGATTTCCAAAGATGCAAGCTGAGTGCTTTGTTCAATTTTCCAGTTGAAGGCTGTAGGCATTCCTAAACAAACATATTTTGCATTCTTACACCATGATATGAAGTGGGAATAAAAGTTAAACACGATGTGCGACAATAAAAGGTGTAACAGATCTCTCATTTTTTCGATGATATTCAGAATACGATGCTTTTATTCGCTATTTTCATTGCGCTGTAATATTAAAACGAAACTGAAAGAAAAAACTTTATGAAATAACATCGTACACAGAGGTGAATGTGAACTCTTAATGCAACGAAGATAATAATGGCAATAGTTACTTTATTCATACTTAGTATGAAGAAATAAACGCTTCCGGAGTAAAACCTTTTAAGAATGCAAAGTGTGATTTACGAGTTAACATTTATTTTTTAATTCTACTCTCATGCAACTGAGTTGGGAAAATTCTATTCATGAGACGCAAAAATTCTACTCACTATAAAAAATTCTATTCATGATGAGCTTCTCAATCTATCGGTCCTGTTGGCATCATCAATCATTTGTTCAGTATTACCGATCCTATCAGCATTACTAAGTGCTTCATCAGCATTTCCAATCGTTTTCTTTTGGGACGAATCTAACACATTTTCTTCTGATAACTCTCACATTCTGAACCAGTATATTTTTGTCCCAATGATATTCTTCATTTCATTATTCATGTGATAGCTGCTTTTTTTAAAATGGCTATTTTTATTTTTTTACACTAACACAGCACACGGAAAAACTTGTGCGCTTACGTAAACGGAAAGTCATTAATACAGGCCTAGCCATAACCACAGAGGGCATTTATAAAATTTTCAATATGTCGTATCATTCTCTTTCTTCATTCGTTTCAAACATTGACCTTACTGCAGCAATAGAAATAGCTCACATTGGGCTACATAATCAAGTAATATTCAACCAAAATATGATGATGTAGTCATTTTCAACGTCTTGGGAAACTGTCGAACCTTCGGCCTATCCTAGACTCACATATCTTGTGACCCTTATTCTCTTTTCTATATTTACAGCTGTTCTAGCGTACCCCGCTCGCCGCATCAGCCAGATATCGACGGCCCGCCGCCCTGTGCTGCGGCTCAGGTGGCTCCGGCAAAATAAGATGAAATATGACATTGCTTCGAAGGCCTCATTAGTTTCTTGGGAAATACAATCTTGGATTTCAATTTTATGCGGCAAATGATAAGTTAAAGCGAGGAATTTCTCCGATTTATATATATATTTGCGGGAAAATGTTGTTTCTGTTTTGCTATCAGAAAAAACTTGTGGTTTTGACTGATGACGCTGATGCAGCGGTAGCCAAAAAAGTGTCTCCACAAATTGGAAAATTATTAAACCATTTTTAAGTGCTCACTAGACCTAACGTGGAGTTATTCAATTCTTGATATTTTTAAATGTTTTACGTGCAGCATATTTCATTTTGTGTCGGTATAGAAATTTTAGAGCGCAGTCGCAGTACGCTAAAAAATTCTGTGTCACTAAATTTCTAGTGGTAAAAATAATCCCATAGTTGGCTTCATTCCATCTAGAGATAATACTATCAAGAGGGAAAATACAGCAGTTTCAATTCGGGGTAAAAATGTTGAGACTTATTTTTACAATAGTTTTGGGGTAAAAATAATTTCAATTTCAGATAAAACGTTTTCAGTGAATGTTCTGACTGGCTATGTTTTGATTTTGAAAAATCTGTCGTTCGAAGGATAAATTAAGCAGAGGAATGAGGTTCTCTTTTAGCTGAAAATTCAAAATTAAAGCTGTCTAAATGATTTTCAAAAACCTAAAACTTTTGGAAAGGAGCAGAAAGTTTTCAAGAATAACTGGTTTACCTTATACAAAAATCGTAACAATAATTCAAGGGACGTTAGCGTCAGTGAAATGTTTAATTTTAGTCTTATTCATTCGAACAACTTTTGAACAAAATGAGTAAGATCACTGTATTAATGATTGCAGAAATAAAGCCTCCAATGGACAAAATTATTCAGTTTATAGAATTGTTCGACGATGTCTGCTATTACCACAAAATACGAACTAGTTTTTTCAAATATATCTTAAGTTGTGTTTGGCCGTTTTCAACATAAAATTTGAGGAGTTTTCTTCACTATTTTTGAGCATAGGCTTAGACATGTTCGAGGTTTGCTCAAGTTAAAGCCAAATTCAAACTTCCCGTCGAATCCGCCTGCCGTTATTGAAATTCTGATTGCCGCAGATGTACGAGGCTTTTCGAGGCACAGACGTAATTCCGCATCGGAAATATCTTTTCATATGTTGATGGATTGTCCAAGTTCTGCAAAACACGCCCAGAACCTGCATCAATAACCTTCAGCGGCATGTGGCTGGCATGGATCATTTATACCATGATGGATTAACTGCCGTAAATAACGCTTTTCTGGGCAACTCGACTGGCAGAGATCATTTACAACTATGGACAGATGAAGATCAGGCAGATGTGAATAGCCAGATCAGCGATGTTGATACTGAGCATCAGCAGCGAGGTAATGGCAGCCAATTGAAATGCTCCCGAGCGAAATACAGACTGCTGGTTTTGCTAGTCGAATGCAGTACGCCTATTGAAATTGATATCATTAGTCAATCATAATTGCCTGGCAAACGTGATGTCTATCAAGGAATTATATATACATATGTTGAAAAATTATTAGTTGAATCTGTTCCTCAGTTCACAGATACGCTGAAGCGTTGTTCCATACAAGTAACTATAAAGAAAATTGATACAGTCGAAGAAAAAATACGCTTGGATGTCTGGGAGTGCGAACATTGCACAGACTATGCAGAGCAACTAGCATTCGAGTCTTCCAAAATCAAAGGCACTTTCTAGTTACCTTTGGATGAACTATGATAGTTCCGAAGGATGTGGCTAGAATCTTACTTTAAATTTCCCGTATTTATATATCTAACTGCTTTCATGAAAATTTGTTGCACTCACTAAATAAACATTTTAATTTGATTAGCGATGACTGATCGACTCCAGTTTTGTTCGATATCCATTTTTCATCCTCTCGCGATAGGCAAATAATTGCGCGGAGGACGCTCACATTTTCACTGATAGGGAAAGAAAACAATAACCTCAACAATAGTAGACGACAACAATAGTATACAAGCACGTTGAACATCTAACAGAATATTTCTAAGGAGACATAGACTCTGATGCTTCGCTAAATAATATCTACTAATTTTAAAGTTAACGCGAACAATTCCATTAAAATCGTTCACTGGTTAATTTTTTCATCTAATTTACTGCAAATTTTAAGATTACGCCCTTTCTTGGATGCTCCAGAAAATCAGAAGGAAAAACAAGTGAGGAGGGAAACTGGTAACCCAAAAATAAAATTTCCTTGGTTTTTGCAGTCTGTTTTTTTTTTCTCAACACGACTCGCTTGAAAACGACACTCTGATCGATACGCTTCTTGCCGCTTATTTTATTTGCAGATTTTCGTCATTCATGAAGCAGCGCATATTTTGTCGTCCATCATTTTGTCATTCATCACGCTGAGCGTCTTCAACTGCGCTGCTTTGAAAGGACGACCATAATTTAATCTGGCAGAAGTAGAAGCCCTGGTATCTTTTTTGTCAATAAAATGAGTTTCTAACCTTAATATTTTGATTTAAAACTGGAAATGAAGATTTTGCTGAGGGATTGGAACAGATCTATGTTCAACTTTTGAAAGTCTTGGTCTAATAACTCATTTTTTGCAAAGGAATAATGAGTTCATTTTTTTCAGTATCTCAAATGAAATGAAGGCGTTCCCCGGTGCACTTTTAGTCAAAATTGCCTTCTTAATGGAGACGCTGTAAATACAGATGATGCGGGAAATAGAGGCGTACATGGACAAATTTGACAACAGGAAGGAGCCGAGCCGTCTATTACATTTGTGATCTGTGTTAGCCGAGCTGATGTATTAAGCTGAGGATTTGTTTCAGTATTATACCAGGAGAATGACCAGCTCCAGTCAACTTACCTACTCTAGCCAACAACTGGCACAATTTACATTCAGTTTGCTCTGCCATTTCTCAACGTGTCTAGCAACTCCTTTCAACCGCTTTTCGTAGTTTTCAGATCTTCCAGAGTTACCAAGAACGAACTTTTCACCACAAAAATGATGTTCGCTTTACCTTGTTTTACATTCAAGTTGTGTTTTTTCTCTATGTTCACCTGCAACAAATTTCTGTGCGACAGCTTATACTAAGTGAAAATCATTACATTAACCAACTAATTTCAAAAGTTGGTTACCTTGAAAAATTAGAAAGCAAACCTTCTCTGTGTGAGAGCTACTGTTCAGTCCCATGATGGAAAATGTTTGCGGTCACCGGGAATAGTTTGCGTTCATCGATTTCGTCAAAAGCAGTAAATTTAGCAAACAGTTATATTCAATTCGAATTTTCCGCACAGTAGGTCGCATGACAGAATTGCATGCTTTGCATAATGCGCATTGAATTTATCTGCATTTGAGTGGGCGAGATCTTCGTTGAAACTGCTCATTTCGAATGCAGTTCTCGGGTGCCTCGAAATTAGTTCACTGAAAATAGTCTTCAGTAAATGAAGAAAAGCCAGGAGCTCGGGTCTGGTCCAGGGACCCGTTTTATTGGCCGGAGCGGAGTCTAACTTGTCACCTGACGCAAGGCAGCAAACGCGTTTACAAATCCTTGCATTGATTAAGCAAAGGGATGTTTTTAGGAGGCAGTCAAGTAATTATTGTGGAGCGCGACGTGTGCAGTGTTTGATGTGCAGAGGCTGGCGCTCGCAGCGACGGCTGATCTCAGATGGACGGCGCGGGCTTTGCATAATCGCTCATTGCAATTAGTGCAGCCAGCCACTCAAAAGTCCCGCTCAAAATGCGCGCAGGAGAAAATTCAAAGCGTTCCGCCACACGAGAAAATTCTCTGCAGAATCAAATTTTCGTTTTTGATCAAGCTTTTATTTCCCCCCAACCTATAATTTTGTTATTTCGTTCACACTACTATGTATACGGAGCATAGAAGTCTTCAGAACTTTTATAGCGGGCTATTGGGAGGGAATTTGCATCTGTTATAAACTGCGTGTGCTAATTCCTCATGAAGCGAGTTTGAACTGTTAAAGAATTCTATAAGCTTCAATCGCGAAATCGTTAATTCCCGCTCTTCATAGTTTTTGCGTTACGAATGCTTTCTACATGAAACGTCCATCACAAGCTTAAAGAAGTGAGAAATAGAAACACGGCATTTTATCGGAAGCTCTGCAGGGAACAAAAGTAGATATTCGTTTGATGTCACAGAAACGTTACAATGCCCCGCCTGGCACCTCGGGGTGAGGAAAACTTCAGAGCTAGTCCGGACTCCGGCCTCGACTTTAGGATGTGCTTAGCGTGTGCAGCGCGTCACGTCCTGGGCTGAGAGTTATGTCACATCTCCTACAAATAACTATTACCTTAATACCTAAAGTTTGTAATTAAGGGTGCTATAGTGGTGAGACGCAATGATTATTAATGATCCGTTTAGGACATCAGTGGAGCGCTATACCTACGGTGAGGGAATGGGCGTACAGCTCGTTGTGAAATTATGAAACACGCACAGAAGTTGAACAGTTATTCGTTTTACAGATTTAGCGTTCATTTGATCTATGCTTTTTTTCCTTTATTTATCGCATGAAACCTATAAATATATTTTATTTTCAGACAAGTTTATTGCACTCGACTAACAAAACAAAAATAATCTGGGGATCATTATGCAATATTTCTCGAACAGAAAAAATTGACCGGAATCACTATGTAAACAGTGTGTAGCATGGTCCATCGCTTAACAACTGCTAATTATCGTTTTATTTAACTTTTATGCTTTAGGTGAGTATAAATTTAACATGTTGAATTACGCGCTTGAATTGAATTTCTCCTGCTCATGAATTTCATGAACTAAATTACGCACAACATCGGCTCGATATCACATCTAGTTTTAAACTCTAGGCTAAAACTTTCGGTTCGTCATACGCTTCGTTACCGAAACTCTTGTTCTCCTTTTCTTTACTACTACTTGCTTGTTCTAACAATCAATGATTGCTTGCACCCCAACAATTTGTTCGAACGTTCAATTCTTGCCAGAGAATTTCAATAAGGTTGATCTCTGAACCAATTGAAGGACATGGGAGAACCACAATTTTCATTGCTTAAGCCACAACAGTCGCTGAATATTCCACGTAACGTGAGCTTCGAGTCATTATCTCGAGAAAATCCCTGGCCTGGGCAAAAATTTTTAAGGTTTTTTTTTTAAATTTTCATTTTTAAGCAGTTTTCTAATTTCGCCATTCCTTTTTCACAATCAATTCTGCAGCCGTTTCAGAGGTCATACAATGTCAAATTTTTGAACCATGTCGTGGAACCGCCTTTGTTTTCCTATATAGACACTGCATCTTTTAAAGAGCAAGCCTCAGATTCTTTGTGCCACTTTCTTTACATCATTACAAACAAAAAATTTACATTAGATGTATCACTCCATTGCTTTTGATCCCCAAAATAGTTTTGGTTGTCCAAGAAAGTTGTGATAAAGGGCAAGCGAGTGCTAGCCTAGTTGTAGCTTTTGAAGAGGTGTACTGGAGGTCGATATATCTCATCTCGATCTTCGTTAATAAAGTTGTACTGAGTGATCACTTCAACTGGTACGCGCGTGTTATTTTTCTGTTGCCGATGTTTTTCAGTAAAAGTTAAAAAGTCCTGTGTTATGAATTCACAGCATAGATATTACGTAGTTCTTTGCTGTTATATCGATTTTTTCAGCGCTCTCTTGATCTCCTTCTTTTGGAGGGCTTTATAAATTTATATATTGCAGACCTATTTCTATCAGGTTGTCATCATCACATGAAATGTCATTTTTGAAAATGAAAGAAAAAAAATGTCGTTAAGTTTTAATTTTAATCAAAATACAATCCTTCCTTCTATATGACCTCCGCTCGACGGTTTTCTAAAGCAAATATTTCATCTTCAAAGAAACGTTTCACGAATAAACTGCTCAAATCCTTCAACTATACTTTTTCATTTAAGAATGTTTCATAGCAAATAAAAGGTTCGAAATGCTTGAACAAGTGATAATCTGTGAGAGAGATATTGGGAGAACAAGGAGGATGTGGCAGAATTTTATGTATCAGACTTTGCAGCTTGTTGACGTAGCTCTAGAGGTGTGGGGTCCTGGGGACCGTAGCTCTTGAGGTGTGGGGTCATGGGGACCGTAGCTCTAGACTGTACAAACATTGACCTGTCCACATTTTCGGTTGTAAACATATCTATAAAATTAGGAGTAGGCATTTTAGATTGAATTTTTGTTCGGTATAAATGAAACGTAAGATAAATCATAACATACAAATAATCAGTTGATGAGGTAAACTACTTTAAGTGCGAAATTTTAGGTGAGATATCCTGATATATTAGAGAAATATTTCTATATTGCAGAGCTATTTTTATGTTGCAGACCTATTTCTATATGGCAGACCTATTTTTAAATCCCTGACCTATTTTTAAAGGGTTTTTCAAAAAATATTTTCACACTTTTACAATCGCTAACACGCTGCCATTTTTGAATTGCAGGTGTATTTAATTCATCACAGCATGGTAGGAAATTAACTTAGCTTGGAAAGGAGGAAGTTTGTCCTCAAATGCTATTGGAAGGCCGAAAACACAATTGAAGTGCAAAGACGATTCAGAACTGAATTAGCTAAGCGGCCACCCGCGCGCCGGACCATTGCTCGTATCAGAGACAAATTTGAAGCAGATGGAACCTCGCGCCCATGGACTCCTTTAAATGAGGGTATCACAACGACAAAGCTTATCGTACCAAACCAAGAACAATTGATGCATTGAAACTGGAAATTGGAAGACAATGTCGCGATGTTCCTAAAGACCTGTTCCGTGACGTTTGCGAATCCCTTGGTGCGCGTTATCAGCGTTGTCTGGACATATATGGTCATCAATTTGAACCTTTGCGAAAATTATTCTTCAATTAAATTCATCTCTTGTATTCGAAGCCATTACATTTAACTCTATGCTCGTAAATAATATTTTTCTCATCATTCGAAATGTGACTACATTTTTTCGAGACACTCTGTATATTGTTGTAGACATGGGAATAGTATGGCAAAAAATATTCAAATTCTTAATTCTATTTCACCATACTAAGCTTCTAACCTACATTTAAGTTAGCAAAACGTGTTTTTATTCACAAAATTAATATTTTAATACACGTTTAATAAATAAAATTCAGAATACACGAATTCCTTAGATAAAACTATCGCTAAGGTTAATTTGAGGTAGGGCATATCTCCTAGCTACCCTGGCCATTTTCTGCCCATCGAAACCCAGAAGTTTCCTCAAAACTGAGGTCTTCTTGTATCCACGGTCTGACCTCGCTATCTTAAATGCCGCCTGGGCAAAGTTTGAGTGAAGTTTGCGCTCGAGGCAAAATGCTCAAGGCGAGTTATAGTCTTCAGCGACAGAGATAACCAAACTCCGCTAATGAGCTGATTAGAAGTCTTTGGTCAGAATGTTAAGTTGCTGGTCTCATTACAGAAGACGTGACTAAATTAGAAATTAAGACGAGATTTGTCACGCATTAGCCCGAGTAAATCGTGAGAAATGAGCCGTCGTGTCCGTCGATGAATTCTGCAGGGTTGTCTTCGTTCGTTTTTTTCAGATCCTCTAAAATTGAAATCCTTTTTACCAACTAAGGAACAAAAAATATAGAGTTTGGTAATTTTATAGTATGCAAAATAAACTATGTTATTGTGGTTATGGTGTGATTTCAGGTTCCGTTTTGAATTGGACGCTTCGCATAATTCAAGTTTCGGTTCCCTCAGGTACTTTGCGTCCCTCTTATTTCAATTTTAACATCCATCGTGAACTGAACGGGACTCGCATTTAATGTTTAGGTTCAGTCCTGAATCCGACGCCTCCAAAAGTTAATTTTAGGTTCCGTTTTGAACTGTACGTTTCACATTATTTAAATTTAGTCAATAACAGCACGCAACTTAAGAGTCAATGTTAGGTTCTGTTCTGTGATGCACACCTATCATTATTCATGTTAGGTTCAGCCCCGAACGGTACGGCTATTATAATAAAATTTTGGTTGCACTGTGAATTATGCGCATCTCATTGTTTGAATTTAGGTTGCGTCCTAAATTGTGTGCCTTCCATAGTTCAATTGCGTTTCCGTTCCGAACTGTAAACTTCTCATAGATTAATTTTGCCTTCTAACTAGAATTCTATGCTCCTCATAAATTAACCTTGCGTTCCGTCCAGGACTGAGCGCCAGTTACATTTGAAGTTCTGGTTGAGGTAAACTTGAATGCCTTTTGATGAATATACCTTTTAATAGCATGGTAATTTTTTTACAGAATTTTGAAGAAACTTCTAAGCAATATTTATTTTTTATAGAATCTGCTCCCGATTCTAACCCTGTTAAACGCAATGAGTTTGCAATCTTATTTTGTATCTTTGGACAACGTTTATGAAAATTCAAACGCGTGGGTTACCTTTGAACATTTTTCTTTACTTCTGTGAAAATTATTGTAGATCAGCGTTTGCTGTTTGCATGTAAAAAAATATCCAAGAAATTTCAAATGTGGAACAACTTCTGTTTGCATACGATCGCCCAAACTCCAGTGCGTAGCCCACAGGGGGTCATCACGGCCCCATTGGTATTTCCAATAAATTATATCAACCCAATTGAAATTCTGAGCCTTTTACAGAGCGTTTTCAGGCAGTTATAAGCTAAGAGATAGTCGTTTTTAAGCAGTAAATTAGCCCTTTTCAGTGCAAATGTCACTTATTTTAAACCCTGTTAAACGGCCATTTTGGGCTTCTCTACTACTTGAACGAGGCTAGAGGTTGTCGAAAATGGCTTGAAAACGACTTTAAACGACCCGAATGAGCCTGAAAACAGCCATTGACTTGACCTACAAAAGGCCATTTGAATGAAGGGCCCTTTTCAAGCCCTATTAGGCCAAGTATAGGTAGGAGTCGGTTTGAAGTCGTGATTTTTTGCCCTTTTGTGCCATTTTTGACCAATTACGACTAATTTACTACCTGAAAAGGGCGATAATTTTCAATTGGGAAGCCATGAACTATAAGTATGCGCGAATTCGGTTACTTTGTAACCATGAATTTGTGCCCTAATGCGTCTTTGAAGTTCATTGTCGAGGAGCAGTTCCGTTCCTATTCTGATGTCGGAAAGAACCTGATGCTAGTGCCTGTCTTATAGCAGTGGCTATAATTACAGTGATATCAGTAAGATATTCTGACGCTCAAGGTCCAAGGAGAAAGAGAGGGAACTATTCACGTAATCCGCATTTAACAAAACTCAAATCCGTGCGCCATGACGTCAGTCCGCTTCTGTGGCACGCCGTGCCGTCCTCTTTTATTCAGCGCTCACTCGATCACTACGTCTTTGTTGTGGTTAGGGAGGCATAAGCTAACATCTAATCTTCATCTTTCACTTAATCACGCACTGCCATTAGCCAACGAAGTTCATTAAATCTCATTACCCCAATAGAACTGGGTGTTCACCTTGTAATTTTACGGACGTGTGAAAACGGATGGGTTTCATTTTTGTTCAACGCACACTCAATCCCGCACGGCGATTAGCAAGCCTGATTCATTAAACCTCATTACCTCAACTGAACTGTGTCTGATTACATTGCAATTTAGCGGATGTTTGATTAAATATCCTCACGCCTAATGGTGTTTGTTTACGTTGTAATTTTACGGACGTATCAATGCACTACGACATGAAACAGGTGAAAACTTTATACTCGATGCTCTTCAGTTTTATGGAAGTGTACTGCACGAAAAGATTTCAAAAATTTTCTGAGCTCAATCAGTATTCTTAGAAAGAATGTCCACTACTGATATTGAATAGGTGATGATCGCACGTTTCTTTCTGCTGCAAGTGCTGTCTGAAATTTGATGAATACTTGTGCTTGCTCGGTAAATGCTTGTTTGTGATTTATCCTTTAATATCTTGCTTATTCTGATGGTTGGGTTAAACTTTAAAAATATTTGAATTCCTCTTGCCGATTACGAAGAGTCTTAGAAAATACTTTTTTGAACATAAAGTTATAGTTCTTGAACATGATGTGCTTCACAGCTCAGTGCACTGGACGTGACTGCTAAACAATTTTCACATTACAGACTTCAAAAATATCGCAAACACGCATAAATGCACCATTTGATAGGAACATGCCTCTCCTGCAAGAAGTTATAATTTAAACTTCATCATGTGAGGTGTAATTGTAAATAAGACAAATATAACTCCATGATAGCAAGTTAATTTCAGCTTCTGCTCTGAGCTGTGAGTTTCTCATAGATATACGTTACGTTTTGATTAATACGCCCCTCGTTATGGGGTAATAAAACGCCGAAGTTATTTTCGGGATTTCACTATGCATATTGAAAATGTATTCAAATGATGTTTTATTTCGAGAGTGAAGAAATGTATGCAAATTTTATTACAAATTTTACAAGCCCGTGTAGGAAAATCCGAGAGATGCAGATCATGAGGACAAAATCTACGTCGTGTTCAGGAACCGATCCGGTGCTAATGGACAAAAATTTTTCAATATCAGGTAGGTGAAAGTCCTGAGCTCTTTCCACTAAGGATGCTTTTCAGGAGTTTAACACAGCATTGTTTCTTCAAAATGTTTTATAAGTACTTTGTAAATTAGTAGTGAATTAGTGAAACACAAATAAGGGCGTGCGATGGCTTGAAATATCTATATCCAAATATTTACGACACTGTGAAATACTTTCTTAATTTATTTATTTATTCGTGACGCCAGATTGTTAAACTATCTTATTTATCATAAAATAATTGCACACTCGTTTAAAATATCATTCATCATTGATCAATGAAGAGCGCATTTTGCTATTTTTCACTACACTGAACTAAGACTGGATCAGCAAAAACTTCACTTTCCCTGAATCAGACATCAACTGCAAATGAGCACATCAATTCAGCAAAATCGAAGCGCATTGAACAGATTTTTAATTAAATTATTAAAAGTACGCTGAAGACACCCAGCGGCGCAACAATGAAACAATTAAAAAGGACTACCAGCGACACATTCTCCCCGCCAGAGGGACAGTTTTTTAATGCTCATGCGATGTAAGCGTCGAACCTTTGCGATTTCTATGAATTTTTAAGAGGTCATTTGAATAAACATTAATGTGCCGGAAGGCCGGGAAGCAATTCCCGTCATTTCTTATACAGTTTTTCAATTTTCTCTGAGGGATTACAAGTATTTCCTCTTGATTGAAAGCCTCGCGGCGAATGAACGACAAACTCGCGTAAAGTCATCCCACTCTGGGTCGGCGATTCATTTATAAAACTGATGGCTTTACTAAGCAATGCATACGCTTACAATCACGGTTGCGTGGTGAGTCGGTTGTAAGTCGAGCGAATATTGAAAAACGAGAGGTTTTTCTTCTGATGACCGACCGGTCGCTCCCTCTGAGGTCTCGATCGATGATAGGAGTTTGATTTTACGACTCCTTTTTGCATTTAATTACGCTGGACGCTAGAAAAAAGTAGGCAAGTCTCAGCATTACCAGCTTTTTGTGAGCAACATCTACCTCAATCATTTCTACCACACGACGCTCATTGACTAATTAATACCGTTAGAAAAATTAACAAGTAAAATTCATATTCTCACGGTGATCACGGAACCTTCACAAACGACAAGCAGAGCAGCAGGTTTATATCATCGAGCTCTATAAAAAATATCGAACGTCGAATATTGCTCATTTCAAAATGCGAAAAATCAAACAAAAATAAATCAAGAAAACTCCAGCATCTCCAGCAAAAATCATTTGTCGTTCAGTTCAACAGACACTTCAAAATCAGGGCCGTTGACACTAGCCGGGTGCCAGAGCCTCATGAATACGTTAACTGGCTCGTCTCTCTCGCCGGCCATTGGCGCTCTGAAGCGAGTCCCTGGACACAGCCGTCAAAGAAAGCCGGTCTGACACCAGTTGTTGAGCGCACTTTTTTGCGCCGGTATCATGCCAAACTTTGTGTCTCGCTTAATTTAGGATATAAAAAATTTTATGCAAGCGTTGTAACCAAAACTTGCCGCAGAGTTCAAATATCAATACATAAGCTGTTATAATTTTCGGGTATGATGAGCTTTCTAACATCGTAAACAGAAGCTTCCGTACTTGTGAATCATGTTCGAGATTCTCGGCAATTCAGAGCTAGATGTGACCTCTGCCTGTGAGGTGTTGATGTTGCAACGACGTTTTGCTCTTGCGACGACGTCAAAACGACGTGGAACTGAATTAGGCAGGGCTGTATTTGGTGCCTCGATGGTTCAACTCGACTCAAACTTTGACGCAAGTTAGAAACGTGACTCCAGAGACGGATCCTGCGCGGTGAATGATACCGGCGGTGGCAACGAAAGTTTTCTTTGCAATTTGACTGAAATTTCAGTCTAGGGATGCGTGGGCTGTCTTGCGGGTCTGCCTGAGTTCGTAACTTCGGTGGCAGCCTAATTACGATGAGGCTCAATTGCATCTGAATAGAGCAGCCTCATTTGCCTTAGGTCTTGAAAAATAATGAATGTCTTGTATTTATGAGCCGATCCATTAATTCGTGGAATATCGCATTCTAAGTTTCCAATGCTTGAAAGTTTTGTCCCGATGTCCTTTTGAGTATCTAACTCTAACATTTTAATTTTTTCCTGAAAAAACCCGTAGGCGAGACGTATTCTGATAAATACATCAAATGAATTCTGTTACTGCACCAATTCACCAATGCAATCAGCAGCTGTCAAAAGAGTATCAGAAATACAAACTTACCAGAGTTAATTGAGTAGGCCTCTCCACCAGACGTAGAAGTTCATATAAGTTCTGTGTAAGCAAGGTTCCACTTCAATGAATATCCTAACATATCTATGAACTCCCTTCATGACATAACAGATTTTTGTACTCTTTACCAATCATATGAGTTTCGTAGAACTCATATCAACCTTAACTGATTCTTTGATGCCAGATGAACTAGAAACCTTGACTTCATATCAGACATAACAAACTCTTCACATTCAAATCAACCTTGACCGGTTCTTTAACTTAACGCTAGTTGTAAAAGAAACTTTGACTTCATATCAGACAAAATTTTTTTTAAACTTACATCAGACCAAAGAGATTCTTTAACTTCAGATTTTTTTAGTTCACATCCGGTAAAAAAGAAACAGTTTTCCTTGCAATCCATGACACCGAACATACGTTATTTACATGACTGAGCAGGACATATCCTAGGTTTACGCAAAGTATAAAACGCTAGGTTTCATTCTACATACTTTTAGAAATTTACTTACATTATTACACTCCAAATTTTAGCAACACTGTATTCATATATTTTACCAACTTACAATGTATTCTTATATTTCTGGGCTCAATGAGTTTCTTGTGTCACATTCACCTTCAAGCGATTTTAATTAATTGTAACAGATACTAAATTATTTCACTTGCCATGCACCGTCAGTCAATACAATTTTCAAGCAGAAGTAAAGGATCAATTTCTGGATCCTAACAAACATATAACTTGCTGTATCCTAAAGACATTGACTCAACAAGCTAATTCCCTATGAATTTTAATTTTTCACGTTATAAATCTAGAACTCGAACTATTTTGAACTAATCTAATCAATGTTAACAGAGATTTTTTTTTTATGCTTTGATAATGTATTATAGCTATATTAAAGTAAAGATAGTTAACTAAGACGAGACTTTAGAAAAACGTTTCGAAAACTCTTGTTTCGTTATTGCAATATTGATCTCATGGAACCACTATGAGTGTACACACGCAGGGAGCTTGTTCCATGCACTGTACAAATGCTTGAGAGTCGCTGAAAATAACCTTTGGTTTGAGCTCTCTAAAATTAGAATAAATTATTATTTTACCCTACTCTTTTAGTATTTATAAGCAATACACAGATAACCTTTGTTGAATAAAATTTAGTTTAAGCACTAAAATTATATTTTGTTACTTTTTTACCCTCTTCTTTTATTACTTATTAGCAATAAAAAGATGTTTTGATGAGGTATTGTAGCTGATGTTAATTACTCTTTCGTGCAAAAGATATCAGACTAATTTGAGAAATGCAAAGTTGGCATTTGACATATAATAATAAATCCCCTCAAAGTTCGTAATACTGCGTAAAAAAATTAATGTGATAATACATAAAAATATAATTCATAAACTTCCACCCATTTCGAAATTATAACACATGTCACGGAAGATTAAAGTTTTCTAAGCGCTAAACAAGGAACATTCGAACGTAAAGTTCCAATGAGGTGAGAAAAGATCTTTAAAGTGTTTACCCTGCGGTCCGCCAATCAATGAAGATGTGAACTTCCACCGTCCAGTGAGAAGCGATTGTGGTGTTTGAATTTTTCAGAAAAATATTTTTGTTAAAAATGAATACTACCTAATCTAAACCTAAAAAATAATTTAAAATTTTTTTGCTGGCATAAGTGTTAATTTATCATTCAGAGGCAAACATGTATTGCTGTTATCGATAAAATGACCACTTCGAGAGCATGGGTTCGTCTGTACGAGTTCTCTACTTTTTTCCAATTTAGATTCATTTATTCAGCGAGACAAATATTGTATCCAGAACATACATAGCTGGAAATGTTTAAGCTTGTTTGCTTTTGTGAATTAAACGTACGGAGCAGGTAGGATATAACTATTGAGTTTTCATTTTTTGCGTCAGTTGAGATCCTGAATCTTCAACGTAGCTACTAGTAAATTAAGTCTTGTTATACATACGAAAATATACTTTCAAGGATACTAAAAATTCAATAACATTCAGTATAAACTATCCATCCTTACATAAAGCAATTTTGTTGTAGAAAGCCTCACTACGCTGTGAAATATGAAATTTCTATTAAAAACACTCAAATTTTCCGAGTATTTTTAAAGGTAGTATTAATTTAAACTTGAATTTGCGTGTGCAACTAGAAAAAATTCATGGGCGATTTTGGAGAACAATGGTTAAGATTTTAGTTTCTTCTTCTTGCGTAACCAAAATATTCAAACTTTCTATTGTAAGCTTCAAATTTAAATATTATGAAAATGCTATTATTTTTCTCAACCCGACATGACAATTATTTTTTAAACTAGACATTGACTGAACATTTCCAACAGGTGTGCTGCGTTCCAACCCTTCACTTTGCTGAAAAAGTATCAGTTATAAATTGAATTCATATTTAATTTTATTTATTTATTTCCTAATTTCTTAGCCATTTTCTTAATTTTTTTAAACCTCTAGGTTTACCATTCATATTAAGAATTTACCAACTTCTTCCCTTTTTTTACTTGTCTGTGCATTTTTTAGACTTGAATCAGCTATTTGCTCAGTATTCACGCAACTTGTACAAAATTTTGAAACTTTCGAATCAAGTTTAGAAAATCTTCCTTCAGATCAAGGTACGTATCACAGATACGATCTACTGTGATATAAAACCTCAACTTCAGAATTGGAAAATTACAAGTATTGAAAGGGCAGCATATCCTTTCGTGTTTTCTCTCCTACTCACGACAAGTTCTGCAGTGTAGGATCCGCAATACTCAGAAAGAAGCCATGAAAGAGCGTACTTTTTGTGCTGTGGAAATTTATGACAGGAAATGGGCAGGAATAAACGATCAAAGACATTGAGATGTGCAGGTGCAGCGTACGATTTAGCTCCAGTGCCCCACTGACCAGATTCAGAGGTGGGTTGTGCTGCGAATGCTCCCCGACCAGATGTGACTGGAGCAAAAGCAAATTCTTCAAGGCCTAGTCGTCACCGAGACTGCGATCAAGGACAGACTATTTCAAGAAGAGATGGTTACAGACTTCCTCTGTCCAAGTACTGGTCTGTCTACAGTCGAAATAGATATAAATCGTCTCATATGGATGTTGTGTTGAGATTATTGATAACGAAGAGAGCTACGATTTAACAAGATTTTGTTAATCTCATAGTTACTTCGCGCTGCTTTTTGTGACCAGCGCATTCTGCAGGACACAGCGGCTTTCGGTAAGTACTATTCTTGAAAGTTATTATTTATAATTCTTGAGACCTAAATATTTTAAAAATTTGTGCATTAAGCTAACAGCGTTAATATTTCTTAACAAGTAAGAAAATTGGGAGGGAAAGTTACTATTTCCGTCGTTTCAAAACCTAATTTTTAATATCGTTAGTTTGGTCATGAGAAGGATGCTTGCTTCTGTAAGTTTAAGGTTTACTGTGGAATTTGCTCTAACGTTACGTTTTCAATAATCTTTTTTCAGTGCATTTTCGAATAATTTTTGGACTTGATGAGGGATGTATCATTTAAGCTGCTGCTTGCCTAAAATTTATATTTTGCTTTGAACTTCAGTTTTGTATATTTAACTTCATTTTCATGTGAATTATTGATTTTCATGCCTGAATGTGATGCAACTTCTCATACTTAATTCATATATAACCACACCGTGTATGGTACATTAGTGCTATGCCGCTTGGTGTCGCCAGCAATCGATATTCTAGTTCCAATTTCCATTTTTTCTCATGAAAGGCATCTCAGATGCTTTAAATCTACGAATTCTTTTCAATGTACTAACCCATGAGAACTATTTCAGTTATTCTGTGATTCTTCTCTAGTAGTCAAAATCATCCATCCGCAAACCTTGAATTCGCATCAGTAAGTTACGTTCTAAAACCGCTCAAAAATCTGGGTTTGCTCTCGACAGTGAGTGAGAGATACTCATCTTTCTTAGACGGGCGCGCAAACTACCAACATCTCATATATAGAATAACTAGAATTTTTCAACGCTCACCATTTTGAAACGCGCTCACCATTTTGAATTTTGAAACGCAAATGCCTAAGTTGCTAGTGAGTCCGGTGATCTTTCGGCCCGAGAGAGAGCTGAGTGCGCACATCTTTAGGTTCCGTTGAACGGTCCTTGATTGTAATGAACTTTTCATGTCTGTGCGATAGTTTCATAAAAATTATTTTTCACATTTATAACGCATGCTTTTGATATTGTCGGTTACTTCACCTTGTTCTTGCATTTTGTTTGTCATTGCTTGAGAAAAAATTGAACCAAACATACGCATTCTATGGTATTGATTTCAATGAAAAAGTTATGCAACTTTTATTCATTTAAGACGTGGAGCCTGGCCTAGAAACGACAGCAATTTTATGCCTCACTGATAATAATAATAAAGGTTTCCGTTGATAAGAAATCAGGAAACTTTGTGCACCATTAGCTTCTCAGTCTTAAGACTTTTAATTTGCGAGCATTTACCAGTTGTTACCGAGAGCAATCACTTCCTATCGGTTCTAGAAAGAGAAGCGTTCAGTTAAAATTACGAAAAATTGCTGAGGGATTATTTTGCTCGAATATTGCTCTGAGTGCAGTCTTATACTGCACAGAACAGCGTGCTCAACAGATCTGCTCCTGCTGGGTTTGTGCACAGAAACGTCCAGCGTGAAACTTTGTTCATATCGCGTGGCGGACGAGCTTGGGGCATAGTTGTGATGTCCGACAAGGTTGTGGCCAAACCTCCTGGGTTGTGATCTTGTTCGAGGATGTCACGTGCGTTAACGCTCGTCCCAAAGCTCTTTCGCACCCGCTTAGTACAGATCTTTCCCCTTGCAGCTCTTTATTTTTTGCTTAACACGTTCGCTGCCGTCCAGCGATCTCATGTTAAGTAAGGTTGTAAGTAGCAGAGTCCTAAAAATGACTTTACTGCTCAAAAAAATTGTATCCTTCCTAAGACTTGTAAAAATGGAATAGCATGACGATATTTTACCAAAAACTCTTATGTCTCTTCTAAAAAAATATTCAAATAATTGAAAACTATTCATTCACAGCGATACGTAAATGAGCAATTTACCCAGTGTTACTCTAATGTCCCTATAGGCAGTCAACGAGTTTAGGTATTTTGACGTTGGTTTTCAAGGATTTTCGTCCCAAATAACTTCAACGCCACATTAAATTAATTAGAACTCTTCAATTTTGATACGTTTGCTGTCGAGGTAACGCAAATTTAGTCCTCAATTTGTGAAGGTAATTCTCTTTGACAGACGCGATGATGTTGTAACTGTTTTGAACGTTGCTAGGAGGTGGAAAATGTGTCCGGAGGGGAGTTGTGTGTGTGAATAAAAAGACTCGGTCATTTCCTGCTAGAGATAAGCAGTTGAGATAGGAAAACAGCTGTAGTGAAAGGTTGATCAGGCAGACTACCCAAGGGGAAATCCAGTAATTTCACCTGCGTAAAACCAGTAATTTTACGCTTATAAAATGAGTAAAATCACGTTCGTAAAATTTATAATTAACAGGTTTAGAAATTGCGGAGGAGATAGATGCAGAGTAAATTATTCTCTAATTGGGCAGAACTTGTCGCTGGACAGAGGGAAAACATGGCAATAAATGAACGCGTGCTCCATTGCCTCAACTCATACCTCTCTTATAGACTCGTTCCTTTCTAAAATCGGACAGTTATAAAGCGATTTATTAGCCGAGTAATTTTATTTTGAAATATAATTGCAAAGAAGGAATATTATAAAGGAAATGAAAATAACCATGATCTTGTTCAGATGTGCGATGCCTCCCAAGATAATATTTATAAAAATAGCATGGTTCAAGTTCATGTGACATGCTGTTTTTGAATTACTTTCAAAATTCGTAAGCGTTGGTTTTTCTTCGTCAGTGTCAATGTCACTTTTTGAGTTACTGTGCATGTGAGAATATTAAGATGCTGCAAATGATCTACTAATAAGTTTTGAGTAAATGAAATTTCCATGTAAATTCGAATAGTTAAATAGTTCACTATTATACTTGATCCGAAAGTTCCATCTCTGCTTTGCCGGTTTTATCACTGCCGAAAATTGTACTTGCACCAGTGCGTAAAATTTGCGTTAAGATTAAAGTCTGATTCATTGCATTTCATATATTATTTACATTACTGAACGGCTCTGATCTGATTATTTGCTAACTATTGCTCCAACAGCCATGGTGTTGATAACTAAGAAGTTTTTCGACAAATCCAAGGGTTTTCATGCAAATCGCGACCTTTTCCATTGATCTATGATCTCATTAAATTCAATATTTCTATGACTTTTTATAGGGGATTGTACAATGAATAAATTAATGCAAAGCCTTTTGTATCGGACCTCCCATTGATTTAGAATTGAATATCGTATGTGTGTTCCGCTTTGTTAGCGATTTGTGTACCCGGAAAATTGTTTCTGCTGACGGTCTTTGATGCGAGACGAGGCTGGTTATTATTATCCAATTTAGTACATCCATTAAAGCTCAAAGGGTTCCTTGTCGGATCGCTGACCGCTGTCACATTTCGCCCGAAGTACACAACATATGAACCTTAAATTAAAAGGATCCCGTTTTCATTCGGGATGTGAATTCAGAGATCAAAAAATTGAACGTGAGTTGCTTCTTTTGTCAGTGCATTCGCTAACCAAAAAACGTCTCTTCTCAACATGAGTTACTGTTTTTTTACCAGTGCATTGGCGGACCAAAAAAGTCTCTTCTCAACATGAGTTGGTTTTTTCGCCGGTGCGTTGGCTTACCAAAAATGCAATTAATTCACGTCGAGTACTTTTTTGGAAATCAACATGAATTCTAAGCAAAAAATCTTTCTAGACTTCAATAGCATCTGTCGCGCATTTCCTCCCCCCTGTAAGGGTTTATTTGATATCGGTTCCATGAATCAACAACATTCAGCTTCGGAACGCTGCGCAATGCCTTAGTAAAGTCTACCTTTCTTGCTATCTTTAACTCAATGCTGAACTTAATTGGAGCTGGAATTTCAGAGCCGGTTTATCCTTGAATACTCTATGCATGTTTGCAATTGTTAAATATTTGTCCACATAACTGGAGGGAACAAACAACAAGCTAGATGATAGTTAATTCCACAAGCCTATTAAGACCAGCCAATGTTCAGCTTTGGCCTGCGAACCCATTATTCACTTTGAAATATTGATTAATTCATGAATAATTTGCACAATTACATCCGTCATAATTTAAAAACAAAACCGAAATCTGAAGGAAATTAGTTGAAGGAGACGGCCCTGTAAATGAAATGCTATCGAAACGAAGTATTTTCAGCATCATGACAGACACAGTCAGTTCCTCCCGTTGATGTTTAGTCACCAGTTCTTAGTCTGTTATGAAACTAAGTGGTTGCGGTAAATGAAGCCTTTACGAATCTCTCGTGACGCGTATGTTATGAGCTAAAATATTCGTACTCTTTAATTTCACGTTAAAATATCTGATTGCATGATAACTGAACGTATTGTGACTTAAAGCATTAGCAAGAGCATGCGAGTATAAAAACTGAAAGTTTTGCGGTTGAACGTGTGAAGCCCCTCAGGGGGATACAACTATTGCATCAGTGGGAATTAGCACTCCCAGGATGAAAATGTGAAGTACGAGCTGAGTGTTACGAAGGCCTTCTTTTTGTTGGACTAAATTGGTTTTTGTTCTGTTATGGATCATTTTTTTTTCGGTTCACTACTATCTTGTTCATCAGTGCCTCTGACTTTCTTCTTCAGCTTATATCTTTTTTTCCTAACCTTCCTTCTCAACTTGCTGTTTTCATGCGTACGGGATCTTGTGCATCAATTCCGAGTTCCTTTTAACTCCACACTAAATGGTGCCTTCATCCTAACTCTCTTTGAACATTTTTGTTGTTGTGAGAGATGCCAAATCTAACTTATCCTTAATCAGTCATTGCACGTGTGAAATTTTAGATGTATTACAATTGAACGCATAATAATTGAATGCCTTTTAAATTATTGCATGTTATTTGGAATCATATTACTTAGACGCTAACTCATTACTCATCCTACTCAAACGTACAACTATATGAAACATATCATCCTATTGAAGAAATCATCACCCCGGCTTACAAGAAGCATCAACAAGAGGTAATGCTCTGGGCACTTTTCAGTGTCCTGCTTAAAGAGACCTGATGACTGGAAGGAAATGGGAAGGTTTCTACCGTTTCCTCTGCGCCCGAAAACTGCCGCTTTGTTGCTCGCTTTATTATCATGACCTTTGTTTCGCAAAACTTTGTCATTTTCTTCCTGGCGCGAAACATAAGGCCGGTATTTTTACTGTACGGCAATGGCGGAGGCCTTTCGTCTTAAATGCCATCCGTCACTGGAGAATGCCGGCGTAATGTAACGCTTTCTTGCGAGTTGGCTTCAACGCGCTTGTTTTCGGTACTCTGAGGGCCGAGTGACATTAAACTTGTGTATCTTCACTCATCCAATGAACCTCAGTGCTTTTCATATGCTACATTCAGTGATACTTTCATTATAGAATACAAGAATGAAGCCTGCATTATTGTTTAAAATTTCTATTTACACCACGGCTAAAGAATCGCAAACTTCCGGCGTTAGCTTGGCTCTCGTCATAGGTTGTGGAGGTGACCGTCAGGAATGCCACTAATTAGCAGAGTGTAATGTATGAGAACTGCACTCCGGTTGTACCTGACGTAGTTTATCTCTGTTTTTTGGTTTAACCCGCATTAAATATTTTGACCGGGTGCTATTTCGATGGAAGCTAGACACGCTACACAATATTTCTTCTCAAAATGAATCCGGCTTCTGATAAAGAGAGATATTCTTGTTGTTCGATTTCTTCTCAAAATAAATTTGGCTTCTGATGAAAAAGAATTTTCTTGTTGTTTGATTTCTTCTCAAAATGAATCTGGCTTCTGATGAAAAGGAATATTCTTAAATGATTGATTTTTTCTCAAAATGAATCATGAAGGGATGTTCTTGATGTTCGTCGTCAAAATGTTCGGTACTAAACAAAATACTTTCCCCATAGGTTTGCTGAAAAATATGTATTTTCAAACAAATTTGTAGCATTTCGGGGCTTGCGGCCCTCGGGCGTATTTAATAGCATTTCTGAAGTTGCTTTGCGAAAGGGAGCGTAAGCTTGTTAATGTCTGTTCCCGTCAGAGTACATTCAAAACTTAGCACTTTGACTGAGACTACTAAATATTGAGTTCAATACCAAACTCAAATTTAATGTCATTTGTAGTGAGCTATTTGGAAAAAACAAGACATGAACTGGATCGTGCCTTCATTTCAATTTGATTAAATATTTATGAAAATTGTGTTTGCGAATATTGGAAGGTCAGCAGCATTATGAAAATTACCTCCGTGTACCACCGGTGGCGCACGTCGAAGTCAAAGTGTTAAAAGTAAGAGGGTCACTCCACCTCCTTACTGCAGAATCAACTGGGCACATAGCAGGAGGCATTGTAAGCTTGTTTTTCTAGCATGGTACAGTAGCATTTTCTACCTCTCTATTTTATTCTCGTTGAAAGAAAAGCATGTCCCCTTAGGGAAATGCATCTAATCAATGTGTCAGAATTAAAACTTCCAGGAGTAAGATGTGAGGTCCCGGGCTCAAGGTTAGGAAGGCCCTCATTTTGTTAAAATGGAATTGTTTTTATTTGTCATGGGTCACCTTTATTCGCCTCCCTACTGTTCTTTCATTCAGCGCCTATTGCTTTTTTCCAACCTCTATCCTGTTTCTTAAATTTTTTCAACAATACTGTTCCTATGTGTAGGGTGAGGGGACACACCTTGTGCATAGATTCTCAGTTCCTTAAATGGTATGCTATGTGGTACTTTCCTACTTCCTTTTTTGGCAACACCTTCGTTAAGGTTAGGAAGGCTTAAAGTAACTTATAATCAATCAGGTGAGGCTGATGTACAGTGCAAACACAAGACCTCTTGCAGGAATGTGATCTGTAAGTTCTGTACCTATTTCATCTTCCCACTACTTTTTGCGCTAAGCGCTCCCTGCGATGACTCAAACCATCGCAAGCCAAATGAATGCGAAGCTTTGAACTGCAAATGGAACTGATAAAGGCAAAAATGTTAATATTAATTGCTCAAAATTTTAGTTACTTTAGTGAGTAGCAAGCTGTTTGGGTATTTCGCGCATCTTGATGATTGTTTTTGTTTTATTATTCCACTTCTGCATGTATCTATTTGTACGCATTCCGATCTTCTTTGTTCCGTTCGATTGTCAGACCAAAAAAGTTCTTCCTTCTCCATTTCAAGTCACGTCTGCGCTCTGATAAATTATAACTTCTGTAAAAGACTGCTGGTGAGGCTCTCGAGAATTTTTTGTCGCATTTGAGAAAGTTTTGTTCGCTTATGTTCTAAATCTATGAGCACACTTTATGTTAGAAGGGCACCTATCTAGTGACGCACAAGTTCGATATTGGAATTCAGTCGTCAACTTATACGCTTATAATTCGCTATTTGTTAAAGTGCATATTATTTTTCAGGTAGGATCAGTCTCCTGGTTTTAAAATACAAATTTTTTAATTCAGGAAAAATTTTGTTGAGTTCACTTCCAGTGTAAGGTAAAACATTTTCTTTTCTTTGTGCAATCTTTTCTCCTTTGACCAGCAGCGTGTGTGTTGTACAGCTCCAATTTTTTGCGGTCTTTCAGAAGAGCGCAGGCACTTCCCTTCTCAGATGCCCCTTCTCTCATACTCATAACTTAAAGCTTTCCTGTGTTTCCGAAGCCCTGCTCAGTATTCCTCACGCATTGCGCTTGTCTCGCAGAGCAACGCACAAACATACCTCATGTCGGTTCCGTATCCGACTCGAGTTTCGTAGTTCTTGCTTCGTACTTCCAGGGAGTTCAAATCAGCTTCTCAATTCCAGCAGGGACTATTTTTCATTCCATACTAAGACTCATGCTGCTAAAGCACGGATCTTCAAAATCAGCTTGTGAGACTCTAGGCCTCGGCAAACAGTCAATCTAATTACTACGGTCTAATCTTTCCTTAACGTCGTCAATTTAAGAGACAAGCACTTTTTCTCATTTCGGAACGACATCTACTTGATATTCATGCGATGGCTCGAGCCTTGTGTCTACGTGAGGGATATTTTGAGCGGGACTTTTGAGTGGCTGGCTGCACTAATTGCAATGAGCGATTATGCAAAGCCCGCGCCGTCCATCTGAGATCAGCCGTCGCTGCGAGCGCCAGCTTCTGCACATCAAACGCTGCACACGTCGCGCTCCACAATAATTACTTGACTGCCTCCTAAAAACATCCCTTTGCTTAATCAATGCAAGGATCTGTAAACGCGTTTGCAAGCTCACCAGACTTTATGGTAATGCGCTGGCACTGGCTGTAAAAGAACAAAGGCTTTAGTTAGCATTTACAAACCGTCAAAATTTTAACGGCAATTTACTCTCAAACGTCACATTCAGGTATCGAACTCTCATCAATGTTTATGTAGTCTGATATTATACGCAAGTTTAGTGTTACTGGTTTTGCAGCGAAAGCTGATGCTGCTTACTGAAATGCCGCGTCAGATAGGTTTCAAATAATACTCATTTGCTGGTCGGTTTTCACACTTGACATGTAGTTGAGCAACAGGTATTTTTATTTCATATTTCTTCCAAATTCTTTTCATGCTTTTAATGCGCTATAAATGAAGCTCAAAAGCTCAAATGATAATGCAGATTCCGTTTTCAGGATTCGTTGTGTTAAGGCCTCAACTTTTTGCACATTATGAGCTCTTCTTCGGCAAGAGAAATGCTTTTCGAAGATTTTCTGGACGGGCGATTTTTGGCAGTGGTTTTGAAGGGCAATCGCAGAAGCTTTGATGCTTCCCACACGCATGACCGACCTTCCTCTGCTTAGGACGGATAAAATTTAAATGAAATCCGAAAACGATTCGCTGTTGAGTTTTTATTCAACGCTTGGCGTTTGTGGCTCTGATAAGAGGGCTAGCAGTGGAAGCGTCCGAAGAATTCTGAGTGAGTTTTCTGCGGTTGTAAAAGAAATGCAACGGCAATGGGAAACCGATAGGCCTTGCAGCACAGAGTGCAAATTGCCTGACCACGGACATCGCGCTACAGAGCAGTGCTTTTAGTTTTTGCTGAAATTCTCGTCGATACAATAATGTGCTTTGTCTGGCCAGCTTCAAGTAGTATGGAGCTAGACTCGAAGAATTACATTAAGTGCAATGGAAACTCAAATAAGAACGATTCGATTTACTTGTTCTTTTACCTGTTTTCAGGCTTTACTGACATCGCCTTGCGATTTTTTTTATATCCGCACAAGAGTTTTTACTTTACTAAAAACGATTTGTACCGCACACGAATAATCATGTTCTTTTAGATGATCCATCCGATTTATTCATTTTTCCAGGAAAACATAATATTCAGCTCAAAAGTGTACATGATAAATTCATGAGTTCTTATTACGCATATTCATGAGACTTAGAACGTAACTACTTTTATTTTCTACGTTGAAATATTATGACAAAAAGTAAGTAAACCCTTAATGGTTTACAGTGGGATTTTAGGCGTTAAGCTGATTTTCCTCATTTCTCTTTTGGTTTCCTTTCGAGCCATTATTGAACTACTGAATCCACGATGCAAATCTTGGGGGAAAAAAATCGGCGGCGGAGAAAAATAATTTCGCTTCACTGCTGCGAGACTTCTTCATTCATGAAGTTGTCGAAGCAGTCGAGCGGTATTGCATAGCTCATATTTATTTGCAAAGGTGATGCGAGACTATTTCTACGGGATCAAAGAATTTATACGAGAAATCTTCTCCCACGGGGACCTAAAATTTTCAGAAGTTCTGAGAGTTTGAAGAATTTCAAACGAGGATGGCTGGCCCTGAAGAGCGGTAAACAGATTTCTGCGAAGCCGACTTACTTCGCTACAGTCAAAACAAACGTTCTTGCCTATACCCTCCCGGCGTCCATTGCTGACTCGTGGGAATACTCACTCCGTGAACTTCTCTGCTTTTCCTGGGGAGAAATGCTGTAAAATTCTGAGGATGATATGCTTTCTTAAGAGATTTTTACTTTAGAAAGTAACATGTACGGTAGTTCACCGTGAAAGATTGAGTGGTATACGGCGATTTCTCTGACATATAACTTAGATGAGAAAAGTAGAACGTGTGTCATTATAAGCCAGTGCGTAACTTTGTTGAGCATAGATACTCGTATATGTACTGTACGTGCAACAGCTGCGTACAGTCGCCCCCTCAGGAGGATAAAAATATATGAATGAAAATGATTACTTTCTGGGGGAACATTGGAGGTCCCATGCTAAGGATATGGTAGACTTTTTTGTTCAAGTTGAATAATTTTTTTTCGTTAAGGGCGGTTTTCGGTTCACTGATGTCCTGCTCTTCAGCACTGATTAATTTCCTCTTCTACTTTTACCTTGTTTTAAAAAAAATATTCCTAACTTGTTATTTATATACGCAAAAAATCTTGTGTGGGAACACACATTCTGCATAGATTTCCCGCTCCATTAACTCTATCATGAATGGTAATGGGGCTATCATTATTAACACCATCCTCCTCCCATTGGAACATCTTGTAAAGGTTAGGAGGCTCAAACTAAATTTTAATCTAATCTAGTCTTCAGTAGTGACATTGTCGAATGTTTTTTGATGTAGCTTTTTCTCTCGATTAGTTTAATTTTGATTTTACTTTGTATGTTTTAATTAATTTCAAGTGTAAAAAGTTATTTTTGCAGAGATGTTAAATTGTAACAATTTCTTTTCAACTTTTCAGAACACTAAAGATAAACTCAGATAAAGTCTGAAGCATTATTTTTTTGCGGAACGTTTATGGAGACAATTTTTCTACCTACTCTAAAAATGCAAAATCTAGCAGAGCTTTTAAGATACAGTTATTTTACCCATCATGAAAGTGCAAAATCATAATTGAAAGTAACGTGGAAACGTGTTTTGCCATTACCGATTACTTCATCACACCGCAATCTGTTGGTCTCCGTTACGTGTTGTTGCTCTGCATCGTCTTACGCAGCCGCTCAGAGACCCGAGACTGTCGTTGTTAGCAAAATATCAAATTATTATTGGAAACATGAAACATTTGGGCTAAAATTAAAGGTTATAAGTAGGTGGAATGAAAATATATGTTTCTTTCGTGAAACATATCTTTTTCTTCGAGCTTCGATTAGCTGGCGACCCTGGGGGAAAAGCGACCTCAAACAATAATAATCGAGCTCTGATCTTTAATTTTCATCATTATAAAAACGGTTACTGAGGGATAAACGAGGGATACATACACGTGTGAAATAGAGATCTAAAGAACTGAGTTTTATTTACGCACTACTCAGTAATATTCCACGGATAAAATGAATTCATGAATTATCCTCAATTAGCAATATCGGATGGAAATCTGCAAGCGAATAGAATTTAACGATATAGTTTGTTATACTTTAACATAAGCGAGTAGCGTATTTTAAATGCATTGGGATAGCACAGATTTATTTGAAGCAATGTTCAATGCAAAAATTTTCAGCGCATACCCAGGGTTCATAAATTTCAGTTTGTAGTTTACGTAAGCAAATTAAACCTTACAATAAATCGTTTTTCTGCAGATACTAATTCTAACTCACCAACTCGTAATTTGTATGATGATTTGTATGATTTGTATATGATGAATTATTAATTTTTAAATAATTTAACTTCTGCAAAAATTATGTATCAGACAATTTATTTCAATGAGTTTCATTTTGAAGCTGGCGATTTATTTACTTTACCTAATATTGGTACTGTTAACATAATCACCTTAAGTGCTACAAGTGATCTTCCCAAACAATTGTTTGATGTGTCAAAATTTCATAGCATGTGGTGCGTGATGAAAGAGTGATTTTTCTCTTTCATTCCCTTCTAGTTTTTTAGTAGGGTCTTTCTTTTTTATGTCTCGAGTTGAAGCTAACTTGGCTAACCTGCTTTCAGCCACGCCCTTCCCACCAAACTGTTTAGTCCGGGAAAAACTGTGCCAAGCGCTGCACTTCGAAGACATTTGTTGTCAAACTTTCTCGCATCCTAAGTACAAACTTCAAACCCGACAGCAGGCTAGTCTACCAAACCATTCCTGACTTTTTTAGATGAACGTCGTTCATTTTTAAATGTAAACTCTGCATCAGGCTGCTTATGTAATTATTTCGTGAAAAATAATTTTCTTAAGTTGGATTTGCAACAAATCGTATCCCAAATAAAGCTTGTAAAAAATTTGAATTTTACCTTATGATAATAGTAAAAGCGGGTATTGAATTAGCCCTTTTCGGTTGCTAACAGCAGAGATACGATATTATCCTAGGTTTACAGATGTAGAAATGGGCTCACAGCTAAATGGCAGTATATGGCTTGTTTTTTCGCTGGTATTAACAAAATTGTTGGCTATTCCATAGCTATCATTATTATTTTTCGGAATCCTTGCTTGAGAAAATACTGATCACATTTCTCAGCAGGAGAAACGAATTTAAACACTATGTTACGAAACATACAAAATACTATATTACGGTTAGAGTGGTAAAACTTTATTTTACAGTTATAGATTTATATGATCAGAAATGTCTAAGATGTGAAAAGAAGTCAAATAAAACAGAACAATAGATTTACAGTCTACCACGCAAAAGTTGAACCGATTTTCAGTCAACGAAAGAAAGAGGCAACAAATCTGCAGTGAACTGCGCTTCCCCGACTCCATGCTAAATGGTGCTTTCATCCTCCTTCTCTTTGAACATCTTTGTTGTGAGAAGGGAGGCTTAAACTAACTTATCAATTGGCCATTCCAAGCTATTATAAATTCACTGTGATTGTTCGAATACATGTCACATGAATTCTGTTCGAAGGGAAGTGTTGAAAATTTCCTCGTTCGGTGCTCGTAAGGGATGAATTTTCTTTAAAAATGCTCGATTTTGCCCCTAATAGTGTTCCGATAATGATAGATGTAAAGTTATCTAGTTGGATAATCATATAAAATTGCTATGATAGCTTCTTTTTTGTTATACCTACCCCCATCGTGAAGTTAAAATTAACAGTCGTGTTATCTGTTCGGCGTTCATACAGTACATTTCAAATAAGGTTCACAACGTAACATTATATTTGGACTGCATTTACGTGCAAAGTTGCGCCTGGATATTCAAAATGTGGTTGCGATGTCGTGCATGGAGAGTGACAGCTGGTTTCTTACGTGATTTTTTTATTGAATTACTGTATAAAACTGCCACGATGAACATGCAGATGTTCAATTTGTAATTTTTTTAATTAAAAGAAGTTAAAATGAGCAGTGGCAACATCATCTAAATAAATGATAGCGTCATCACCTATTATTTCCTATCTTTTTCACTACGGATTCAATAGTAGCGCTATTTATTAGAGATCCATCAGATTAATAGTGCATTCATTCTATGCTATTCAACAAAATGGATAAAATGATGTTGGCAAATCCGTACTCAGAATTAGGATCTCATATAGCGTCATTTTTTGCGTAGATTAGGATCAGAATTCAATGATATAGTTTGTCGCTTTGAATATCCAAAAAATTGACACGGAAAAAAAGATCACTAATACAATCCCTTTTGTTTCGACCATGAAACGAAAGTTATTTCCAGAGGGCGTTCAAACAAGACGAAAATGTCATATGAAAAAGACCGAAGGGCTTGGATCAATTCGTTTAATTGTAAGCGTGATAGGAGAGTAATCATCGGTCGATTTACGACCCATAAATCGTTGGCGGCCATCTAAGCGCGCGTGGTCAAGATTCGCCGTCGATATTACAACCGTTAATCATCCCAAACTGACCCTGAATTTTACGGCAATGTTCGATCTGCAGCGCAGGGACGAGCGGCGTGCGCTGCGCTGGGCCAGCTGCTGCTTCGCCTCACCTGCGCTTGCGATCAACCATCGCATTTGGGATTCAAAGAACGAAACACTTGCCTGTGCTGAATTCGATCTATTTTTCCATTATTGACGGCATTCCGTAAAACCTAAGTGACATAGCATGCCACTAGCTCTTTCTTTGCGAAGGGAATCTTGTGTGGAATCATATATTGAGTATAGGTTCCCCATTCTTATAATTCCATGCTGAATGGCGCTTTCTTCCCTTCGGAACCCCTTTTTTATTGTTAGTAAGGCTTTAATTAGCTTGTTTTATTGATGAAATTAGATTTCTAGACCTCTAACATGGGCGAAATGTGAGCTTTAATGATCAGCGAGCGCTTATTTTGACAAGTGCACTGTGTACTCAACCTCCAACACCACTTCATGTACGTTCGATTTTCCTGCAACGTTTCTATTCCAATAAGAGCGTTAAGCTCGATTCGATGTTTACCTTCTATATCTACTAAAAAATCTTTTCGTCCAATTATTTTCAGTTATTGATGTTCATAAAAATAAAAGCCAGAGACTTCAATTATTTTAAAATGCGATGAAAATAACAACCTCCTCTCGTGCTTATTGGCCGGCCATTAGAATTCCACGAGTGTAAATTGAACCAACGTTCAATGTTCTCTTGAAACTTGTAAGCCGCTCATGCGGTGCTGAAAATTAGGTTCGTTATTGGAATTCCAGAGAGGAAGTGCGGTCTCATAATGGTGCAGAACTCGGGCTTTGGCTCTCGTGTAGTGATGCAGGAAACCGCTAATTATGAGGCTGCTGAGTATCAGTGATGACTTTTGAAGCCCTGATTTTTGCTAATTACGAGATTCCGATGAAAGAATAATTGCGCGTCTGACAGCTTTAGTTGATTATGTTGTTAAGCGGCTCTAATGGCTCATTTTCCTGATAAAAGCAGCACACAAATAAGTTATACATGAGAAATGATTCTGGTGTCACAAAAATACAACTTGTTTACGAGTGTTTAGTCAGCCAACTTGCATCACGTTGCGTGTTTTTAAAAATCGTTCACTCATTTTTGAATTATAGGGCATTTTTTTAGCCTCAACACAGTACAGTTATTGTAATTATGCGAATTAGGTCTTTCAGGGTTGATGGGAGAGGAGCAAATGAGGCATGAGCGGGGGATTTAGTAAGCCTTTAATTAAACTAGAGTAAATTATTTGTTTTGTTACGGATAATTTTTTTCGGTTTACTACTGTCTGTTCCTGCTGGCCTTACTTTGTTCTTCAACTTTAATCTGTTCCATAAACTTCTGTCAATCTGGGTGTTTCTATCGCAGGGTGTGGGGACACGTTTTGCGTAGATTTCCTGTTCCTTTAATTTTTCACTTGAAGGTGGGTTTCTCCTCCCTTTCTTTGAAACATCTTTTTCGTGGTTAGGGGGGCTTGAACTTACTTTTCTAATCTTAGGATTGCAAAGTTACTCGTAGTTAACAAGGAAATTTGTCAGCGTCTTCGAAGTTCTTCTATTCGTTCTGGAAAATCTATTATCGTAGGTTTAGGTGCAAATTGCAACTTTTTATTGTGTTCCTATTATTCTCTCTCTCTCTCTCCCTCTCCCTCCCTCTCTCTCTCCCTGTGTGGCGGTAGCGAACAGAATTTTACTTTACATTTACTTGCTTTACTTGCTGTTTGAGAAGACATTCCCAAGTCTCAAAAATTGCTCGAGCGAGTCATGGCGTCGGAACATTATTATGTTGAAATATCGAAGTTTGATAGCCAACTCAGAGGAGCGCATTAAGATTCAGTTAAATATGTACGATATAATTTGACAGTATTTTCATCTCATTAAATAATTTGGATAAGTTATAATTTTGCTGTAGTGTACGGAAAACTAAGTGACGATAAAAAAACTTTAGGTTACGCTGCATTGCTGAGCAGCAACAGCACATTTCTGCTACGGCGATACAGCAATCAAATCGACACGCAGTCGCCAATTTGCCACTCTTGTTCAGAATTACCGATCCCTCCCCGCCCCATTCAGCGTTCATTCGATACCATCACCATGCGAGGAAATGCAAGCACGCGGGGAAGAAGCACACGATCATTGTAAGCTGGTGTGCCTTAAAAGCCTAGCATGGGTCCGCGGTGTAAAGTTGCGGCGGTGCCGGGGGGTGTGCGAGCGTGCGGGGTGCAGTTTGCCGCTCCGACTGGCCTGCACAATGCCGGGGTCCTGGTGAATGGTGCGAAAAGTTGCCTCGGCTAAAATGGAGCACATGGCCCCATGGAGCACATGGGGTCTTAAGAAAATCGCGTCTGTTCAATGGCAAGCATAATGACGGAGGAAAATGCGGGAGCGCCGGCCTTTGTGAGGCGTGTTCACTAACCTAGTGATTTATAATGCAGTCTTGTTTATGGGCAACGTACGCAAGCGATTCTGTGCGAGACATTTTAAGAAGATTGTGCTTGTTTCATCACTCCCGAATGATGAAGGGAACTCTTGACATGCTCTGCCTTGTGATTTGACGCTCTCTGCGTTAATCTGGAAATTTATGATGGTCATGTTGTTTATGAGATGTGCAGCGTCCCTACTTGAGCGATTGAGTGCTCAAGAATAACAGCGTCTTATTAATTGAGCCATGAAAGGGCGGGAAATTGTGAGGGAGTAACAGTGTTTCCGGCTTTGATGTCCATGAAGGCACGGTGAGTGGTGCTTAGGAATCTCATTGTGTTGAGAGGTTCTTTATTTAGAGAACATAACCCTCTTTAAAATTTTATTTTCGTTTCGTTCTTACAGATTGAGAGATTATTCGAAAAAGATTTAACCCATTGCGCTGTTCCCCTCATGGATAATTTTTGTTCAAAAAAAATGCATGCTATGAATCAACGCACTAATACCGACCCAGAAATTAAGCTTTATTTCTGGGACGGTATTGGAAAATTCTCCTTAGTCATCGACGAAGCACGCGTTGTTTCTTTTTAGTTCTGAAGTTTGGATTTCACTCATGCTCATCACATGCTGGGTGACTTCATTTGTTGTTTTTATCAGTTATTTCAGGGTTGTAGTAAGAAAAATAGTTCTAAGCACAGTAAAACCTACAATCAGTAAACGTATTTATGGTTTTTATACAACTCAAAAATTTCCTCGAGAGTATTACTTGTTCAACCAGATGATCATTTCTCAACGTGAGTTTTTTAAAGTTGACATCCACGTATGGTTCTGTAGGGACGATGATTGAGCATCATGATTGAGGTTGAGTAATTAATTTCGCTGAATTGATTTAGATGTTATCCTAGGTGCAATAAATCGTGTAGGAAAGATAAATGGATGTCGAACGGTGCTTGCAATGTTTTTAAAGGGCTTGGGGACGAGGCTTCCCACACCAGTTTGATAGCATCAGTCGTTGGAACACTACTCGTTAAAAGAAGCATAAGGGAAAGCGTTTTCTTTATTTTATGGAAACAAAATACTATATTTCCACTTATAATTGAAACCATTCAAAATTACTTGCTGCATCATGTGAGTTGGGAAGAATCTCCTCTAACACGAACTTTCTTCTTCCGCTGAGTTTTCAGCGGAAGTTTCAGTTGGCGGCAGAGCGCACCAAGAAACGCGAGTCCGCACCTTGCACATAAAATATTCCCAGAGAAAAATGATTCCCTTAACTCTCATGGTTGTCGACATTGCGCTTCAGGTAAAAGCTTATGGCGTTCCACCTGCCGGTGTCTTGGCGAACGACGGCTTAGAGCATCCAACTGTTGTATCTATGGGAGTACCTTCTGGGGGATACAACTATTGTACGTATGGGAATTACCGCTCCCAGAGAGAGATGTGGAGTCTTGAGCTGAAGGTTTGGTAGACCTTATTTTTACTTAGATAAAATGCATATTTCGTTGTGGTACGGATGCTGTTCTTCGGTTTACAGTTGCCCATTTACAGTACCTGGAACTTTCTTTCTTAACTTTTATGTAACTCCATGAACTTCCTTCCTCACTTGCTGTTTCTATGCACAGGTTGTGGGGAAACACATTCTGAACAGATTTCCTGCTTTCAAATCAATAATAAATGGTTCCTTTTCTTCCCTGTCTTGAGATCGTCTTTGTTATGGCAAGAGAAATTTTAAACGAACTGATATAATTATTTTAACGAACACATTGGGTAATGATAACGTTCACGTACGTCCTTCTTGCTTCATCTTTCTTCAAATATGTATCTATTACGGTAGAAACGTTCTTCAAACTATACGATCGGGATTTTTTTAGCATTTTACGACACAAAGCGATGCGTAATAAACTTGCAAGTGTGTGGCACACTTCCATCGCCATGCTGAGACCATTTCTTTCTGGCATTTTCCTCTCGACAAGAGATCAGGATGTGGTGATGAAGTGACCTCAATTTTATCCCGTGTCTAGGATCTCCAAGCGCTAGACCTGCATTTTGTAGCTTGTGCTCGCCTATCACCCAATAAAAGCCTGCTTAGCGGATACAAATGTGCGGACTTCTCGAGTCAAAAAATAAAATGCTTCCAACCCTTTGGCTAACCGGAACGAGTATAAAAATAAAATTCTCTATAATTGTGGTGATTCTGATTTGTGTGTTGAACTGATGACTGTGTGGTTTTATTCGAGTATTTAAAGTACAGTGTATATTTTACCACGTAAATGACTCTTCGGTGAGTATGTTATCAAAGAAACTGTCACCCAGTTATTTACGACTGATTTAAAGTAGAGTGAACGAAACCTGTGAATGCAAATTAAACAATCATGAAAATTGTTTAGGAATAATTTTTTGGCGCGGCAAACGCTCCAGAACTGGTCTCTAGCTTCTGAATAATCCAGAGCCGACCACATTCTCAAATGGTCAAGAATTTTGGAAGTTTAAAAAAGTGCACAAAATATTCAGGAGCAACGGGCCAGATGCTCGGACAAATTTCCCACATTAGGTTGTTGGCAGCTCATGCACATTCAATGAGCCAAGCTCTCTTTATTTTCTCAACACTGTTTGCTGCTGCAGTCTGCAGTCATGGTGTAGGAAGGATACTGGAGAATACATTCCTGGAGTACCTGCAGTGCGTGAAATCGAGAAAAATAAAACGTCCGAGTTTTTAAAATGCCGAGATAACGGCAATTGCAAGCAACGATATTATTTTACGAGGGTTATTTTCGATATCGTTGAAATTTTAATAACTTACATTTCTCACCATGTCTGACGTTGTCTGCCATTTTCTATATAATCATTTATGTAGAGTGATTTAATATACTCTTGAATGTGCGATGCGCTGTAAGGAATTGTCCAGTGACTTTGCTTAGGAACTAAGCGCTCGTCGAGAACACATGGGATTCCTGCATGCGCAACACTCGGTGAGGGACGCTAGTATTGTTCGTTCCTGTCAGCGTACATCGTGGAGCTAGTGCTCCTCAGTGGTCACCTTAGCTGTCCACTGTAAAATCTTCAGCACAAGTTGCAAGAGTTTGTAGTGGACAAATTTTGATGTTTAGGTAAGCCTTACTTTTATTTTTTACTTCTGTTTCTATCTCATCAGGTGGACTGCGTACATAAAAACCGACCTTATATTTACGGATTTGAGTATGATTTCAAAATTAAATGTGAGAAGCTTCATGGGCCAACTTTATTCGAAGTAAACTGTTTTTCTTCTTTCTTTTTTCTATATACATTATTCATCCTTCACATTTTCGTCTCATCGAGATGCTTATACGTTCACATACCAGCGTAACGGAAAGTACTTGAAGAGACGTTAAATTTTTATGCTTTTCGAAGATAAAAAATGAATCTTTATGTTCTAAATACCCTCATGAAACGGGGGTGAAACTCCACACGATGTAGCAATAGTCTAAATGATAAAATAATAATACAGGGTTACACATTATCATATTCTAAAAGATTAGGGATCACCTTCTTATATTGGTAATAAATACATTATAAAATAAAGCAATAACTGGTTTTCTGTTCCTCCACAAACGTTTCTCATCGCCATACGACCACCTGGGGAATTTTAGGGAAAAGTTGCGTGCGAAGAAACGCGAAATAACAGCAAATGGTTGTGTCAGAGCTTGTGCCATGAGCGACACAGTATGCCATAGGCCACTCGCTCAATAATTACCTCATTACTAGGCGTAATTACCTCACCTCCTGGGGGTTCTCGACACTGAATTAATAATTCCGAAATCCTGGCGATGCATCTTCGTAGTTATTGATGTGTTCCGCTGTGCAATTTACCTTCGGTGGCAATGGAGGTGGTAAGCGCAGTCAGTCGCGTTAGTTCTGCAGCACTGCTGAGATAATTCTTCTGCCATAAATGAGGTGCTTGTGAAATAAATTTGGGTCTCTGTCATTTCTTTGTCTACACACAAGTGTTCTCATTGTATGTGTAAAATGTGTATGTAACATTAGTATCTTACAGTAATTAATGAATGTGTAACTCTGTATATGTTAGAAAATGTATGTAACATTGTATAGATTACATTCATCGCATCACACATTATTGTTTTATTGTTTGAACTGGGTAAGAGACACTCGTAAAACTATCAAGTTCTCCACTGGTTCGAGCCTTGCAAAACAAACTGTATCTGCTATTTCTGATTTGGATTTTTTTTTGGCAGCGTCTTTTCTACACGTGATGAAAAGAGTGTACTTGCAATAGATTGTTAATTTTTATAGCACGATTTGTTTTGAATTTTGTTTCCACTAAACGCCGTCTGGAAAATATAGTGCTCTTAATCTTGGGAATAAATTCTTAGCGAAACGATGTCTATTACAAGTGGTGTAGTGATGGCATAGGAAGAATTATGAGTATTTCTCCATCTCTTCTCATGGGCTTCATCTCGTCCCATTTCTTTCTCTCAAACTTTTCACTTTATACTCAAATAGAATGCAGCTGAAAACAGCACCTTCAGCAAAAAGTGTTTAGCAATGTCAGTTGCTCTTAGATATATTTAACTCAGAGAAAAACTGTAATTGTTCTATGCTCTACCACAGTTTCAATTCTCAAATGAAATTGAATTGTTCTGGTCACTTTCACTTGCGCTGTTTTAAACAATTTAAACAATTTAAACAATTTATTTACCACAGGTGATACAGAGATAAAATGTTTCTTAAGTCTAGTACAATGGTCAAATTTGAGTATAGCTACCTGTGGGCCCGAATAAGTTCAGTGACTTCTAGGGCATCCTACCATTAAGGTTAGTCTTAGGAGTACAATAATGTTTAACCTAATTCACTTAAACTAGAGACGCATTAGACTGATCAATGAGATAAGTAACTCGAAATTAGATACTTCATTTCACAATATAGTTCATATGGACTAGATTTAACAGTATATTCGACAAACGATTCAAGAACAGACTGAAGATCGGCGAAATTAATCAAGGCAAATTACATTATTAGGACCAGTTATGTAGGGGACAAGGTTTGACTCTGTGATCTTACACGACTAGTAATCTGATAGGAAGTGAGACTCAAGACTTTTTTTGAATAACTTATAAGAATTACTTTCACGGATCTCCGCAGGTATTGAGTTCCAAGTTTTAGTTCCAACGAAGAGGATACTGTGTTGTGAACGAGCCTTTGAGTAATAAGGAAGCATGAATTTACTTCTATTTCGGGTTAAATGGTCGTGATGACCAGTTTGCGCAGTTAATAGTTGTTTTAGGCTATTGTCGCCATCATTTGTTAATGTTTTGTAAATGAAATTGCAAATGGAGATTTTTTAGAGATCCGAGAGCTTAAGTATTCGTAAATTTTTGAATGAGTCATTTGTGTGAGCATTATATTCTAGGTTCTTTACCGCTCTTATGGCTCTTTTTTGCAGGGTAAAAATTTTGTTGGTTTTATTTTTATCAGTTCCGTGCCATGCTTCTATTCCGTATTGCAAGTATGGTGAAATGAGCGTTCGGTAGAGCATTTGTAAGGCTGTTTCAGGCAGGAAATTCTTAACTTTATTTAGGATTCCGATAGATTTTGATAATTTAGAACTAATATGAGCGATGTGCTCTTTAAAGGTTAGATGTTTGTCTATTATGATGCCGAGGAAATTACTTGAGTTGGTTTCTTTGATTTCACCTTCGCCAATTTGAATGCGTGGGAGAGATATATTTTTCTTGTATGAGAATGTAATATATTTTGTTTTATCGATATTAAGGCTTATTTTATTAGCTTTAAGCCACAATGAAACCTTATGAAGTTCATTATTTATACGCTCCGCCATCCTAGCGGGATTTTGGTCTGGAAGGACCGCAGAAAGGGTACTGTCATCGGCAAAAAGTATGAATTTGAAGAATGATGTAGATTTAATGATATCATTGATAAAAATTAGAAATAGGAGAGGCCCAAGGACAGATCCTTGTGGAACCCCATGGCTAATTGTCTGTGGGTCTGATTTTGCGTCGTCAATGACAACGTATTGTTTCCGATTTGCTAAGTATGATCTAAACCAATCATGGGCAGCCCCTCGAATGCCATAACAATGTAGTTTTGAGAGTAATACGTTATGGTCCACACAATCGAATGCTTTTCGAAAGTCAAGAAATACGGAGAAAACAAGCTTTCCTTCATCTATATTAGAATAAAGGTATTGCAAATGATTTAATACAGCTTAATTGTGTCGTAGATTTCTTAGAACGAAAACCGTATTGTTTGTCGTAGAGGAAAGATTTTTGTTCAAAATACGAATACACTTTTTTATACACAATTTTCTCGAATATTTTGCTAATAATTGGTAGTACAGAGATAGGTCTATAATTGTTAATGCAGTTTTTATCACCATTTTTGAAAATAGGGGTGACTCTCGCAATTTTGAAAGAGTTGGGGAAGATACCTTGAGAAAGGGATTGGTTGACAATATAAGATATGCACGGTGCTATTATATCAGCTATAGCCTTAAGAACTTTAGCCGAAAAATGTTTCAATCCACTTGATTTATTTTTCAAGTTGTTTATGCACGTAATTACATCGGAGGGATTAGTTGGCGTGAAAAAGAAAGAGTTAGGTTCACGGACATGGTCCATATATGTATTGCAAGTGGTCTCTGGGTTCACTGAAGACACTATCGGCTATATTTTTTCCTATGTTTACAAAAAAGTTGTTAAACACAGTTGCAATATCTTTTTTCTCGTGGTATTTTACATTTTCGTGAACGACGGACTCAATTGTTTTCGTAGTATTATTATTCGGTTTAAAGCATGAATTAAGCAGGCACCAAGTTTTTTTAATATCAGTTTTGTATTCAGTAAATTTGCGCGTGAAGTGGTCTCATTTTGAGGTTCGTATTTGATTTGTCACATGATTCCTGAATCTGTTGTACGTTACTTTAGATATTCGCCCTTCGTATAGCAAGGCTAGGTACGCTTGACGTTTCTTTATATTGATCACGATATCTTCAGTAATCCAGGGCTTTTGTCTATTTTTCGGCGTAATTGTGCGGGTGATTATTGGACAACACTGGTTATATGCGGTCGTTATAATTTCAGTTAAATTTAGTATTGCTTCATCAATGTTAATCGCATTATTGTCCCGTTCATAGACGTCTAATGATGGCATTAATTCTTCTAGAACAGTTCGCATTGTTCCCAAGTTGTATTCGTTTACACAACGAAATGAATAAGTATCAGCCTGTGGGCTGGTACAAGGATTATAGACATTTTTCTTGATGAGAAACACCGGGAAATGGTCAGATAAGTCAGAAATTATTATTCCGGTAATAAAATCAGTCGGATCTAACATAAAAATATTATCGAGTAACGTAGCCGATTCAGAAGCAACACGTGTAGGTTTCGTGATGATTGGAAGGAAGGAGCTAGACTGAAAAACATTTATGAAGTTTGAGATTTGCTCACAGCTATCATATTGTAGAATATCGTAGTTGAAATCCCCGCAGATTATTATGTCATTATATAGAGACTTGTTGAACTGAGATATAATGCTTTGAAGCTCGTTCAGGAAAGAGACGTTACAAGCTGTTGGGGCCTATATACTGTCCCAAGCACAATCCGTTTATCATTTTTCGTTAGTTCTATAAATAAGGTCTCAATATGTTCACGATTCATAGTTGCACTTAAAATGACTTTCGAAGATATATGTTTAGATATGTACGTACTGATGCCACCACCACGTCTGTTACTACGGAGTGAATGATGGCTATAATAGTTTTGAATTTGAATCAGGTCTTTAGATGAGTCAAATTAATTTATAATAGCTTCAATATCCCTTGCACAGAAAATTCATTTAGCAATGTACATTCTCAATGACTATTTCAATGCAACATCATTAATTGAAAAGGGAATTAATATAATATCGAGTATCACAAAAACTTGCGTAGCCGCAGTAAACTCCCTCACTTTAATGTTGGAAAGAAATTTTATTTAGGAAATTGGTTTTAATATGAAAATCAATTTTACTTTGCTCTCGATGCTAAGCTATTTGGATGGTATGATATCGGCCATATTCGTCGAAGCTGCTCGTTTCTTCACTGCTCATCCAGCAAAGCTCATGAGAAGTCTTGTTAGACCAAGAAAACGTTGGAGTGCAGGCATGAGAATCGTAATTCTAAATAGACATAACTCATTTCGATGGCGCCGAACGTTTTTCGAAACCTCAAGTTATACCTTCTCGTAAATCTAATTAAAAATTACCATTGAACATTATCATGATTCAACTCAGAAATTACCACACGAAAATACCACCTTTCGCAATAAGCGAATGAGATTAACACTTTGGATAAAGAAAAGAAGTTACGCGTGCTGCATTATTGTCGCTAGCGATAGCATTTTGAGGGGGAAGATGCACTAAACATGGAGAGGGGCGTTAGCAGCTGCCACTTAGCAGTTCATTTGGGGGGCTGGAGCCGGACTGACGGCTGGTATTGGGTATTGACAGCAGGACTGGCGGTCTCTTCTGGTGTGTCGCTCAGCGCTAATTCCTTGATCTACGCTGCTTAGGCGACGTCGCCTGCCTCTCTGCCTGCCTGCTGCTCCGGCTAGCGTGTTGTGCTGTTGCTGCAGTGTGTGTGTGTTGGTGCTGTAGTGTGTGTGTGGTGGTGTAGATGTGTGTGTGTGTGGTATGTATATATGTGTGTTTGTGGTGGTATATATGTGTGTGAGTGGTATGTATATATATGTATGTGTGTGTGTGTGTTGGTGCTGTAGTGTGTGTGTGGTGGTATAGATGTGTGTGTGTGTTGTATGTATATATGTGTGTTTGTGGTGGTATATATGTGTGTGTGTGGTATGTATATATATGTATGTGTGTGTTTGTTGGTGCTGTAGTGTGTGTGTGTGTGGTGGTATAGATGTGTGTGTGTGTGGTATGTATATATGTGTGTTTGTGGTGGTATATATGTGTGTGTGTGTGGTATGTATATATATATATGTATGTGTGTGTGTGTTGGTGCTGTAGTGTGTGTGTGGTGGTATATATGTGTGTGTGTGTGTGGTATGTATATGTGTATGGTGCTGCTGCACTGTGAGTGTGTGATGCTGCTTGTGACGTACTTAGTGGCTCTCTGGTTCGAAAACGCATTAGCTTATTTAAAACGCTCTCTGTAACAGCATTATAGAAACATTTAAAGTCGGGCACTAAAAGCAAGATTTGATTATAAACTTCAACTGCCCTAATTATTCACTTTAATAAACTCTCAATCCAGGCTAATAATATTAAAACCCATCGAACATATCAAATCATTGTAGGAATAATCACGTACTGTGAAGTAAACTATAAAGAACCACCAGAAAGCACGCTAAAAATCTTACCGAATCATCAGCTCCCTTCGTGCGTATTCATCCGTGGTGTGACATCGAGTAAGGAAACTAAAGCGCGTAACGACTTCCATTTTCACCCGCAAAAATGTGCGTACCGGTCACGCATGAGCTGCGCTACACTGCTGATGTTGCTGTAGTGTATGTGTGCTGCAGTGTATGTTTGTGTTGCTGTAGTGTATGTGTGCTGCAGTGTATGTTTGTGTTGCTGTAGTGTATGTGTGTTGCAGTGTATGTGTGCTGCAGTGTATGCTTGTGTTGCTGTAGTGTATGTGTGCTGCAGTGTATGTTTGTGTTGCTGTAGTGTATGTGTGCTGCAGTGTATGTTTGTGTTGCTGTAGTGTATGTGTGCTGCAGTGTATGTTTGTGTTGCTGTAGTGTATGTGTGTTGCAGTGTATGTTTGTGTTGCTGTAGTGTATGTGTGCTGCAGTGTATGCTTGTGTTGCTGTAGTGTATGTGTGCTGCAGTGTATGTTTGTGTTGCTGTAGTGTATGTGTGCTGCAGTGTATGCTTGTGTTGCTGCAGTGTATGTGTGCTGCAGTGTATGTTTGTGTTGCTGTAGTGTATGTGTGCTGCAGTGTATGTTTGTGTTGCTGTAGTGTATGTGTGCTGCAGTGTATGTTTGTGTTGCTGTAGTGTATGTGTGCTGCAGTGTATGTTTGTGTTGCTGTAGTGTATGTGTGCTGCAGTGTATGCTTGTGTTGCTGCAGTGTATGTGTGCTGCAGTGTATGTTTGTGTTGCTGTAGTGTATGTGTGCTGCAGTGTATGTTTGTGTTGCTGTAGTGTATGTGTGCTGCAGTGTATGTTTGTGTTGCTGTAGTGTATGTGTGCTGCAGTGTATGTTTCTGTTGCTGTAGTGTATGTGTGCTGCAGTGTATGTTTGTGTTGCTGTAGTGTATGTGTGCTGCAGTGTATGTTTGTGTTGCTGTAGTGTATGTGTGCTGCAGTGTATGTTTGTGTTGCTGTAGTGTATGTGTGCTGCAGTGTATGTTTGTGTTGCTGTAGTGTATGTGTGCTGCAGTGTATGTTTGTGTTGTTGTAGTGTATGTGTGCTGCAGTGTATGCTTGTGTTGCTGTAGTGTATGTGTGCTGCAGTGTATGTTTGTGTTGCTGTAGTGTATGTGTGCTGCAGTGTATGTTTGTGTTGCTGTAGTGTATGTGTGCTGCAGTGTATGTTTGTGTTGCTGTAGTGTATGTGTGCTGCAGTGTATGTTTGTGTTGCTGTAGTGTATGTGTGCTGCAGTGTATGTTTGTGTTGCTGTAGTGTATGTGTGCTGCAGTGTATGTTTGTGTTGCTGTAGTGTATGTGTGCTGCAGTGTATGGTTGTGTTGCTGTAGTGTATGTGTGCTGCAGTGTATGTTTGTGTTGCTGTAGTGTATGTGTGCTGCAGTGTATGTTTGTGTTGCTGTAGTGTATGTGTGCTGCAGTGTATGTTTGTGTTGCTGTAGTGTATGTGTGCTGCAGTGTATGTTTGTGTTGCTGTAGTGTATGTGTGCTGCAGTGTATGTTTGTGTTGCTGTAGTGTATGTGTGCTGCAGTGTATGTTTGTGTTGCTGTAGTGTATGTGTGCTGCAGTGTATGCTTGTGTTGCTGCAGTGTATGTGTGCTGCAGTGTATGTTTGTGTTGCTGTAGTGTATGTGTGCTGCAGTGTATGTTTGTGTTGCTGTAGTGTGTGTGCTGCAGTGTATGCTTGTGTTGCTGTAGTGTATGTGTGCTGCAGTGTATGTTTGTGTTGCTGCAGTGTATGTGTGCTGCAGTGTATGTTTGTGTTGCTGTAGTGTATGTGTGCTGCAGTGTATGTTTGTGTTGCTCTAGTGTATGTGTGCTGCAGTGTATGTTTGTGTTGCTGTAGTGTATGTGTGCTGCAGTGTATGTTTGTGTTGCTGTAGTGTATGTGAGCTGCAGTGTACGTTTGTGTTGCTGTAGTGTATGTGTGCTGCAGTGTATGTTTGTGTTGCTGTAGTTTATGTGTGCTGCAGTGTATGTTTGTGTTGCTGTAGTGTATGTGTGCTGCAGTGTATGCTTGTGTTGTTGTAGTGTACTATATGTGTGCTGCAGTGTAGACTCGTGTTGCTGTAGTGTACTGTGTGTGCTGCAGTGTATGTTTGTATTGCTGAAAAAACATGACTTTTCATTGGAAGTACATTAATATTTTCGCCAAATCGTTCAATAATTCCAAATTTTAAAGTTTCAGAAATTGATTTTTCCAACTGTAGCGAAAGTTACCTTTATTTGTTTCAACCAAACTATATATTCTGGAAAAATTTTGAGGCTAGCAAATATTTTGTTCCTCTGTTTGGCGCTTGCCTTCAATTGAAATTGAAACGAGGAACTCATATCGCTAGTTTGCGTTGGCGATTTTGGAACATAAAGGTTTTCTATTTCAAGAGCATTTAAGAGTGCGTCGACCTCTGTAATATCTAAGTCCCTTGCACTCAGTCATTCATATGACCATAAAATGCTACCACACCATATTTTCCTCCTTAGAGATTGTATCACGAGCGCATCGATTTTTTGAACGCGAAATTCCTTCTGATCGCAGATTTCTTTCAATGTGTCCATTCACACGATCGCTTCTCTTCTAAAAACCGAGCTACTCGTAAAACTAGATCTGCCGTAATCTGATCAGCAGCAGACTCTGCACGAAAACTCGGAACTTTGAGAGCGACGTTGTCAAGTTTTTCCCTCAATTCCCTCGGACTCGCAATAAGATCTGTCAATCTCGCATTATTCCGCAATAAGTTTTGTGCTGCGGCTGCCATTGCATTGCTCGTGTGACTGACACTAAATAAATTAGTCGTAAATCCTCGCTTCGCAGTACAGTCAGAATTTCCTGGGCTTCGTTATTGCAGTGTTTATGTTGATAATAGTTCCTGTAATCTGCTCGAGTGTCTAAATTCCTCTTGTGAGTTTAATATTAATTTCACATTTGTCATGTAATCTTGGGAGACATGAAGTCTTTTAGGGAATGTTCACGGTGATTTTTCAGTATTTAACCACTTCTATGGTCTATCCCAAGTTTTTAATTTTTTATCTCGCTTGCACTTGCAGAAAATAAACACCGTATACATAGACGTATCACTTGAGCCGATGGCAGAGCACAGCGGACAGCGTCGTGCGGGGATGCCCGGCGGCACTCGATGTGTGCCGTTAGAGAGCGAGAGCTTCGTTGATCCGTGAGAGTTAGAACAGAGCGCTTCTGTGTTTGCTGGCTCTCAGCAATCGCTTTTGTCACTTCTCATCTCCCCCGTATTTACTTTGGCATCCTCACCTTTGGTACAGATCGTATTGTACACACAGTAACGTGTCGGAACGACTTCAATTTCAGTAGCGTTGAGCATTATTAGTTCGCTTATTTTGCTAGTGTTTTTATAATATCGAAATTAGGTACTCGTTTCGTGGTGATTTTTTGGCCTTTAATTTGTCTGGAATTAATACAGTTGAAAATACTTCTTGGGAACGAAATTAACGCGGTAAATCATAATTTAAAAGACTGTTTCTTTCCCGCGATTAAGTGCCGAAAACCACGCGGCTTTTTAAACATCCATTTCCGAAAAACTGTCGTCTCATTCTTTAGAGTTGGCGGAACTTATGGTTGAGGAAGCCATACTTAATGCTGTGAGGTAAGCCACGCAGTGTTTCTCGGCAAAGGTGTTTCTCGGCAAAATTTTACGAGCTTCGCCAAAGAAGACATTTCGCTAGGACCGGAGTTTTAGATGTCGCACGACCTGAGGCTTTCCCAGCTCCATTTGTCGCCCTACTTGAGACTCTGCTCTGATATTTTCCGTTTATTGCATGTGTGTACCTGCTCCTGTTTACCGCGACCGCTGGGGTAAAAAGCGAAACGTTTTTCTGAATTTCGAGGAGGAAAGCATAAAAGTTGAGATTTCATGCTCGTAGCTAATGTGACTCCAGAGGTACGGAAATAAGAGCCCTAGTGTAGCCCTGGGACATGCACTGCATACTATTTGCCTACCAAAGAATGAAATTCTGTATGAAATGGTGGTTGTACCTCCTCCGAAAATGTTTATGGAAACTGAATTTGCCTAAATTCTTTCTTCGGATGCCTTTGGTTTTTGAACTGCCCGTTTCATGTACGTACGTTCCAGTTCATATTGATTCCGTGAGATACTTTTGAAACATTTTGCGGCTGAAGTCTACTACGCTGTTTTGGAATGCGAAAGCAAGAACATTCTTCAAATTTGTTCCACTGACGGACACACGTCCAGTAGTGAGGGCTCTGACGCAACTACTCTGAACAACGTTCATCAGATAGTAGACTTTGCAAACATTTTTAGAATTTCTGATGCTCTTATCGACTTATTACAGACACTTATGGCTCCTGAGCGAGCAAAGCAATTAAGTTATTGTTCCTTGTAACTGAATTGCTTCGGAGTTCAATGCTGAAACCACCGCCTAGACATTACTGCGACGTAAAGAGGATTGAGATTATGTGTTTGGCTCGTGTGGTCGTAAATAATTCACTCATTTGTGACATCAAGATCGTTTCATTATGCTGTATGTTATGACGTGGAAAATACTTCGAAGTAAAATGTACGATATTTCTATTATACAAGCTACAAGTATCAAATGCTTGTGAATTGATTTCAGTGTGAAAAATTTCTTTTGACCTCCAATATTTTCATTTCCGAACCAATTAATGATGCCGATTCTATCAGTGAATTATAGCCTAAGAAAATTTGCTATCAAATTTTTTTGCGGTTTGTTTTTACGTGACAGACTGTCCACACATTGAATGTGCTCGATTATTAAAGATACCGTCATTCAGAGTGATGCTCGTATTGCTCTGAGTTGGATTGTGCCAATCTGAATTGAGACAAATATCGTTTGAGTATTGAATCATTTTAATTTTTTCCAGGCAATTTGAGTTGGAGCATTTGTTTTGAGTAAACTAGACAACCCCATAAACCGTTGAGTCACGGGCTGTTAAATAATTAAAATTTCCATGCTAATTATGCTGCATTGACTTTTCCACCAAGCAGATTGTGTGTACGAACAATTTTGCAATAAGTTATCGCTGAGAGTTAAGTGCCGACGGAGACAAGCAAGTATGCAATCAAACACACCAAGATTGGTTGTGTTTTGTAAGTACTCGTATACGTGTTATTGGTGTTTGTTATAAAATGAAATTAGTTACAGAGCAGCTTTAGCTTCAGTATTTGTTCTTATATTGCAATATCATGAACCTCAATACCTTGCACACTTGACTCTTCTTCGCAACTTCGCAAATAGTCATCCTGTACGCTCGATGCGTCTGCATTGTATAGGCATTCAGAAATGTTGAAAGGATCTTCTCTTGAAGTCCGCTGTCTGAAACCTTATTCTGCACAATTCAAGTTCCAGGGCTTCAAGTGGAATAAAAACTCTGTATGTTATGTCAAGTTGTATCTCTGCAAGTGATTTATGTTTTTCAATAACACTTTTGTATCGAAAATCTGAAAATCTGCCACTTATCTATTCAGGGGATTTGAGCATGACAAAAATCAGACGCCTGAATTCATTTTCTACACTTTCTGAAAGCTGCGCTTCAGCCTTTTCTAAGCTTGTTAAATGCTGTCGTCTACTTCTACTTTGAAGCTTTTTTTGGTGCTGTAGCATCCGAAAGTTGTTCGGTTTTTCTCGCGTAATCACGATGCTTACCTGCATTACTCTTGATGATTAACGGAGGCCTTTGTGTGGGGTCAATGCATCACCTTTCTGACGTAACAGAAATGATCTTTAGAGATGATCATCTATAGGCGCCACACGCAGCACTCAAGTCATCTATAAAGATCCCATAACGCAACGCAGCTACGACGCCGGCTACCCATTACTGGGGAGCCGTGCTGCGGGGAAAAAGCCTGTCTTTAAGGGAATAAATCCCCAGGATGCCGGTATGGTGGTTCCCTGCACTCACCGGAATATACGTACACATTTTACCGGACGTTACCTAGCAGAAGCACGTTGTTTGTTCTTCTAAAACAATCATTTCAGTGACTTATATTGGGTTCGATACATAACTTTTAAACAAAAATAAAATAATAGAGAAAGTCACTGCAAGGATGAAAATATACATATTTTGAGGCAGATGACTTGCGAAAATACGTACTTTTGTTTTTGTTAAGCTGTCGATTGGTAACATAGATTTAGTGCAACGCGTTTAATTGATCGACCATTCATTAGATTCAACCTCCCTTACCACAAGACAGATGTCGAAAAAGGGGAAGGATGAAGGCACCATTTAGTGTGGAGTTAAAGGAACGAGGAATCTATGTACAAGGTGTGTTTCCGCGCAAGATTCCCTGAGCATAACAGCCGTAAGTTGAGAAAGAAAGTTGGGAAACAAGATAAAAGTCGAAGAAGAAAGTCACAGATGCTGAAAAACAGGACTGCAGTGAACCGAAAAAAGATGGTTTTTAGCAAAACACACAAAAAAATACTTTACTCAAAAAGAAAGCCAACCTACCTCTTAGCTCGGAACCTCATATCTTTCCCTCGAGAGTGCTAATTGCCGTATAGATACAATAGCTCTATCCCGCTGAGGGATGTTATCAGTTTAAACAATGTGAACGTAAAGTCGTTTTCTAAACTCGAGGATCCTTTTTACGTTATCTTCATATCTAAAGGATTTGATTTGAGCGCAGCGTGGACATAAGTTGCCTCATTAAACATTTGCTGCCTCAACAGCACCGAACGCGAACTGTAAAACCAACATCTGATACTTGAATGAAACAAAATTTGTACTAGAATTCATTTGAGTCTCGTTTACATATGACATAAACACACATAGCGTACTTTGAAAGGTACCAGTACGTATACGAACTATTAATGCTGATAGTTCCACCGAGTGAGTAGATGGACTTAAATTTCATTCATTTAATTCCCATTTTCATTCATCTTTTTTTGACGGAAACTAATGAATTTCTATGATTTAAGACTTTTCTAAGCTATGCTTTCGTTACCCTTCGACTGAAAGAAACGAACACGATTGAATTTCATATTAATAAAAAGCAGAGTTACTAATGTATTGTATCCCTACAACGACAGAATTCCTTGATGTGCTGTGTTCCACGTTCTTGAAACGGTGAGAGGTGAGCGGTTATTAATTTCCGTGCGGTCTTCTTTTGAAGGCTTAACGTGTGATGTGCTGTGTTCCACGTTCTTGAAACGGTGAGAGGTGAGCGGTTATTAATTTCCGTGCGGTCTTCTTTTGAAGGCTTACCGTGTGATGTGTTGTGTTCCACGTTCTTGAAACGGTGAGAGGTGAGCGGTTATTAATTTCCGTGCGGTCTTCTTTTGAAGGCTTACCGCGTGATGTGCTGTGTTCCACGTTCTTGAAACGGTGAGAGGTGAGCGGTTATTAATTTCCGTGCGGTCTTCTTATGAAGGCTTACCGCGTGATGTGCTGTGTTCCACGTTCTTGAAACGGTGAGAGGTGAGCGGTTATTAATTTCCGTGCGGTCTTCTTTTGAAGGCTTACCGCGTGATGTGCTGTGTTCCACGTTCTTGAAACAGCGAGAGGTGAGCGGTTATTAATTTCCGTGCGGTCTTCTTTTGAAGGCTTACCGCGTGATGTGCTGTGTTCCACGTTCTTGAAACAGCGAGAGGTGAGCGGTTATTAATTTCCGTGCGGTCTTCTTTTGAAGGCTTACCGTGTGATGTGCTGTGTTCCACGTTCTTGAAACGGTGAGAGGTGAGCGGTTATTAATTTCCGTGCGGTCTTCTTTTGAAGGCTTACCGCGTGATGTGCTGTGTTCCACGTTCTTGAAACAGCGAGAGGTGAGCGGTTATTAATTTCCGTGCGGTCTTCTTTTGAAGGCTTACCGTGTGATGTGCTGTGTTCCACGTTCTTGAAACGGTGAGAGGTGAGCGGTTATTAATTTCCGTGCGGTCTTCTTTTGAAGGCTTACCGTGTGATGTGCTGTGTTCCACGTTCTTGAAACGGTGAGAGGTGAGCGGTTATTAATTTCCGTGCGGTCTTCTTTTGAAGGCTTACCGTGTGATGTGCTGTGTTCCACGTTCTTGAAACGGTGAGAGGTGAGCGGTTATTAATTTCCGTGCGGTCTTCTTTTGAAGGCTTACCGTGTGATGTGCTGTGTTCCACGTTCTTGAAACGGTGAGAGGTGAGCGGTTATTAATTTCCGTGCGGTCTTCTTTTGAAGGCTTACCGCGTGATGTGCTGTGTTCCACGTTCTTGAAACGGTGAGAGGTGAGCGGTTATTAATTTCCGTGCGGTCTTCTTTTGAAGGCTTACCGCGTGATGTGCTGTGTTCCACGTTCTTGAAACAGCGAGAGGTGAGCGGTTATTAATTTCCGTGCGGTCTTCTTTTGAAGGCTTACCGCGTGATGTGCTGTGTTCCACGTTCTTGAAACAGCGAGAGGTGAGCGGTTATTAATTTCCGTGCGGTCTTCTTTTGAAGGCTTACCGTGTGATGTGCTGTGTTCCACGTTCTTGAAACGGTGAGAGGTGAGCGGTTATTAATTTCCGTGCGGTCTTCTTTTGAAGGCTTACCGCGTGATGTGCTGTGTTCCACGTTCTTGAAACAGCGAGAGGTGAGCGGTTATTAATTTCCGTGCGGTCTTCTTTTGAAGGCTTACCGTGTGATGTGCTGTGTTCCACGTTCTTGAAACGGTGAGAGGTGAGCGGTTATTAATTTCCGTGCGGTCTTCTTTTGAAGGCTTACCGTGTGATGTGCTGTGTTCCACGTTCTTGAAACGGTGAGAGGTGAGCGGTTATTAATTTCCGTGCGGTCTTCTTTTGAAGGCTTACCGTGTGATGTGCTGTGTTCCACGTTCTTGAAACGGTGAGAGGTGAGCGGTTATTAATTTCCGTGCGGTCTTCTTTTGAAGGCTTACCGTGTGATGTGCTGTGTTCCACGTTCTTGAAACGGTGAGAGGTGAGCGGTTATTAATTTCCGTGCGGTCTTCTTTTGAAGGCTTACCGTGTGATGTGCTGTGTTCCACGTTCTTGAAACGGCGAGAGGTGAGCGGTTATTAATTTCCGTGCGGTCTTCTTTTGAAGGCTTACCGTGTGATGTGCTGTGTTCCACGTTCTTGAAACGGTGAGAGGTGAGCGGTTATTAATTTCCGTGCGGTCTTCTTTTGAAGGCTTACCGTGTGATGTGCTGTGTTCCACGTTCTTGAAACAGCGAGAGGTGAGCGGTTATTAATTTCCGTGCGGTCTTCTTTTGAAGGCTTACCGTGTGATGTGCTGTGTTCCACGTTCTTGAAACGGTGAGAGGTGAGCGGTTATTAATTTCCGTGCGGTCTTCTTATGAAGGCTTAACGTGTGATGTGCTGTGTTCCACGTTCTTGAAACGGTGAGAGGTGAGCGGTTATTAATTTCCGTGCGGTCTTCTTTTGAAGGCTTAACGTGTGATGTGCTGTGTTCCACGTTCTTGAAACGGTGAGAGGTGAGCGGTTATTAATTTCCGTGCGGTCTTCTTTTGAAGGCTTACCGCGTGATGTGTTGTGCAGAATTTCCTCTCGTATTCGCCGTGTGCACCGCGACCGCTTCTTCGACGCATGGTTCCGGTCAAAGGATTATTGAACATCCTCTTCTCCTTGGCGCTTTCAGATGGACTGAATAGATCTATCCATAATACTCTATAGTTTATTATTTATTAATACTCGGTTTTATTCTCATAATGAATTCATACACGTGGTAAAATGTTAAAAGCATCCTGAATAGGCTGAAGATAGGTTTAATGTTGTTTTTGCTAATTTTGTGGAAATATTTCTAGCCAAATTATTCAACGTATTTCGATTTGTACTAAATAGAGCCGATCAAATGTAACTGATGTGTGTTCAAATTACTTCTGATTGGTTTACTTTGCATTTGTACAGACGAGCCTTTGCGTTCAAAATACTACACAAACTAGGCATGGCGAAGTAACCAACACACACATTAATACTCAACATTTTCATTCGTTTCTCAAAATTATGTGTTATCGTGATGTCAGACTCTTTATTCGTTATCAATTGCACTGAGAAATGAACATAAAACTCGAATTTACGCAGGATACATTAAACTGAACAGTGCAACTGTGTTGAATAGGAATGGATTGTTAAATAACACTCGAACACGGCAAATGCCTCTTCATGAAAAATGTTTTGTTGCTGCTGTCTTAAATTTCAGTAATGTTTTCTTGGAAAAAGTGCTTCTAGGACCGAGAACTATGTAGTGATGAAACTAAGGTTGACTGTTTTGGCCTCAATGAAAAGTAGAAGATTTGTCCCAATAAATATGAAACTCTCGTCGCTGAGATTACACTGCTAACTGTGCAACACAGAGACTGTTCAATAATGTTGTGCTGGGTTGTTTTCGTTTCCGTGGAACTGCCAAGTTGATAACAATTATTAGGTAACGAAATTTTGTTTGCGTCAAGTGTATTGAAGTGAATCCGATAACTTCAAACATCAGTATCCTCATAAAACTATGGTGGTGCGCAACTGTTTAGGAATTGGTAGATAAAAAATGTAATATCAAGGCTGCTTCAAGATATCTAGAATGTCCATTGAAATGTGTGCGATCATTAAATATATAAATAATGTTATGTAATTATGGTACTGCTGGACAGTTTGACTCCGATGTATTTCTTTAGCTTCCATCCCATCTGCTTCTTCAATTCCTCCAGCCCCCAATGTTTGGGGCTCCTTTCATTTCTTTATCCCTCGATGTATCTTGCTCTTTTAATTCTGTTATCACTCAATGTTTCCTGCTCCTTTAATTCTTTTATCCTTCAATGTATCAAGCTCTTTTAATTCTGTTATCACTCAATGTTTCCTGCTCCTTTAATTCTTTTATCCTTCAATGTATCAAGCTCTTTTAATTCTGTTATCACTCAATGTTTCCTGCTCCTTTAATTCTTTTATCCTTCAATGTATCAAGCTCTTTTAATTACGTTATTACTCAATGTTTCCTGCTCCTTTAATTCTTTTATCCTTCAATGTATCAAGCTCTTTTAATTCTGTTATCACTCAATGTTTCCTGCTCCTTTAATTCTTTTATCCTTCAATGTATCAAGCTCTTTTAATTACGTTATTACTCAATGTTTCCTGCTCCTTTAATTCTTTTATCCTTCAATGTATCAAGCTCTTTTAATTCTGTTATCACTCAATGTTTCCTGCTCCTTTAATTCTTTTATCCTTCAATGTATCAAGCTCTTTTAATTACGTTATTACTCAATGTTTCCTGCTCCTTTAATTCTTTTATCCTTCAATGTATCAAGCTCTTTTAATTACGTTATTACTCAATGTTTCCTGCTCCTTTAATTCTTTTATCCTTCAATGTATCAAGCTCTTTTAATTCTGTTATCACTCAATGTTTCCTGCTCCTTTAATTCTTTTATCCTTCAATGTATCAAGCTCTTTTAATTCTGTTATCACTCAATGTTTCCTGCTCCTTTAATTCTTTTATCCTTCAATGTATCAAGCTCTTTTAATTACGTTATTACTCAATGTTTCCTGCTCCTTTAATTCTTTTATCCTTCAATGTATCAAGCTCTTTTAATTCTGTTATCACTCAATGTTTCCAGCTCCTTTAATTCCTTTATCCCACAATGTGTCAAGCTCATTTAATTTCTTAATTCCTGAATGTGCCAAGCTCTTTTAACTAAATTCCTGAATGTTTCATAGATATACAACATTATTGGCATTTGAAATCAATGGATACATTTTTCCTCGACACCTTGTAGAACAAAAATCTGTAACTCTGCCGGCTCAAAATCTATTGTAAGTCTGACGAGTAACTTTTTAGTGAGATAAAAGATCTCAAGGAACGTCCCATATTCAATGACTATTTTTTTTAAGTTGAAATTATAGTTTATCTACGACTTTCGACCAGTCTTGACTCGTATTCTATTGGAATTCTGTGGCTATGATTGAAAAAAAGGTAAAACAAAAACTCTGACTCCTAAAACACTATGGAATGCAGCACACAACGATTGCTTTATGGAAGAACTTGCTGCATGTGAGAAGCTCATTCAAACCTCATGAAACTGAATTAAATGATGTTGAAAATTATAAAGGTGAATGGTCATGGTACCGCTTTTATAGACTGATTTTGCATATTTTTATGCATATTTCCTGTTGGTCAATGATTAAATTTTTATCTTACACTCTTATTCGTAAAATTTGAAATGTTTTTCAGAAATGAAAGTTCACACTTTAATGTACTCTACAAACTAGACTACTCTTTGCATCAAACTTGTGTTATTTTCTGTGAATAAGTTAAAATAGCGAAATATTATAAATGTACGAATAAATTTCTCCAACAGTACACCTAGGACTTTAAAGAACATAATTTCTCCCATTCCGCACATTTAATTTAGTAAGCAGTACATTGCGAATTCTGTTTTACATTTCATAGAAAATCATACATAGTCGCGCTTTTGTTGTTCATCTTGGCGAATACTACTTTTTTCTCTTGCAGCTCAAACATTTGGTTATGCTCAACTTTAGCTGCAGAGTTTGCTGTGAAGCTGGATGCATCGATCAGAGTTGCCTTACGCGTTTCGATGCCATCACGTGCGCAGAATTTTTTGCTTCGAAAATATGAAAGCTTTTGAAGACTGATTTTACACAAACACTGATTTACAGTCTAAACTTTTGAGAGTACACAAAAATTGTTAAAATTGGTTAACTTTTTCAGTGTAAATGAGCTGTTCAAATTCGTTTAATGAAGAATCAGTACGGAGCCGGAGCGGTAAATTTTAAGTGAACATTTGTGTTTGGTTGGAGCATAGATGCAACGTACTATTTTTTGAAGCTTTGTTAAGATAAAGAACTGGTATGCACTTAGAAGTGAGCTAAGTAATTTAACGAGCACCTTCACTTTTTACCGATGAGTACCGTCACGGTATAGGAAACATGGTAGGTTCAAACCAGTCTTTTTTTCGTTGACGGTGTGGTTTTGCTAACGTCACGGAAATGGACCAATAGCAGCGCTCATATTGCATTTGGTAGCACTGCTACCCTCAAATTTGGCTCCACTAATGACTTAACGACATGGCGTTTTGGTGACGTCATAAATTTTGATTGAAATAAAGCCTTTCTATTGGCTAGCCGAACAAGAGGAGGTGTATTTCTCCCATAGAAAAACCCTACCTTGTTTCCTCTACCGTGGTACCGTGGGGAGATATTAATGTTACATGATGTTATGTGATGTAAGTTGGATTCGACACTTGCCTTTGAAGCAGATCTGAAATTGTCGTGGAAAGAAAGTCTTAAGTTAAAGACCGTCAAAAATTAGATTCAATTTGAACACTAGCTTATCCTTTTATACGTATCGAATGACGAATTCGGCACGACAAACTGCTGCTGAAAATTTTTTTTCAACCACTAGGCAATGAACGCGAGAATATTTTTCATTGTATTTGTATATGCAATTTCTGTGTAGCAATATCATAATTATTCTTTATTTAGGCTGGAGAACTTTTTCCATTTCAATGAATCTAACAAGTTGAGCATTTTTGAGTGATTCCAGAATAATCTTCATTTATAACATTTTATACTCCAAATTTCTAAAAATATAAATTGAAATTAATTTGAAAACGTTACTGTTAAAACTTCGATGGTATGTACATGGCTTAAATGGGTTACGAAATTTACATCATATAAAGATTTATTAAAAACCGAACATGGTTAGAAAATAGTTGCGTGTCATGATGTAATGAAATGCATGATGTAATGAAATAGTGAGGTCTGTTTTGTAATTCTCTCTACCGTGAACTCAGCTTCAGAAACGTAACAGTTAATGCCATTCAGCAGCGTAACAGAATACTAACGACGGCTTAGAAATGTCTTGCAAATTGAAAGAGCACTATGTGTCGTCAGTGAAGGAATTTAACTCTAAATATTTGAATAACTCCGATCTTATCTTGTAAAGTCCATAAAATGAGCTGCACCGTTCGCTTTGAAAGAGCGTGCGGAGTGACATTTTAAAAAGCGGCGGTGAAGCTGAACGACGATGCCGTCACTTCCAAGTGAGTGAACTAATATTTTTAGGGCAGAGCAGAGAGCGCTAGGCACACATGGATGGCAGGCCACTTCATCGAAAAAGTCACGTTATAAACGTAGATCAAGCTTTTAGGGTACCTTCAAAAAATTGTTTTGTTGTTTGTTTAATTCTAAAAGATATTCAAAGCTTGTTCTCGCTACCCAAAGAAAAAAATCTGTTTGCTCAACTCTAAATAACGCTCAAAACTTGTCCACGTCGTAACTATAACTGTACGTCAACGTTTTTTTCTTGTCGAAATGATAATGGATTGTTTGCCTGCAGCAGAAATGGAAACGACTCCGATTTTCGAGTAATTTTTTTCTGAAATCGTCGCTCTTCGTGCCAAGTTATAGGCTGACTTGTGTGATGAGTCCAACTTTGGTGTAGTAAGTTACTGAGAAATGTAATCTATTGAAATACGTTGATGTAAGAATTAAGGAAATTAATGATTATTCCTCAACAAAAAGTGACTTAGAATACTTCAAAATGCTGCGAGAAAATAAATCAAGTTAGCAAAATTCCGTCAGAAAGTTGAAAATATTCGTTACCACTCCAAGGATCTCATGTATGGTAAACCAAAATTCAGCTCATAAATCCATGAAGTTGAGTTATTATTTAAACTTGCTCAGAGTGGGTGTTTACCTCATTTATTCATGTTTGCGTGAATTCATTTTGCTCTCATCATTCTGCTCACATACGACCGAGTCCAGCCTAGCGTTGGTCAATGAAGGTGTAAATATTGCCGGCCTAAGCAGCCGAGGCTAAAATCTCTGAGTTCAATTGGCATAATTATTATTTTTTGTGCGTGTGAGTCCACCTATGTATCATTCTACCCAGCGATGTTGTGAAAACTTGAGATAATTTCTCTATACTTGAAAATCTGAACCTTGAAAGATGCTGAAAGAATTTTACATTTTTTTTTGTAAACTTTCCATGGACATGTACAAACCACAACTATCAGTACTTAATCGAAAGCTGAGTTTGACAGACTGACAAAGTAATTCTTTAACTTCAAATGTTAAACTTACTTGGAAAACAAAACATTTCATAAATCCTTTCATAGTGGTATATCCTCAGTATACGACCCAGTTTTCATTTCATCGAAGCCCTTTATAAAAACCGCTCATCGAGTTCAATGAATGCAAGAAAGATACAGCGAGAGCGGCCACACAGTAAGCATGAGACTGGACTCGGACATTTGCGCCATGTAGCCGATGGTTCCCAAGCCCGTGAAGCTGTAGCACAGTTAGAGACCGCTCACAAATACCTACCTTCGCTCGACGGGATGCGCCGCAGTATTCCATAAGGCTTACGATCGCCATCGTTTCAATGGGATGTGCTCCGCTCCGATTTATTCTGTTTGAATTACGAGCTAGGAGCGTGGAGAATCGCCGCGTTTGAAGTAGAATTATGCCATCAGCTTTGCATGGTCCCACTGCATGCTGGCTGCAATATTCGGCGAGCGGTGACAATAGCTTGCCATCGATTATTGGAACACGTAAGAATTTTTGCAGATACCCGATATTTTTGGAGTCCTTCTCTTTTTCTTCCAGGAAACAAATCCTTGTGAGCTGAATGCAACGCCGGGCTTGAATTTAAGGGCTCGGTTGCACATCACACGCAAGCTTGTTTTTATTAAAGAAAGAGCTGTGCTTCCCAGGCGGTGGACATGCGTAAAGGATTTCTATAATGGAAGCAATACTCCTAAGTATTGCAGCTCCCTACTTCAAAGCCTTTAGCATTATTAATAAACATTGCACGTCTTACGCTTTATTGTAGAAGACATATCATTTACTGCTTCCGTATTGCACTTGTACATATTTCTATTACTCAGCCGAAAGTAATTCAATGATCAAATATGCAAAACATATCCATGTGCTTTCAGAGATGAAATGAAGTAAGCACGACCTGACGTTTAATAAAATAGTTCTCTCGTTCGAGAAAGAAAACGTACTGTAGATGTGTAACATAAGATCGTGATTGAGAACCATGTACATAGAAAACGACATTTTTGTGTTTATGCTACAGCATGGTTATCTAGTTCGTGTACTCCGTGCAGCGAACAGCGTGGCTGCCTTATCTTTTGTGTGAGACGTTGTATTCAGCATAAAAATTGAGCCCATTATAACAGAGATTTTACACAGTTGGAAACTATGCTCTATTTAGATTGAATTTATTTCCACTCTAAAACACACATTCCAGGCCAAAAGCAGTAAGCGCACTGACTTTAAATTCATGTTTATACTCATTGAGTCCATGGATTAACGCTTAATTGTAAACTTGAGGCAGAACACCATGTAGAAGAAACATGTTTACAGTTGTCTTAAATAAAAGCTAATTATTACTGAATAGGCACGAGCAGCAGAAGTTTTTGCAAAGTCAAAATACCGCATTCTGCTCAGATGTTCCGCGAGTAAGGTATAGGTCTCTTCCCACGTGGTGTTGGCGTGCATTATTGAGTATTTCGAGCTTCTGTTCGGGCACTTTTCAGGAACACTGGAGGAGTCTGGCTGGCAATCCTCTCAGCAGAATTACTCGAGTCCCACCGAGGCAAAAACGGAATCTTTATTAATCGAGACATACCTTGAGAGCCTCGGACCGCCAAACCGCTCTTTTCCGGCGAAGGAAAGTGAGTTCTCAACAGAAATTTTTGATGCGTCATTCTAAGAAAGAAAATTCCGTGGCCGAATACCTGTTCGTGTTTTTTATTGCTTTTACACCGATTTTTTGCAGTTCGATCTTTAGAAAATCGAAATTCGCTTGATAAATTCGGTCTCTAAAACTTTATTTTTTACCTCTCCGTGACTGAATAACGAATTTGTTTGCTTGATGTTATGCCATCCTGGGAACAAACGTTTATAGTGATTATTTTTCTTTATCATTCTCGTCTATTTTCACACGTACGCTATCTTCTTGTACCTGCGAGAATTTACACTCCCAGGGAGAAGATGTGAGGTCCCGAGAGAAGTGTTACTTAGGCTTTCTTTTTATTGAAATCGAATAGATTTTTTGTTACAGGCCACCTTTTTTTCAGTACGATCACTTGCGTCTTCAACTTTAATCTTTATATTAGAATTTTATTTTAGACTTGCTGTTTCTATGCGCAGAGTGTACGTGAAGACACGCCTTAGACATAGATTCCTCGTTCCCTTAATTCCATACTAAATGGTGTTTCCTCCTTTCCTCTTTTGGCAACACCTTTGTTATGGCCCGGGGAGATTGAACTAACTTATAATTTGATTTAATCTGCTGTTTCTACGAACGAGGGGTGGGGATACACCTTGAGCATCCATTTTCCCTTTAATTTTTGGCCAAATTATGCCTCCCTCTTTGCTCTCTTTAGAACACCTTGCGGTTGTGCTTTAACGTATAATCAAATCTAAATCTCTATCTTCACTCGTTTTCTATTTCATTATTAATAATAACGTACTGGTCTTTAAAGAGTTTTTCTATTTGTCTTGTGCCTCTTTCTTGGGCATGGAAATTCGAGCGAAAAAGCCGTTCTTCCTCAATTTTTTTCAAAATGATTTAACCCTCAACTGACCCGTGTACCATGTATGGCACACTGAAAAAATGTATTAATCACTTTATTCTAATATGTTTTTGAAACTGACTTTTGGTTTTAAAGTCCCGTCCCTATTTTGATATCGGTGACAACTTGATGGTCAGGGTAGTTTTAAAAAGGCGAATATAAAAACAAAAAATGAGATGAAATTCTGGCAGTTAAGGGTTAATTCTCCACACTACAGTTTTTTATTATACTCTCACTTATTTTAATTTTTACGTTAGAAATAAGTTCATCTGATACAAAAGCTTCAATTTTCTGCTCACTGAGGAACACATCTATATATGTACATGATATGTAAGCACATGGAGCTCTCATTTACAACAAGTTCGTTAGCTTCACAAAATGCCATAAGTTCGCAGGTAAAAATAAAACTTATTCAGGTTGTTAGCAAGGAAAAAATCCCTAACAAAGAATTTGGGATGTAGAATCTAACATTTGCAGACAATACTGAGACTGGTTCATTTCGAATAACTCAACAGCGTGAAATTCATTACGAGGTACTGTTCATAAGCTGTTTCTAATTTGTCACATCCATTCAGTCGACCAGCAATTAATTATTTACTTCATTAGGAAGGCTGAAATCTTTTTTATACTTTCAGCACAAACATAGCTGGCATACTCCACGTTAAGTGAAGCGAGTAGTTTACACCTGTCGCAAATTCTTTAGAAGTTATGTTAGAAGTACAATTAAGTTGATGTAGCCGCGCGAGAGACACGGCGCAGCGACATCCACAGGCGTCACAACAACGCATGAGGAGCATAATAACAGCTCCTTATCGCGCACCTTCTCATTTCCTGGCAATAACGAAGTTTGCCGTCCTAAACCAACGCAGGTCAGTCCGTGTCATGCTTCCAGAGCATTTTAGTAGCTCTGCCCCTGTGCACTTGAAATTTCATTGTGTCCAGACTGAGTTCATTTGCACGTCTCGTCTGACTGTTATATTGTCTCAGAGCGAGCTGGAGAAGAGGATATATGCATAGTCCTAAGATCTGTCAGCAACCAAAGAAAAATTGTCGCACATGAAGTTGTTTTATCGGGGTTACTTACAATGTTTACTTTGTGCGGTATCTGGTTTTGCAAAAACATACTTGGCGAAAAAAGTACGTAACAACTAATTTTTATGCGCTGCAAAACGTACGTAGCGGTTTACGAATTTCGTGCTATAGAGTATTTTCGTGATTTTTTATTTCATATTTCAGCAGGAGTGATACCGTCATAGAATCCGTATTTCTATCGATGAACTTCATTTCCGTATTGAGGGGAACTTCAACATCCGCAGAATCTTCTTTGAAATAAAAAACCGATGTGCTCATTTTTCCGCGGAGCCGTGCTTTTCGTCCTAATTCAATTTTTCGTTGATGAAATGCGGCTGGGTGAAATAAAATCAGTCAAGTAATTATTTCACCAACGGATTTTCTTTTTCTATAAATCCTGCAGTGTAATCAGCATCCTTCTCGGAAATCGGGTTCTTGATTTTTATTCCGGATCGCATTTTTTATTAATTATTAGTGAGTTAGTTATGGGCGATAAGTTTATCACGAATGTCACTCGAAGACATTACGCCAATAAATAAAATAGCAAGGATAGTCGCTTTTAAAAGACCCATTATCAGTTAGTCGTTTAATAAATAGAAGAACCTAAAATGATATATAAAATTGAACGTTTCGACTGCAGGAGTCATCTTCAGCATTAACAAGATCTATGGAAGACAAAAAATACATTTTATTGGAAATAAGTGCAATGGTAAAAACAAATAAAAAGAAGTGGACGAAAAAGGATGGAGAACAATACTAACATGCTATTAACAGAGGGAATGACGATTCAGTTTCATTTAAAATAGGTTTGTCTTTCATGATAAAAAGAGATTCTAAAATACGAAGGTCTGATTGACTAGATGTGGTTCCTATTATCTGGAAGTTGTCCAAGCGGACTAGCTGGTCGCACTTCTCGGCATGAGTGCGTACCGAAGAGTGAGGGGGAGAGGCAAGGGGATTATTGGTTCGGAAGCTCCTTCCAGCATGCTCCGCCACACGAATATGGAGGGCCCTTTTTGTGGACCCAACATATTCCGACGCACACAGTGCGCAACAGTATTTGTAAACGACGTGCGAAAGCAATGCTTTAGGGAGCTTATTTTGTAGTGAAAAAAAGAATTAATTTTATATCTGTTCAACAATATAATCCGAAAATTGATATGCGTAAAATGTTTAGCTAACAATGAAAGTATCTCTTTCTAATTAATTTTAATTAAGTAATTTTAACTTTAAGATCAATAGTGTTAAAACATTGTTATGCAGGGGTTATAATGTCTGTTCAAATTTTTATGCATTTCACTGTGAAATGGAATTTTTGCGGCAATTCTTTCACAATAATGGCTTCCCATCCAGATTAATAGATTCTGCCATGAAGAAATTTTTAAATGTCAGGTTTCATAACCGATTGCCTATAACAACTGTGGGAAAGAAGGATTTTTACTTCTGCTTGCCCTATTTTGGATACCAATCCGAGAAACTCAAGAAAGAGATACTTTCATTGTTAGCTAAACATTTTACGCATATCAATTTTCGGATTATATTGTTGAACAGATATAAAATTAATTCTTTTTTTCACTACAAAGATAAGCTCCCTAAAGCATTGCTTTCGCACGTCGTTTACAAATACTGTTGCGCACTGTGTGCGTCGGAATATGTTGGGTCCACAAAAAGGGCCCTCCATATTCGTGTGGCGGAGCATGCTGGAAGGAGCTTCCGAACCAATAATCCCCTTGCCTCTCCCCCTCACTCTTCGGTACGCACTCATGCCGAGAAGTGCGACCAGCTAGTCCGCTTGGACAACTTCCAGATAATAGGAACCACATCTAGTCAATCAGACCTTCGTATTTTAGAATCTCTTTTTATCATGAAAGACAAACCTATTTTAAATGAAACTGAATCGTCATTCCCTCTGTTAATAGCATGTTAGTATTGTTCTCCATCCATTTTCGTCCACTTCTTTTTATTTGTTTTTACCATTGCACTTATTTTCAATAAAATGTATTTTTTGTCTTCCATAGATCTTGTTAATGCTGAAGATGACTCCTGCAGTCGAAACGTTCAATTTTATATATCATTTTAGGTTCTTCTATTTATTAAACGACTAACTGATAATGGGTCTTTTAAAAGCGACTATCCTTGCTATTTTATTTATTGTCAGACTTTGCAAAAAGCAAAACTTAGATGTGACATTACGCCAACAAATGCATCTAGGCATACCTCTAACGTCAGCAATAAGTTATGCCTATTATTCACGAAATCTTTTCATCACATTTGAGGAGTTATCTGATAGGTTTAAAAATTCATTTTATAACAATGAGCATATATACTTAAATAGAAATTCAATGAATGGAAAATTTTTCACTAAGATTTCAAAAAATCATGCATTTATTGCAAAAATACACAGACTGTTCTCGGAGTCTGTGTATGAATTTTTTCATCGCTGAGGTTTTGACATCTGAGAATAAATATGAAGACATCAATAGACAAAGTAACCCTAACTTAGAGAAATTGCACTATATTTTAATTTTTTATTTCTTCAAAGGATTAGAACGAACTCTTCCCAATTGACTTGAATACTTGCCCAATTATATTTAGTTAAAAAATGTTAAATCTTAAAACATCAAGTAGTGAAGAATCATTGCGTATTTTCGGATTTTAGTTAACGGATTATTTTCTTTGTTAGCAAGAAGCCATTGTTAGGAGTGTTCATTATCAGAGGCAAGAGAAAAAGACTTCGGAACTACTAGCTTGTTCCTTTAATAGTTTTTTGACTTTTCTGGGTTAGAATCCTCTTGTCTGACTTCCCGAGTTTCAAAGAAGGTAAGAAAGCACTCGAGGTTTTTCCGGCCTTTCAACGGCAGAGGAAATTCCACTCGGAGCAAATTAACCTGGTGAGTGTCATTGAAGTCATCTCTGGGGCCGCTTCCTGGCCTTTAATGAACTACTCTCGAGGAATGAGGGAGAAATGCCCTCTTCTTCTCCTCGGTGGTTGCGGGGGCATTCGCTCGGCCAGCACCGGCCAAAAGTAGGGCGAATGCGGCTGTTTCCGTATTGACTAGGAACTCTTTCGCAGTTTCGGATAATTTCAGAGTTCTTTGTTCACTAGAGTACATTCTCTAATAGAAATTAAAGGAGATTTCTCTAAAAAAAATCGAAAAAGGTTTCTATTAGCGAAGTCTCCTCTCTCTAAGCCGAACTGCATCATTTTTGATGGACTAGCTAATAATTTGTTAGGGCATTCGCGCATATTGAACTGTTTTTTACGAAGCTTCAACGTGACAAGGAAATACTTCAACCAGGTTAAAAGATACAGGTCGTTAATCGTTAGTTCTTTTGACGTTTATGAGAGAGGTTCTTAGATTCTAACGAGGAGAAAGTGTTTCCCCTGAAAATGGCGCTGATGAATGGAAATAGGAAGACATGGCTGGTCGAATTCCATTAGTAGTAACAGGGAAGTCCATTTGCGCGCCCTGCGGTAAAACAGAAGGGACTCCGCCGACGACACTGCAGGCTGCAATCAGTGCACAGATAGGCTCCTATCCCTCATAGTACATGCATTATTTTACATGCATATTCAAAACATCTTCGAGCTGAGAGTTAAGTAGGCCTTCTTTTTGTTGAAGTAAAATGTGTTTTGTTAAAGACCATCGTTTTTCGGTTTATTGCTGTCCTGTTTTTCATCACTTCATACTTTGTTCTTGATCTTTTACCTTGCTTCATAACCTCCGTTCTCAATATACTGTTTCTATGCTCAGGGTATCCTGCGCAGGAACAGACTTAGTTCATATATTCTGCGTTTCCGTAACTTCATGCCATCATAAATGTTGCATCATCCTTCCTCTTTTTGAAATTCCTTCTTCTTTTTTTTCTTCCTCTCTATCTTTTTTGTTGCAGTAAGAGATGCTGAAACAACTTATAATCAGTCAATTTCAAACTTCCTGTTATTTTTAGCTACAAGAGATTGAGCGACGAGTCCGTCTCCTTACTACCTCGGTGCTTCAACTTTGCTTTAACTTAATCTAGCGAAATTTTCTTTCTAAAATTTGTTTTGTAGGCTCTGCAGTATTGCATGAGCTCTTTGTTTTCTCGTTGAAATTACACAAGTTAAAGCATTGCGTGTTAAATATTTTCTCAAGGGGGAAAAGGAACTTCCAAGTAATAAGTAAAAACAATTACGATCAGGAAAAAATTCGATGATGAGTAAAATATACAGGGTCGCTATTAAGTCTCATCCTCATTAATAGAATTAATAACTTTAAAATGTTTGTAATTATGATGGTACAAATTTTCCAGTCTTTTCTGTTTAATTGGTAAACTTTTTGTTTGCTTTCAATGACTACCATTGTAATTTTTCTATCCGACAGTTTCATCAATAATACCAGAAATGGTAACATTGCAAGAGAGCGTAGTGTATGTTATGGTATCACGAAACCAAATTAGTTATTGCAGTTCAACACCTGCTCCGAAATGAGTATCGACGCGATCCATCAGATGCGTAAAGCATTGGAGGCTGGCATGAACTGTTCACAGACGGTAAATGTTGCAGACCGGGAGAGAAGCTGCAGACCTAGTTTTGAGCAATGCATCCGGTTATGCTGTGCGTAACGCGTTCCAGCGCAGTCCTAGAAAATCGGTTCGTCATGCGTTAAACAAACTACGGAGTACGGATGCCTCAGAGTTCAGTGCACAAAGTGATGTGAGAGTGCCTACACCTGTGCGTATACAAGGTACAATACCCCATTACTTGACGCTGAGGCCTTGAAGTCAAGGATAACAGCAGCTCACGCCATGGTAACTACGGAGGTGTTGGAAAATGCCTGACGGGAGATCAAATTTCGCTTAGAAGTACATCGGGTAACACAACGAGCATATGCTTTGAAATTCATTAGAAACGAAAAAATGTAGGCAGTGTTGTAGAATTTGAAGACAACCTCATACCGCTATCTATCATGGCTTACTTTTATGAAGTAAAACGGTTTAAACATGAAGAATTCATGAACCAATGCATTTCATTGCTTCAAAATTTTCACTTATACAGCAGGAATTCTGAGGGAAGGTGAAAGCTTGTCAGACTTTTCCCTTAGACGGGCGCTAAAGGATATCTGACACGCGGAAGGAAGGGGTTAAAGGAACAGAAATTTTTATTCACGCAGATTTTCACTCCGCATTTAGTTTATTATATTACCAACAGGGCAAAAGGAAGCATTAAAACGGCTATGCCGTCAACAAGCCCCAAATTATTCAGGGTTTTCAATATTTTTATTTCAAGACATAAACTCAATTTAAAATTTACATTAAAATGCCTCAGCTCGAGTCAAAAGCGGGGCAGATAAGGAAGGTTAAATTTTGAGTAGAGTAAGACGCATGGGGCGCTCCACAGCGCCTCAAGTAGGCGCAGTTCACGATTAAAGACGGGGTGGCCGAAGCGTACTCAGCACTGCTTAAGATTGTGGGTAAGTATCCCGACCAAGAGGAGACAGAGGGTGTTCCCGCTGCTGAAAGAATTCGAAAGAAAAACCAATTAGCGATAACTTAATAAAACCGAATTGGGTCACTAATATGAAAAGCAGATTGTTAATTATGCTCAAAAAATATCAAGTCAAGAATAAACTTTGAACTGTAAAAGGGGCAACACCAAGCCTTACGTACCTAAGGCAGAGCGGCAGCCAAACTAAAGAAAACACCAGCGGCCGCAAGGCAGAATGGAGACCATTAGGAAGAGAACGATACGGTGGAGCAGTCACCGCTTACTGAAAAAAATAACAAACTAAACAATCTCAACATACGACCGACGAGAGGATATTGTGAATAAATCAAGTCAGAGCAAACATAGAAGAACCAAACTAGCACACACCTGAACTTAATTGTGGCTTCAGTGGAAAAAGTTTCCTTCAAGGCCCGAAAGAATTTAAGGGAAAATATGTTAAGGTCATTGGACTTTTAATAAGATCAATTCAATTCGAATAGGACACCGAATCCAAACTTAATTAGAGTTTAGATCAATTATTAGAGGTGAACCCATTCAATCAAGGCTTAGAAAAGCTTCAATGTGCGGCAAGCCGCAGATAATGTTAGACACAAGGGTGTCGTTTAGTAATTAAATTCCAATGATGAAGACAAGCAATAATTTCAACTGCGGCAAGAGAGCCAACGAAAATAAAACGAAACGAAATAGGCCATTCACACAAAATAAACATAGGATTGGATATGAAAGAAGAGCAAGAACGGGCACCAAGGTCAGGATACTTCAACCCTCATAGCGCGAGGAATAGCCGGCAACCAGCAGCGTCGACGTGGCTCGGAGAGCACTGCAGCCTGCGCCTCAACCGTCCGCCCAATCTCAGAGCAAAATGACGTCACAACGAGAGCGCACCTGCCACCTTTACGCCACCATGCACCACACTACTACTGAAAGTTATGCCCAATTTCTTGAGGAAGAGCAGGGTTCAAATATTTTGGAAGATAACTAAAGACAAAATTAATTTAGAGCCGATGAGAAATTCAAGTTATGGAAAAATTTCTCATAAGCTAACGTAATGAAATCTTTTCATCCTGTAGTGTCCGTATTGAATACAGATTGGCATGCAAAAAAAATCGAAAGTTAGTATTTATCTCACAAGCTACTGGCTACTAAGAATTTTATAACTGAAATACCTAACGTACAAACGAGTTTTTTCGTGTTATCACCTTGTACTACTATTTCATTATCTTTACAAGCTGTGAAAGTGGAAAACTGCAAATCTTATAATTAGATTCACCCACGCAGTCTTTGCATTTCGGCTTTGAGAGGTGGCCTTGAATCATAATGAATACGAAACGAAGTCAACAAGCCGGCCCCAATTTTTTTCACGTCATTAGTCGGTGCAGGTGCAGGGACAAGAGAAAAGAAATGCTAAGCGTTCGAAATGAAAGTGAGACAATATCAGGAGGAAATGTATTTAAAATTTTGAATGATTACCAGATGAATAGTCGAGGCCTATGACATTATATTCTGCTTTCTCGTTTCTCAATGAACAGTGTTGAAGAGATCTAAAAAGTAATAGCTTCAGTAATGTGCGATCATTTCAGAAAGAAATTGCATAATTTTGCCTCGAACTTACCTGCGAGCTGTGACTTTCATTCTTTTGTGACTCTGGCAGATTAGATTGGTCTCTCAGTCCAGAGCTGCGAAGAGTGTTGCATGTGTGTGCGTGTGTGTGTATATGTAAATTGCGCGCGTGTAAAAAAAGTCATGCTCGTGTTTAATAACGATATATCTTTGCTCATCTACGCATGCGATTTATATTTTACTTTTGATTATCAAAATTGACACTGTTATTTCACCTTTGTTTATAATCCGCGCGCATCGAGTTCTTTTTGGACTATAATTTAACGCTGCATTTTCCTTAAATGTCGTGTGAAAATCATCCCAGCCGCATTTTTTACGCGTTTCACAAAACTCACAAAAAGTGAACAAAAAATGGGCCTAAAAAGTCCCAGCATTGCTCACAGTGATGCGCGTGTTCCAAACGAAGTGTTTAAAACGAGCTCATTTGCCTGCTCCTGATTCAAGTTTCTATGTCTTGCATGTTATCAAGAGGAAATGCTGTTAGCGTTCAGTATTATTGAGTTTCGTTTACGACAGAAGCATATACAGGGGAGAATTGTTCAGAGGTATCTGCATTTAAACGCTGACACTATTTGGAGCCGACGCAATGTGCAACTAAGCATCAAGGATTCTTGAAAAATACGAGTAGACGTATAGCAGCAGGGCGCCCTGTGTTTAAAAGATGAGAAGCGCGTCATGGTGGCGAATCAGAGCGTAAAAATATTTAAGATCCTTTCTTCCGAATTTCCGGCCGGCCACAATGAATGATGATGAAAACATCATGCTCACGGTCCCTTCATAATTTGCAGTCCGTGCTGTGACACAGGACCTTGGCCTCCATGAAGCCTTGTCTTCTGTCCCGAGGTAAATATTTAGGGAGACCTTAGAGTTTGGAGAAGATTTATAGTCCTGAATGCGTGGCTAACTGAAGTGGGCTTCTTCTGAAATTAAAAAGGCTGTGTTTTAGGCTTCATTTCCAATGGAGGTTTCCAAACGCAGTTTGTTGAGAGTCCATTTACTGTTGTGTTCGTTTAGCATTTGCCCCTACGTGTTGAACGTTATATTTTTTATCACTATAGTTGTAGTAAACGGTAGGTAGTAAAGTGTTTCGAAACAGAATGAACGGAAAATTTTTGCTAGCATTTTGTGATCTCAAACTTTCTTACGTAAGAGGAATTATTTTCATTATCTCAAAAGTTCACCATTTTTCTGGATTTGATTTTTTTATTTGCTCATTGCAATGCGAGGTGTGCGTCCAACCATGATCCAGAAGAGTAGTTTTTCCTTTATGATCAAACTGTTAAATTCAATTATTTAACTGCTGTTTGACGGCATGGTACTTTTAACGATGGGTTAAGAACAAATTATTTAGATATAGGCTTCCGTTTCACTGAGAGCAATTGTTAGCCCAGTATGGCTATTATATTTTCTAAACAAGACTGGGTAACTCCATACTGTTACAAACCGGCATGAAGGTGAAGTTTGAGTCAAAATTTTAGGTATATTTTTGGTTCAAAGAAATCATAAACATTCATTCTGATTCAATTATAACCCCTCAAGGGAAATAGGATAGGCAATATGTTTAGGTTAGTCTTTCCCGTGCTGCAGAGACTGGCGCACCCTAGCTGGGAAGATACCGTTTGGTTACCTCAGTTGTACTGTAGATTGGCTTTTTGGACTTCTTTCATGCCTGCTTTTCTTCTTCTATTATTCGTACCTTCTTCGCCATTCCTTCTTTGTCTTTTGTTCCTTTTTTTCCTAATTGACTACTTCTTTACACAGAGTGTTCTCGTACGTTTTGTGCATAGATTCCATGTTTACCTACTCCAAACTAAATTTTATGTTCTATTTCCACGGTGAAAACATATTTGTCTTAGAAACAAAGCCCTAAGCCATCTATTCTACTACATACCTAAATATAATAGCATAAAAATATCCAATCTCTGCTCACAAAAGTTTTCCTTTCATCTTTAAGGTTGAATAAACAAGAACACCTCTTTTGAATCCAGCACCAGCCCTCGGATAATGAAGCTTATTTATTTTCATTGAGTCTCTCGTTCCCAGGGCGGAATTAAGGAGATGAAGAGTCGTTGAGCTGCGGTAACCACAGAGCGGATTATTCATTAGACTTGTCTGTCACCAGAAGGGCGCTTACGATACTCGCGCTCTAATTAGCTACTCGCCGGTGTCCCGTGGCGTCCCACACGCACATTGCGCTCGTTCTTGCGAGGCTTCACTCTGTGCTTTAATTGAAGCATTTGTTATGTTCATTTGGTCGTGCGTTTTGGGTGTGCAGAGCTTATAAGCAGGGGTTTGTGAGGTCGTTGTAACACAGTGGAGTGAAAGTATGGGAGGGTTAGCAGCTACGTGGTAGGAGTGTATAGTACCTTTTATCCCCTCAGAGGGGTGCAATTACTGTATCTATGAGAAGTAGCACTCGCATGCAGAAAATGTGAAAACCCGAGTTAAGAGTTATATGTGTAGGCTTTCTATACTGTAATAAAATAGTATATTTTTTTTGGCTGGGTACCGACTTTTTTTAATTCACTGCTGTCCTGTTTTTGAGCACCTATTCCTATTTTGTTGAACTTTTATGTTGTTTCATCAACTTAGTTCTCAACTTACTGATTTTATGTATAAGGCAACTTGTGTGAGAAAATACCTTGTGCATAAATTCCCCGTTCCCTTAACTCCACACTAAATGGTACCTTCATCCTAACTCTCTTCCGAACAACTTTGTTGTGAGTAGAGATGCTAAAACTAACTTTGAATTCAATCTGATCTGATCCGATCTGATCTGATGCGATATGAAGTGATCGAATGTAATGTTTTTTATGCATTTCAGCTTACATTTCAGTTTACTCTCCCCAGTGTAGTTAATGTGCTGTTTAGTTTGAACTCTAATTTGCATTTCAGTTTGCATTCCGATGAGCATTCCAGTCTACATTCCATTTTGCATTCCAGTTCTCAACGTAGTTAACACGCCAATTTGCATTTTCCTAAAGCTCGTTGAGCGTATTCCCCAAACTTCGAAAGCTAAATCTGAAATGAGCTTATGAAAGCGTTTTTCCAGCTGCTTTTACATTCCGCCTGTCCTCGACAAATGCAATATTGACTCCATGAGGTGAAGCAAACACCGATGTCTGCATAACTCGCCTCTACATAACTCAGTCGCAAACTTGCCGTTCGATTCACACTATAAGAAGGAAATGGTAGGGTTGATTAAACAATTTTGGAAGCCTCTTACGGTCTCCTTTCAAAACCTGCCAAGAATATTTTCTGCTGCAGCAGCAAAATGTATTCAGTGTTACATAGAAGGCTGTCTCTAGTTCTATGGAGAGCAAGGAATTTGTTGATGGAGATTGTGTATTCAGAGCACCAGCTGACTTAATATAGGTACTACTTAACTTCGTTAGATACTCGTGTAGATACATTAGATCTAAACATATAGAGCATAGATAAGATTTCCGAGCTGTACTCAAGCGAAAGATAATATAACGTATTTACTTGGTGTCTCTTACCATCAGTTACAATTAATTGCATGCTTCCCTGCTCTGTTGGTCGCTTCGTCTAGTCGTACTCGGAAAGTGGGTACACGGGCACTAGATATTGATTGAATGCAAGTTTACATTCAGAATCGAACTGCATTATTGTTGTCTGAAATTCTTTCGAACGTTATCCTAACGCAAAGCAAATTGAAAAATGACAAAAAAGGATAGGCATTCAAATAAGTCATATGCAATTTTTCACTTATGAATTATAGCTTCAAGTGGAAATAAGAATGTTTTTAACGGCGCAGGTATTGTTGCAACCAATATTCGTTCAGCTACCTACTGCACACGTACCTACACTAAAAATGCTAGACAATCGAAATATTTTGAAGAACTCCCACACCAATTTATTAATCAATGATATTGAATGTTCTGAACATATCTTTAAAAGAGGAGATAAATAAGCCTGTTTAGAAAAGCTGGTCTAAAATAAATTTATTTCCTTTGTTATATTCTGGCTGATGTTTGGTCGAATTTAAAGGGTGCAGATTTAATTATCTTTTTCAAAATGTGCCAAAGTATTAAACGTTTATTTCAATAATGATAGACACCTCACAGTTTCTGTGAAGTTTGTGTTGAAAGCACAAGGTGGCAATAGTATGATGTCTGAAAATTGTATTAGTTTGGATTTTTTCTAAACAGTTCGTTGGTGTTGATATGTTGCTATCCTTGTAGCTTTTCATAGGGAAGTTCATACTTATATCGATTTGCTCTGGAGTTCTTATTGTCATAAAATTCCCTTCATTCAATCAAAAGGACTATTCATTGATTCTATCTATGGACTTTCTACAGTCAACAACTATTAATAGGGGAGTATCTCAACTTTATTGCAGAGCTCAGCTTTAAAACAAAACTCTAGTAGGAAAATTCTCTTTTAGAATATATTGTGACGCGTGTTGTTTGGATGTTGTTAAACGGGATGACAAAAGTGTTAAGTGCTCAGGTGTTTAATTTATGTTCTTTGCGACCAGGTATTTTCAAAGCAATGAACCCTAATTTTCTTCCTTGTTTACATTGGGGCTTTAATCATTTTATTTTGTCAAAGAAATGGATTTTTCTACAATTTTTCATCAGCGACTGCCCAAAGGCTTAAGCAACAATTGCTTCATAATGATATGCGCGAATGACTGGAATCTTATCACAAAAAAAAAAACAATCAGGATCTCATTGCTTTTGGGATCGGCGTGCATATTGGATGGGGAGTTTTCTCGCGTCCAACAGATTTGGTCAGCTTAAGATGGCAAAAATGGGTCTGACAAAACTTTGGGTAAACAAAGGCTGCTTATACACACAGCATTAGTTCAGCCATTCTAATTGTTTCATTTCTTCGCTTTGCTACCGATTGTTTGCGTGTTGGGGCGTTTACATTTTTTTATTCAGTGTCTAACAAGTTTTGGGAGACAAAATATTCGTTACCTTTTTTAATGAAAAATACCTATGGCATTCAAATTCAACATTGCATACATGCTTTTATTATCTGACACTAAATTTTCTGGCTGCTGACCTGACAAGTAGCCATATAGTAATGTTCTGTGATTATTGCGTCGATATCAATGAAATTCATTGAGGAAACAAAATCCCGAAATGGATTTAATATTTACAGCCTGGAATAGATTTACATGGAATTTTCAAAACTGATGTTGAATGGCAAACTTATACGTTCTTGAGAGTTTACCTGCAAATGCAGCATGTCAAATACTACATCCGCCTGACTCGCAATGTAAACGAAACTCAGATTTCGGACCAAAAGAAATAGCTCGGCCTGATCACACCACTCTGAGAAGGCTGGTCCAGATGTTCATTTCACGCTTAGTGACTCCGGTTTAGCTGCCTGGGACGTCTTTATTATGCATCCATCACTCAAATCGGTTGGTGGATATCTGCGTGTCAGTTACTCTCCAATATTGATGATTCTCGAATGTTACTGTAGGCACGAAACGTCATAGAAACCACAGGACTTGTCGTTGTGCTAGCAGCATTTAGGATTACGTATCGGGCAGATATTTTTACCGAGCCACCAAATATTTACGCCGTCCTAAATCGATCTCAAGGCATAAAGGTAGGTGAAGTGCTGAAACATCCAAATGGTAGAGGAGATTGTGTTACTTGACACCCGTAGACTAGACGCAAGCTTTCTTGATAGTTAGTTACTAATTAATCATTAAATACGAGAATTGTTACCTACTGTTAATATTTTTGTTAGCCGTTCATTACCGAAAATCTTTCCCAGTTGCTGCTCGAGTTCGATTGTGCTACCAATACTCTCTTGGTTATAGATTATCAAAAATACCTGAACTGTTCAGCGTCAACTAAAGAAGAAGATATAATCGATGCCCGGAATTAAAATGCTCAGTTCTCTCTCTGCTCTGACGCGAATGGTCGATCGCTTCTACTAAGTGCAGCATAGTAACCAACGTAAACATTCCTTCAGTGTTACGAGTGGGGACAAAGCGCGCTGTGTTTCTCTCACTCAATTCTGTGAGATGAAATCCAAGCAACGTTACTATTTCTCACTCGAGCGGGGTAGTCAATTATTGCAGCGCTGCATGCGAAGCGGATAAATAATATTCATTGAGATGAAGACCTGAATTTGCTGTCTCATGGGAGCAAGCACAGCGCCAGTAAATGTAGCGGTCTCAATCCAGAATGTCTGCTTTACTCCCTTATTCATAAGAGAGATGGATTCTGCTTTACTTTTGGTAGCCTCAAAATAGATGTTAGTTCTCTTACGTTAAGTTATATTAATTAAGTTATACATGAACTGCTTTGATTTTAGTACTCATTATTCCTCTTTTTCTCCTGTGATCGAAGTGAATGCATGAACTTTTCCACTTGATTTGAATTTATTTTCTCCTGAGATCGCAGTGAACGCACCAACTCCTAGCGACAGAGGTTACTTCTCGCTGTACCTGCGGCAGTGTCAGTGACTTCTCGGAGACAGGCCCTGAGGGGAATACAACTATTTTATCTATGAGGATCAGCGCTCCCGAGGGGATTGTGGGAGGTCCAGAGCTGGAGGTTAGGTGGGCCTTTTTCTTTATGAAGTAGGAAAGGTTTTGTTTTGTTACGCACCATATTTTTTCGGTTCACTGCTGTCCTGTTTTTCAGTACCTACTACTTTCTTCTTCAGCTTTTTCCTTGTTTCATGAACTTCTTTCTCAACTTTCTGTTTTTATGCACCTTGTGCGTAGATTCCGCGTTCCCTTGACTCCATTATAAATGGTGCCTTCATCTTTCCTCTCTTTGAATATCTTTGTCGTGGTAAAGAGAGGCTAAAATTATCTCAAAATCATTTAATCCATCAGTATGACAACCCTCGTTCGATAATATAATATAAAGATTATAAAAACACACGTACGGTATGTTGCAATAATATAGCAATATTCGTTTCAAAGTTGAACCTGCATTTCAAAATGAGTGACGTAATATCAAGAGATATGTATTAAATTCCAACGGTACATGCCCAAGATCAAATAAGAGAAGCTCAAAAGCAAAGAAACACACCTAAAATTGAACCTCCTTCAAAATTGAATATAACACTTCTAAAATGCGATAGAAACGCTTAAAACCCTACCTAATACTCAAGGAACTCCGTATAATATGCATAAAGCTAAACAAACATAGCTGAAACCTAAACAAATCACACCTATAACCAATTAAGATATGCCTAAAACCCCATGGAATATGACTAAACTGCATCGCAACACGGCTAGAATGCAATAAAACGCGGGAGTTAGCAGTTGAGGGGACAGGAGTATTCCATTAAATTCGTGCTGGCCACAAGGACTCAATTAGAGGCAACGGGCTCCGCAGAGGAGCTCCGAGAGTGTCTGGGTCGTCTTGCATGCCGTGCTTCTGTGCGGGCTGCTGTACATCAAAGCTTTGAGCCTGTCTGGGCCGTGTGTCGTGATGTGTGCGTGTGTGTCGTGTGATGGGTACAGTGTGTGTTTGCGTCGTTTTGTGTGCCGTGTGTGTGGTGGTGTGTACCGTGTGTGTGCAGTGTGATTTGTACCGTGTGTGTGTGTCGTTTAGTGTGCCGTGTGTGTGGTGGTGTGTACCGTGTGTGTGTAGTGTGATGGGTACTGTGTGTGTGGTGGTGTGTACCTTGTGTGTCGTGATGCGTACCGTGTGTGTCGTGATGTGTACCGTGTGTGTGTGTTGGTGTGTACCGTGTGTGTGGAGTTGTGTACCGTGTGTGTGGAGTTGTGTACCGTGTGTGTGGTAATGTGTACCGTGTGTGTGGTGGTGTGTACCGTGTGTGTCGTGCTGTGTACCGTGTGTGTCGTGATGTGTACCGTGTGTGTGTTGTGTACCGTGTGTGTGGAGTTGTGTTCCGTGTGTGTGGTGGTGTGTACCGTGTGTGTGGTGGTGTGTACCGTGTGTGTGGTGGTGTGTACCGTGTGTGTCGTGCTGTGTACCGTGTGTGTCGTGATGTATACCGTGTGTGTCGTGATGTGTACCGTGTGTGTGGAGTTGTGTACCATGTGTGTGGAGTTGTGTTCCGTGTGTGTGGTAATGTGTACCGTGTGTGTGGTGGTGTGTACCGTGTGTGTGTGGTGGTGTGTACCATGTGTGTGGTGGTGTGTACCGTGTGTGAGGTCTTGCTACAACTAACCAGTGCTCTTCGTTTTCCTAGAACTAAACTCAAGCCTCGCATGATTGAACCTAAACAGATGGTGCTCATGAAATACATTAATCTAAATGCACACTGTCTCATAGTTTAAGGCTGCAGCGGTTGATTACGGTTCATTTCGTTCCCACGTGATCATTCTGCCACATCGCCTTAAGAAATTGCTTATGATAGCGCTCTGGTTTTGGAGCTGGATAGGTTGTGGCTTCCTGGGTCTTCTGCAACTTGTTGCTGTGTAATGTATGCCCTAAGCTCTATATTTTGTGTGTGATTTGTGTCTGACGTACGTGACTGGTGTCTATTGAGCGTAATTGGTGTCTGACGTTCGTGACTGGTGTCTATTGAGCGTAATTGTTGTCTGACGTACGTGACTGGTGTCTATTGAGCGTAATTGGTGTCTGGCGTACATGACTGGTATCTATTGAGCGTAATTGGTGTCTGACGTACGTGACTGTTGTCTATTGAGCGTAATTGTTGTCTGACGTACGTGACTGTTGTCTATTGAGCGTAATTGTTGTCTGACGTACGTGACTGTTGTCTATTGAGCGTAATTGTTGTCTGACGTACGTGACTGGTGTCTATTGAGCGTAATTGGTGTCTGGCGTACATGACTGGTATCTATTGAGCGTAATTGGTGTCTGACGTACGTGACTGTTGTCTATTGAGCGTAATTGTTGTCTGACGTACGTGACTGTTGTCTATTGAGCGTAATTGTTGTCTGACGTACGTGACTGATGTCTATTGAGCGTAATTGTTGTCTGACGTACGTGACTGGTGTCTATTGAGCGTAATTGGTGTCTGGCGTACATGACTGGTATCTATTGAGCGTAATTGGTGTCTGACGTACGTGACTGTTGTCTATTGAGCGTAATTGTTGTCTGACGTACGTGACTGTTGTCTATTGAGCGTAATTGTTGTCTGACAAAGATAATGTGTTTTTTTTTCTAATTTGAAATTGTAAAGCATCCATGTAAAAAAAATTAAAAATAAATTCGTTGTGTGATCATCCATTTATACTGCAGTAATATGCTGATTCTGCTTATAGTTATATGCTTATAATAATGTGATACCTATGTTTGTTCATGAATTGCCGACAATTTGCGCCATATTTCAAAGATAATGTGATTTGTTTTCTAATATGAAACCTTTATAGGACATTAATGTTTTCTTTCTTATCCACGTCCCACAATCGATTTCATGTTTCTGACTTAAGTAGACTGTCTTGTGCCACTATTTTTAGTACGAAATTTTATAAAATTCATGCTATAATAAAAGATATTTTTTCTGTTCCCCTCGATTGGAATTCTGGTTTATAATGGCTAGTTTATGCTGATATTTGCGCACATGCTTACTTGTATATATGTGTACGTGTGCACGCTATGCGTATGACACTCTGTAGAATGCGTATGTATTGCCTCGATGCATAGAAATGCATTTGTGTATGCTTACGAGTTAGGTGTAAGTATGTGCGTGGGTATGTCTGTGCATGCGTATGTATATATATCTACATGTATACGTGCACATATGTGTGTACTAAACTGACAACTAGCATTTTACTAGAGAAAATGGTCTTTTTCTGTGCACTCTCAACTTGTAACATTACCTAACTCGTCATCTCTTTATAATTGTAAAGCATTCATGTACAAACTATACATTTGTTCTGCGATCATCCATTATATTTAAATAAAATGCTTATTAACTAATGACCGGTATGTTAAAATTGTTGAATCAGAATTACAAAACTTATAATCTTCTTGGTCCTCATGCTTATGTGTACATATATGTGTATATATTCACATGTATGTGTGCACATATGTGTGTACTAGACTGACAACTAGCATTTTACTAGAGATAATGGTCATTTTCTGTTCACTCTCAACTTGTAACATTACCTAACTCGTCATCTCTTTATTATCGTAAAGCATTCATGTACAAACTATACATTTGTTCTGCGATCATCCATTATATTTAAATAAAATGCTTATTAACTAATGACCGGTATGTTAAAATTGTTGAATCAGAAATACAAAACTTATAATCTTCTTGGTCCTCATGCTTATGTGTACATATATGTGTTTATATTCACATGTATGTGTGCACATATGTGTGTACTAGACTGACAACTAGCATTTTACTAGAGATAATGGTCATTTTCTGTTCACTCTCAACTTGTAACATTACCTAACTCGTCATCTCTTTATTATTGTAAAGCATTCATGTACAACTTATACATTTGTTGTGCGATCATCCATTTATATTTGAATAAAATACTTATTAACTAACGACCGTTATGTTAAAATTGTTGAATTAGAAATTCAAAACTTATAATCTTCTTGGTCCTCATGCTTATGCGTACATATATATATATATATATATATATATATATATATATCTGTATGTGTGTGTGTATGTAAGTATATATATATATATATGTGCGTATATATATGTATATGGATTTGTATTTATATATTTTTTTCATGCTTCCTTAAAATGACACTTTTGAACATTTGCCGAAACAAGCGATTCATATATTATTTCCTGGCATCAATAATTGCGAAGTTTTATGTCATGTACATGTAAACTGTCAAAAGTGTTTTCACCCCACAATGAAAATGCATCGTCCATGAATTTGCGTTATCTCTTATAATTATCATTACATGTATTGTCAAATGTAGATTAAGCAAGATTAGGAGTACATTGCCCTCAATCATATCTTTTCGACTAGTGACACGAGTTTTTTCAATACTCGTGTGTGTGTATCATCTAAGTGTATTAATTTTAAGATATTTAAAAACCAATGATTGTAATATTGTACAATCTCTATTGGAAATAAAGTTTTTTCTTTCTTTCTTCTTTCTTTCTTTCTTTCTTTCTGACGTACGTGACTGTTGTCTATTGAGCGTAATTGGTGTCTGACGTACGTGACTGTAGTCTATTGAGCGTAATTGTTGTCTGACGTACGTTACTGGTGTCTATTGAGCGTAATTGGTGTCTGGCGTACATGACTGGTATCTATTGAGCGTAATTGTTGTCTGACGTACGTGACTGTTGTCTATTGAGCGTAATTGGTGTTTGTTGTGTATAAGTGGTGCCTCATACACTTAATTGGTGTCTATTTTAATTAAGTAAATGGTTTATTTTATGTGTGATTTGTGTTTTTGTGAGGGATCACGGTCTGATGTGCGTGGTTAAAGTGTGATGGCACGAAACTTGGGTGTAAGCACAAGAAAGGGGCACGCGGCTTCATGATGTTTACATATTCCATTCGAGCTTTTTAGGAACTTTCTCCATTGAAATTATGAGCAATTGTGTATTCGTCAAAAAGAAATTGAACTATCTGATTTATTTGGCATCGAGGAATTTCTGCTGACATGCCTTTTCCCGGGATGAGTGAAACTCATTATAACTAACAAATTTTGGAAACTAGAATTATGATAACAAGAAATATTAACATTTATTCAGGAAGTGGCAGCTGCATGTTCTGAGCTACGAAGACCTTGTAGTACACAGCAGTGCATCAAGATCAAAAGTTCCGTCATAACTTTGTGATCTAGATTCTACCTGCTGTGGTGTATTTAAAACACGTTTTTTAACAAAATCTTAACTGTACAATTCAACACAAATGCCATATTGTGAGTTTTATTTAGTTGTCTGATTTGATTGAATACTTTTTCATGTACTGAAGAGACTTGCACTTTTAAAACTGGTCATACTTTATTTGGAGGTAATTAGATCATTCTCGTGGAAGTTCGTGGGTCAAAAATTCATGGCTCTTTGGAGTTCGTGTATCTACCTAAAACGTTTGAAAGTTCAGTGGGAATTATTGCCAAATTTTGTTATGACTAACCTCCACAAGTACAATACGAGAAGCCAAGAAACAGTTTCAATTAGTAAGAACAAATTACAATAAACGAAAGCATTCTCTTTGTACGAACCATGCGGGGTATCTAAGTCAACTCAAGTTTTTGCAGTAAATTAGGACTTCGAGAACTACACTCAAAACAATTCACTCAGAGTCTGACTCCTAAGATCAATAAAAAAATTGAAAAAAATGCAATCCGGCTTTGCGATGAGTCTTCTGAACTTTTTGGGCTTATCAGAACTTTTGAAGTTTTTATATCGCCCTGACTTCGAGCTAACTCTATCTTGTAAACTTGAGAAAGGACAACAAAGAAAATTTCCAGATAACTGGAGCGCAAAAATGATGCCTAGTCGTTCTTTCGCCATCAAAACTACACTTGCACGACTTCGGCCTGCTTAACAACTTTTAACAATGTCTGCAGAAGGCTGCGCCTCGTGATTTTCTGCGCTTCATTTTCCTGACTCGTAGAATTCGTATTGAGAAAACTGTTACATTCTATTCACGTAAAACTAAAATTTACTGAACGCCTTCGACTGCCTGTAACCACTTCTACGAAACGTTCCAGTCATTCGTGGTTAGTTATTTCCAGTTTTCCAGTTATTTTCAGTTGGACCTTATCAGACGCGTGCTTTTTGAAAGGTGCTACGAATATAGCGCTCCAAAAAATGTGCAGCAAGTGTGAACTAATTTCTTTTAAGGGCGTTGCATACTTTTAATTTCTTGGAAAACGTAGCTCAACTAAAAAACACAAAATGACGTTAGGAAGAAACATAAGTTCTGACTTTTTCTCGTGAGAATTTCTTCTCTTGAGCTTTTGATCTATTGTCCTGACTGGTAATACTTGCATGATGGAGCTCTTTTGGTCGTACACTCACGAATATCTTGAGCGGGATCGGTACACGTTTAAATAAGCAGTATGAAAATAAATTTATTGACATTACCTATTCTTTCCTGCAGCATACAATACTTCCATCAGCGGGCGCATGTGCCTTACTTGAAGATATGAATTCTCCTGATAAATTTAGGTGGTTATTTATTTTTCACTGAGGATTATGAAACGCACTGCGTGTTACAGCTCATTTTCAAATTTGTGTTTTTCTTACCAATGCACTTAGCTTTCATAGACAAAAAATGAAAAGAATGCGTAGAAAATTATCGTTTCCCGATAATTGTGATAGCAATATAACTGGCCGTCAATTAATGAATAATAATCTGCCTAATTTTCTCAAAAATATCTTCCTGGGGAAACAACGGCTCTCGGTCTCTGAACATTTTAGTTTAAGATTTAAGTCATCGTGAGATATTTTCATACCGTTTCCTCTTACGATTTTCATCAGAGCAGATATGGTTTCATTCCTCATAGCAACGAAAGGCTTCATGGCGGAAATTCGTGTCTTTGAAGCGCATCATATTGCATGAAATGTGAGTGTCCAATTCTATAGTTAAGTTTTTAAGGCAGTATTCCGGATCCATCGCAAGTATTTACGGTATTATGAAGATTTCTGCAAATATTATTTTCTCCCCACGAGAGATCTTCAATTTGTCCAATTAGAGCGAACACTACCCTTATGCGAACATAACAAGTTGTAAACAAGTCCCAAACATGTTTGGAAACTCTCTGGTCTCCTTGTTACTCTGAGTTTGAAAACATGGCGTCTCTTGCAGTCCCTCAATTGTCTGTGGAAAAATATCATAACGTCAAAAAAAAATGCTCGCAAAATTTTGAACGCAATGTTTTTTCCAAGGGTCCAGTGTACCTCAGTAATGGGAAACCCGCTTATTTTGTCAGTTTCGCTATTTAAAATCAGTGCATGCATACAGCTCTATGTGACCAGCTCGGCAACGACAAATGCAAGCTGTCTTCTAAAGCTTACAAACAGAAAAGCATCTTTCCAGCCTCGTTTAGCCGCTCGAAAAGCGTTATAACATGGAAGAAAGAATGTTACATGTTTTTTCTCCGACGCTGCCTGAACGAAAACAGGGCAAAATCCAAGCAGTCTCCAGAGACGTGAAAATGAGTCCGTCAGCAAAACCTGCTCCTTCAGCTGAATTAGTCGCTGAGGAAGGTTTTTGTTGTCTAGTGACTAATTTCCGAATTATAAAATCGGTGTTCTACCACGGGTGCTGAGGTCATGATAATATTACAGTAACTAATTTCAAATCCTCGGGCGTGTTGGCAGACAGGTTTTACGGAGGACAAATTTGAGAGTAGAACCATTTTCGAAACTCAACGGTTGTGAGACCGTGCGCGAGGCTCAGACTTTGTATCAAGTTTTTATCCAATTTTACCAGTATCGTTAACCACATGGTGCCGTATTCTCTTAACTGCTCCTTTGGTAAAAAATCAAGAGTTTGATATAAGAGAATCGTCTTTTTCGTTCAAAGCACATTACTCTCCCATAAGAGCTACCTACACTCACGGCAGGTGAAACTAGCTGCCTTGTTGGAGATAATGTAAGTGAGATTTTGTTTGGAGTTTTTGTTCTACAGCATAGATAAGAATAAGCTACTAGTTTTGAGAATACCCTTCATAGATTGAAAAGACCCTTTATAATCTTAGAAATACAAAAATGTTGACTCCAAGAAAATAAGAATTATTTTGAAACAATTTCCATGAAAAAGTTTTTCCTCGTGGTTTGAACTTTGTGTGACGATGTTTTTAAATGTCCTACAAAATAATAGCTTCAGGTTTGAAACATCCCTACTAGAGACTTATTATACGGGCTTGATTCTGGTGAACCGCTAAATTGACTCCCATCTATAGTACATGAACACCATTTTAAATAACCAAACATTTGGATAACTTGATATTCATAATAGATCTCAATGTTCTGCACTAGGAACACTATGTAGATCGTAGCACAAAGTTGTTAGAGCAAAGTTAGAAGTAGTAACGTGTAGATCAAATTTCTCTGATTAACTAATAACTTGAACAACGCTTGAACATCGCAATATTAGCCACTGTTTCCCGTGGGCCTCTGGCTCTCCCGTAATCCGTAAGTTCATTGCAAAATTATGTAGTCGATGCAAACAAAGTAACTCTTCTCTTCGCGATTGTTAACTAAAGCTAAATCTCACCGGTAGTAATAATAATGAAATGGTTAGTGACCAAAAAAAATGCCACTCCATAACAAGATAAAAATTTTAAACGCTAGCTCTAACTCACTAAATGTTAGCGTGAACTTCAGACTCAATCCCCAATACAAGCAACAAAATCCATTGCGTGTGGAAACATGTACATTTCAGGGACCCCTTGAACTAATTGTGGGTGTGAAGCACAGATAATTAAACATTTTTTGTTCGCTGACTCGATAATCTTGATCGTTATTTAACATGTATACGTTTTGTTAAATATCCCCATACCCTACGCTCCTCGCACTGTATTTATGCTTTTGATATTTTACTTTGCGTTGTTTTATTGATTCTTACTTTGCCGATCCTTTCGCGTCATCGCAGGAATAACTGTGAAAAGGATCAAATAAAATGATAAAATGACATCACATTTTGGGGCCAAATGTTGCGTAGCAGGCAATTCATGAAGGTGCACCTAAATATGCTGCCAAGTTAGTTATTCATACAGCTCTTAGAGCATTTGCATAAACATGATTCCTTGGTTTGTGACGGATAGCCTGAACTGGAGGCACGGCTCAGCCTCTGCTTTAATGCGCATGCGTGCCAATAGCGCGTCTCTCCTTTAGGGATTGCAGAAGGAAATGATACTTCTGAGAGCTCATGCTTGCTTCAGTTAATACTGTTTAGTGTGTACTGATAACACAGGTGTGTGAAAGAAACATGAAGTCCATTCCAGTGCTTACTTTGGTTAATACTGTTTAGCCTGTGTTGAGACGATAGAGGTGTGAAGCCCAGAAAACATGAGGTCCGTTCAAGTGGGCAATTCAGTTTACTACAATTCGAACAGCGCCTCTTTTGGACAATTTTTGCGGTGTGCAGTTCTGTAGGGGCTCTAGGAACATACTTGTTCCGAGGAAAACGAGAAGAGTCAGGGATTAGGCGGGCTGGCTTTGGAGCTCTCCCAACATTTTGTTGCTTTGATAGACTTTTCAATACATCAAGATCGTTGAAATACGCACACTGTGTTCCATAACACAGCTTTTTTATGAATAAATGACACATAACACCAGCAGAAACGAATGCACACATCTCAATATATGAGGTACAGCCGTTCTGAAGAAGTCAAAAAAATGAATTTTTGGATGCGAAAGCAGAATGCTTTCGAGCCGAACTTTAATGCTTAAGCATATTGTGTTGTGAAGTTTGTGCTGACAGGGAAAATATAAAAGACTACTCTATTTTAAAAAAGACATCATTGAACTTGTAGTAACCTGAGGCTACGAATGACATTTTCTATAATCGGTGGCGCCGAAGTTTGTCAGTAAACCGAAACTGAGCAATTTAGTGTATCATCGCTCGTGTCCTTGAGAAGCTTTATAGTACTTTTTTGTTTCTTTTTTAGTATTCCAGAGCCTCTATTATCATAGTCCTATTTGATAGTTATTGAACGTTGGTATTTAACACCGTTCTTACGCCTTATACGCATTTTCGTGTATATATACTGTTAATATTTGCACACCGTTTCTTTCAGAACATTTGCTGCTGCGCTTGGTTTTGAAATTATAATTTGTGCATCAATCATCGATTTCACAACTGTGATATTTTATTTACTAGCCCAACGAGAGCCCCTTGAATAAAGATTATGTCCTTGGTGTAGCTGCTGTACCAGAATTACATTTTATTACGAGTATTTGTACTGAATTATACTAGATCGCCCACTGGATCGATGACCTAGTAATAGGAAGGAAGACACTTTAAGACCACGAATAATGAGCTTTTATATATTAAACAGGTTAATAGCAAGCGACAGCAAAAACATAGGGGAACATATTTGAATGGGAAGCTTCTAGGATTTTAAACTTCTAAAAAAGCTTTTTTTATTTCGATTGTTCGAAATGTTTTTATTCGAACATGAATGCAAATCGAAATCTTTTCAAAAATAATACTTTTTGAAATGAAAACGAAAAAATTAAATTTTGGGATTCTACTTCACATCATCTTAAACTCAAAACTTAAAAATGGTGAAATGGACATTTACTCTAAGGATTTTGTGTCACAAAAACATTCGTAAGGTATTTCAAATAAAATTTCATTCTAAAAACTAAATATTACTGCGTTCCTTACATACAGTAGTTAATTAAAATAGTTTTGTCCCATAGTGTAGAGTGTAGACTGAATATCATTTTGTAAACTAATATAAAAATATGGTAACTAACGTAGGAAAAATTTTGAAATAAATATTTTAAAGTAATATGGTCACTTTTAAGAACTTCACAGGTGTAGGACATTTTAGAATCTTCAGAATTTACAGATAACCTACCTTCAAATGAGTTAAAAAATCAGAATCCTAAAGTCCTCGTATCAGAATATCTATCACCATATGAACATCTGCTGTACTTAATTGTGCGCCCTCCATGTCAGAAACTCGGAAAAGTTAGAGAATGTCGCTCAATGGCTAATGTCGTTTATTTACTTACAAATACAGTAATACAAATCCTTTATAGTTGAGTATACTTGTGTCGGCATCATGACAATTTGGCTTTACCATTATTAATTTTTGAGCTACAAAATTATGTACTATAACTTCCCTTGTGAGTCTCCGAGCCTAATACTATTATCTTACTTCTCTTGAACTTTCTTCCAATTTATTTCGACCCTATTTTTGGCGAGAACATTTCTCCCGGCTCTTTCGCCAGAATTTTTTGGCGCAAGGACATTTACTTAACGATTTTGTACATTTTTTTAGAGGGTTGTTGGGCTCCGGGCTGCCGTTCGGAGTAATAGCGTCGTTTAGGCTAATGGCCTGCCAATTATGAACCTTCCTTTTCAGTCGCTCAATGAGCGCAGCCTCGACAGCCCGCCAAATTGTTTACCAACGCGTCTCTTCCAAAGAAAATTAATTCGCTTACTTTGCCAGAACATCTATCGATTACGACAGAATTTCTGCGGGAAATCTAGATCGTCAAGTTGCTACTAACGTGTTTCGAAACATGTCTCATTCAAGTATATATTATGGTACTGGTGAAATTTTTTCTTGTTAGTAAACAAAAATGGGGAGGGGAAGATATTTGAAGATGTTCATCACTTCGTTTGCTCGCACATCCCATGATATACTGAATGCAAACATTTTGTGAGAGTCGTTGGAAGTTCTGTACCTTTTTTACATAAAATTTCGCTCATTTAACTAAAATTTCCTTCATAGCACTGGATTTTTTCACTTAACTAAAAACTTCTTTGATTTGAATGGAAATTTCATTTATTTAAACGTAAATTCCTTTTATTCGACTTGAAAATTTTTTATTGGACTGGAATTTTTTTTTATTCAACTGGAAATTCCTTCTATTCCGTTGTTAATTCCTTTTCATTTGTGCCTTGAAACGACTTCTCATTGCGCTCTTTTAACCTCAGTTGAATGCACGTTGCTAATACGAAAATAATTCTCTTTACGCTTTTTTGTACCCACAGCTGAATGTGTATTGTTACTTCGTTAACGGGTCGCAAAGTCGTCAAGACTGTAGCAAGCTGTTGAAATAGGATTCTGAAGACGGCTCATTTCCAGTTTCATGATAAGTATGTGCTTTTTTTACAGTGTTGAATCTGAATTTTAATTCAGGATACAAAACTTATTTTGAACGTACCTAACATATTTGTACGCCACATGTTAGAGATATTTCCTCTTTGTTAAAGGGGCAGTAGAATTGATATCAACCGGGGCTCATTACAGGCTCACACACCATAATTAATGTTAGCGAAGCTAAGTGTTCCCCTGGGTAATTTTAGTATTGCTTTACACCTGCGATGTGTTAGCGGTCGTCCCGAGCACGCCGACATTCCTCAATGCCATCATGCCACAAGTGTTATGCGGTGGAATGTGAATTATATGTGCTTATTTTAATCACCATTAGTATGCATTTTTGGCGTGAAAATTCTGATATTAAGATTAAAGATTCCCTAACAAGTGAAACTAAAGTGTCTCGAGCTTTTAAACTCTCGCATCTATGGAAAATCCACGGTAATCTCCACCCATATTTAATTTACTCTTTGCCCAAGAGATGCTGTATGAGTGCGACGGTCAAAATTCAGTGTTAAGAATTTATTCCTATTCTTAAGGAACTCTTGCCCATCGTGAGTCTGTCTGATAAAGCAGCAGTAGTGCTTGTTTTTCTGAGAAAAAACTAATTAACACCAAGAAAAGCCAGCAAAATATTTCTGATTTCAATCATTGAAAAAAATTAAAAAACTTTCCGCCTGTACATACTTTGGCGTCTATAAAAATCTTGAACAAAGGTTCAGAGAACACTCTGGTGTCTTGAATCTTCGATTGATCTTCATACCTTAAGTCTGATAGAGACTATTCAGCAATTTTACGCATACATGCATAACAACTATGTCAAGTATTTTATACATACACATACACACTTCAACAAGTATGACAAGCTTTTGTTTTGTACGAGGTTACAATTTCACTAACTGTATTAAGATTACCTTTCGATGGACTTTCATCTGGTAAAGTGAACCAACAACTTCAGTGCTGATGGCTTGTACTCGAAAAATTAATCAATTTTTTGTGCGTACTGAATAGTGTCCTAATTTAATTCTGCCAAATATGGATAAATTTAAAGACTCATAATTATATTAGTTTCCGCAAGTTGCCCAAAAATCCTTTCGTGCATGAACTGAGAAAACAACGCATAACAGGATTTACAGTTCCATCGTTAAAGTATGGGAGCGTTTTCAATACAGGAACACACTCCCATACAATAGCTCTGATACGAACAGCTCTCACTCGTATCCAATAAAAGATGCAACTTTGGGATATTTTTCTTAGCTATCTATGTCAACTGTTAACGTAAAATTTTATATTAAAGGCATAATGTGGTGTTTCAATGATATATGAGTAAACGTATTTATGCAGCAGCAAAGAATTTCCCGCAAAGTTTTTGCGAGATTTTGATTAAAATATTTATACGTTTGTACGTGCAACAACACATCTGTAAATTTTCCCGCAGTGCCTATATACGAGGCCTGTCTAAAAAGTATCCGACTTTTGGCCAGAAAAAATATTTCGAATACCTGACGGAGTTGGGACCCTAATCCCCTTCAAAGTAGGCCCCTTGTGCTTGTACACACTTAGCCCACCGATCCTTCCACTGCTGGAAACACCTGTGGAAGTCTTCTTTTGGAATAGTGTTCAGCTCCGTCGTCGCTTTCTGGTGCGAAGCAAAATCAATCAAGGTGATGCTGACTGTTTTCTTTGATGTCCGTGGAGTTTTGCATCACGAATACGCACCGGAAGGACAAACAGTGACAAAGGAGTACTATCAGGATGTTCTCCGGCGACTTCGTGATGCAGTTCGGCGCAAAAGACCAGACATGTGGACTGCGAACAACTGGCACTTGCATCACGACAACGCGCCCGCACATTCATCCCATTTGATCCGCAATTTCTTGGCCAAACATGGAATTACGACCGTTCGCCAACCTCCCTACTCTCCAGACCTGGCTCCTTGCGACTTCTGGTTGTTTCCAAAATTGAAGACACCACTGAAAGGATCCCGTTTTAAGAGTAGAGAAGAGATAATGCGGAACGCGACGACAGAGCTGAACACCATTCCAAAAGAAGACTTCCAGAGGTGTTTCCGGCAGTGGAAGGATCGGTGGGCTAAGTGTGTGGAAGCACAAGGAGCCTACTTTGAAGGGGATTAGGCTCCCAACCCCGTCAGGTTGTTGAAGTATTTTTTCTGGCCAAAGGTCGGATACTTTTTCGACAGGCCTCGTAAATGGTGATTGTCCCACAGTGCCTATATAAATGGTGATTGTCCCACAGTGACTATATAAATGGTTTAAAAGAGTTGACGTTCCTCAGGCTCGTTTTCCTAACAATCAAGAGTTGAGTTTTTACTTGAAAAACTAGTGGTATCAAATATTTCAATAAATTATCATGAAGTTACGTACGATACAAATAGAAAGCCCCGAGATCTCGGTCATACTCATTAACAGTCTGCCATCTTGAGCACTGACGCAGCACAGAATACGGCCGGGCTGGTTTCGAAGGCTACACATACCATGTTTGCTTTTTTTCTAGCCAAAACACTAGACTTTAGGCTTTTCTACTAATCAAAATTCTAGACTTTGAGCTTTTCTCGTACAAAATTTAACCATAAAGACCATTCAGCAGCTGATAACTCTGCAGGGTTGCCAGAGGCTGAGTAATTTCAATTTTTAATTTCATTTAAACAAATTAAAACTTGAGTATTATGTCCAATTGACGACATATCTTTTAATTCCAGTAGACAACACACTCATAGTTTAGAACTCGGATAGCTTAAACCAAATTATGGAATGTAATATCGGCCGCACATGGATGTGAGACGCTTATTCAAGCCTTTATTTTCGAGCGTAGAGCTATGAAGAATGGGGAAGAATGGGAAAATGAAAAATGTCGCGAAACCTTACGAGACTTGAAACGACTTCTGTCAATGCTGAACTCATTTACGTTAACACCATTGCATTTTGCAAATTAAGCCTTGTTGAACCCAAAACCACGCAGGAATGAAAAATTTATTGTCAGACTTCAGAGCGCATCATTGTTTGAGAATTGATCGTGAATACAATGTAGACAATCATTAAAGATAAGGATCACTAGCAGGCCTCGTAATGAGAATATCTAAGCTCCTCACGAGCTAAGCTACCGACATCACCAGTGTTGAACTCATCAATCCGGCTCAAGAAAGAGAAGGCTCAGATAATGAATCCCGTAGACACGTCATTAAAGTAAACCTCGGCGAGCCTGTTGTGCATGATACTTGAGATGCTCTCACAGCACAACAATAGGCGCAACGTGTAGATCATTCTCTCCGAACTACAAGAAGCTCTTGTTGCACTGCTGCATTTGATACAAGCCCTCTCGATGCGCTCAGAGCCACAGGTGTCGCAAGCCACAAAACATTGCAGATGTTTCCAATGGAAGGCACTTAATAGATTTGCATACTTACTGGGATGCCATGCGTTCCAACATCCGTGTTGGAGTGAGGATCGAGCGCTAGAAGCAGGCACGGAGTTGTAATGAATGCACGTTGTGGATTCATTACAAGCAAACTCACGGCCGTGCCGGTTCTCAATAGCAATGCGGCCAAATTGCTATTTGCACTTATGTCTCCTTACGATACAACACAAACAGCACGTTGTGGACATTGAATTAACGCTCTTGAATGAGTTTGTGAGCGTGCATTAGTGTCTCGAAGCTGAATAACACGTCTAAGTTGGCTCATTGGTTCGTGCGTTCGCATGGTGGTGTTGGTTTGTGTTGGTAAGCCAAATACCAGTCATTTTAGAAGCTCATTTCAAAATTATGTTCTCTTCAATATTCTGAGAAATGCAATTCTACAAAATTGAATGTATTCTGAGATGAATGGTCTAAGGAGATTGAACACCGCTCTAAAAACATTCTCCCTCAACGGTGTTTCCGTCTCCTCCATGTTTGCTGGAAACTTGAACTCTCCTTTGCTGCATTGTTTAACGCTTCACCTTGAGCTTAAAATTCCTCCCTTTCCTCTCAGAGGTGATCGAAATGGATGCTTGTTGAACTTCTAAATCCTTTGCATTGTTATTCTGAGCAAGACAGGAAGTGTCGTCCTTTTAGTTGGAAGGTTTTCACTGCAGCAGCTGATGGTGAAACGTATGTTTCTCACGTACGGGGATTTTTTAGAGCATGTTTTTTAGAGTAGCGCAGAGGTGCGGCAGAATAGTTCAGAGTCATCACAACTCAAGGTAAAATTTTGCTTTTCCAGAGAGAGCGCTTCTTCGCAATCGTCTTATGAAATTTTGTCCGTTTGTACCTTGGTTTCTCAGCCTCTAGAATTTGAACTTCCAAAAAGATACACTTTCACCCAAATAATAAATTATTTTGTTTCCGAAAAAATACAAGCGTTTCCCGTTGTGCGACAATAGTAGAGGAGTGAAAAAATGGAGTTCTTAAAATAGAAGTTCTCTTACAGCTTCTCAAAAAAGAATGAATGCATTCAAATATTTTTCAAAAAACGTTAGCTTGAAAATATCAGGAATTCTTCTTTGTTCAATAGCTGAGATTTGTGAGGACTGCAAAAATTTCTACACTTTTAAGTCCATGAAAATGAGATGGCGTAACATATAAATACAACTGCTGTACAAAAATGTTTGCTCAACTCTTTTTCATTTTAATTTGAAAATTTTGTACTTGGGTTTGGAGTAAGGAGTACACGTCATTCGGAGAAAATTTATTTACCAGAATGTCAAAGCAGAACGGAACCAAATGAAAACGAAACACTGAAATCCAATGAACAAACTGAAACTTACTAATACCTTACTAACAGAACAAAAATCGTGGGCAGCCCGGAAAAATAAAAATAGTCTGTCAAAATTGATACTTTAAATCACTATTATTTCAATGCTCAATTTGAGTATGCCAACCAAAAATACATTGAGCTTCCAAAAACTTCCAGATGTTCATGTAACGCATACAAGCTACGATCAGCATTATCATTAGGTCTTTGAATTTTGTTTGAAATAGATGCTGAGCGAATGCAATGCAGAAAGTCAAGGGTGTTCGGTAGCATCGAGAGACTGGGACGATCTCTAATCTGCCATGAGTCGGAGCTCCTCGCAATATGACGGGCCGGTCTCAACACTACAGACTGCGTAAGGTGACCAATGAGCCTACGACAACCAGTACATGTCCAAATAAAGAACTCGAGTTACAGAGATGAGTTACGAGGAGAGCTGGGTTACGAGGAGTTCACGTCAGTCGAAAAACGAAATGAATTGTTGTAGACTACTTGTTTGCACTCCACGCAGAACTCATCTTACATCGAAACATGCGAAGGACAGTTTAACGTCGCCAAAGACCATCTTGACTAAAGAATTCAGTTATGGGAACGAGTTGTCCGGTCCGATGAATGCGAAATTGAACTTCTCGTTCGAAACGAAGCTCGTCATGATTAAAGGAAAACTGGGACTGCCTATGATCCGAAACACCTCCTCCCTACCACCAAGCATGTTTGCATTGTTCATATCCCCAAAGGAAATGTGAGGTCTCAAGCTAAATTTTAGGCAAACCTTCCTTTTATTCCAAAAATAGGTTTTTGTTTTGTTACAGACCATCTTTTACCGGTTACTGTTGTCCTGTGTTTTTAGCACATACGACTTTCTTCTTCAACTTTTATCTTTTTCATAAACTTCTTTCTTGACTTACAGTTTCTATGCACCTTGAGGATAGATTCCACATTCCCTCAAGTCCATATTAAGCTCTGCCTTCCTCCTTCCACTCTTCCAAACGCTTTTGTTGTGGTCAAGGAGGCCCATAATAACTTATCCAATCTCACATTTTGTTCTTTATCAACTACTCTGTAAAAGAAGCCTCCAACGGATTCTCATTGGAATTTGGTCTTGTTATTGCCATTATAAATTTTTCCCAAAGTCTTTACATATCATTTGAATAGATTTCTCGAAGTGACGTTTTCATTCTTTTATGAATTCATAAACTGAGAGCTTCAGAAACTTCCTAATTAAAGATAAATCTTTTTGTACGGGTTCTTTCGAGAAAATATCGTTGATTCCACTCCTTCCTTCAATCAGAACGCAACAGCTTTCTTTCAGTCCCATGCCTGAAGCCTATCAAATTTAATTAACTCTTCTTCTTTAATTCTGCCAAAAAATTAATTTTGTGTTGACGAAAATGTCGCATTGCGTCCTTTTTTGGCGTTTTAATGTAAAGTAATGACTCAAGGAATTGTTTACCAAGGCTCCCGCAGTGTACATACACTGAAATATATTGGAATAATTTCACGACCTTTAAGAAAGGTCATCCAAGTTTAAGACACGATGACTTTCATTAAATTTAAGTTATGATTGATAATCTGTAGATTTCTCATAACAAACCAATCATGGAAAAATCTAAGTACGAAGAGGAAATATCGATAATGAAAACTGGTGTTGACGATCCAACTGTAAAGTCAAGTATCGTTGGAAGAGTTTATTGGAGTGTAGCGATGTAGAATTAGTTGAACTAATTAAACGACTTCTGATCAGAAGGACCAGGCAATTTTATTCTGCCTCTAATCCACTAGTTCAGGTTCGTTCAGGGCTCATGTTTCGGCTTGTTTTTATTTCTATTTTAAGAACAGTGCTCATGTGTGAAGGCTTGTTTTTTCTCGGCTTCAAGAGCTTTGCGCACGTGTAACGGCTTGTTTTTTCTCTGTTTAACGAACCGTGCTCATGTATAACAGCTTGTTTCGTGTAACAGCTTGTTTTTTCCCTATTTAAAGAACTGTGCTCATTTGTAACGGTTTGTTTTTACCTTCGTTTGAATTTTAAGGGCTTTAACTTTCTAATTTAAAGTCTAGGTATCGATGAGAACGCGGTAATTACTGCGTGGCATTAAGTTTTGAGAAAGAAACATTCAATAATTGATCAAGGAATTTATGCGACTAAAACTAATTACCAATCGCAGTGTTTGTTCATGGATTATGGTTGAATAGTTACATGAAAAAGCATAATTCATGAAAGGGCAGAGTAATGCGTCACTGTGACACAAGCTCTCGTAAGCGCGCACCACAAGCGAGCCTGGCGAGAGCAGGAACCCTGGTAAAAATCGTCCTGTTAGCAGGCGTGTGCTCAATAATGCCGGCGCCAGTACCTGCATAATAATGGTGTTATCCGACCGTGGTGTCCCTAATGCCCCAAAAAGATGATCTCTCGCAACAACAGCGCTTTGTCTCGCAGAGTCTGCTCAATCTGTATGAATGATGCCAGGCCTCGTCTACACTTCCCTGAGGCGGCTGTGGCACGGCTCCTGGCAAGGCTGGGCGGGGTATTGGGACACCAAAGGCATTGTGCAAACTAGCTAGAGCTTCAGTATTGTTTCAAAAATTGTTATTTGTACTAGCGTGTACATGAAAGCTAGGGTTTTGTTTTCTTTTTACCTGAGAGCGGGCCATGTGGTACGCGATGAATTTAAGTTTGTTTTATTTTTGGGTGTAAAAGTTGTGAACTCTTAAGATTAACCACGAGTCGAACTTTCATCTAAAAATTTCACGTTTTTATTAAGATCTGAATTCTAAGCTTTATGGGGATATGAGGACCCTGGTGAGTATCCCAGCCTGCAAATATTCCGTTCATTATTTGAGCCACGTACCTTTTAGGACCTCTATATGAAAGCTTCTTTGTTCCCCTGGCCTTTATCACGTCTATATGGGAGCTAGTTTCTCCCGTCGCCTCATGCATGGGCTGAGACTTGTCAAAAGTAACTGCCTGGAGCTGGCGTTACTGTCGGTGAGAGGTGCGTCAAACGCGAGGTTTTTCACTTGTCGTCTTTGCAACCTCTTGCGTTGTAACCGATTTTGAAGCTTGTGCTGTGAGCGAACCATAAGTTTTAATCTCTACTTATGCAGTGTTTTGAAATGAGCGCGGTGATCCATCTCTGATAGTGCTTGATTTCAGCCTTAACTTCACCGGAGCGACGGCAAGTGAGCATTACGACAAAAATCTGCAACTCAAAATTAATAATAATTAAGGAGCAATTAAGCAAAAACATGAAGGAACAATTACAAATTTAATGAAACATAGCATGTCCAAGTCGCTCGAAACTTTTCTATTTTTATACAAAGATAATGAATAAAAAATAGCACGTAAAACGTAACGGAATCAGGAAAAGGTATTGAAGTTTATTTACCATTTATTTATTTGTTTTTCGGTATTTTCATTACATAAAAAATTATATTACTTGAATAATTTCTCCAAAAGTACCGTGAAAAACACAATCCATATTATAAATGATCTTCATTTTTAGCCGCTTGAGTTAAAACACAGCCACACAATCGGTGGTAAGAGCAATAACATTATTTTACCTCTGAACGCTGATGTCCTGTATTTTTTATGACTGATGTTGACTGTCGATGCACAGATTTCGCAAGAGAACGTTTAAATACTTCCCGATGTTATCGATGTTCGACTCGGATATTTCCAGCCGTCCAGTCTACCGTTCACCCCACACCCTCTTTATGAATTTCTTGTGCCGTGCTCCTGTCGACCGATGAAATGGTGAATGTTTTCCCTAGTTTTTGACCTCATATTTTCTCTGAGTTTGATTCTTTCATAAACACAGCTCGTTTTAAGAGATGATGAAAGTAATTTTTTCAAAAATGCGATGCACATTGTTGTAGCAATACGGAATAGAAGCATGGCACGGAACTGATAAAAATAAAACCAACAAAATTTTTACTCTGCAGAAAATAGCTGTCAGAGCGGTAAAAAACCTAGAATATAATGCTCACACAAATGATTCTTTCAAATATTTACAAATACTTAAACTTTCGGATCTCTACAAAATCTCCCTCTGTAATTTCATTTACAAAACATTAAGAAATGATGGTGACAATAGCCTAAGACCATTATTGACTGCGCAAACTGGTCATCACGACCATTTAACCCGAAATAGAAGTAAATTCATGTTTTCTTATTATTCAAAGGCCCGGTCGCAACACAGTATACTCTTCGTTGGAAGCAAAACTTGGAACTCTATACCTGCGGAGATCCGTAAATGTAATTCGTATAAAGTATTCAAAAGACATCTTGAGTCTCACTTCCTATCAGAATACTAGTCGTGTAAGATCACCATGTCAAATCTCGCCTCCTACATGTAACTAATGATAATAATGCATAATGATAATGTAATAATGTAACTTTCTTTGGGTAGCATAACCGATCTTCAGTCTGCTCTTGAAACGTTTTATCGAACATACTGTTAAATATAGCCGATTTGACCTATATTGTAAAATACAGCATAAAATATCGAGTAAATTATCTCAATGGTCAGTCTAATGCGAAACCAGGTTAAGTGAACTAGGTTAAGCATTATTGTACACCTTAGAATAATGTGAAGATGGGATGCCCTAGAAGTCGTTGAACTTGTTCGGGCCCACAGGTAGCTATACTCAAATTTAACAATTGTACTAGACTTTAGAAACATTCTACCTCTGCATCACCTGTGGTAAATAAATTGTTTAAATTGTTTAAATTGTTGTTTTTACGAGTTGCTATTTTGTCACGGTTTAATAGGACGATGATCTTTTCTTCGTGAAAAGGGTACTAGATATACGAAAGCGCCACGTTTATGCAAACTTGAGCAAACGCTTAGGACATTGAATAGCTCAGATTAACATATTTTATCAGTTGCTTCCGTAACGAATTTTGAAGTGGAAAGAAAATTTCGAAAACTTTTAAATGCATATAGAAATGATTTCATTTATGGTCCTCCGTTTTTTATCGAGAAATAAAGTACAAGACAATAATGTATGTATGAGTTTTTTATTATTCTTTGTTTTATTTCGAAAAGAAGAGGGTGAAAAGAAGCTGTGAAAAGAGGCTGTTCTAGGTAACGCAGTTCTTGCTTAAATCGTTCGTTGGGTCGTTATCGCTTGAATTGTTATCGCTTGAATCGTTATCACTTGAATCATTATCGCTTGAATCGTTATCGCTTGAATCGTTATCGCTTGGATCGTTATCGCTTGAATCATTATCGCTTGAATCGTTATCGCTTGAATCGTTAGCGCTTGAATCGTTATCGCTTGAATAGTTATCGCTTGAATCGTTATCGCTTGAATCGTTATCGCTTGAATCGTTATCGCTTGAATCGTTATCGCTTGAATCGTTATCGCTTGAATCGTTATCGCTTGAATCGTTATCGTTGTTGTAAAAGTGAATATCACTCTCGATTCTCCATGTCATGCAACTGATGATCTGTATAGGATGCTAGGATGCATCCTTTCATAGGATGCTAAACAAGTCAATGAACTTATTTGGGCTCTCAAGTAGTTAGATTCTCAGTGTGTCTATTGAAATGAAACAAAGTAATGATTTTATTAACTTTTCACTTTTGGTAATACGTTGTTTAAATTGTTTGAAATAGCAGAATAGTCAGGACCTCGTAGCATGAAAACTTGTAGAAAATGATCAGTAGATAAGGAAGAAGACGTGGAAACAAGTTAAAACAAGTTAAAACATACAATTATTGAACTTTAATACGCTCTCATAGAATTCGTTTTTTGGATGTCGCCAGATAATCAAATCCTTCTAAAAAATATCCTATCAATAATTTTATCTCCAAGATATTTGTTCCTGAATTTTTTCCAATTTATGTATTTTTCTCAGAGCATCGAATAATATGAAATTGTGTTAAAACGATGTGTTTGCAACGATCTAATACATTGCAGAGATTTCTAATAGATGGCAATTATGACTTGTGTAAATAAAGCATTTTCCTTAGCAAACTATGCTCATCAAAGTAGGAATCGTATAGAAATAATATTAATCCAAGTTAGTTGAAAGAACTGTCTCCTGAACAAAAATTAGAGTAGCAAAGTTGTTTTGTTTATTTGAATATATTTTTCGGTTACAATATATTTTTCCCGATTCCCGAAGAATGAGATCTGCCTCACGCGTCTATAGAAGAGATATGTTAAAACTTTCGTTGTACGTTTTTTTACCTTAAATTATACGCATATGTAAACTGAAATGTTTATGAGTTTTTCGGTCTGCAGGAAATAAATAGATGTCTAGCGCTCATCCAGCTTGAGAGCTCCTCTGTTGACATAGAAAACGGAGAAGGCGAACAGAAGAGGTTATGGAGGAGACCCTCCAGCTCAATTAGCTTCCAGTTTCCTTCTCTCCCCTCAGGTTGAGAGCTGAACCGTATCAAATGCACGAGGATTACAATTTTTCAATAAAGCGATCAATAAATCTCATCAAAAAGGATTTCAGGAGACTTAGAAGCTTATTATATTACGAAAAATTTAGCTCGTTTCCATAGATGGGAAAAAATTTACCTTCCATGATTTTCGTTTAAAAATATTTTCCTTAAATCTTACATGAAGTAATTTTTTCTAATTAGGTATACAATTATAAAAATCGTAATAGGCGTTGCTGGTATTTTTAGCTTAATGCTATTTATTAAACAAATGTGTATGCATGCAAAAGTTAACAGCATTCATACGTGGACTCAAAACATATCGCGGTCAATTTTCCTTTCATGAATTCCATGGTAGAACTGTGTTTTATTGCCTAACTCTCTCACGTTAGTAAAATCCAAACTGTTTGACACAGGAAACTAGAAAATTTCGATTTTGGGGGGATATACAGCGTTCGTGTGCGAGTTTCGTCCTGAAAGTAGAAAAATGGACTGTTTCGTTGTTCATTAAATATTATCCTTGATGTACAAGAACGTGCGACAGGCATGGTGGCTGCGAATGAATCAGGTACCATAAATAGCAGATTTAAAAACCGTCCCGTGTGACAGGTAACGCTCTGGCTATTAAGCAAGTTCAGAATTTTTTAATTTTATGAAGAAAATAAATTCTAAGCCATTAACATTTAGTTGCATATGATTGTTTCTCACATAAATTTTTCGTGTAATTGTAAAAAACTGTTGATCAAAATTATTTCTGGAAATGAAATTATACAAAGACGATAAAAAAACTAAGCACGTTAGCCAATGGATAAAACCTTCAGGCATTCAAAATATCTGTACAATTCGACCAATAAATGCGCTGATTTCGATTCTAATTTTATTTACCTAACACTCTCATAATTCACTTTAGAATTTCTCATCCGGTACTGTTTGCTGAACCTTACCGTTAGAAGAGCATCAAATTTATTTTCTATTGTTCACATGTTCGCTCCAAAAGTACTTTCGTAGTTGAGCACGAATGCTTTATTTAATTCGCTTCGCCCTGACAGTCGGTGATGTCCGCAACTGACTGTTCTAGGAAACAGAACTCGTCGAACGTCAATCACAATAATTCGGAAACAATGCGGATTGTGTCGTAATTAACCTTATGATGAGGTCAGGCATTATGGAGATATCCGCTTATTTCTGCGAACACAAGTCATTAGAGACCAGTCTGGATAATTGAGCTGATTGGCAGCTCGAATATCCCCTCAGCATCATAATTAGGGTTATATTAGACCTCAAATGCTGGCTCGTGACGGCCGCTCTCAAAGCTGCAATATTTAGACGCGCATCGCCACCTAAATTCGTGGTAATGCTCGCTGCTGTAAAGCGTCATGGAATATTTCTGCCATATTGTGCGTGAAGTGTTTTGCTAAGACAGGGTCACGTGAGACAGGGGCAATGCTTGCTATGTGGGGGATAATAAAACGCATGCCCTCTAATTTTGAGTGTAATTCTTGGAGGAACTTTTATAATATTCTTCCAATGATTGCTCTTGACATTGTGTTTTAAAACGCAGAATTCCATCTTCAAAATCATGGAAAGTAAAAATTTTAGGCTCTGTATTTGATTTAGAAACGTTTCTCGAAGCTCTTGAAATTTATAATTAAAATTTTTAATTAACTTGACAGGTTGGATTACATTCTTGTTGGAAGGTTGGATTACGTTCAAACTTGATACTTGTCATTTGGTACTCATGTTGTGCTGTGTAAATAGTTGAGTGCTCTAATTTGTTCATAATTTTTCAAAATTGTATTCTAGATTCTTAAATGTGTTCAATACTTTTTGCCCAACAGTGGCCTCAGGGTAATTTCTTAAAATTCAGCATCCTGATGAAAGAAATAAATGATGTAATATTTTAACAATTTAAACTATTTATTTACCACAGGAGATACAGAGGTAGAGTGTTTCTTAAGTCTAGTACAATGGTCAAATTTGAAAATAGCTACCTTGGCCCAAATAAGTTCAGCATGAATTTTTCTCCATGAAATCGATAGAAGTAAAACTTGAAACCAACACTCTTATTTTACAACATTCTTGTCTTTAAAGACCGTAACTAATTTTTTTTTAACTTTCAAGAAATAGTTGTCATTATTTATTCAGCAGAAATTTACTGAACAATCAACAATTTGTCTCGCAAAGTCCGTTTTGCGTGACTACAGCTCCCGTCGGCAAATACTCCTTGGACACTAATCCATTGCAATTATTTCCCTGCGGAACATTCCGGGTTCATTCTCTCTAGCTCTACTGTTAAAGCAGATGTAAATTGTACCACTTTGTTCTGAGAGTTGTCAGCCGTAAAAACATCTTCCTTAGTAATCTAAAGTTTTTTTCCAATTTTAAATTTCTTCTGACATTGTTTGCAGTAATTGCTAAAATGAATTAATCCTCTTCCCATAAAATTTATGCTCTGTGCCAGTAGCATAAAAGCAGAGTAAACGAGAAAGTATTACACAGTTATAGCATATTGGTCACTCAAAAGATTAAACCGTTGAGTGATGTGCTTAGTCTCATTTTTTGCGGAATTCCATCTTTTGTTACCTAATTTAAGGCTTTTCATTATCAACCGTTTAATTCAGGCACTAAGATCATGAGAGTGAAGACCATTTCCTTCTGACTTGCGCAAAATGGTATTTCTCTTAATTAAGTCCCACGCCACACTTTTGGGGTGTGAACAGAACTGACTGATTTCGCTCAAGCACGACGATGCCCCATGTCACGGATCTGCTGGTGTGAGAAACTGCTTAGAAGCCCCGACCCTGCGTCCTGTGATTTCTAAATTTCAGAGCTTCATGACCCTCTATGTCTACCTTGTATTCTAGATGCTTTCTACGGACTTGTAAAATAACCATGACCGTATCAAAATAAATTGATGCCTTCATTCTTAAGGCACTTTTGAGATCATAGGAAAGTAATGAGAAACATGAGATAGAGGTGCTAAAAATGTCCCGCAAACGTTTATGGTCACAGTGCGTTATTAAATTACTTCGACGTCATTTTCATCATTCAAATGACTTTCGACTTCAATTTTATTCCTCTGATGAGCTTTGACTTCAATTTTATTCCTCTGATGAGCTTCGACTTCAATTTTTTGCCTCTGATGAGCTTCGACTTCAATTTTATTCCTCTGATGAGCTTCGACTTCAATTTTATTCCTCTGATGAGCTTTGACTTCAATTTTTTGCCTCTGATGAGCTTTGACTTCAATTTCATTCCTCTGATGAGCTTCGACTTCAATTTTTTGCCTCTGATGAGCTTCGACTTCAATTTTATTCCTCTGATGAGCTTCGACTTCAATTTTATTCCTCTGATGAGCTTCGACTTCAATTTTATTCCTCTGATGAGCTTCGACTTCAATTTTATTCCTCTGATGAGCTTCGACTTCAATTTTTTGCCTCTGATGAGCTTCGACTTCAATTTTATTCCTCTGATGAGCTTCGACTTCAATTTTTTGCCTCTGATGAGCTTCGACTTCAATTTTATTCCTCTGATGAGCTTTGACTTCAATTTTTTGCCTCTGATGAGCTTCGACTTCAATTTTATTCCTCTGATGAGCTTGGACATGTATTTATCTCTGAATTTGATTCGGATATACGCAATATTTTAATAAATAATCTTTGAAGATGAGCGATATTTGCTTGTCTTTTCATCTCCCAAGGAGCAGTGGGAAGTAAATCCGCAAAACTTTTACGCAAATGGTCTTCCCTCCAAACATCTTAGTGCCTCAATTGAGACGATGGCAACAAAAGCTAAGAGATGGTAGCAAAAAAATACAAACTTTCTCATCTAAGGAGTCTGAGCCTATCTCCCTACTATTGGGTTTCTTTCAGTAATCATATCCTAATATTGAGTAACATTTTTGGCGCACCCTGTATATAGAAGGAGGTGGACTCTTTACAATAAGGCAGAAATTGAAATGCTACTAGTGTTAATTGGCAGTTTTACACACTTTTCTACACATCTTGGTAAGTGAAGAATTTGAAATGACGAATCTTAATGAAGAAATTCTGAGAAAGATGAACTGAAATAAGTTAAAAAATTACAAATACAGTTTTCTGATAAAGTTACTGCGAGATCCCAATAACATTATATTTTCTGCTGGACCGGATTTTACCGAGTCCACCAGCCGCACTCCGCACACCTTGCTGCACGCTGAATATTTAACTCCTTCTGCTTCGTTATTCAACATCCGCAGATCTTGTTCCACCAAGCCTGGAGTCGGGAGTCGGCTGGACTTCTGTGCATTGAGTTAGTCCATAGCAAGTCGCGCTCGTGGATGGTTGGTGCACCGCTGCTTCTGTAGGCAGTGACTGGAAGCCAGCGCTGGCGGCCGCTGATGAACCTTGAATTAGCAAAGTGGTCAATCTATCTCCAATGATCATGGTACGCTTACGGTCACAAATTGCAAACTTGGGACCCAGCTCTCACTGATTTATTGTTACGAACTCTTGCTGTGAGAATGGTGACGTCGAACTTGTTGAGCTTAGCTAATTGAAGAATTTTTACCTTCAGCCTAGGCGTGAAACGACGGACTGCACTTGAAAAGTACTATTATTATTTTCAGCTGACTTTGCCGAAAGCTTAAAAACTTACATGTTGGCGAGTCAAGCAGAACGTTTTTTAGTTTTCAATATACTAACCTTACTTTGAACCAAGGAAGAACGTTACTTATTATCAGAAAAAAGTGTTGGAACTATGAGAAAGTATTGACTTTTGCCTGCACTTTATGTATGAACTTGATATAATAAAAAAACGACTAACAGTATTGGTGGTCTCTAAAAGTTATACAAGGTAAGTGTTCACGTTTATTTAAATCTATAACATTCTTAATATATTTTTCGTACGGAACTTGTTATGAAAAAGTTTGCATGCTTGTTGTGATTTATGTTCGTTATTCTTGAAACTAAAAACGATTTTGGCTCATTACGTTGGATTTATCAAATACTAACGACACGGAAAGGACTACAAAGTAAGAATTACACACTTGAATGCGTGATTGTCAAGAACTTTATGATTTTACAATTTCTAAACAACTCTGTGTGTCCTCAGCTTAGCTTACTTCAACTTATTTTGGGAACTGATAAAAATCTCAAATTATTTTCTGTCGAAATAACTAGTCATCCTCTCTCCAACTCAGCTCATACTACGCTTCCGCTTTTTCCACACACCTGTTTCAAGTTTCCCTTCACTTTCATGAAATGTCATTTCCACTCCATGATTCATTAAGGAATTAACTTCGTAGTCTTGGTACTGTTCCATTCGAGTAATTTTATTCTTGAATTCACTATTCAATAGCTTTGAATTGTGCACTTGAATTCAGAGTTAGGTGTCTGTTGAAGACCGTCTTACGTAACATGTCTAAACTAAGAATTAATTTTCCCACTCTTACTAACCAAGAATTATCGCTGATCCTGTACCATTGAGTATACTAGACATCACATTAACGGCACAGACTTTGGTGTTCAACTCCGTTGTGAGTGCTTTTGAAAAGCAAAATTACTGTGCATAGTTTATAGAATGCGTAAGCTATTCATTTAAGGTAGTTTTTCATCTATTCTTATTCCCACTGATAAACTTGTATTTCCTAATCCAACCCTACACTTTTATTGTAATTTAATAATTCTCCTTGTTCCCCAGAAAGCGTCAATGATTTACCGCCCTTGAAAAGAATCATTTCTCGTCAACTCTTGTTCGGGCGTAAAAATTCTCCTTGGTTTGTTTCCAAGATCGTTTTTGCATGTTCCGGCTGTGTGTTCGGTCTCTTGGGAAGTGCGCATGACGCGCATCGTTTATCTTGCATCCGTTTTACCGTCCCTAAAGGTTGTGAATACTTGATCGGCCGTTATAGTGATTTTATCCCCGTCTGTTTTATTCTCGCCGTGTCTGCCCGTAACTTTCGGGTATTTTGTACGCGTCGTAAAGCTCACAACGGATTTAATTGTCTTCTTATTTCATGTTACATCGTTAAGCGCCCAACCGGGAAAAGTATGTCTGTCATTCTAAAGCGAAAAAGACATCCGTTCTGTCTCACTCGATATCAACAAGAGATCTCCTGAATAGGAAAAAATGTGGTAGGGTGTATGCTACGGCTATTACAACGCCCATCGACTCATACTCGGAAAAATAAGAAAACCTTTTACCGACCTTGCGGTACTCGCCCCCATGCACCTCGAAGTTCCCAGCACATGTGAATTTTTTACTTGGGCGAGATGAAGGATTGGTGCAGAAGAGGCCGCCGTCAATAAAAGCCTGCTCGAAAACTTCTCTGCACTACGTTGGATGCATTTGATTTCACTTTTTTAAAGCCTTAAGTGTCTTTTCGTCAGATGACGAACTAAAGGAAATAGTGACTTCTTATAACATGCCATGCCTTAATACTACCTTCTTCCTTCCTCTCTTAGGAACGCCTCTGTAGCAATTAGGGAGGGTTAAATTAACATATCTAATATAACCTGTTTTCGAGTGTTAAATTTATTTCATTTTCAACGTATTTCTCTTGTACGATACGTGCACTCGATGGAAGATATGTTCTGGAGAATATTTTATCCTTAGCGCACTCTAGCAAAAACATGGTTTCAAATTCATGATCTTGGTGGGTTTAGACCTTCTCTAGTGAATTTCGGGAACAGAAGAAAGCGAGTGCAAGTCGTGCGAATAATTTGTTAATGTTTGATCATACTAAATTAGGCTTTGTCCTGCGATTGATGGTGCTTCACAACTCCACTTGTTTGAGGTTTTACTTCCCTTCAAGAAAATTTAAATCAATGTGTTTGTAGGGTGAAAAACCTGTGAATAATTCATATTGCATTGCTGTGAATATTTTCAAGTGAATATCTGTGGAATTTCTTCACTCTTCAGTACCATGACATACACAGACTAATGTTGTTGAATTATCATCCTCCTTTTAGGTAACACATTCCATGAAACAAATTTGTCTCGCTCAGTAATGCAGGGTTGAGCTTCCCGTGAGTGCAAGTCTGACGTCAAGTCGCATTAAATATTCAGAGGAATTGTTTTCTGGGTAACGCGGCAGAAGCAGGACATTAATCTCGCCGTGATTCCTTATGCGACACTCCTGCCTCCGATTTATGGATTACTTGCGCTCCCGGCGCAAAATGTGGAATTATAGTTCAATATTGGGAGAAGCATTGACATAAGGACTTCAATGGAATATTGAACGTATTTTAGATGGTGTGTTTCCTGAGTCCGCATAGTTTACTTTGGATCGTACATTTCAGGAAGTTTCAATTGATTTAGTGATTTTATGAGATTTGGGCGTTGTTGAAAGATGCATAAATGGTGTTAAGATTGAAAGAATTTGCGGCATTTTGCTTCAAAAGTATCGCGCAAAACTTGTTTTAAATTACTTATGATATTGAAAAGTTTGGTATTTTAAGAATGGAAGCTTCAGGTTCAGACCTCACTATATGTCACAAGTGTGTTTGTCGGCAAACGATTTTTTTTCTCTAACTGCAGCATTGCAGTTGCGAGCGTCCTTCTGTTTTTGAATTTTTGCGCAGATTTTGGTTGCCGTTTTTCATAAATATTGTGGTCGTTTTGATGCGGTTTGGCTTGATTGAAAGTTCAAATTTACGGAGAACAGCAGGCAAAAAAGCACGATATGCATCAAACAAGCGTTTTTCCAAACTCTTACCTAGCCTTTTAAAAGAAAGAAATTCACTACATAATGTGTTCAAACGAAGCATATCTCGACAACCTGCACTCCAACCTGAAGCGTTACCATTACTCAAAATGTTTTGAGCTGAATTTTGTCTCGGAGAAAACAATTGCAGGCAATCTGGTCTAATCCATAAAAACTTCAAGTCAGTTGCGACGTAAATTCTCTTGTAAATACGCGAAGCGGGTTATGTAACTGACAGTTTTAAAAAATCTAATGTCTAAAAATTTAGGGCTGATACTTAGCTTGATCAGCATGGTAACTCACAAGCCATAAATCACAGTCTTGAACAGCATAAATACATTAATGTATTCATGCGTTGTAAACTTTAAAATATACTAACCAGAAATGACTCTATTACGTTCATATTAGAATACGTGTAGAATTTTGTTTAGTTTTGATATTCTTTTTATCCTCAGACATATGAGTGATAGTAGCTAAACTTGTTCATTTTCTGCGTAATGCAAAAAATAGACGCTTGTCCGCGAGTATGAGAGCCACTGTTGGCTACCAGCATCTAAATCAATAACTCATGAGAGTGATTCCGTGCTCTGTTGGATGGACACTATATAGGCCTTCGTTCTTGATTCCATTTTGCCAGCAAAATGGTTTCGAGAGCATAATCTTTGTGTTTCAAAGTGCATACCGTATGACTTTTGGTTCCGTGAAACCTAACAAAAACTTCAAAAACATAACAGACATCATTTTGTACGGTGCGTTATAAGCTCATCTGCTCTTGGCTTCTCTCTCAGGGGGGATACAACTATTGTCTCTTTGGGAATTAGCACTCCCAAAGAGAATATATGAAGTCCTGAGGTAAGAGTCGGGTAAGCCTTCTTTTTTGTTATGGAATATATTTTTGTTTTATTACGAACAATATTTTTTCGGTTCACTACTGTCCTGTTTGTCAGCACCTCTGACATTCTTCTTGAACTTTTATACCATCTTCTAACCTTCCTTTTCAATTTGCTGTTACTATGCGCAGGGGATACTGTGCGAGAACACACTTTGAGCATAAATTATACGTTCCCTTTAACTCCGCACTAAATGGTGCCTTCATCCCTCCTCTCTTTGAACATCTTTACTGTAGTAAGGGAGGCTGAAACTAACTTAAAATCAATCAATAGCACCCGGCTTCCAGAACGTGAGCACGGAGTTCACAGTCGTGCTTTCAACAGCGTTCATTTAATGTTTCCTTTTTGCACCCGTATTCACCTCCTACGTTCACGACATGGTCTTCATTTTGATTACCCTTCATAACGCACTGTTTACTTTCCGAGAGAAACAATAAAGCTTGAGAAGGACAAGCAAATGTAGTGGAGGCGGATTCCCTGGACTTGCTAGAGCATACTTTGTAATTCCAGCCTAACTTGGGCAGCTGCCGGGCCATCTCTCACCCTCTGCAAGAGTTCCCTTGTGACACATTTCGCCTGCCCTCTAACTTTGAGCTTGTCTCAAAGTTTGCTTCATTGTTCACTAGATTTCCGGCAAAAAGCGTGCAAATCTCCATGCAATTGACGACGGCCTCCTCCAACTTTGCCAGGCGATCGAGCTGCATGCATGTTTATTGAGTCATTTTGTAAACCGTGTCTCCCATTTGTCTCTTTAGGGAGACGCCCTGTGAATTATTCATGCTTTTCTGCGCGCTCTATATATACGTTCCGCTCGTGACACTGCCACCGCAGCTTCTTCCAGCCTCACCCGATCTTATGCTAATTTTTGTTTTGTTTTTGTTCAGCGACGCGATGTGTGCATGAAGGCGATATTCCTGTGTGTCTATTTTTGTATGTTGATATGAATTGCTTGCAGGGCTACCACGATACTTGTGAGAACTTGTTGCCATAATTTGGGTAATGAGAGCGTAAACACTGCATGTCTTCTCTCTCTTCACATGAATTGTTACAAATTACCGCCACCAACTGCAAGTCTAGCGAAACTTCCTCGTAAGCAGTACTTTTATCTTCGTGCGAATATTTTTTAATTTAACGCTGAAATATCGCTTTAGCTCTCCTCAGAAACAGTTTATTGCCTATGGAGCACAAATTTCTCGGATGTTTCATTTCCGTATAGCACTACAAGGGCTTTGTGGCCGTAGTGCCATGTTTTCTTTTTCAAGTAGGAGAAGGTTACATATTCTGCTTGCAGTAGTTGTATTATTGAAAGACTCTTCATTCACTCTGAACTTTGTTGCATTCCCTCTTGTCTTTGTTACTCGTCCTCCAAGTTCCCTAATTTCCCCTCCCGGGAATATCGTCTTCCTCCGAGCGCTCAATTATCAAGTTTCATAATTGATCCACTTCAAATGCAACTCTTCGGCCTTAGTTATTAAGTTCATTAGCAACTAGACTAAGCATCGAAGTTTGTGTTTTCGTTGAATTTCTGTCCTGTCTTTATAAAGAGATAGCATTTCATTTTCCATTAGTTTCAAAGTTTTGTTTTTAAAAGCACGACGCAGTTAGAAATGGAGAAATGTGTTGCCATTTCGATGACTTCGCAGTACACGCACGTGTAATATTTGGTCGTTCTATTGAATGAAGTCAACATTGGAGCTGTGTGTTTTTCTCCAGAATGACGTTAACATGTAAAGCTTGTTCTTGCCTCACACGAGATGCAAGACGCAGGATGATCCAGGTAAGAAAAAATAAGGCCCTACAAAGTTGTGTCCCATTATTTTTTGTACTTGTTCTTTGAAAAAAACGAGCGAAGAAAGAACGGCTCGTCAATTCTTGCATTTCTGGAACATTCTGCAAGATAAAGTAGAAAATTTGAAGCTGGAAGATCACGAGAAAGAGCCGCTCCAGCGCCAGAAACGTTCAGCCCGGCGAATTGCAGCCCAACTTCCAACAAACGACCTGATTGAACCGCAGCCCAGAAGCCTACAAACTGCCCTTCTTTCGGGTGCATTCTTTGATTATTCGTACCCTTACTTTAGGGCCGTTTCAGGAGTTGAACGAAAACTTCCTTAACCTTTAGTGCTCTGTAGCTACATTATTTTTCCGCAGTGGGCTCGAGTCGAGCAGCATCGCGATAAAAATTCCGTTGGTAAGGTTAGAGCTAAACAGTTCATCTGATGAACAGTCATGATCACTGCAAAAGTTCTGGCTTAGAAATGATCCCCTAATATTCGCATTAGTGACACAAATTACATTTATTTACCCTTACAAGGTGGTAATGAGCAACTCGTACAAACACATTACTGAATTGTTTCTTATGAATGTACATTAAATATCCCAAAAATATTTAGTACACAACTGAGTTGATATTTAGTTCGTCAGTTTATAATACACCAGATGCGCGAGCAGAATTTTTTCAGTACGAGGTGCGTTCAACTAGAACGTCAACGCTAGATGAACATGACCCCTCAATGAGCATGCCGTAGCGTTTCTAATCATGTTCTGTTGACACTAAAAGCGAACAATATGTGTTCACCAAATGGCGTTTCACGAAGGGTAGACTTCCTCATTAATCTTTGTTCATTCATGCCTGAAATGCAGTACTTGCGAAATTTGATGTCTTGTTCTCGGAAAACCCTTCAGCGAGACCCTGAGTTCGATGCCTCTGTTGGGCCTCCAGTTAAAAGCCGCTGTTAGGCCATCAGTAAGAGGCTTCTGTTGTGGGGCCTTTGGAGTGAGGCCTCTGTTGTGGGCCTTTGGAGAGAGGCTTCTGTTGTGGGGTCTTTGGAGTCAGGCCTCTGTTGGGCCTCCAGTTAAAAGCCGTTGTTAGACCATCAGTAAGAGGCTTCTGTTGTGGGGTTTTTGGAGTCAGGCCTCTGTTGGGGGGCCTTTGGAGTCAGGCCTCTGTTGGGGGGCCTTTGGAGTGAGGCCTCTGTTGGGGGGCCTTTGGAGTGAGGCCTCTGTTGGGACCTTCATTTATACCTTGAAGTTATGGCTGTTCTGAGCTTATGTTAATTCCATTGAACGTAGCTTCTTAACACTTTGACTGCGACTACTAAATATTAAGTTCAACGCTAAACTCAAACTTAAAGTCCAGTGTAGTAAACTATTTTGAAAATAGCAAACATGAACTAGATCGCGCCTTCATTTAGCTTTGATTAAGTTTCTATGAAAAATGAGTTTGCGACTACTGGTCGGTCAGTAGCATTATGAAAATTACCTCTGTGTACCACTGGTGGCGATTGTCGCAGTCAAAGTGTTGAGCAATGTGAGCTTAATTCAGAATTGAATAGGAGTTTTGTTTTATCTTAGAATGCTGACAATCCTGCAACAATTTGGAGCTTGTTTTACGCTTATGTTCTGCTAACAATAGCGAAAGATTTCCAAGAGAAGCTGTAACCTGAAACGCTGAATAAATAAAAGGAAAATCATTCTTGCGTTTCCTTCGAGACATGAGCGTAGTCAGCTTACGTCAATCCTCATCTGTAGCGATCTACTGTTGAATTTATGTAACTATTGAATTACGGCGTATTTACATATATGAATGACACCGAGAAACTTATATCCAAGATGTTTCAAAACGTTAGTAACCAGAACATGCTATATTTTCCATTCATCAATGATGGTAACTATTTTAGAAAATGTCGTCTTAACCGGTTTTAGCTCGATCTTTCCAATGTGTTTTTAATTTTTCTATTCAATATGTTTATCTTCTCTAATGCAGGCAACTGCGAAAGCCCACAAAATGATATGTCTAGGACTCACGGTCACCTCAGGGGGATAAAATATTATCTTTATGGGAACTAGCGTTCCCAGGTGAAAAATGTGAGGTTTTTAGATGAGAGTTATATAGGGCTTTTTTTTGTTGAAACAGAATGTGTTTTGATTTGTTACGGATCAACTTTTTTCAGTTCACTACTCTACTGTTTTTCAGCATCTACTCTTTTCTTCTTCAACTTTTTCTTGTTTGATGATCTTCTTTCGTAGCTAACTGTTTCTATGCACCTTGTGCACAGATTCCGCGTTCCCTCAACTACATACTAAATGGTGCCTTCATCCTTCCTCTCTTGGAACATCTTTGTCGTGGTAAAGTTAGGCTAAAACTTTCTTGAATGAAAATAATAATAATCCATGAATAGAAATTTTCATGCTGCCTTGCAGCTGTGCTTCTGAATCAAAGTCATGTGTTCCGTGGAAACTATGTAAATTTAGCTACCTCACACCGACATGCTGCATACGAATAAGGTAAGTCATTGTTTAATTCACGTCAAATTTCACCAATGATATACGTCGATGATGAAAATAGCAAGGCTCAAGTTCAAAAGCACTTTCAGCCTCCATTTGCTATTCAAAAGTCAGTCTGTGAAAGCTGCCTCGTACAAAGCGACTGCGCAACATCTACGTCTTCCATTACAGCTCCAAGGCTGCCAAGGAATTTCGAATTACCTTACAAATTCAATTCAGATTTTACTGCTGTCTATTGAATCGTGGAATGAGGCTGTGGTTAGGCTTGCATTTTATTTGCTAATGTCATTGCAAGTACGGAGCGGGCACGTCGAATAGGGTGTTATTGGATTCTCTATGCGGTGACGAGTAATAGCTGTGAGCTAATGGGTTTTTCTTGGAGATCTTGCCAGTCGCTTTCGGTATCTTAGATTGCTCTAGAATTGCCTAGCTTATTTTCTATTCAGAGGGTCTTACGATACTTTTGAACCATTTCAATAGTCCCTTCATGCAAAAGTTTAGTTGAATGTTCTTTAGCAGTCATATATACTAACTAACAATCCCGTACTATCAACGAACACGAGCTCCTTTTGAATGATGGGGCACGCCTATGACAAGGGTAAATTTCCTGTAATAATCTCTCGACTTACGTACTCCATCGAAAATACTGCTTTCTGAACTGAAACTTCTATTTTTTTATTATGCTCATTTAGAACACCTTTAACTATAGTGAAAATTTAGAGTCCTTATTTTTTCCTCTAGGGAAGAGCTTCCAAACAGAATGCAGCCTGCTAGGCTCAAGAACATAATTCTGCACACTATGCCTTTCCACTGTGGCTTAGTGGTAGAGAGTGCTCCTTTTTCATGAAGTTCGTTCGGTAGTCCACATCGAGCTCGGTATTTCTTCCCGATGGGAAAAAATGTCAGCTCTAATTCCCCATTAAACTGAGGCGTCTAAAATGAATACTCGCGCCACTTTGGGTAACCGACCGTTCGTCAGGGCATCAATTAAACTTAACGCATTTAGCACTTTGACTGCGGCAGGTAAAGCTAAGGTTTAATATTCAATTCCAGGTTGAAGTCAATTGTATAAAGAAATGTTGAAACTATCAAACATTAACTGGATCATGCTTTCATTTAGTTTTCATTAAGTATTTAAAAAATTGAGTTTGTTACTATTGGTTGGTCAGCAGCTTAATGAAAACTCCCTCAGTGACCATTAAATATGGCCCGCGTCACAAGGTGTTGAGAAAACACATGTTTGATGTGTCACCGCCATTTGAATTAAGGCTTATTTTTTAGGCGTAGAGTGCAGTAGCGTGAGGAGATTTTCATGCGCCTGGAGTTCATGTACAGACTTATAAGTTCCCTACAAGCACACTTTGTGTGGAGTTTCTGTTGTAACCAATAGCTCCAAAATTTGGATGTATCTATTGTATCTATGGGAATTAGCGCTCTCAGGGGGGCAATGTGAGGGCCTGAGCTAAAGGTTAGGTAGGCTTCCTTTTTGTTGAAATAGAATAGGTTTTTGTTTTGTTACGGACCATCTTTTTTCGGTTCACTGCTGTCCTGTTTTTCAGCACCTACGAGGCCTGTCGAAAAAGTATCCGACCTTAATTTTTCCCGCGCAAAGTAGTGATTCTAAGGCGGCGCCACTGTGCACGGTGGAAGGAGGAATCTTAATGCGCATGCTTGACTTTTTTCACCGCATTCACTTGGGCCAGTCACTGGCTGGTGGTCGCCAAGTAAGGTGCTGTTCTAAGTGTTTGTCGGATTTAGTTTTCTTGCACGATGACTGAACGAATTGAGCAAAGACACTGCATCAAATTTTGTCAAAAGCTTGGTGATTCTCAAATTGAAACAATTCGTAAGATTCAGCAGGTGTTTGGGGAAGATGCTATGGGTGTAACACAAATTAAGGAGTGGTTTAAGCGATTCAAAGATGGCCGCACATCAGCGGAGAGTGAGCAGCGTTGTGGCAGGCCCAAAACTTCTCGGAGTGCAGCTGTTGTTGAGAGGGTGCGAAATTTGGTGATGGCAGATCGTCGTTTGACCGTGCGGGAGATTGCCCAAGAGGTTGGAGTGAGTAAAGATTCTGCACATGCCATTTTGCGTGACGATTTGAACATGAACCGAGTGGCTGCGAAATTCGTGCCCAAGTTGTTGTCGCCGGAACAAAAAGACCTCCGTCGTGACGTTGCACAGGACCTTCTGGACACCGCCAACACTGATCCTGGGTTTCTGAACACCGTGATAACTGGAGATGAGTCATGGGTGTACGGGTACGACCCAGAAACAAAAAGACAGTCATCCCAATGGAAGCATCCCGAGTCTCCAAGGCCGAAGAAAGCGCGGCAGGTGCGAAGCAAAATCAAGGTGATGCTGACTGTTTTCTTTGATGTCCGTGGAATTGTGCATCACGAATACGCACCGGAAGGACAAACAGTGACAAAGGAGTACTATCAGGATGTTCTCCGGCGACTTCGTGATGCAGTTCGGCGCAAAAGACCAGACATGTGGACTGCGAACAACTGGCACTTGCATCACGACAACGCGCCCGCACATTCATCCCATTTGATCCGCAATTTCTTGGCCAAACATGGAATTACGACCGTTCGCCAACCTCCCTACTCTCCAGACCTGGCTCCTTGCGACTTCTGGTTGTTTCCAAAATTGAAGACACCACTGAAAGGATCCCGTTTTGAGAGTAGAGAAGAGATAATGCGGAACGCGACGACAGAGCTGAACACCATTCCAAAAGAAGACTTCCAGAGGTGTTTCCGGCAGTGGAAGGATCGGTGGGCTAAGTGTGTGGAAGCACAAGGAGCCTACTTTGAAGGGGATTAGGGTCCCAACCCCGTCTGGTTGTTGAAGTATTTTTTCTGGCCAAAGGTCGGATACTTTTTCGACAGGCCTCGTACTACTTTCTTCTTCAACTTTTTCTTGTTTCATGAACTTCTTTCTTAGCTTCCTGTTTCTGTGCACCTTGTGCATAGATTCCGCGTTCCCTCAACTCCATACTAAATGGCGCCTTCCTCCTTCCTCTCTTAGAACATTTTTGTCGTGCAATTAAGGGAGGCTAAAACTTTCTTACGTAATAATAAAGCTCCAAAATTTGGCTTTAGAAGCTTGGGCATAAAAAATGGTGGCAAAAAATATTTCTGCTTAAAAGGTGTTCTTGGAAAAATAAGTGGATCAAAATTTTGAAGAATTTTCGTTGCATAAATCATACAGACATCTCGTATCTGCTAGATAAGAGTACAAACATGGATTCAATATTATTTTAGATACTTTTTTTTATACAAAGTTTTGAACTACGTGCTTGCTAGGTAAAGGAACCAGTCATGGTTTTAGCAGGTTTTCCGTGCCAGGCCCTAACAAAATGTTTCTATTTCAAACTTACTTTCAGTAAACGATCCTAACATTTTTAATGGCTTCGTAAACTATTCATCAAAAATCGTTGTAAAGGGTAGGTTATGAAATTACCTTTAATCAAATAGACGGTTCTTTTAACACATCTCCACTGTAGCTGCTTTCCTCTGGTGAGATTGTATATTGTACGTTATATATTGTTATATTCCTCTGCATATTGTACGAGGGACTTCATGGTGTTACGAGTATTTTGCATTAAATCTACAGGCTCCTTTTAAGTTTTCTTTCTGCTTATAGCAAGTTCTTACTGACGATAGAAATATTTTTACGATTCCGCAGTGCTGAAAGCTCAGAATTTTCTGAGCATATTTTGGGAAGGTTCCATTCCCCTCGCCTAACTCCGCTGCAATTAGCGTTCTGCCACATTTGGCATACTCACGTTACGTAATAATTTCAGCTCCCTCGTTATGCGCTGCCGGGGTGAAATTTCACCCTCAGAGGTCAAATTGCCGTCATTCGGCAGGCTATTGCCATAAATCATGGTCGGGCTTCAAAACTGAAACAATCGACACGGCGCTGCCAAATTACGCATGGCCACTGAACAACTTTAGCTGTCACGACATAAGCTACCCTTGTCCCGTCTAGGTCGTGTACCCTCGTCCTAGTGCTCCATTTCTCAAAGTGACTTCTTGCAGTGGTGCACGAAATGGGTAGCACTGCAGAACTTACCAAATTACAACACTGGCTAACTATAGCACCCAGAAGACGGTGTCCTTCAAACATGGGAGTGACACTGGCTAACTATAGCACCCAGAAGACGGTGTCCTTCAAACATGGGAGTGACACTGGCTAACTATAGCACCCAGAAGACAGGTTCCTTCAAACATGGGAGTGACACTGGCTTACTATAGCACCCAGGAGACAGGTTCCTTCAAGCATGGGAGTGACACTGGCTAACTATAGCGCCCAGGAGACAGGTTCCTTCAAACATATGAGAGACACTGGCTAACTATAGCACCCACAAGACAGGTTCCTTCAAGCATGGGAGTGACACTGGCTAACTATAGCACCCAGAAGACAGGTTCCTTGAAACATATGAGAGACACTGGCTAACTATATCGCCCAGGAGACAGGTTCCTTCAAGCATGGGAGTGACACTGGCTAACTTTAGCACCTGGGAGACAGGTTCCATCAAGCATGGGAGTGAAGTGTGCATTAGTAGAATTCATAATTTTCGGACAAGACCCCAAAACCAGAAGAACTTCCATGCACCAATTAACCTTCGAGTAAGCTTTTTTGAGGTTTGGTGCCGGATTCTCAAATAATTTACTTTGTCAATTTGGATTTTTCAAACACTAAAACTTGCATATTTAGGCAAATAAAACAATACGTGCCGTAGTCAAGTTGACTGGAGAATTTACTCTATCGGCTGTACTGCTATAAATGTCGAGTCTCGGGTGCCGCCTCTGAAACGAGTACGTTTTACCCGAGGCAGGACTGACCCGACACATTTCATGCGTGACGAAGGATATGCCTCATCGGCAAGGTGAACGACTGTTTGTTTTCATTCCCCTACCAAAACTAGGGATGTTATATCTCGAGGCGATTCTCATCCGCAATGGTAACATCAAATAAAAACTTGAAATTGTTCAAAACGTGCTGGAAAGTTTGAGGGGCGATGACCGGTCTTCTCTGTACGACTGAACTCCGTCGTTAAGAGTGCGTAGAACTCCGTAATGTAAAGTTGGAAACCAATAATCGACAAATCGCTCTATTTGATACTGATAAATAGTTTCAGTGGTTTTGATTCTTTTGTGGTCGATAAGGTTTATGAACTGCCATTTGCGTGCAAATTGATCGCTTGATTTGCAGCTTCACCCCTGCATATCAAAGCTGACACGCATGCAAAGAAAGCTATTGTTTCCACCGCGGCTGTCTCCGATCTATTGCCACTGGCAACTTTCACAAGAACCTCGTTTTAATTCAAACTCCCTTTATCATGTCAAGGAAGAGATTGATTTTCATCTCTCATTCACCATTACGGGGTCTCGTTTTGCCCATGCTCTCATAACTAAGAGGAGAAGCTGAAGCATCGCTGCTTTCCCCTAGGCCTATCTCGAACTAATAACCTTTATTATTCAGCTTGTACGGGTTTCACCACCGAGTTTTCAGAGTTATCTTGACGCTCTTCCAACATTTTTGCCCTGAACGCGACTAACACACAACTTTTCTCCTTCAAAAACGTCGCTCATTGATATTTGGCCACTATCTGCCTCCTCTGCTCGAAGTTCTGCGCGATCATTGCACGCATTTCTCACTCCTACTCAGACCAACAGCAGCAGCCCTACTCTGAACGAGTTATGTACTGATATTTGGCCGTATTTCTTCACTATCTGAGAGCATTGCCACCCGCTCTTCAAAGTTCTCTTTGATCATTCGGAGCATTTCTCACTCGAACAGAGACGGCCTGCAGAGCACCAACAATTTTTCTGGCTGTCGTTAAGACTGGCGCCGCGGTAGATATTCTTTAGGCAGAACCTAAGAGCCGTGCAAATTGTTCTCGCGTTTGAAAAGAAGCAATTCTTCTTGCCATTCTTCTCGGCTTTCTTCTCGTAAAATTGCATTCAGACGTTTCTAGGAAATTCATAATGCTTTTGAGCATTCGCTTATTTATGATCTAGCATTTTCCGCTCAGTACATTCCCAGAAATGAATTCGGGGTTAAAACTTTATCTAATCTTCCTAACGAAGTTGTTCGCCATACTGGTTGGTCTCTTTAGTTCATGGAACACGTCTCCTTATTCATCAACAGTCTTGAGTTTTATGTTCTGAAGATTACACGGAACAATATCCGCTTGCAGTATTTTTATTAGCATCATAGCAGATTGAATGAATGGACTTAAAATAAATCTGATGTGTTTAATATTCGATTCTGTAATAAAGACGTATGCATTGTGTAGAGAACTAAATCAAAGTTAAATTATTTAATATTCCACCAATTCATTCGTGTTGGAACACACAACTATTTGCAACCGTTAAGACTGTGATACAATAATTGCTTGAGAAATTAGGGAAATTAACCACTGTTTTCTTTATGGTGGTTCAAGTGCTTAGCCATTTGGTGAAGGAAGATTTACAGAGTCAAAAATATTTCATCCTGAATATGTTCCTTCTTATGAGCAATTTTTTCTAGAATACTGAAATAATTGAGAAATATCTGTATCTGGTGGCAGTTAATGTCTCTGAAGCCGTGTTTGCTTCCAACTGAATAATTATGTTAGCTGGAGCATCATTCGGACATCGAAATACCAACATTTCACAGGAGCCTTTGTGAAACTAGATACTTGCTTTCAAAAGCGCTTGACCGGAATCAATAACTTTGTCAAACTCGATCGACCCTCAAAGGCGTTTAATAAACTTGGCTCACGCAGACGCGCGCGCGCTGGCCCGAAATCAGGCCTGCGTTCGTCAGCACAGAGAAGTGGCCTCCCTCCGTATTCGCATTCTGGCATCAACGTAAACGAGCTCATAATTCATGAGGTGGCTCCCGCCTTCCCTCTCGCAACCGCGCGATTTTTGAGCTCAAAATTCTAGTTTAGACGAAAGAACTTTGAAATTTCGGCTGAATGAGAGCACAATACTCGGCTTTATTACGCGCCAGGCACGCAACAGCTCAAAAAGAACAGGGCAGCGCTCAATTTTTCTTTGTTTCCCCCGAGGACACCAAAAGGATATGTTAAATTTGGGCTTGCTTTTGCCACGAAGCTTGATTTTTGTGGGCTCGATCTTGTAATTATGAAAGGTTGGTTTTTCCATGCGCAGGTAATTAGCTTGGACTGGAATTTACGTCCCTGAATCGGTGTCAGAGTCGAGATAATCTGAAGCCCTCCCGGCAAAAATAGGCGAAATTGTCCCGAGTTTCCCGTAGGAGTCGAGGCCTAATTGTGCTTCGCTCTTTTTATCGCTATTAGTGCACAGCGGGAGCGTTGTTTTGGTACACTTTTACCTCGGTCATATTTAGTTTTAGGATTTCGAAATTTGTGATGCTGATTTTGGCAGGACTTGTTCGTTAAGTCATGTCGAAATTCGCGTGATTGTCCAAACGTAGAACATACAAGAGGCTCAAGTAATTTCGGATATTCTCACAAGTTAAACAAGTTGGTGAAATAATTTTATGCCTGTTGCAAATTTTTAATGTAGCGAGATTTTTATCGTTCAACTGTGTAACATAAGTTAAAATTTTGAAAACGTACTTGGACTAGACTATTTGTGCATCTAATGAGACCATCTTACGAGCGGTGAAGAGGCCCGATTTGGTTATGGCAATTACCGTTTAATCGATAGAAATGAAGGCATAAGCTTTGCCAAAATGACTGCATAGTGGTGCATATATCAGCTACGATGATCACTTTTTACACGGAAATAAAAATCCCGTATGAGTTAGGTACGTAGTGTGGTAATTTGATCATTGAGAAATTACCTCCATTTTCAGTCGCCTAAACTCCACCACAAAAACCGGTAAACATTTCAATAGACAGTCGCGCTGCGTCCTCATTCTCGCTGCATTGAATGAACTAGCACGTCAGAAGTTCAGTTAATTACTTCACTCATCATCGAACTTAATTACAGACCATAAAGTTCTTGACTGAGAGCATCGCACCTCAGCCGGGATCGGCAGACCGGAGTTTATGAGCAGCAGAGGGGGGAGCGTCTTCTGTGCTCTTCCACGCTCTCCAGCGCATAATTAACGTCTCGCCCTTTGTAACGCAAAATGTAGGGCATGCGATACTCTTTGATTGAGCTTTATCATAAATTAAATGCCTAGTTATTGTACCATGTCTCGGTCCGTGTGGGTTGGAGGTCACTCGTTGTGCGAGTGAAAACTATCCTTAAAATGCAATATTTGTGAGATGAAGCACCACATTGCGCATTGAAACAGGGGAAAAATTAATTTTGTGTGGTACCAAGAGTATCCCTCATACCATCAGAATTAGTTGAAAAATTCTCAATTATATAGTTTGTTTCATACCGGTGCACGCATTAAATCGTGAATATAAATACAATTTTAGTAGAATTTGAACAAGACAAGTTTCGCCGAAATAGAAATTGAGAAACTGATCTACGAAATAAATTGTGAGAACTATGCAAAATTTGAACGAAGTCTGTAAGTTGCCTCATAGGATGCAAGATGAAATTTAATCTGAGTTATGTAAATATTGAGGGAATTGTGTGTTAAGTTGTATAATTTAAAATATTAATATCATTTTAACTGGGCTTAACTTTTTAACGAGTCTTAACATAAATATCATAAATATACACAAAAACCGTGATACCGTCCAAATTACAATTTGAAACTGAATATTTAATCTGAATTTTTCCCCTTAGGGTAATACAATTATTGTGTCTGAGAATTCGCGTTCTCAGGAGGAAGATGCGGGGCTCCAAACTGAATGTTTGGGAGACCCATTGTTGTAATAAAATGAATTTTGTTTAAAAACTTGTAAACAAATAAAGTTCAAAAAAGAAATTAATCATATTTAATCACAAAATGTTTTAGAGTCTAACTCCATCATCAGTTCAATAAAAAATCATTGCATCTCAAAAATTCAAGATAAAACTGAAGTGATCGGGAGACATTAGTTTGCCAAGAAATCATCTGTTTTCGGTTTACTGCTGCTTTTCTTTGGCCCTTATAACTTTCTTATAAAACTATTATCTTGTTTTAGGAATTTTTTTCAGTCGTGTTTCTATGAGCAGGGTGTGGGAGACGCATGATGTGCATAGACTCTTCGATCCCTGAGATCCAAACGAGATGGTGCTTACCTCCTTTTTCTCTTGGGCACACCTTTGTTGTGTTTAGGGAAACCTAAACTAACTTTTCTAACCCATTATCTGTATTTTTGATTTCGGCAATGCCTGAGCAGAATGGCTTCGAAGATTGCAATGTCGTTAGGGGGTGTAGCTTTAAGTCCGCAAAGCCCTTTGATCATTTTCTGCGCTGATTTCAATATAGAGAAATTACATTCTTTGAAATGGAGACCGTCAAGATCATTGACTGGGGATCGAATTGCTCTTTCATTGGGCTTTCTTGAATTGGACACCTCGTTGCCTGAAGTTTCTTGGCCGGAAGGATTGCTGGGCGCTACGGAGTTGTGAACGCGACTTGTGTCGAGTGTCTCGTCTGGATTGAGAACTCGTTTCATGTTCAGCTCTCGCAGAATTTATTTGGCATCTCGAGCGTTTCGCAAAAACTTGTGAAGCGTCGAACTCAGGGTTCACGGGTGGGACTTGGAAATTCTTCTGCTGACGAGTACCTAGAAAATGTGAAGTCCTTTTGCTAAATTGCTGAGATATCGGGCTACAGTTTAGGACTTAGCCAAACTGTGTCGTCCGGTCTTCAGTTTACTGCCATTGACTAGTTTCTGTTTTGTTGAACGTGTGTGTTCAAGTGTGCGATGAATATCCGTGGAATAATTTTATGTCTATTTCCATTCAATTTTATTTATTGTGAGTCCAACAGTGTTCACCGTTTCCAGTAACGTTTTATTCGTACTGGATGGGAATAAAATAATAGTTGTTGAGAGTAAGTTGTCTGACTCTCAGGAGGCTTAGAAACATAGGCTTAGGAATACAGAAACAATTCAAACCAGATCGCTTGAATTGTGTTTCATCATAAAATCAGCAGAGCTTCAGGCAACCTATTATGCTAAAGACGTAATGACATAAGTGTCTTAAAAATGTCGATCGAGATTTTTCATAACATATATCACAGTTCCCCAAATTCTCGAGTGTAATTTATTTATACATCAATATTCCTTCATGACGGAATTTTACAATTGTTTTGCACATGAAAGCTGAAGGGGATTTCCGTGTGCATGGGATTTGTTTGTAATTTTCACGTTATTTTCATTCGTATATTTATGTATTGGAAGAAAATTTGGATTCTCAATAATTTTTTCCCCCTCAAAGGGATACAACTATGGTATCTATGGGAATCAGCGCTCCCAGGGGAAAAATGTGAGGGCCCGAGCTGAGAGTTAGGTCGGCCTTCTTTTTGTTGAAATAAAAGTTTTTTTTGTTATGTTAAGGACCGCCTTTTTTCGGTTTACTGCTGTCCTGTTTTTCAGCACCTCTCACTTTCTTCTTCAACTTTTATCTTATTTTATGAACTTCTTTCTCATCTTACTGTTTCAATGCCCCTTCAGCATAGATTCCTCATTTTCTTATCTCCATACTAAATGGTGCCTTCCTCCTTCCTCTCTTCGATATGCTCTATTTTTGTAGCGGTTAGGGAGGCTTAAACTAACTTATAATCTAATCTAATCTAATCTCAATAATTTCTTCAGATAATGCGTCACAGGCTCGCTTCTTATGACAAAATTTCTTAAATTTTTTGTTTGGTACGTTGTGGCGCATTTGTAAACACGCTGACCGCGATCGGTTAACTGAAGTTTAACATTCAACTCAAATTTAAAGTCAATTGTAGCGAGCTACTTTGAAAATAGCAAGCATTAACTGAATCGTGCCTTCATTTAACTTCGAATAAGTGTTTATAAAATTGCGTTTGTGACTACTGGTCTGTCAACAGCATTATGAAAATTGCCTCCATGTACACTGGTAACTCACGTCGCGACCAACGTATTGAAACATCTGTCAAATTCTTCACTCATGCATTTTGATTGTTGCTTAAGTAGTAAACACCCTGACGATTCATGTGACTTGAAGCCAGTATTTTGCTTCGCTTAATTAAGTAGCAGCTTCGCTAACCATATTTTAAAACAGGCTTACTTTCCACATTTTTAAAATGGTTGATAATACATTTTGCTCGTGTCTGCTGGAAAAGTTATTAGTTTACCTCTACTGCGAAGGCTCTAATTTGATAAGCTCTGAAAACTTTGCTGTGATAAAGAGGTGTTACTGCTTAAGGACGTGGGCTGCAAGACTTGATTTAATTTGGCTATGGTCGTCATCTTTCGCATCCGCTCGTCCTAGGTCACAAAAGAAAAGGTGTCATAGCTTGCTTAAAAGTCAGCTAGAGACATGTCACATGTTGGGTGTTTTTTTTCTCTTTTCAAACAGAAAATGCGCTAAGAAGGTCTTATTTCTCTACTTAATGGGATTTTCTCGTTGAAAATTGGAATTCTACTATTTTTTATAAGTATATTATGCTCTTCAAACAGTACCATGAGAGGGGTAGCTTTTACAGAGTCCTTTGTATACCCTTTATTTATTCCAACACTGCTTTATTCATCTTTTCAAACAATATTGTGCTGGAGAAGAAATGTTTATCCAAAGTTAGTAGACGGAACCAAAGCATTGTTAACAATACCAATTTATGATTGTTGAAATGCAACCTGTAAAGCAACTTCAGAACATAACAACTTGAAATTAAAGAGCAGGTTTTGTGATTCGTACTATTATTTTTCATATATAATGATATAAGGGTTTTTCTCTCTCTTCCCGCCCTCTCCTCTTACTGAACTAGGAACTCCTTCTGCTCGTTCTCCTTTTTCTAGACAAAACGCTTCCTTAGCATAGGGCGGACGGAACGCTCCCTCAGCACAGGGCGCAGGACGGAACGCTCCCTCAGCACAGGGCGTAGGACGGAACGCTCCCTCATCACAGGGAGAACGAATTACTAGGCCTGCCAAGAAAAAATGCATTCAGTTTGTCAGCCCGAACCTAGGACCGAAGCGTTCCGTGCTGAGCATTAACCGAATTAGATGGACACCCAATCTTGTCCCCAGAATTCTAACAATTCCGATTGCTCTCGATTGCTGCCAATCAAGCAATGCAATCACGTCCATTGCTCCGGGGGCTGCCTGAACCAGTCGCTGGGTAATTTTTGATGGGCGTATGCTCTATGGCTTGGACGCTCAGATTGCTTTCTTTATGGGACTTCCTAAAATATTTTGTGACCACTTGCTTGCCGGAACCTCCCGGATATTTCCTCCGCCTTCACGTCTCGCTAGTTTCTGCGTGGGAGCAAACGATGCTTGCAAAGTGCCCATGAATTTGTATTTGTGCGTTACTGATTTGTATGATGGAAATCACGTGATGAGTTTATTTTCATTTTAGACTTGTTGCTCGCTAGACTCTACCATAAGAGCTGTTCATATTGCTGCCCCTCAGGGGGATACAACTATTGTATCTATGGGAATTAGCGCTCCCAGGGGAAAAATGTGAGGGCCCGAGCTGAGAGTTAGGTAGGCCTTCTTTTTGTTGAAATAAAATGTTTTTTGTTATGTTAAGGACCACCTTTCTTCGGTTCACTACTGTCCTGTTTTTCAGCACCTCTGACTTTCTTCTTCAACTTTTATCTTATTTCATGAACTTCTTTCTGGTCTTGCTGTTTCTATGCCCTTTCTGCATAGATTCCTCATTTTCTTTTCTCCATACTAAATGGTGCCTTCCTCCTTCCTCTCTTCGATACGCTCTATTTTGTAGCGGTTAGGGAGGCTTAAACTAACTTATAATCTAATCTAATCTGTTCATATTGCTGTTAATTATATTGGATTTGAAGTCATTCGAAAACATTCACAGTCAATACTAAGATGGTTGTTTTTTTGGTACTTCAGTCGTCACTAACACTTGTTTCTTCCTAGTACTAAGCCATCGGTTACTTTGAATTGATAGCTTTCACTACATCGTCTGAAGAATTAATTTTTCTACAATTCATTCGGCTTCATAGACAAATTTGATACCTTCAAAAGCATCATGTAGTTCTTTCTAAATAAACCTCCAAATTATTCTTTGGTGGGCTGTACCCGAGGTGTGTTTTTCGAGCACAAATTGAAATTTACCTTCCACTGGGGTAAATAGAATATTGACGTAACCAGTTAATGTCCTGCTTCTTCAGGGAATATATTCCCTCCATAGGCACAGGGTAGGACATAGGCTTAGATTATTTAGGTTTTGTCTATCCTACGCTACAGGGATCACTGACGCCACCATGGGAAATACTGTTAAGTTCCTCAGCCAGAGATAACCTTCTAGACTTCTATCTTTCGTGCCCTCTGTGCTTCTTTCAGTTTTCAAGCCTTCTTTTTTCCGGTCTTCTTTGCTATCTCTTCTTCGTCTTTCTTCCGCTTCCATCTCATCTTGCTACTCAGTAGGTATTTAGCTAATACACCGCTCTAGCTTCCATTCACGAGTGGGAATGCGAAGCCACACGATCACACATTGTGTTCATGCAGCAATAAATATTTTTTTAGAGAAGTATAATGAGAGCTTAACTAGATTAAATTTTGATCGCTGTAAAACGATGTCTGCGAATGAGGCCAATAGGAATTCGAGACAATAAGGGTCATCAATATTCAGAGCTGTGAAGCATGGAGAACTTAGAATTTTCAAAAGTGAGAGTTGAACAAGCGCAGTAATGTTTTGTGACTGAGAGAACGATGCGTATAGAGGGGCTGTTAGCTATGAAGAATACCACAATGAGTGTTGTTACGAATGAGTCATAATACTAAGAAACTGTACTCATAAAATACATTCGAGCAGGCTATTAATAATAACAAAAATAATAATACATGAGACCTCCTCGAGAAACGCAAGTATTGTATCGATTGAAATTAGCTCTCCCACAGGAAGATGCAAACTCCCAAGCTGAAGGTTAGGAAGGTCATCCTTTTTTTTTTAAGGAGAATAGGTTTTGTTTCATTACAGATTTTTTTTCGGCATACTACCGTCTGTTTTTTCAGCCTTTAAAACTATCTTCCTCATCTAATATCTGGTTTCATAAGCTCCTTTCAATTTTGCGGCTTCCACACGCATGATATGGAGACACACCGTTTTCATCGACTCCACAAATCCCTAATTCCATAATAAATTATTTCTCCTATCGCCCCCCCTCAGGGGGATACAACTATTGTATCTATGGGAATTAGCGCTCCCAGGGGAAAAATGTGAGGGCCCGAGCTAAGAGTTAGGTAGGCTTTTTTTTGTTGAAATAAATAAAAGTTTTTTTGTTATGTTAAGGACCACCTTTTTTCGGTTCACTGCTGTCCTGTATTTCAGCACCTCTCACTTTCTTCTTCAACTTTTATCTTATTTCATTAACTTCTTTCTCATCTTACTGTTTCTATGCCCCTTCAGCATAGATTCCTCATTTTCTTATCTCCATACTAAATGGTGCCTTCCTTCTTCCTCTCTTCGATACGCTCTTTTTTTTGTAGCGGTTAGGGAGGCTTAAACTAACTTATAATCTAATCTAATCTTCTCCTATCGCCCCTCTTTGGAATAACCTTGTTGTGATTAGGGAGGCTTAAAATAACGCATCTAATTTTTGAAATGCGACACCTTATTCATTGATTCCACAAATCCTTAATTCCATAATAAATTATTTCTCCTTTTACCCCTCTTTGGAATAACCTTGTTGTGATTAGGGAGGCTTAAGATAACGCATCTAATTTCATAAATACGACTCAAGTTGAATTTGAGGCGCTGCATTTAGAAGTGTCTGTATCTCATCCATCACAACCGACACTCCGGTATCATTTAGAGGATCTACCGCCCATTTCTCCTCTCCGTTCAAGTCATCTAGAAAATAAAACTGTCGTTTTTTACGTCACTTGAAGTTTTTAATTTCTCTACCATTTCTAAAGTGAAAGGTGAACAGACTCCCTTCCTTATTCTCTTTTTAATGCGGACGATGAACGGGTTCGGAACCAGATTTGTTTTGTACGTAGGTTTCATGCAAACAACCTTAATCTTGAATGTAACCATTGTTCCAATTTTATAATTCGAATATCTTCATCAGATACACATAAGTGCGCATGTGTGTATATAAAAGTGAATAGGAAGCTGGCGTGTTTTAGTTGTTGGTATGCAAACATGTCAATTTTGTACTTTCTTTTTTATAAAGTTTCTACCTGACGATTTCAAAAGTTTCGAATTTCCCTTTTAACAACCGAGGGAGAAGTCCGAGTATTCCGGGACGTTTATAATTTGAATGCTCCCTTTTACCATGGTTCTCCATTTTATTTTACGGGTGAGATTCCCCAGAAATCGACCAATTTGCGCCATAGAATTGGTTTACATATTTCTTTAGGTTGCAGCCCAGCGGCGCTGATTGGAGCAGTGAAACATTTTTTTAAGTAAACGGTGAAAAATTATGGAGTTCCATCCCTTTGCTTTATGTTTCGCTGCAGTTATGAGAGAGCCGTTGGTTTAACTTTCGAGGTTCCTGCCTCTCAAGTAATATGTTTTCAGGGTCTTGAAATTGTATGCTCTTCGAAATACTGGTAGCACTGACAGTAGACAGTCTTCAGAAAATTTATTGAATCCGTGTATCTTGGTAAAAAATTATCGATTTTTAATATTTTTATCGCACAAAATTTTCCCCACTTGCACTCTCGGTCTTGTCGGTACTCTGATACACGTCTGCTGCACTATTTATTGCCTTTACATTGGTATGATGTATTAATTCCGAATAGGAGAGTTGGAACACTTACTCACTCATAAGATAGTCCTGCACTCTTTCTATTGAGTAATCGAGGGCAAAAACATTGTGAATTTCAACCCTCGAACTTTCTTCTTCTCGTTTTTAAAGCATAACCCTTATCACAAATAAATGAAAACATTTAGCGACTTCAAAAAGATTTCAATTTTCTCTCATTACAGGAAATGGGATACGCTACCGACGCACGACTCGAAATCAGGGAAATATTTCAGTTACCCACACCACCCATTACGGCGCTGGGCGCTCTGCTAACACATAAAGCTCAGTTTTATTTGTGCTGCATTTGACGTAACAAGGCGGCCAGTAAACACGCGTTACTCTTTACATAACGAGCTGTTCTCACAGCGATATTTGCGCGCGGTCTTTGCATGTTCCGACCTAAATTGCAGCCTGCGAAGCGTGTCGACTTGGACCAATATTTACGCAAGTATTCCTAGCTTTAACAAATTTATTGACACAAATTCGGTGTTGAAAACTCTTACGTGTATTCAACATCATGTATTTAAATTTATGATGCATCTGAAAAAAAATTGTGCTGATGCTTTCGATAATTTGACGCATGTAAGAAATTTGAGTGCCGATGTGTTCAATATTGTGACGCATCTAAGAAATTTGAGTGCCGATGTGTTCAATATTGTGACGCATCTAAGAAATTTGAGTGCCGATGTGTTCAATATCGAGATGCATCTAAGAAATTTGAGTGCCGATGTGTTCAATATTGTGACGCATCTAAGAAATTTGAGTGCCGATGTGTTCAATATTGTGACGCATCTAAGAAATTTGAGTGCCGATGTGTTCAATATTGTGACGCATCTAAGAAATTTGAGTGCCGATATGTTCAATATCGAGATGCATCTAAGAAATTTGAGTGCCGATGTCTTCAATATTGTGACGCATCTAAGAAATTTGAGTGCCGATGTGTTCAGTATCGAGATGCATCTAAGAAATTTGAGTGCCGATGTGTTCAAAATTGTTCCCTATATGAAAATTTTTCCTTCGATATTCACGAAATTATAATCATTCGGAAAAATTTGTGAGTTTAGATGCGCTCGAAAAAATGTTTCCGGAAATGCTTTTCATGTAGATGCGTTCGAAATTATTGTGTATCTCCGTACTTACACGCAGACAATTTTTCTTTTTACTTCTATAAATTGGCCCCTTGCACTTTATTGCTTTTTAATTTTGTAATTACGTATTTTTATAAATGAATTTTATTCACTTATTTTCCGTTTTGCTTATATTTTATTTCTCACCGGACCACTGCATAATATTATTGCTCAAGGGAGACAATATGAGGCCCCGAGCTAAGAGTTACGTACACCTTTCTTTCGACGAAACGATAGTCTTCTTACGAACTATCTGTTTTCGGTTCACTGAATTTAAACAACTTAAACAATTCAAACATTTTATTTACCACGGGTGATACAGAGGTAGAATTTTTCTTAAGTCTAGTACAATGGTCAAATTTGAGTATAGCTACCTGTGGGCCCGAACAAGTTCAGCGACTTCAAGGGCATCCTACCATCACGTTATTCTAGGGTGTACAAAATGTTTAACCTAGTTCACTTAATCTAGTTTCGCATTAGACTGATCATTGAGATAATTAACTCGATATTTTATGCTGTATTTTACAATATAGGTCAAATCGGCTATATTTAATAGTATGTTTGATAAAACGATTCAAGAGCAGACAGAATATTGGTTATGGTACCCAAGGCAAGTTACATTATGACATTATCATTAGTTACATGTAGGAGGCAAGATTTTGACACGGTGATCTTACACGACTAGTATTCTGATAGGAAGTGAGACTCAAGATGTCTTTTGAATACTTTGTACGAATTACATTCACGGATCTCTGCAGGTATAGAGTTCCAAGTTTTGGTTCCAACGAAGAGGATACTGTGTTGCGACCGGGCCTTTGAATAATAAGGAAGCATGAATTTACTTCTATTTCGGGTTAAATGGTCGTGATGACCAGTTTGCGCAGTCAATAATTGTCTTAGGCTATTGTCACCATCATTTGTTAATGTTTTGTAAATGAAATTACAGATGGAGATTTTTTAGAGATCCGAAAGTTTAAGTATTTTTAAATTTTGAAAGAATCATTTGTGTGAGCATTATATTCTAGGTTCTTTACAGCTCTGACGGCTCTTTTCTGTAGAGTAAAAATTTTGTTGGTTTTATTTTTATCAGTTCCGTGCCATACTTCTATTCCGTATTGCAGGTATGGAAAAATGAGCGTTCGGTAGAGCATTTGTAAAGCTGTTTCAGGCAGAAAATTGTTAACTTTATTTAGGATTCCGATGGATTTTGATAATTTAGAACTAATATGAGTGATGTGCTCTTTGAAGGTCAGATGTTTATCTATTATGATGCCCAGAAACTTACATGAGTTGGTTTCTTCGATTTCACCTTCGCCAATTTTAACGCATGGGAGAGATACATCTTTCTTGTATGAGAATGTAATATAATTTGTTTTAGCAATATTAAGGCTTGTTTTATTAGCTTTGAGCCACGATGAAACCTTGTGAAGTTCAGTATTTATACTCTTCACAATCATAGCAGGATTTTGGTTCGGAAGGACCGCAGAAAGCGTACTGTCATCGGCAAAAAGTATGAATTTGAAGAATGATGTAGATTTTACAATATCATTGATAAAAATCAGAAACATGAGAGGCCCAAGAACAGATCCTTGTGGAACTCCATGGCTAATTGTCTGTGGGTCTGATGTTGCGTCGTCAATGTCAACGTATTGCTTGCGATTTGTTAGGTATGACCTGAACCAATCATGGGCAATCCCTCGAATGCCATAACGGTGTAGTTTCGAGAGTAGTATTTTATGGTCCACACAGTCAAATGCTTTTCGAAAGTCAAGAAATACAGAAAAGACAGGCTTTCCTTCATCTATATTAGAATAGAGGAATTGTAAATGATTTAATATAGCCTGTGTTGTTGATTTTTTAGAGCGAAAGCCGTATTGTTTATCGTAAAAAAATGATTTATGTTCAAAATAAGAGTACATTTTTTTATACACAATCTTTTCGAATACTTTGCTAATAATTGGTAGTACGGAGATAGGTAGATAATTGTTTACACAGAATTTCGTTTTTTAGCACCTACAATTTTTTTTTCTAATTTTAGCTTGTTTCGTAAACTTGTTTCCTAATTTAATGTTTCTATGGGCAGAATTTCTTGTATAGGAACACGCCTAATGCATAGATTCTCCATTCCCTCAGCTCTTCACTAAATGGTGCCTTCCTTTTTACTCTTTCATGAACTCCTTTGTTCTGGTTATGGGAGGCTAAAACTAATTTGTAATCTAAACTAATCTTATCACTGCATCGTAATTTTTCTCCGACGAGCAAATTATTTGATCCTCAATGTGAGTGAGCTCTAAACTAGCATGTTAAATGTTTTAGTAATTACCTCAGCTTAACAAAGTAAAAAAAATTAAATTTTTTTTTCACTCGGCGAACACAGTCAAAAATAATCATTCCCTACAGTATTACGCAAGAGTTTTGGTCCCAGTCATTTTTATCAGCTTCACAGTGACGCCAGTTTTGGTGGCTTTCATTAAATTGTCTTCTTGCACCCCTCAGGGGGATATAACTATTGTATCTATGGGAATTAGCGCTCCCAGGGGAAAAATGGGAGGGCCCGAGCTGAGAGTTAGGTAGGCCTTCTTTTTGTTGTAATAAAATGTTTTTGTTATTTTAGGGACCAACTTTTTTCGGTTCACTACTATCCTGTTTTTCAGCACCTCTGACTTTCTTCTTCAACTTTTATCTTATTTCATGAACTTCTTTCCCATCTTACTGTTTCTATGCCCTTTCTGCATAGATTCCTCATTTTCTTATCTCCATACTAAAAGGTACCTTCCTCCTTCCTCTCTTCGATACGCTCTATTTTTGCAGCGGTTAGGGAGGCTTAAACTAACTTATAATCTATAATCTGTCTTCTTGCATGCAATCACTTTAGCGAGTCTTCGCTCCACATTCATTTTCCTTCCATCCTGAAGGGTCGCTTTCGAGAAAACCGAAAGATAAACGAGCGTCGAAACACTGATGCGTCTATCGACCGACCCTGTCTGAACTTTTGAACCTCTTCTTCTTGAATTTTTTCCGGAGCAAGTCATCTTCAGCTGAACGATCTTCTGATATTAAACCGAGTGTCAGGATCACTTTTTTGTAACTCGTGATCGAGATGCGGAAACTTCTCCGGAATTTGTGGACTTGGAAGTAATAGATTTGGGATTTTAGAACGTTATTTTGATACATAAATTTTTAAATGTATGTAATAAGGACGTTATGAAAATAAAATCTAGCATACCAGAAATTAACTACTTGTGGCCATTTACCACAGTTAATGAAACATTCGTGTTTTATTTTGTTTAAGTAAAATTTCGCTATTAATGCGACACAAATAAAAAATCCTTACAACAAACCATTGAAATATTGCTGAAAGTAAATATTAATTAAAAGCAATAATTTCAGCAGCGGCAATTTGTTCGGCAAATTACCTCTACGGTCAGAATTTGAAAGAAAAGTAGCCGTTAGCGTCGCACTTAACCTGAACATGAGCCTCATAAACATGAAGAAAGTCATTGCCCCTTCTCCACACATTCTCAAGTTGATTTCCACGTCCAGCGAGCTCGCAGTCAGAAGAGGTGATCGTCCTTTACATAATTCGTGTCTGCCTACTTCATGTAATAAACCTCGTTAAGAAATTGTTTACCTTCACAAAAAATCTTCTGGAGAGTCTCTAATTAGCGCGTATAATGAGAGGCCCATGAACGATTTTTAGGAGTTGGGTTCTTAGGAGCAAGCAAAGTCTGAATTTTGAGCCATCAGCAACAGCGAAATTGAAACTGCGTCGCTGGTGCTGCCTAGTGTTCCGCTTCTTGCCAGCCTCGCTCCCTTACAAGTCCTCCAAATTAAACTTCTTTATGCCGGGGCTTTGAAATCACTCATTGCTGCATCAAGGCAAATTTCAAGGCATTTTCTGCCTGTCAATGTGCACAGCTATTCTTCGTATTTAGAGAAGAAGGAGTCGGAAAATGGAAACGTCGAAGAGTTAAAGAAGGTTCTCAAATGAGAGCGTTATTGGGTAAGAAGTTTATTGGGTAAGAAGTTTATAAGAAGTTTATTTGCAAACGCTGATTATTTTGGAAAGTTTCAATATTTTTATTCCATTGTATAGATATCTAGATTTCAACTATGAGAGACATTTTCTAATTAAAAGTTCGTAGTACAATGACACCCAATTTTAGGGAAAAAAATAAAGGCTCCAGTAAATATCATTTGACGTAAATTCTTTGTGTTGGTTCTCTTATCAAAACGTAAAAGCTTTCGGAACATTCATTCACAAAGGTTGACAACTTTTCTCAATCTATTTAACAAACACAACCGATTTCATATACACATTTTTAGAGACTATTTTTAGTCCGTGTGCTTCCGTACAGATCAGATTTCGCAAAACCGTATAAAATCTAACGTGGAAAAATTCAACTTATTATTTACTGTATTCTGAGCTGAGATTACAAAAGGGATCGAGTCGTCTAAAAAATAGTCGAAGGAAGTCAACGGCCCACTTGGCAATACGACAAAGGATCCGTCCAATCTCATCCTATTGACGCCCCAATCTCCTCATTCCCAAGAATTGACTTTGACTTACGCCACGGGATTCGAGGCTCCCGATAGTCAGCAATTGCCTGAGCCTCTGCCTAGACGTGCACAGCTCAATAGGCTCGGTGGGCCGTGCCCTGATTCTATTATGGGCCTAGGCATGGAGGCCCCTCAGCTGGGTTAATTTTGTTAAATCTTTCTTTGAAAGTCCTGTATTTAGCCCTGCATAGTTTTCTGCAATGGCGATATCGACGGCTCAATACATGTTATCGCTGTTGTTGAAAAGCACTCCTTGTGATGTTCATCTTGGCGTTTTAATGCCTCTGCGGGCTCCGAAATTCTGCAATCAAGCACCGCGTCTGATTTCAGCAAAGAGGCAGCAGATAAGAGCTTGCAAATGAAGTATTTTGAATTTAGGGATATTGACTTGTGGATAGAAGCGACGAATTTAGGTTAGTTTTGTACATGTAACTCCTACATCTGTTTACGCTGTTTCCAGGGCTGACATGCGTCCTAAATGTACCTTGTAATGAAGACCTGAATTTAGAACTGAATCCAAAACTCATGCTCATTCACCTTAATCAGGGTATGTTTTTTTCTTAAAATACCGTGTTCTGCAGAAATCAGAAATTTGTTGACTTTTTGTACAACCAAAGCAATTTAACTCGCGTCTATCTCATTATTTTACTTTTGCACTGCTTACATGCTCTAGCCTGGTTTCGAAAAAGATATCCAATGAAAGTTTGTAAAACGTTTTGAAAAATTGTTTAGAAAATACTACACACAAAATCGTGGGTGAACAATTTTCAATTTTACTGAGCAAACACCACTCGCTTCTTCTGATTGCAACAGCAGTATGATATTTAGGATTTGTGGCAACATAACGTTTTATATTTAGGATTTGTGGTAACAGGGTGTAATGAAAGAAAATGCTCCTAGAGTTTTAAGCGCGCGCTATTATGTGAGAATTAAATTCCCAGAACCTTTCAATGAAGGGAGACATTTTGGGTGAGTCCATAATTAAGAAATTCGAGCATAACATCAATCAGACTTAAACTCTGGAAATGACTATTTGGTGTGATTCGACACAGACTAAAACCACATTGTGTATTTGACTCGCGAAAAAAGTTGTAAAAGTTTCAATATTGTTTGCTGGATAATGAATTTAAATCGTTCCTTTGAACGCTCGTTAAAAATTAGTATTTTGTAACTTCTAATTTAAATATCTAAAGATAGCTCCCACCTGAGCTTAAAAGTTTTGGATAGATTATCAACGTGGAAGATGACAGCTAATATAGTGAGAGAGCAAGTACGTCATTCTTATCGGCACTCATTTACAACCTGTATTTATTTCATTAACAAAATCATCCCCTTCTTATTTTAGCATGTAATTCAGAACACGTTGGATATTCCATAGAATTGCTACATTTGCTAAGCCCGAAGACGCTCCACATTTGACTTAGATCAGAGAGCTTTGTGTTGCACTTCTGCGGCTGACATCATTTCGCTATAAAGCCTGCAACCCGGAGCTCTGTATCTGGCTTTTAGAGAGCCGCTACCGGGATTCTGGCTCTCGCCGTCTGTTTTGATCCTCGGGTCTTGTGATATGGATGCATCTGCCTTCATTCTCACGGATCTAACGTCAAAATTTTAATGAAAAATAAATAATGGAGGACTATTTCTATCTTCGTTGTTTCTCATTTACCGTCTGTAAATTAGTAGTGTTTAAGATGTAATAGAACTCGTAAAAATGAAATTAAACTTGTCAAAGTAAAATTAAACTCTTCAGAATAAAAGCAAACTCTTCAAAGATGAAGTAAATTCATTAAAGCAAAAGCAAACTCGTCAAAGTAAAATTAAATTCGTCAAAGTAAAGGTAAACTCCTCCAAATGAAAACTGTATCATCTTCCTGCGCTCTGGTGAGCAGAGTTGTAGTACAATGGTGTGAGCGACAAACTCCAAAAGCATGTCCGTTTATACATGGCTGAAGGTCTTAGCCAAGTTAACCAGATACTGAAAGCAAGTACGTCTCGCGCAAGCACATGAGGAACGAACAAAAAACCTAATAAATAAATGTTTCTGTATTGCATTTTTCAAAAGCAGTTTTATTAGGGGACAATGCGGGTATGGTGTTTTTGTGGTTCCTCGTACTTATATTTAAATGCAAATCGAATGTTATTGGAGTTTCATTAATGGTAACCTAAAAAATTTTCGGTGAACTAAGGTACTTGAAAAATTTGAGCAGGCTGAATGATATTGTAAAACGTGTATTATTTAATTTTTTTAGATATTAGACTGGATAGATTGTCCAAGTCCTGAAACTAGCGGAATTTGGTTTTTTCTTCTATTGTTAGCGCTACCAGGGTAAAATGTAAGTATCGAGCTGAAGTTTAGGCACGAAATCCTTCCTATTGTTGATGTAGAACAAGGTTCATGGTTTTGTTGCGAACTCTCTTTTCGGTTGATGCTGTACTTTTTTCATCATTTATTAGATTCTTCTTCAACTTTTATCTTGTTTCGTTAGTTGGTTCAATCTTGGTGCGTCAATGCGTAGGGTGCTGGGACACATTTGTGCACAGATTCCCCGTTCCCTTAATTCCGTGCTAAATAGTTCTCTCCTCCTTCCTTTCTTCGAAAAGAAATTTGTTACAATTAGGGCCACTTAAACTAACTAATAATGTAATGTCTTTCTTATGGGGTTTGAACTGTAATCGATCTATTCAGGGCACGGACTCGTGTCATTCTCATTATAACTTTTATTATTATTTCAAAAGGTTTCACAATAAATTCTAATAACGCGGGAATAAAATTTTTATTTGATTGTTCATTTTAATTTCTGCGTCTTTTAATTTTTTGACTAGAATCATTGAATGACTGAGCAGTGGTTGAAGCTCTCTTTGAAATCTAACCCAACAACCATACTTTTTGAGATTATGCTACTTCCCTCAGCGCTGCTCGTTGTCGTCGGGGGATCATTTGCATAGAGAGCAAAGCAGTTGGGGCAGTTTGAGTTGCATATCGTAGCTGAGGAGCCTGCAAAAGTGAAGTCGAGTGAATTTTAGCGCCAGATGACGTTAGGAGCTCCATTCCAAGCCTCCTACTCGCGTCCGAAAGAAAGCCCTTTTCTGGAAGTCTTGTGCTCGAAGTGAGGGTAATTTTATTTTTGTGACTTTCTTTGATAGGAACTAAACTTTCTCTTTCAGTTTTGCAGTAACCTGAAAACGTTTCGAAAATCTTAACGAAAGGCACCAAATTGAGAGTTGAAAGAAAGTTTAGCAAACGACTTGCTCGCCAATTTGTGACAAAATGCTTGGACTCTCCGGCTCTCCTGTTCGAAAAAATATCTCGAAAAACTTGGTCTTTTTTGTAGAGCAGACTTCAGGAAATCCCCAATGGATCTCTGAGTGTGTAATATAATTAAACTTGTAGAACTGCGCCCTTGAATAGAATATTTTTTTTAGAGAAGCTCTTTCCTTATATTTTTCGGGGGTTGTTGTGCAGTGCATGGTACTGAAATAACGAAACGAGTAAATCTCACGTTCAGTTTGAACGAAGATTCAACCAATCAACAAAACAGGCTTTTATAGTCTCCAAATTCTCTGCGTACATATTTTTACATGCTTGCAATCAAAGAAACATGTTCACTAACAAATCTTCAATAATTTGCATGCACAGTAAAACGCACGCTTTACTCGTTTTCTTGAATCCTTGAAAATTACAAAATTACTTGTAATCAAAGCTATGGGTATGTTTAGAATTGAGTCATGAACTGCGTTCCTAAAATATAAAAAAGGTAATCCCTTCTTCTGGTATCGCATAAATTCGCTAGTCCAGTCTCCCGGACGTCAACTCGTTGTGCAGTTACGAGCTCACTAGAATTTCGCACTAGACTCCCATTACTCAATGACCCGTGCAGGACTTTTTATCGCTTCTTTTCTTGTGTCCTGAAACTTTTGCGATTTTCGGGGTTCTTCCATGTCTATGTAAATGGAAACTGCCCAAAAAGTTAGCAATGTTGAAGTTCTTCTGCCAGAACTTCACCATGGCAGGGAAAATTCCGCAGACTTTTAGCTGCACAGCCGTGTCTTGATCAAGTAAGTGCAGGGGCGGAGTCTAGACTTTGCTGTGCCGTTTTTAAGCAGGTTTAAGGAGGCCATCCCACTTTTTCAACTTTTTTAGTCCGATTCGTTTGAAAGTTGGCCAGTATATGTATTTTGTAAAAGTAAACCTTTTTTACTACTGTCATTTTTTCGATTTAGGCCTTACTTTTTTTTTTTGACGAAAAATGTGTTTTTGGTATATTTTTATTGAAATTTCAGATTGGGACTCCTCCTTCAGTTTGACGCTAGAACAAAAACAAAGACAGTTTTAGAACCCTTGGAACATTTCTAACAAACGTGCGTTCAGTTTTTTCAAATTCAAATTTTTTCTATTTTTTCAAAAATTTTTAAAATTTCAAAAATCAGCAACAATTTTTTAGGTTTAGAGCTATATATTTTTTCAAAGAATTCGAATTTGAAAAAAGCCGAACGAGCGTTTGTTAGAAATGTTTCAAGGATTCTAAAACTGTCTTTGGATTTGTTCTAGCATCAAAACTCGAGAACTAGTCGCAGGATGAATGTTGAAAATTCAAAGTGTTGGGTATAAGCAAAAAATAAAATTTTGTGTTGAAGTGTAATATAATGAACAATTGATGTAATTGAATGCAGTTTTAATTTTTATTTCGATACTTTCCATACATAACTTCATATTCAAACTGTGAATTGTGATTTCATAAAAAAAAAAATTATAAAAATTTTTACTCTTATAAAAAAAAAATTTTTTTCTTTTTTCAGTCTGATTCTTATGAAATTTGACTATGATATGTAACCTTTGAAAAGAAACACAATTGATTCTATTCATTTTTTTGATTCAGGCCTTAGATTTTGCAAAAATTTGACATATTGGTTTTTAGGTATTGATATTTCACTAATATTGATATTTCAAAATGGGACTCCTCCTTCAGTTTTGATGCTAGAACAAAAAAAATGCAGTTTTAGAATCCCTGAAACATTTCTAACACACTCACGTTCGGCTTTTTTTCCATTTCCTATTTGTTCTCTTTATATATGGGGTCAAAATCAGGAAAAAGTTGAAAAAATTTGGGTGCTTTTCATTGATATCGATATTTCAAAATGGGACTCCTCCTTCAGTTTTGATGCTAGAACAAAAACAAATGCAGTTTTAGAATCCTTGGAACATTTCTAACAAACGCTCGTTCGGCTTTTCTCCATTTCCCATTTGTTCTCTTTTTATATGGGGTCAAAATCGGGAAAATTGAAATATTTTGGTCCCTTCACCCCCCCCCCCCGGGAGGGGGGGGAATTATTGTCGTAGCGCCATAAAATTTTAGGAACGAATAGTCTACCCCCTAAGGGTCCTTCTACAACAAAAACATGCAAAATGACCATGACATCGACAGGATCTGGCAAGGGCCTGGGATGGTCTCCTTAATGTTCTTCTGATGGTTTGTTTTGATTGCTCGCAGCCGTCTTGGATAAACGCTAATCTTAAACGTGTAGGAATAATTAACTGAGCTCATTTGAAATCTCGTTCCCTCGTTTTAATCACACCGAGCAGTTCCATTAACTCGCAGGTAGTAATAGATGAACAAATTAATATTTACTGTTTTTGCAATTTCAGTGCACGCTGAAAAAGCTAACTTGGACGAATATAATTTTCGAATGAAGTTCCTTACAACAGAATTTTATTTTAAGTTCAAAACCTTAAATTCATTTCTCCAATTCGCTTATAGTTCTGCTGTTATCAAATACTCTGCAAGGCTGAATTTCTCATAGCTCTGTAAACATACCTAAGTCTTATATACCGAATGTCACATTGATTACGACGCCCCATTAATAGGTTATTAATTCGCGTCACAGCCTCTGTTATAGTTGGCGAACTCTTTATTCGCATGAAATTAGAATGTGTTAAGTTCTCTAAATAAATAGACCGATTTAGAAAACATAAATAATTATTTTCTCAAGTCAAAGCCATCGAATTGACGTCCAGGTTACGAAATAATATTAGCTAATTATGAGATTCTCATTTGCAGGCACGAGGCATTTTCAACGGGTGTTCTATCATCTAGTAAATATTTGGTATAGCTAAAACTTTTTTCGTAACTATAGCTTGGAGTTGCAATTTGGAAGACATGCTCCGATCATGCGTTGGCTTCTCGTTCTCTTCAGTGAGTGTAGCATTTGATGGAACTGTTGGGTGAAGTAGCTCATACTTCTCAGCTATTTAATGTGTCATGTAAGCTTAAGCAGCGCATTGCATCTTTGTGTTTATTAACAGTCGAGGTTAGAGTAAACAGCTTAAATGAAGATCAGAGCTCTCTTTCTACCTTGATGTGGACTTAACAGATTTTGAAAACGTCTTTGCTGTAGGCTGAGCCGTGGCTTAACTCTGCGTCTTCGTTGAAGACACCTGGAATTTCATGAGGAAATATTTATAGGTATAACTCTCCAAATGTTGCACCTCAACCTACTTGTAACATTACTGTTGAGAACACAAGCTGGTTTCTACGCTCACATTGCTAATATTATATATATATATATATATATATATATATATACTATAAAAGGTGTTTCCACAGTCATTTGAAGTAGAATTCAAGGTTCGATCTCTATAGCCTTGACTCTTAGCGAGTCGAGAGTTGTCAACATAAATTCAGCGGACGATTTCGGTCCTGAATGAATGTTATTTTAGCTGCATCATTGCGTGACACTTTGAATTCCGTGCGCCTCGATGTCCTCGAGTTCGAAACCTTTTTGGCGACTTATGCTCCTCATGAATATCTTATCGAGGTCGCTCTACCGTATTGATCTCTGGCAACATTAGCTGCGAAATATTACTAATTCTCTAACTACGAAGTTATGGAAATAGATTTTATTCTGACTTTTGTGACTCAATCGAGAACATAACACGTTAAGCGCTTGATGTCTCAATTCAGCTGTTCTTGAGTGTTTTTTCTTTCTACTGGTTTTGCTTTCGTTTTAAATCCTTGCACGAGACTTCTTGAATGAAATCCAAGAGTTATAGCTTGAACTATGTTTGTTTATGCCACGTACATTAATCAATCAGGACTAAAAAACTTTCTACTTTATAAAATTATTTCCCCTCAGGGGGATACAGGTATTGTATCTATGGGAATTAGCGCTCCCAGGGGGACTATGTGAGGGCCCGAGCTGAAGGTTAGGTAGGCTTCCTTTTGTTGAAATAAAATAGGTTTTTTATTTTGTTACGAACCATCTTTTTTCGGTTCACTGCTGTCCTGTTTTTCAGCACCTACTACTTTCTTCTTCAACTTTTTCTTGCTTCATGAACTTCTTTCCTAGCTTACTGTTTCTGTGCACCTTGTGCATAGATTCCGCGTTCCCTCAACTCCATACTAAATGGTGCCTTCCTCTTTCCTCTCTTGGAACATCTTTGTCGTGGTTAAGGGAGGCTAAAACTTTCTTATATAATAATAATAATAATAATATAAAATTATTTTCACACCTTCATCACGGTGTTGATCGTTCGCTAAAAGAACTGTTCTGCGGGTGTTGAATTCTGACTCCACTTCACACGAGTTCTAATAAAGTTGATAGTTTTTATGAGCGAAAAAATGCGCAGAACTTTGTCGCAATTTGAAAATTCCCTTAAATTTTTTTCATCAAAATTATTATTTCGTGCAAAAGACACAATTTATGTCATCTTTTAGCCTTGGGACTTGCATATTCTAATAAATTATTCGCCCAACGGCCATTGTTAATCATCTTGAAAGTGACCCACGCCTTGCTCGCTCTCTCTCTTCCCACTAAAAGGAGCATTGATCTTTACGTAATACTCTCAGGGTTTTCATTTGGTTCAATATTGTCTTTCTCAACCCGACTTTAACTTCTAACACTGGTCGCTTCCTGAAATCAACTTGATTACCATCTAAATTTTAATGTTGAATTTTAGTCTCGCACTAAATGCTCTTCATCGTGCCCTATGATCTATGAGCTGCTAGATGATCGAGCAAATTTCTGATATTTTCTGATTCCAGCATGTGCTGAATGTAGTTATTTTGGTTCACACGCTTAAAATATTCACGCGCATCTCAAGGTTATCAGCTCCTGATTGTAGCTCATGCAACTTTCGCAGCAGTCAAACTTTCAGTACGTCGAACTGCATGTCTGTGGTTCCATATTTCGGGGTTATTCTTTTCTTCCATTTTTGTTGCTTAAAATATTCATGGCTTTAGAAAGGACACGCTACCCAGCCCAACGTCAATAAAGTACGTTGATTTAAGTGTTCAATTTTGCTACATCTTAGTACTCGACTGTATCACTTACCACCCATTTGTCTGTTTCTTTATGCATATAAGCGCTTGTAGTGCAACTGCTCAATCCTGCTTCTGCCGGCTGCACGCTCGCCTTCGCCGGCTGCACGCTCGCCTTCGCCGGCTGCACGCCCGCCTCCGCCGGCTGCACGCTCGCCTTCGCCGGCTGCACGCTCGCCTTCGCCGGCTGCACGCTCGCTTCCGCCGGCTGCACGCTCGCCTCCGCCGCCTGCACGCTCGCCTACGCCGGCTGCACGCTCGCCTACGCCGGCTGCACGCTCGCCTTCGCCGGCTGCACGCTCGCCTTCGCCGGCTGCACGCTCGCCTACGCCGGCTGCACGCTCGCCTACGCCGGCTGCACGCTCGCCTACGCCGGCTGCACGCTCGCCTTCGCCGGCTGCACGCTCGCCTTCGCCGGCTGCACGCTCGCCTTCGCCGGCTGAACGCTCGCCTCCGCCGGCTGCACGCTCGCCTCCGCCGGCTGCACGCTCGCCTCCGCCGGCTGCACGCTCGCCTCCGCCGGCTGCACGCTCGCCTCCGCCGGCTGCACGCTCGCCTCCGCCGGCTGCACGCTCGCCTTCGCCGGCTGCACGCTCGCCTTCGCCGGCTGCACGCTCGCCTCCGCCGGCTGCACGCTGCTCGCCTTTCAGAGATTGACCCGAGAATAAAGTGCTTTAATTTCAGTTTAACTTGTCGGAAAGTTTCCAAAGTTTGTAATTTCACTCAAACACGGCGTAGCCAAGCCTCAAAATTCAGCATTCATGTCAAATTACTAAGTTTTCTTAGTAGCTGTTCAAACCATACTGCCTTCATGAAGTCTTTTAATGAATATTTGCTGCACCAGCTTGTTTCAAGTTGCAGCCCTGTCAATTTTGAACCATAAATTAGCCAGGTTGCGCGGCTCATGAAAATACCCTAATTAAGTGTTCCCTTAAATTAAGTAAAGACAAAATTTCTGGCGTGATAAACGTCCAGCGAGTGTTATAATCTGCGATCTATTTTTGGAAACACAAGCTTGTCTTAACCATCATTCCTCTGGGACTTTGCATTTCCTCAAAGAACCTTTGGTTTCCTACTGTATTATATATACATAAGATAACATTTTTGTGAGATTAATTTTAGTCATTTTTTTTAAATGCGCGTACACGAAGAGTTGTAGTTAATGCAGGACAAATTACTTAAATTACTCTAGTTACTACTTTTTTGGCTAGTTACTTTATCATGCGCTTTTCTTTCTTTGACTTGTGAAACAAAAAGCTTAATAAAGCTCTCTTTTAGGCATGTATAATGGCCGTGTATAACAATAAATCGCAATCAATATAATTATTTTCTTTCAATGCTGCTGGCACTTCGTTATCATCCTAATGCGACGTAGATTTTAGAATTGTTTTACATGGTATCTGTTGAACACCCCTTGCGCTGTGTTCATCCTTCTACACTGCCCAGGTTAAATTTCACTTACTTGCCATCATGACACACAATGTAAGCCATCTTACAACTTACATCGATCTCATTTCTTCGAATCACTCACATTTTTAAACCGGAAAACTCTTTCGCTCTCGATCTAATAGCTTCCTCTCATATAAATTATTTGCAATGAAAGTTGATACAATGACGGCCTCAGAAGTCGATATTGATGACTAATGTTTTATTCTATTTAGTTTGAAATTTCTCAGATTGTTAAATAAATATTGCATTATTTTTTAGAATTTAAAATTAATTTTTGCTTGAAAAAACCAAAGTAATTTTCTTAGAATTGAAATGATACCACCAATAGTATGGCAAAACTATTTTTATTGCGTTTGGTTTTATTCAATTTGTCTCGAAAAATTTCGACGTTAAAACAAACGATATTTTGCTTCTATAACCCTTAAATAGGTGACTTAACAATTTTTGGATTGAATATTATTTTGATCGACCCATAATATTTTCACGTTTTTGTTCCTCCTGATTGAATTCGTATTTCAGTAGCCTCATCTGATTGTAGGTTTGAGAGAACATTTCACGTTTTACTAATTAATTCTCAAGTACTTCAGATATAGTAGCCTTCATTCTTATAACCTAAGTGAGAAGTACATTCTGAAATGAGCCGTCTGTTACCCTAGACCAGTGACCCTCAAGCTTCTAAGAGATTGCAATCGAAACCTTGTCTTTCCCAGGACAAGTGCCTGAACTCTAAACATTCTGCCTCTTACCCAACTACTTCGAAAACTTTGTGGACAAATTAGGTCTTAAGGGTGGACAATTAAACCATCTAATTCCATTCGCAGCAACTTTGAATCGAGTGTTCGCTTCTCACTGCCATGAAATGGGACTTAGCGTCCAAGTTTTTTGCCACCTAGCGGCACAGTTCGCCTTCAGTGGCACTACGCGAGCATTTATTTTTGTCTTTTTTTATTACGTTAATCCTTGTAAATGATCTCGTAATTATTGTCTGACTTCAGCTTAGTTTGACAGTTCACACCCGTAACTGAATTTGTGTGGTTTTTCTTATGAAGGGAAAGTTTGCCGTATAAGAGAAAAAACCGGAAGTGGGTAACGATTCCTTGCTTCTCATTCTCTTATTCATGCATTTTTCGTTCTCCTTATGAACCTCCGAGTGGACTACACTTGAAAAAGATCTGACAGAACCATGATTCAACTTCAGAATCCTGTGTGTCGTTACATTGTGGCTTAACGCTTTCTAATTCTGAGCCTCTCCCAATGACTACCTAGCATAAAATTTCGAAGAGAGCGCTGCAAGTAATGTATGAGAGTATTTTGTATTCACCAATATTTGACCATTCTTTTGCTCGGACCGTTTTTGAAATTCATGAAGCATGATGACATCAAGTCTCATGAATATGAAATGAGCCATTTCGTGATCGTAATAGCATGAATTAAGTGTACGTAGTATACTTGAGGCTTTGTTTTCAAATAATAAATAAGTAGTAATGACTCTCTTTTTCTACATGGAGGGAATGGCAATTGTGGATGTATTATTAAGGCCAATTTTTGGAGCTCAGTTATTTTTTAGTGTGACACACAAGCTTGGAAGAGTTACACAAAAATATAACTGTTGGGTGACAGTACAGTCGAGAGCACGTTTTAGGATCGGGCGTATCCTTTGCTTCCTTATTTCCTGATAAAATGATGAACCTAGTTAAATCTGTTGTGAATCTATCTGGGAGTAACTCTCCCAGGCGGAAATAGAACTGTTGTATCTTTGGGAATTGGCGGTCTCAAGGGAGAAATGTGAAGTTACGCATTGAAAGTCAGGTAAGCCATTTTTTATTGAAAAAAAGTTTTTTGTTTTGTTAAGGAAATTTTTCGGTTTACTGCTGTGCAATTTTCTTCAGTACCTGTTACTTCTTCTTTCAATTTTCACTTTGTTTCATAAACTTGCCATTTCTATTCGCAGGGTATATCGAATGAGAACACACCTTGTTCACAGATTCTGCGTTCCCGTAACTCCGTATTTAATAGCACCTCCATCCTTAGTCTCCTTTGAACACCATTGTTGTGGTTAGAAAGGCTTAAACTTATTTGAATCTAATGTAATCCAGCAAGTAATTACATTTGCTTTTTAAGCTGCACGGCAGCACAGTCGATCTCCGAGTTATACATCATATTTTACCTCAACTTTTACTGATGAATTTTAGTCCGAGTTATTCACAACTTGAACTAAGTATCGTATTCGTTGCTTACCTGGGACGAATTTTGACCCATTTAAGGAGAGGCTGGCGGAAAATCCTGTGTAACTCGATGGCCACCAAAAACTTCCTGTTTTTAATGGCAGAAGAATTGTGTGGATGAACAAGTATAGTAATAAATTTTAAAACTTCAATTTGATGGATAGTGTAAGGCATGTTGCCGCTCTTCTTACTTCAAAATGTAATTCCACTATGAATTTTCTTGCTGTTCGTTGAGCAATTCCCTCGGTCGGCAATGCCAAGGAAGTATTCCCTAGCCCCCGTAGTTGCGCTATCAGCCATATTGCTGGAGAGCGAGTGCTGCTTTTACTCGGCAATAAAACCATCTAATATTATTGAAATTGTCGCGATCTGTACATGACTGCGATCGTGACATATTTCGGTATAATGGGCAGTGCGGCAGTTCAGCAAAAAAATTATCTCTCGATGAATTCTTTGAAACGAACTCATTCGAGCATAAAATTTTTGGAGGCATTCTAGTTCCTCGGCCTTCATTTTTATAGCTTTCTAATCGCGGCGTTATCATTCTTGCGCGAGGGAACCGCGCCGCAAGCAGCGCAATCTATAAAAGGACGATCAGTCGATTGCTCGTCAGTTGATGCCGCTACTGCTGCTCTCCAGACTGAGTGTCTACTGTTATTGGCTGCAAGCATTCGCTTTATTTGACAGCAGATAGGTATTTGTCCCTTATGATCACGGAAATTTCCCATGCATAATGAAATTGTTTTGCTATAAAAATTCTTTCCTTTCATTTTACAGTACTGGAAAATTTCATTCCACCGCTCTTTAAGTCAGTCCTTCAACCGCGAGTATTTGGTTGTGAATTGTTGTTAACAATGTAGCGTATTTTGTGTATACGAATGCCGTAAATTCATTCCGTTCGCTGTCTGTAGAGTAAGGCCGTTGAAGTAATACAATTGTGCGTGCTATAAAATGGGAGACTTAGAAAGTTTCTATTGCAGCAAACCGTGCGCAAATTTCCGCTACAGCTAAAGTTACGTCGAGGAGCGCTCGGCATTGAGCGCGCATTCCGCAACCAAACTTGTGATCGAACGTTAAACGAAACTTTCGAAGTTTTTCTTTTGTTGATTGCGCTGGCGTGAAACTAACTATAAATAAACTTTTGGCCCGCTCTCGTACAAATTTTTCTTCTTGAATTTCGACGCCCAAATCTTGATATTCGGGGATTCTTTCATCCCAAGTCCTGCTGTTGACTCTGCCGGCCTATTTTTCGCCGGGGAGCCAAATTCTGCAGCCTTTTTACCGCATGTGAAAAATTTTTCACAAGTTTAAGCTACGTAATTTAATACGAAGCTAACTTTTTAAAGGACTAACTGAATTTCTCTTTTCACATCCCTACTTGAGAGGAGTCTCTTCTTCTTCCAGTGTGTTGACCAAGGATATGTAGTGGCAACAATAATGTACAGGGCTCAGTTGTGTGGAAAATTTGCTTTAATATGGGTTGCACTGCTAAATGTTACAAACGCTCGAGTTAAATATGACACATTGTGTTCGGAAGCTTCAAATAAATGTTATTTAGTGTTAGTTATTGTTAGTTATTTTTTATTCAACTTAGGGGATATGTTAGATTCGTGGGCTACCCTCAGGGGAGCACGCTGATAGCGTCTGTCCACGTCAGTGTGCCTTGGGCTCCTCAGCGGTAGTGAAACATGAAATGTTGAAGTAAAATTGGTTTTTTGTTTTGTGTGGGGCCGTTTTTCTGTTCACTGCTATCATTTTTTCGTTACCTCTGACTTTCTCCTTCAACTCTCTTCTTGTTTCCTAACCTTCCCTCCCAGCTGACTGTTTCTATGCACAGGGGATCCTATATGGGAACACATCTTGTGCAAAGATTCTGCGTTCCCTTAACTCCAAACTAAATGGTGCCTCCATCCTTCCTCTTTGAACATCTTTGTTCTGGTAAGGGAGGCTGAAACTAAATTTAAAATCAATCAATCCTATCCATCCAAATCATAAACAACACATGTTGCTGGAGTCTCTTTGCGTTTAGCTTTGCTGTCGAGTAAGCTGTGACACGATGCGGAGGACACGATGCGGGGGACACGATGCGGGGGACACGATGCGGGGGACACGATGCGGGGGACACGATGCGGGGGACACGATGCGGGGGACACGATGCGGGGGACACGATGCGGGGGACACGATGCGGGGGACACGATGCGGGGGACACGATGCGGGGGACACGATGCGGGGGACACGATGCGGGGGACACGATGCGGGGGACACTATGCGGGGACACGATGCGGGGGACACGATGCGGGGGACACGATGCGGGGGACACGATGCGGGGGACACGATGCGGGGGACGCGATGCGGGGGACGCGATGCGGGGGACGCGATGCGAGGGACGCGATGCGGGGGACGCGATGCGGGGGACGCGATGCGGGGGACACGATGCGGGGGACACGATGCGAGGGACACGATGCGAGGGACACGATGCGGGGGACACGATGCGGGGGACACGATGCGGGGGACACGATGCGGGGGACACGATGCGGGGACACGATGCGGGGGACACGATGCGGGGGAAACGATGCGGGGGACATGATGCGGGGGACACGATGCGGGGGACACGATGCGGGGGACACGATGCGGGGGACACTATGCGGGGGACACTATGCGGGGACACGATGCGGGGGACACGATGCGGGGGACACGATGCGGGGGACACGATGCCGGGGACGCGATGCGGGGGACGCGATGCGGGGGACGCGATGCGAGGGACGCGATGCGGGGGACGCGATGCGGGGGACGCGATGCGGGGGACACGATGCGAGGGACACGATGCGAGGGACGCGATGCGGGGGACGCGATGCGGGGGACACGATGCGGGGGACACGATGCGGGGGACGCGATGCGGGGGACGCGATGCGGGGGACACGATGCGGGGACACGATGCGGGGGACACGATGCGGGGGACACGATGCGGGGGACACGATGCGGGGGACACGATGCGGGGGACACGATGCGGGGGACGCGATGCGGGGGACGCGATGCGGGGGACGCGATGCGGGGGACGCGATGCGAGGGACACAATGCGGGGGACGCGATGCGAGGGACGCGATGCGGGGGACACGATGCGGGGGACGCGATGCGGGGGACACGATGCGGGGGACACGATGCGGGGGACACGATGCGGGGGACACGATGCGGGGGACACGATGCGGGGGACACGATGCGGGGACATGATGCGGGGGACACGATGCGGGGGACACGATGCGGGGGACACGATGCGGGGGATACGATGCGGGGGACACGATGCGAGGGACGCGATGCGGGGGACACGATGCGGGGGACACGATGCGGGGGACACGATGCGGGGGACACGATGCGGGGGACACGATGCGGGGGACACGATGCGGGGGACACGATGCGGGGGACACGATGCGGGGGACACGATGCGGGGGACACGATGCAGGGGACACGATGCGGGGGATACGATGCGGGGGATACGATGCGGGGGACACGATGCGAGGGACACGATGCGGGGAATACGATGCGGGGGACACGATGCGGGGACCCGATGCGAGGGACACGATGCGGGGGACATGTTATACCCTCATGATATAACCTCCCTACATCTATATTCATAAAGGAATTGCTATGAGGAATACTGAAATGCTTCGTCTGGCCCACGACTTTTATCTCCTCGAAAAGAACCGCATTAAAAATAAGTTCTCGCGAATAAAGAAAAGAAAGAAAGAAAAACGGTTTATTTCCAATAGAGATGGTAAAAAAGTACCATCATTGGTTTTTAAAATATCTTAAAATTAATAAACTTAGATGATACACACACACGAGTATTGAAAAACTCGTGTCACTAGTCAAAAGAAATGATTGAGGGCAATGAACTCCTAATCTAGCTTAGTCTACATTTGATAATACATGTAATGATAATTGTAAGAGATAACACAATTTCATGGACGATGCATTTTCATTGTGGGGTGAAAACATTTTTGACAGTTTACATGTACATGACATAAAACTTCGCAATTCTTGACGCCAGGAAATAATATGTGAAATCGCTTGTTTCGGTCAATGTTCACAAGTGTCATTTTAAGGAAGCATGAAAAATAGAAAAATATATATATATAAATATAAATCCATGTACACACATATGCACACATACGTATGCATGTGTGTGTATATCCATACATACACACACACACACATACACATACACACACGCACACATATATACATATGTGTACATATAAGCGCAACTTCGAATCAACTCCACAACATGCCTCTCATGCTATTTCCTTCAACAACATCGTCAGACGACGCTACGCCTTACCATCATCGTGCTACCCTCTTGACATCATCACCACGACGCCACCGGAGGACTACGAGATCAAGTTATCAGATACCTCTTTCTCTTTTCTTTACCACAATGTATTTCTTATCTTTCTAATCTTAATCATCTAGGATGTTATAGTATTCATTTATAAAGATTGAATGCAGGATCGTAATTATTGTTAGTCAGTATTGTGGGTTTTCCATTTATTAATGAGTAGCTACTGTCGTAACGTGTTTGTTCTCAGAAGTAGAGAGGCGCCCTCGTTCCTTCAAGCTAGCGGGCGCCGGGCAACAGTTAGTCTGACAGGGAGTCTTGCGCGGGGAGGCAGTTGAGAAGGTTCCTTCATTAAAGAGTAACAGTACAAGATCATATAAACTTATTGGTGTCTTCCCCTGCAGTTCATCGCCTTTGGCGATGAACCCGCTTTGTTGTAAACGACTTCTAGTGTCAAAGCTACTTAAATTTGTCTCTAAATTACCTGGAGATCCATCTTGCTCCAATCATTCATTATAAATGGATCGCAAAGGCACCAGCCTCCTCGCAAATACTTCGACAACGCCCAAACTGGATTCTGCAGATAAGTTAACATGTTTACTATATGTCTGACCAGCTTCTCTTTCGACAGCATTGTGATATACTAGGTGTCTGCGTTAATAACGAACCTTTGTAATCTTTCGTGTCTTCAATTTCCTTTGTAAGTTAGAGAGAGATGATAAAGAGGTGATAATGATGATTATATAAAATGATGCACATACGTAAATAATGGCCTTCCGCTCTTGTACCAACGTTACCGAAGATCTTGAAAATATGTCTTATAAATATAAATATTGTTTGTCCGAGTCACGGACTGGTGGCAGCATTGAAAAGCTATCGTGATTAATAAAGACTAGAAAATAAAAGATAGTGACAAATAATAACGAATGTCACGAAATAACGTGCATCACAACAACAAAATGGTGTGACAACGGTGGGATAGAACATTTCAAATGATATGACAACGGCGGGAAAAAATTCAGGAAACCATTACAAAATGGCGGCTGAGCGTTTGGGATCTGAGTTTTACAGTAATGTAAATGTTATTGTCGAATCTCAAACCGAATCCACATCTCCGATAAATAATATAATATGTGCATTCAAATTAAATTTGAATCTTCAAACGAATAAACAATATCTCTAACTTACCCATCTCGTATCTCTCTTTCTAACGAATATCCATTTGCAGGATGTCATCAAAACGATCAATTAATGTTGCATTAATGTTTTATGTAATATTTCCGTACTAACAATTAACTTGTAGGATGTATGTATGTCCAATGTATCTCTTTATCAATTCATTTTCAATGACCGCATGTGTATCAACATTTTCCATACTTTCAACGTTAAAAAAAATGTAGTATAACAACATACCTATGTTGTAGTCGTATGTTGAGTCCCACATTCGCGGTGCCTGAAAGCACTTGAGTCACACCCTCGCTCTCCTCGACGCTAGAATGCTAGACATAAACAAAGCCCTTGTCCTCGTAAGAAAGACCACGACTAGCACAATCACTTCAGCCTTACGCGGTTGAGAAATTCGATAACACCTACGGAAAAGCAAATTTTCTTGAATCTCAAACGATTAAAATTTAGACATGTAATACTTTAATTCTTCGAACAATAATTTGATAACATGTCAGAATATAAGATTTCGTTATTTCATTATTATTACATGTAACTTTTGCGATGTAATTTGTAGACTTTACCGATCCTGTGCGACATTAGTCTAACAAACTTATAACAGATGTCAGAGAATTGCCATCACAATTTATACTTATAAATTACGTTTTCACTTAATGCTCTTTGAGATCTACGGGCATCATAAAATAATTCATGTCGACATCATATTTCTAAAAAAAAATGGAACCATTTAGAATAAGAATTAGGTATACGAATAATCTTAGATGTGGTTCGAGTAATTCCAATATGCGACGTGAACATTTCATTTCGTGTTATTTTTCATTTAATAAATTTTCAAATGCGAATTATATTCATTAGGATGTGTTTAAATATAAATGTGATCAAATTTATTTCATTTTTGGATGTCATTTGTTATAATTAGAATTTTGCGTAAAGAACGATTAAATCTATTTCATTTTAAAATGTCATTTGCTAATTTCGAATTTTGCGCGCATAAAAATTGTGATTTTATGTCCTTTATGTAAATATCACTTTTCTGTTGAGAGGGATAGACAGCTGGGACATTGGTAATGTGTTTGACTTGGCTGGTTGTGGAAAATGAAATACGACCAAACGTCTAAGAATTTGGAACCCTTGCAGAATGGTCGAATCAGGCGATGCTGAGATGGCTGCTACGCACACCAAGCAAGGCATCCCTCAACACATCTGGCATGTTCACCACCCTCATCACTCCCATTCATCACGTTCACCACCACGGAAGAGGGCTGGGCACGACAAAAACACAGGCACAGCGCTGAGGCTGGCGCGAGGGCGAGCACCGCGGCTGGAGCAGTCACAAGCGAGTAACAATGCCTCATTCAGATGCCTGCCTTGCCTCCGTCGCATCGCGAGGGTAACCTGACACGCTTACGTTATTCACAGACATTTCGCGTACGAGCAGCAGCTGATAGACGCCAGGCAGACGTGGCGTAATTTCAGGACTCCCACATCAGGCAAGCACCGGCGTTGGAAAGAGATACAACGAGAGATTTAGTAGAGTGACGACATATTGTGGTTGACTGCGAGATCGATCATCGATGAAAACGGCAGCGATTTTCTTTAACTCCCGGACGATATAAAAAAGATGACATCCCATCTACGAGGAAAACGTGCACTCTTTTCAAGACACATTGAGTTCTTCAACTCAAAGAAATTTTCTTTTGCAAGAGGATCAACATAATGAGGCCCCCCCGGACTTTATGCGACTGAGGTTCATTATTGTAATCTTATTTCCCGGAGTTTTTTAACTTCAAGGTTACTACGCGTGGTAACCATATACAGTCGGGGAGGATTGTCGGTCTCAATCGTCAGGATCAGGTTCTGCCCAAGAACAACTGGATCGAGATCTTCACATGGCACCTCAAATCAGCGTTTCTTAAGGAAGCAAACCTAGACTGTGTGCTTCAATGTTTTTCCTCGATACTGCACGTCTTTCGACATAGCAGTTGCACATGATGAGTCGCGAAGGAGCTTATATTCAAACAGGAGCTTGAAACAAAAAACGGCACCGGGGGTATTGTTATACCCTCATGATATAACCTCCCTACATCTATATTCATTAAGGAATTGCTATGAGGAATACTGAAATGCTTCGTCTGGCCCACAACTTTCATCTCCTCGAAAAGAACCGCATTAAAAATAAGTTCTCGCGGATAAGCGCAACTTCGAATCAACTCCACAACATGCCTTTCATGCTATTTCCTTCAACAACATCGTCAGACGACGCTACGCCTTACCATCATCGTGCTACCCTCTTGACATCATCACCACGACGCCACCGGAGGACTACGAGATCAAGTTATCAGATACCTCTTTCTCTTTTCTCTACCACAATGTATTTCTTATCTTTCTAATCTTAATCATCTAGGATGTTATAGTATTCATTTATAAAGATTGAATGCAGGATCGTAATTATTGTTAGTCAGTATTGTGGGTTTTCCATTTATTAATGAGTAGCTACTGTCGTAACGTGTTTGTTCTCAGAAGTAGAGAGGCGCCCTCGTTCCTTCAAGCTAGCGGGCGCCGGGCAACAGTTAGTCTGACAGGGAGTCTTGCGCGGGGAGGCAGTTGAGAAGGTTCCTTCATTAAAGAGTAACAGTACAAGATCATATAAACTTATTGGTGTCTTCCCCTGCGGTTCATCGCCTTTGGCGATGAACCCGCTTTGTTGTAAACGACTTCTAGTGTCAAAGCTACTTAAATTTGTCTCTAAATTACCTGGAGATCCATCTTGCTCCAATCATTCATTATAAATGGATCGCAAAGGCACCAGCCTCCTCGCAAATACTTCGACAACGCCCAAACTGGATTCTGCAGATAAGTTAACATGTTTACTATATGTCTGACCAGCTTCTCTTTCGACAGCATTGTGATATATTAGGTGTCTGCGTTAATAACGAACCTTTGTAATCTTTCGTGTCTTCAATTTCCTTTGTAAGTTAGAGAGAGATGATAAAGAGGTGATAATGATGATGATATAAAATGATGCACATCCGTAAATAATGGCCTTCCGCTCTTGTACCAACGTTACCGAAGATCTTGAAAATATGTCTTATAAATATAAATATTGTTTGTCCGAAAATCAAACTGGTGGCAGCATTGAAAAGCTATCGTGATTAATAAAGACTAGAAAAATAAAAGATAGTGACAAATAATAACGAATGTCACGAAATAACGTGCATCACAACAACAAAATGGCGTGACAACGGTGGGATAGAACATTACAAATGATATGACAACGGCGGGAAAAAATATAGGAAATCATTACAGACGCGATGCGGGGGACACGATGCGGGGGATACGATGCGGGGGACACGATGCGAGGGACACGATGCGGGGGACGCGATGCGGGGGACACGATGCGGAGGACACGATGCGGGGGACACGATGCGAGGGACACGATGCGGGGGACGCGATGCGGGGGACACGATGCGGGGGACACGATGCGGGAGACACGATGCGGGGGATACGATGCGAGGGATACGATGCGGGGGACACGATGCGGGGGACACGATGCGGGGGACACGATGCGGGGGACACGATGCGGGAGACACGATGCGGGGGACGCGATGCGGGGGACACGATGCGGGGGACGCGATGCGGGGGACGCGATGCGGGGGACACGATGCGGGGGACGCGATGCGGGGGACACGATGCGGGGGACACGATGCGGGGGACACGATGCGGGAGACACGATGCGGGGGGACACGATGCGGGGGACACGATGCGGGGGACACGATGCGGGGGACACGATGCGGGGGACACGATGCGAGGGACACGATGCGGGGGACACGATACGGCCGGGAAGCGCAACACAGCGTGGGCTGGCGCATCGAAGACGTTGCGCTCCGTTTCGTATAAGCCTTGGCGAATAAAATGGCGATATGTGCAAGCATCGCATGGAACTTGACCTCCAATTGTACGTATGCTGCACAAGACGATAGCACAAATGATATCCTCCCTGTACCGGTGATCAAGTGGGGAACTTCGAATGCACTAATGAAACGCCTCTGTAACGTCTTCGGTGGTAAAACTTTGTATATCTAATAATTATTTGAAATATCACTGGCTACCTTCTTCGATTGTGAGCTGTAAAAATGCAAGTTGCGATAAAGTTTATTGTTCGTACAGTAGGTCTGTCTGTATCAAGTTTCTATCTAATAATTGTCTCATCGGTTCTGAGAAAAGTTTTTAGAAAGTTTTCGTGATAGAAGAACGTTAATAATATGGTTAATTCTTCTTCCCAACCATTTTTTTTTAAATATAGTGTATCAAAAAAACTTTATCTGAAGAATGATGGAGTAATTCTCAGGTGAAAAATTCGCGTCATTTTTTCTTGAGCAATTTAATAAAAGACCTTCTATTGCCACTTACTTTTTTATTGCGCGCAATCGAAGAAGCGAACAAATGAATTTTCTAAAAAATTGTAGGACAATTTTCCAATTGTAAAGAATTTATTCCAATGTTAACAAAAAATTGCTGCATGACTTTATTCCGGAGATAAGGACCGCTCGTCTCCTGATCTGCGCTCGCCAATAATTTCTAAGTATTGTTGCCCGCAGTGCAGATGTGGCTATGTTGGTTGTACCCAACGTAGCTTTAGGGTTAAATTTGCCGAGCATGCTGGTAGGAGTTGCGCAACAGATAAAATTTTAATGAAACCTCCGTTTTCAGCCGATAGGAATCACGCAGAGCAATTTAACGTAGCTGTACCCAAATGCCATTTTTTACTCATGAGTATTTTTTCAAGAAAAGATATCCATATCATAGACTCCATTTACTGTGAACAATCGGAACCGGTACTGATTTTTCTGCAACACTCCACTCACATATTGCAAAAAATTACGATAATTTTTTTTGTACTTCGATTGCTTTTTAGCAGTATTATGTTTTGAAACAAATTGTATGTTGTATTTCATCCTCTTTTACATCTGTTGGTAATGGCTTTAGCTAAGCGTTCAGATTGATAATGCAAAATTTTTTAAATTCGCTCACTTCAGTATAACTTCAATTTCAAGATATTGACAGATGCTAAAAATATTGTTATCATAAAGGGCACTCACTCACAACGGCCAAACCTCTCTAAAGCGCCGGAGTTGTGACTCATTCGCTTCGTAAATTTTTTAGTACCTTCAATGTCACTGCGCAAACCAGCATCATTCAAGAGAACTATTTTCAGTTTTGTGAGAAACTTCAGTTGTTAACTTGCCGGTTTTCAGAATTTTATGTGATATCTCCTGTTCGGTGTTTTCATCGTCGGAACTTAGCTTTTGAAGAACTTCCTGCTCATCACTAAAATATCTGCTTTTTGTACGAAATCGATGACGAGGTGAACTTTGCGATAGATCTTCTCTTACAGTGAAATATGTGTTGGGCTTTGGTACTATTGGTCCAATCAATAAAAGAATTCCGTGAAAATAGAGGCGGCTGTCGATTTTGAGGTTTTCTTGCTTTTCATCAGGCGATTGCCTCTGATGGCGCACTGGTAACAATTTTTCTGTACCACCTCTAGATACACCTCTAAAATCCGCATCAATCAAAAGATGCGAATGTTGTTAGGGCTCGAGAAGCAAATCAATTTCCATTTAAATACCACATCTATGGACCTCATGGAGGTTGGTGGAAACAGTTGAGACGTCCAGTCGATCGAAAATTATATTTTTCACAGTAATAAAATATCATTCAAGTCAATTAACTATTCCTTAGGGTGATCAGTATATTACTCGATTCCTGAGTAATGACACAAAGCTCCCTTGAACTCCATGAACATTAACCCAGTCATCTGCTCACCAGATCCATGTTTTCACAGCTTATGTTAAAATGCTGCAGAATTTCTATAAAAAATACAAATATTTTTTTAGCTAGAAGCCATACTCAATTAGGCCTGAGAGATTGAGGGATTGATTTTCGGACCTTATGTTGAATAATTCTCAACAGCAGCGAATAGTTCGATTTTCTGCTCTTAATGAGTGTGATTTTGCCCCTTTTTCTCAACAGTGGCTTGCTAGAGGCTACAAAATGTTTTAGTCTTTGCATTCATTTGAATAGTGTTGGTTGTGCAGCTAAACAATATAGCAGAAAACTGGGATTTTCATTTTAAACCTTGGAAAAAGCTCTTCAGTTTCGTGTGCATGTCGAAGCGATGTATTTAGTGTCGTAATCACACGGAAATGAATATCGCCAGCTTCTACTGGTACACAAAATACGAATTCGGACGCATCATCTAACCGTTCGCTCTTGCAATCTCACTAAGCATTCGGAAAACATGGGTTACATAAAAGATAATTAGTTGGAACATTTCCGAGCTTATGAATTCATTTCTCACGTACGAACAAGCATAACCCATCACTGTTATTGCACTCATTGGTGCTTTGTTACTGCTCTCCCAGCCATAAACATTCCACATCCTGAACACGAATTGAAGTCAAAATTGAACGCTTGCAATTAAATTGCGGGAGCTGCTGTTACATTGAGTTTTCGAATCGCATCATCTGACTTACCGTGCATCTCTACCATTCTTCCCTCATGGACGCACAACGCATCGATGTTTTGCCGTGATTCAGAAGCCAAATACATCCAGGGAAGTGCAGTGCTCAAAGCTCGGGGCAAAACTGGACGTTGAAACTGAATTTGTTCTTTTAAATTCAAAATTTAACTATTTTTCAAAAAGAGACAGGATCTCGTTGCACTCGTGCGTTCTCACTCGTAGAAACATCTTGTTTTCCCAATCACATAAAATTCTAGAAGGCTTTCTATCCCTATCTTATATTCATATTTTCGCGAAGAAAATGTCCGCCTATTACCCCAGAGGAATCGCTTTAGCTTTGGTAAAAGACGAAAGGCGATATATCCTTGCGCTGCTGAGGGGGAAGTGCTGTTCCACTCATAGGCTTACATTTGGAAGACTTATTTTTCCTGTTGTGCATCACAAGACCGATACTAAGAGCCCCATTAGGGGCTGTGCGATCTGAAGATTGCTTTGCTTTTCTCTTGTTCACTGAACTAAGAAAAGTTTGGTATTGTTTGTCCGAAATGGTGCTCTAAAATTCTCCTGATTTCCCATAGGAAACGCCTCAACGAACGCTGCCAAATTCACAGTTTCCTGCTCCAGTTTGCGGACGGTTTCGTCTCGACCAGGAGCATCTATCCTCCGGAAACCGTTAAGAGCTTCTTTGGCAAAGCCTTGAATAAACAGACCAATTTTAGTCTTTCGGGCTGGCAATTTACCGTCCACGTAAGCACCGTGCAGAGTAAAATTGTATATTTAAATGTGGACAGGAAGAAATTCATAATTTATATCTTTCATGACAGGCACAGTGTGTCATCTTTAAGCTACTTCCATACAAACTGAAAACTTTCGAATGAAAAACATCTGAAAATTGAGGTTTTTTGAAAACGCTAACTTATCTTTCTATATACAGACATGTGGATATTTCAAAACGCTTATTACAAACTTAATAGCTGGAAATTCCAGTTATGAAAGCTGACCAGGTTCTGTGAGAACTAGTATGTAGTGGGAATATTTGAGATCTAACTCAAACGCATCTTCAAGCTCCGCATCAAATCAAACATTTGCGACGCTTGCTCAAGTGATCTTGATACGAAATAAACACAATAGTGCTCAGCACATTTAAGCTACATGTCATCTGCTATGCCATATCATGGAATAAAATACGAGGTCAATTATCGTACATGCATTCATTCGTGTGGATAGACCAGAAGAACTCTTCAAGATTCAACCAAATTTTCCATTGTGGAGGATCTTTCTAAGCGGTAGGTGTAGAGATGCCCATTACATGAAAGCTAACCTTGGGAGCTGAGCTTTTCTCAAGTGTGTGTATAAAGTCTTAGCCTCGGCTCGGAGATGGCGGAGGAAGACATCAATGCTGAATATATGGGTACATAATCGTAAAGATACCTTTAGGCAATGACACTTCTTACAGTTGACCCCTGTTACCCTCCGATAAACTAACCACCGTTGTCACATTTCTGGTTACAAAGACGGTTGTTGATTTTGTTACCCTTCGTCTGTTTTTTTTTTTTAATGTACCGCGTACAACTGCTGTAGTCTGCGTATGTTCAGTGCTTCTTTATTTAATAATTCGTTTATTTCAAGTCCTTACCGTTCGCTATATAAAAGCTACACAAAAGCAGTCAATATTCGTTTGATCAAATGATTTCAATATTTACCATCTTCATCCAAGAATCACGACTCTTTTTTTTTAACAAAAGAAAAACGCTTAGCTGTAGCTGTTGCACACTTCATTCGAATTCTCCTCCCAATATAAATGTTGTTGGACACTCGAGGCATTTCCAGTAACCAGAAAAAACAATGAGGAAACTCTTTTTCGAAACGAAAATTGTTAGTGAGAAAAGATCTTTTGAAGCCACCTTCATTATTTGGCTTACATTGTCAAAACATTTTTTAGTTCCCGCGAACTTGATAAAGGCCATTTGCGGTATTCATAAAATGAGAAATTCCACCCGAATAAAGAGCAAGTAACAGGTATATGAACAATACAGAGCAAAATTGTTAAATTCTCAGAATGGTTGCGTTAAAATTAGATGCAGTTTGATTCGGGGCTAGTCCAAATGAGGCGCACTTGAATTATTCTTTGTTTTCCCATAACACATTTCCTAACCTAGACCTACTTTTCAACCTACAACTTTCATTTTGCAGTCGCTTCTTTCATCGACATAATCACTACGAGGTTAAATTTTCAATGGCATTCCCATCAGTATTAAAATCCAGGAGGATGCCCAACTTCGATATTCATTTGTCTCGCCTTTGCTAGACTTTGGGCCGCACCACAAGCTCATCTCATGTAAATCCCTCCTTAAATCCGCACTCCCATGAAACTTGGCGGGGCATCTCAGTTCAATGCGAAGGAATTTGTCTTGCTGCAGCCGCGTGAGCTGCCGCTTGCAGCCTCACGTCCCGCCCAATTTGCAGAGTTTTCCCTTCGACTAAGCACACAAACTGAGCAACCAAACTTCTCCTCACGCACCCAAGTGTTTTCTTGGACTATCGGCCAGCGTTCAGAGTTCTCTTTGAAAACTAGGCACGAATATTGAATTTTTGCTCACCGTCATGACGATTTTATCCGGGTGACGAGTTTTTCAGTTCGACGTAACATTTAAATAGCGGCTAGCAACGTTTGTTCATGTCCTTCGACAATCTCGTGGGCAAATGACATGCTTTGTTTTATTGTAATTAATACCCCCAGAGGAAAAATGTGTGATTCCGAGCATAGAGTTAGTAAGGCCTTCTTTTTTGAAAAAAAGAAGTTTTTGCTCGTAAAGGACTATCTTTTTTTGCTTCACTACTGTCCTATTTTTTTCAGAACCTCTGACTTTCTTCTTCAACTTTAAATTTGTTTCATAACTTTCCTTCTCAACTTACTGCTTCAATGCGAAGAGGATCTGTGTAGGAACACACCTTGTGTACAGATTCCGGGTTCCCTTAAACTCTATTTTAAATGTGTCATCTTCATCCTTCTCTTTGAGACAAATTTTTAGTTGTTAAGGAGGCATAAGCTTACTCGTAATCTAATTAGATATATTTGTATAAATGCAAACTCAAGCGATGCAGACAATTCCTTCATTATGACAGCAGAAAATTCCTTTGCTATATTGAGACTATGCATTAAAATGTATACCTGGCCATTAGCACACATTTTCATTCAGCATTCCTACTGTGTCGGACTCGACACCTTCACTTAGCAGTAAATCAGAAAAGGTTTTCCAGTACGTAATGCTATTTACGTCCGTCCCGCTCTTCTAACTTTTTCTCCATTTATGTAGGATTGGTTTTGAAACATGAATCGGTCATAAGCCCTTGTTCAACACCTTGGCTACGTGTTGAGACATTGTGTAAATTTCTCATGTGTATATCGGAATAAATGGACAGCATTTCAATTATTCCACTAATTGTTTTTAGAATAAATTCGAGCATACTAGGTAAAGCATCATCTTGCATTATTATTTTCACGCTTAAAAAGATAGATATATATCCTGACAGTTAGTCTTTTTTCAACTCTGCTTCTTACAACCTAACTTAATAACCGTAGCAGCCGCGCAAACTTGCATAGTAACGCGTTAACTCATGCTTGAGTACCTCTCTAAGATGTTAATGAATTTGGACGAAGTCTGTGGTCACACTTATCTTCTTGAGCAGGAGTGAACTGTATGATATGAATCGTTACTTTTAAGTTTGTATTTGTTTTTCTATGTAGGTCAAAGTTTGAATTATGAGTGGGTTATGTAGGTGGTTTATGCATAATTATGTAGGTGTATTTTAACTGTGGCAGGTCAAACTGGAAATGATGCAAGGTCCCGAGCTGAATAATTGGAAGGCCTTTTTTATGGAAATTGAATAAATTTTAGTTTGTTTTGTAACGGACAAGCTTTTCTTCGATTCACTCCTGCCATTTTTCAGGACCTATTGTTTATCTAATTTCATAACTTTCTTCTTAACTTGCTGTTTCTGTGCGCAGGGAATCTTGTGTGAAAACGCACCTTGAGCATAGATTTCCGGGGTTCTTAATTTTATATTAAAAGATGCTTCCCTCTTACCATTCGTTAGAACGCATTATACGTGGATAGGAAAGCATAAATTAACCAATAATCTAATCGTAATCAAAATTTAAATTGAAGATTCAACTCCATTCAAATTTCAACAAACTCTCCGATCAATAATAATTAGTTGAAAAATGTCATGATCTGGCTTGGGTTGTGTACAAGTAAAAAGTAGTTTGTGCCCACTCGTGAGCCTCTCATTGTGATAATCCCCTTAGTAACCATCGCTGTCATCAAGCAATCAATGGTTAATGCATAGGTTAAATGACACGTCATACATTTAGACTTCAGTGCTCGTGTTTCGAAGCGAGTTGGTTCACAGGTCCCATCTTGAAGTTGCTGGCTAGTGTGCTATTCTCACTCCTTAGTTTCTGCTCCACACGTCCATGTCTCTCTCAGGATTGTAAGGTTATGGATTGTGTTCAACTTATCGCTGTTTCGACAGGAATTGGACTACCTTCCAAATCGTCATCGGAGGAAGGACAGTGTCACTTACAGGTGAAAACAAATTTTACGCACATTTCTCCATATTAACGTCACAAATGTTTTTACGTAGCGTTTCTGAGGTAACTAGTCCTTTCGTACGGTTATTGATTTTTTATGATACCAAATTGAGCTCTGTTACCAAAACTAGCTTGGAACTCTATAACTAATTGAAATGACCATAATATGGATGTATTGTTGATTCCATTTTGCTGTGGTTATAACATATTTTTCACGCTTTTATGAAGTTAGGACATTCATCGTTCAGGAATGATTGGTTTGCAAGAAAGGTGTGTTGACCTATCCAGGTATTGCTGAACTTCACTGTGAGCACAAACAATACATTGGTCGTGTTTGCATGGTGCCCATAACAACACGCCTTGCAGAATTGGTGCCCTTCAGTTGATACACCGCGCTACTACCTGCATAACTCGCCAAGGTTTCTTTACTTACAGCCTGCATAAGCTCGTGTATCTATAACGCAGCAATACGAGCTATAAAAGCTCATATTGCTTTATTTTGATGCCAATGTTGAGGCTCATCTTATTACGATCTTTCCTTTTTTGGGCCGACCAATACAGCGTTCAAGCTATGACGTGAACGAACGCTGTCCATCAATGCTTACTCTGTTGTTTTCATTCTTCAGAGAAGTAGAGTGCTGAGGCAAAGTTAATTTTGAGAATAGTGTCAAATGAAAATATTGTGCAACATGTGAAAATTCAGTGTCGTTTTTTCATCCTAATATTTAAACTTTGTGCAAGAAGATATTCCAACTGCTAAAACAGTCGGAGGATAACCAAGGTTTAAATTGTATGTTTGATTTCTTTTTGCCGCTTAACTTCTACCTATTCTTAAAGCGATTTTATTATTCATTCTTGGAAGCATCCCCAGATTTTCCGTTCACTCACTATTTTTCCAGTCACACTTGATGTACGAGGAACTAGTAGGAATTCTGAGCACCACGGACGCTCACGTCTTTTACACGGGGGATATTTTTGCATGAACCCTCAGGTATTTTGCTCACTATTTTGCACGAGAGCACTATCATGATCTATGAGAGAGCACTATCAATATTTTGAACGGCTGCATGTTTGGCTCCTGCTTGCTCAGCACTTCGATATTCGATCGCGAGCAATGACAACTTATCAGCCTCATCGGACGTCGCCTACGCTCCGTAATGCACAGCTGAACTTCTCTCTACCTCATTCCTAGAATTTTTCCAGGAATGAAAATATATGCCTGGGTATTGCAAGCGTTCTCTTGTCATCACGCTGCCTCATGATCAGAGTTCCCAAGGTTCCGTTTGAACTGCGAGAATTTTCCTTGGTTTAAGCGGAACGTCGTGAAAAATGTATCTCGTTTTTTAGAGTAGAACGCTCAAACCTCATCAATTATGTGATTGAATTAACATTTTTAGTACCTGCTGGAGATATTTTTCCAAAAGCGAGACCTTTGATGTCGCCGATGAAAATTTCCTGTTTTGAAAATGAAAGATCTATGATACAATTTATAAGTTTTTTAGGAAAAGGAAGTTAATCTTCTCGGTTTATTTCTGCTTGCTCGGATATTCTCTGCATGCGCAGAAAATTGTCTAACTTCGTGCATTTTTAAGCAAAGTTAATATTCAATGAGGTTACTTTTATTGCATTATTACGCCAGCTTACGCAATATTCAAGGAATGTAAATTCAACTGGCTCTTTTTGAAGGCCACGTCTGAACCGTGGCTTTGAGTCCCCGATATTTGCTGGCTCTTGGAAACATAAAACCTCGTGAAGTCAAAACTTGGCTCAAAACAGGAAAACACTTGACGTCTGTCGTCCGGAGTCTTAGTATTTGAACGCATTTTATTGGTACAGAGGCAATGTTTTCAGCTGTGTGTTTGCTGTTGCCATCGCGAGGAAGTTCGTCCGGTAAATATCAAGACACAAACAGCGAACGAGCTCTACGAACTGACGAGCAAACACACCCTCAATAGTTTTTACCTTCATTGCCAGGCAGTTTCAATTCTGTATTTTTAGCGCACCAAAAAAATATTTCCGTCATGTCGCGATAACAGGAACCGCAACACAATTCTCAGCCTTCACAACGCTTGAACTTCAGCCTCTTTGTTGATTGAGATCTAATTCATTGAAAACACTGTTTTCAGGGCATTTTATGATGAAATGCCTACATGTTTCGGTTTCCATACCAGCTCCACGCACGATTTGTTTGAACAAAATGCACTGCAGTATTTTGCAAATTAATATTCGCCTCGCACAAATGTATTTATAGCTCTATCTTTTGAACGCAGCTTGGAATATTTAGCTGTCAGGAAAGTGGCTTCGTTAGTGATGTGTGGGCGGGAATTAAAATATGTGTTTTTTTAAGTTTCATGCACTGAATCCATCATAATCATGAACGCCTTTCCAAAGCTCGGAATGTAAGCTTTTTTCTGTACATTGCTTGTCATCTAATGTGTGGGCCCGAGCTAAGGGTTAGGTAGGCCTCCTTTTTGTTCAAATAGAATAGGTTATTGTTTTGTTACGGACCGTCTTTTTTCGGTTCACTGCTGTCCTGTTTTTCAGCACCTACTACTATCTTCTTCGACTTTTTCTTCTTTCATGAACTTCTTTCTTAGCTTACTGTTTCTATACACCTTGTGAATAGATTCCGCGTTCCCTCAACTCTATACTAAATGGTGCCTTCATCCTTCCTCTCTTAGAACATCTTTGTCGTGGTTAAGGGAGGCTAAAACTCTCTTATATAATAATAAAAATAATAATAATAATAAAAAAATAATAATAATGCTTGTCATTTATCTCAAACTTGGTCACTCGTTCAAAGACCTGTGCGCTGGCAGCGAATTTATTTTAAACGATGAAGTTTAATTACGGCTTGAGAATTGTTCGAGAAATGACCAATCGAACTGCAGTAGTTTTTTAAATTCTTCTTTGTAACGGCATGGCACTCCGTCATCCGGAGTGGACGCATTAATTAATCAGAGCTCGGGCGGTTTTTGTGGGTGAGGGTACCCCCCTCGTCATATCGGCGGTATTAATGCACGACTTCAGTCCCTTTTAGTTCTACATGCTCGTACAACATCTCTTATTGCTCCCTATTGGTATAACATTATTCAGCACTCATCTCAGCATCAGCGTCTTTTTCCTTCATTTACTGCTATGAGATTGAGTTCTGATCATTTTGATCCAGTATGCACAAAAAAAATCTGTTTCTCAATTATCCATTGTAAGTAAACTTTTTGCTCATTTTGCTGCCATCGTGCACCTAATCAAGCATTTTTGGCCTCGCTAAAGCAGCGCTCTTGTGCGCTAATCCTTCTCTGATGTCCGTCATCAAGCGTGGTTTGCGTCGTTTATTATGTGCTCTTTGATTTAGGAAAGAACCTAGACGCTGGGACTGAGCTCTGTGTGAAGAATCGAAATCAAAAGCAGTGGAACTTGCTTGTGCATTTGTTTCCCCTAACTTAATTACTTTCCAGTTCTTTTGGTCGTTTGTTGTTTGCTTTTTTACCATCCAAAGAAAATTATTTAAACGCGAACGCAAATAGCTGTTTGCTCAAAGAAAAGGTACGAAAATTTTCTGCTGCAAGCTTGTTTCAGTTCTGTGATTGTGCTCCGAGTGAGCAGTTTTATGCCACCCGTAAAAAGACGAGCTCTCTTACAGGCACTGAAATTGTGGAATGTTTCATCGCTCTGAGTGCGAGTGGAGCAAAGAATAATCCGTCGCTCACCTGTTCCGTCATTTTTGATATTCAATCGATATTTTCAGAGAAAAGCTTGCAGATGCATTCACTGGATGGATTACCACGAAAAGGTCCACGAAAACTCCTGGGTATAATTACAAATGTCGGTAATTTTAGCGTATTACTGTGTTTTTACACAGCTTGTTTCAATCATGCTCTCACAACAAATCAATTGCGTATAACTGTATTTTTAAACAGCTTGTTTTAATCATGCTCTCACAAGGAATCGATTTCATTTTTATAAACGAACGCCAACACGATTCGTTACTCGAATTATTTCGTTCTGAGGTAAGAATTTTTTTAAAAAGATCTGATTCTGAAAATGGATATTTCTCTCAAACCTTCCGATCTATAAAATAACAAGTCTGAACAAAGACAGTCTTAATCAAATCTTATCATTCACAATAGAAGTTGTTTTTAATAATCATGTTTGCGATTATGAAAATATTTACGAATACTGTCATTTGATTACAGTGTGCAGCATTATAGATACGAAGAAAGCCAGTGAAGCTTTGCCCCTGAGAAATAAATCTTAAAATTTCAGTTGTTCATCCTCACAATGCTCGCGTACAGTAAGATTTCCTGTGATTTTGGTCGAATATTATGGAGGAATTGTGAAATTTTAAAAATGTGAATTTTTCGTTGCTTCGTGGTGCGCAGTGTCTTCGACATTTTTGAAAATTCTAAAGTTCCTGGCTTTCCTTTTGGGACCGTGGATCAGGAAATGCTAATGTTTTTCCCATCGGGTTCTTCCTTGCAAGTAATGTTCCTTGCATGCCGTAGTTTGGGTCGGACTCGGCCAATCTCCCGCTTGTTAGAACTCGTCGAGTTGTGTTACGTTCTTCTGCACACTGGCCACTAAAAATGCCAGAGAAAAACTCGCCAGAACTCCGAAGTTTTCTTCCACCGCTTGCAAAGACGCGGTGAATCGCACGCTTTCGACACGTGCATAGGGTGATGTGTGTGCAGACGGTGTCAATCAAGTTGTATCAATGTTATTTATCTATAAATGTTAATCGTTTTGCATGCGGAATAATTCGCTACAAAATGTACTTCCTCTTACCTTCTAATAAAATATTCCCTGCACACATTTCACCCGTAACATTTAAAACATTTAAATTTGTTGTCTAAAGATATCATATGGAGATATATTTTGTACTATGGCATGCTAATAAATATATCTGGTCGATTCAAATAGAGATAATGTTCGCGTTTTAATACTGCGAACATAGTGCATTTTCAAAACCCCGATTCTGAACACTGAATAATCCTGCCAGGAGTTTCGCTTACATTTGTCATTGACCCAAGAGGCCTGCAATACGTCCCGGCATCTCCTCCAGCTTTGAATTCTTCCGTTTTATAGCACGATTAATGACAGCACTTCCCGTTTCTTTCCTCAATGGCCATTTCTCTTGCACGGATGCTGAATCCCACCACTACCACCATTCATGAACGTTATTTTGGGCTCTTTCGGATTTGCTCTTCAGATCTCGCGAAGAGGGCGCGATAGATGAGTCTAATGACACTCCCAGGGTTAATTTTGACCGAGTAGGAATTTGAGGGCCTCTTCTGAACCGAAAAGTTTCTTTTGTTCCCCTTTTTAATCTCTAGAGAGTATAATAAAATTGAGACGATGGCCTTATATGATGCTTGAAACTCTGGAGTTGTCGTACAGAATCCAAGAGGCAAAATAGAAATGCTTATGTATTTTTATTATAGTATCTTGGGGAGTTATGTGCTACAAAAAGACGACAGTAAAAGTCTGTTTATTGTTATTCGTAAGATAATAGTATTCTGTATAGTAGCGCTCCTAGATCGAAAATGTGAGGTCCAGAGCTGAGAGTTAGGTAGGCCTTCTTGTTTGTGAAAAAAAAAAGGTTTTTCGTTTTGTTTAAAACCATCTTTTACAGTTCTCTGCTGTATTGTTTTTCAGCACCCATATCTTTCCTCTTCAACTTTTATCTTGTTTCAAAGCCTTCTTAAAACTGTTTCTATGCACAGAGGATCTTGTGTGGGAACATATTGTGCACAAATTCCACGTTCCCTTACCTTATACCAAATGACGCTTTCATCATTGCTCTCTTAGAACACATTGGTTGTGGTTGGAGAAGCTTAAGCTAACTTATAATTTAAAAATAGCATTCTGTTTGTAACAAAGGACATAACCAGTACTCACTGTTGCTTCCCCCAGCGTATCACAAAGCGTGATCACGATCCAACCTACAAATACGCGTCCGTGTTCTCCCGTTGTGCATCATGTATAAGAATAATAAATATTGGAATTTACTGACAACTTTAGTTCTTCAAAAAGTGTCTTGTATTTAAATCTATTTTCTTACGCAATGAAGAAACAATGTTAGCCATTCAAGAAATTTCAAAATGCAAATGTCCGCGTTGGTTTTCAGTTGACGGAATTTTACTGCGTTGCAGGTGTCACTCAATGCTCGAATTCTTCCCAATCTAATTCCTGCACTATTTATTTTGATGCGAATTAAAATAATGTATACGTGCTAAAATGCTCGCTAATTGGAGCGTAATAATTAAAAATCCGACAAAATATTTCAAATTTAGGAGGCCAAGGGTAAATAAATGATTTCCTGTAAGTTTTCTTCCTTTAATGCGACTAACATTTCAGATAATAAGGGGATGACTATCTATGATGTAAAGTGAAATGCGCAATGTTATGTCACCGCACGCTCAGAGGCAATCTAATACTGTGAGGCCATCAACTTTAGTGAGGGATGAATATGTAATGCTTTCAAATTACTCTATTTTACTCTCAGGTGCTTGTGAGCGTTAATCTAGCTGCAATTATTTGAAGTTTGACCGTTTAATTGTTCCATCTAGATTTGCTTTCCTGAAGAAAGAATATGGAAGATCGTAATGCTATTTTAATTTTACCTTTCCTTCAAAAAGCCAAAAGCTCCATTACTTTCTTTGCGCAATGTATTTGTTCTGTTTGATGCACATTCTGAACAGCTCAAACTTCCGCTGATCTTATCGCAATGCATTTTTCAAGGTTTTTTTATGCTACTTTGTGCATGAAAAGTTAATTGCTATTATTTCTTTCTTTTAGGAGATGAGACCGAATGGATTGTCTTCTACCGCACTTTGAGGACTGAGCGCTGCTTGGGGGATGATTTGAATTCCTGGCTTCTCTCAGGTGAGCATACTGATAGTGACTGACTTCGTACGTTTACGTATGAGAGTTTTTTACGTATGTAAAGAGTTCACGTCTGTGCAAAAATCTTGGGTATAATTACAAATGTCGTTGATTTCAACGTATTAATGCATCTTTATTAAGCTGGTTTCAATTATTGTGCTCTCCCCAACGAATCGATTTCATTTCCCTGGCTATTCCATGACGAATGAATGGAATTTTGTGGACTAGCTTTATATTTAGGCAGGTGCTGTGCAACTATTCTTCCTTGTTTGGGGGTGATCTTGGAGTTCGAGAAGGTTACTCCTTGAACAATTTTTTTTTTAAACTACTAACCACATTGGGGAAATTTATTTAAGGAAAATATCGAACCACGGCATTCCTCGCACGGCCTTAATTCAATTCAATTCTCGCACAGCCTCAATTCAGTAACCGTGTTGTGATCTCAAGATTCGTTAACGTTTTCTGGCCTCCTAGATCGCCAGATTTGTCCGCTTGCAATTTTTTCTTGTGGGGCTATCTGAAGAGTTAAGTGTACACGACTCGACCAAGCACTCTGGATGAATTCATCCAGAATTCAGGATGAAATTCATTCTCTCAGGATGAAAAAATCGACAATTCAAGATGAAATTCAAAGTATCCTTGCTGAGATGTCGCAGCGGTCTATGGGGAATCCCAACAGCAGATTTCAATAATTCCATCTACAGGACGTAATTTAAAAAAAATGAAAATCCTAGTATTGTTTCTTAAATGGCATGCTTTAAGATTTCAAACACAATGAGTTAAATATTTTTTTCCATCACCCTTGGTTTTATTCGACTGTTTAATAGTTCTCGTTTTTAGGTCACCCTTTATTTCCATGTACAGTCATCCTAGGAAAAGTGTGAAATTCACAACGTGTTGGGCTCGCCATTCGAACTTTCAGTCGGCGAAAATGGTCTGTGGGTATTACGACGTTACTGCATAGTCATTCTTACTCGCGTTCTTTCACGTTAGTATACCAGTGCATACCTTTTTGAGTGATTATTATGAAAAATGAGTTTCATTTTGCAAATAACACTAACACTTATTGCACTCCACTAAGCAGTACGTAGCCATTGTGTTGTTGGTTACAGCAATGGAAACTCTGTTAACTTCACCAAATGCAAAGCATCCTCCATCTCTTCCTGTACAACTCGTACCGTGATTTAAGATGTTTATAGAGGAATAGATTTTACAAATTTGTGTCTTTTACAACCATCAAGCCTTAATGTTTATGAAAATTAGACCTGTGGGGATTTTCTGATATTCTTTCATTAGATTCCCTCCTTTGAGGAATGTTATCGCTAGTTAAACATCTGTAAAAAAAATTCTGATTCATTTTAGTTATCTGTGTACTAAGTTGAAATTGATCATGACAAAGCTGCAGCAAAGCGCATCTGTTTATTTTTCTGTGTGTGTACTCGTTTTGCTCTGTCGTTGCACTGCGTTCCTCTGACGTACTTCTTTTTTCTTCTTACTACAAACAAAGAAAAAATTAATGAAAGGAAGTTGATTCTGTTTCAGATAAAAATATGCGAATTTTGGTTTTATTCAATGAACTTGCTTGATTTTATGCCACCAGTTGTGTAGAACCATGCCTTTTCTGTGAATATTCATTGCTTTTGTTTTTACCAAATACTTGCATGCATGAAATACTGACCAGCTAAATTTGTTGTAGTGCTAGCCCATTTATTACAACGATGATAAAGTTATTTTGATTTAGACTCGGCAATTGTCATTCCCTCAATGATCGTCAAAACTGAAGTGAAGTAGTCCCTAAAATTTATTTTTAACCTAAAGTAATGTTTGGACGAAACGCTTCCTCCATCTGAGGTAAGACAACGAGCAGCGGTCAAGAAGCGCACGAGTGTCTCATACCAGAAGCCAAATGCCATCAGGATGATGAGGCAGCGGAATCCTGTTAAGAGTTCTTGACTCGAGAACTGCTCCTTATAACTCATTTCTCTGACGGAAATGAAAGGACAGAGAGACGGCCAGTTTTTGTTGTGTGGGAAAAAATGAGAAGCTTTTAAAGCTCCGCTACCCTTCAAAATGTCATCGTTCCGTCATGCCTTCTTGGGCTGTGAGCTGCTGAAATGGTTTGTTGATGTTTCGGATAATGGCTTGATGATACACAGATGTTCGTGTATTTATAAAAATTTTCTCAAAAATTTCCTTTTCATTTTTCAGTAGAATAACTAATGGGAAAACGTGAAATTGAATAATTACCATCTTGGAGTGCACTCTCGACCCATCCTCAGTTTCCAAGCAGAGGAAATTATTTTCAGTTTACATTCCCGAGATTCAATGTAAATTATTACAGTATTAATCAGTCGAAAAATCAGGTGCGCTTTTACACTTCGCATGGTTTTTTTAATATGAATTCCTGAAAGTACAGTAAATAAGAACTTTGACGTTTTTAAAGTTTTGAGAGATAAATTTCTAAGAATAAGTAGGGACCTCTCAGTTTCGGAAGATTAATTTTTAAAAGATCCAGGCATCTGATTCCTAAATATTAAATTAAATTTCTAAGTATTAAAAAATTCCTAAATATTAAAAAGAACATGAAATTTTAAAACATTAATTTATAGATACCCAGAGGGAGTTAAGTACTGTAGAAGATAAATTCTGAAATGTAATGACCTGAAAGCTTCAGTAGATAAATTTTGAGAAGTAAATAAAGACCTTAAAGTTTTGTGTCCACACATAAAATTGATGCTTATCTGGAGTGCTTCACCGTTGCTGAGGAGGCCGATGCCGTACGCCAGGATGTGAAAAGCTTACAGAGAAATATCCTAGGAAATTGGTCCTGAGTATCGCTAGCAGAAAACTAAAAGCACAGTAACTTGGCACGTTAAAAAATGTGAGGGGAATGGTGTGACCGTCAGCGCTAGGGAGCTCCGTCCGATCTCCGATGCCATGGATGGAAAATTGGAATTCTGGTCGAAGTTATCTCGTGGGCTGAGTAACTTCGTTATGGTGAGGAAATGAAGGCAGCCATGATAAGCTGGTGCTCTGATGGCACTACCAGAACTCGGGATCTAATGCCTCACCGCCCATCATCTCTAATGAAGAAAGAGTAACGCAGCTTTGATATTGAATCTCATTAATGAATCCGGAGTTGCGGCATTTTCACTGAAGGGCATAGTGCTTGATGCTACTTCAGCTAAAAGATCGATTTTGGTAGAACTTATTTTTTAACAAATTTTTGTATTGATATTTTTAGGGTTTAGTGGAATACTTGAACATATGTTACCAAAGCAAAGGTAGATTTTACTGAATTTTAAGTTGATTAGTTTATGATTATGAAATAATCACCTTCGAATACTTTTATTCCTCTATCTGTTTTACATGAGAAGCGTGGGATATGCGACCAGCATAGGTAAAGAAATGAAAATATGGATGCAAATGTTCTTGATCATAAAGTATGAGTATCAGTGGTTTCTGCATTGTACAGGTTCCGTAACAATGGCTCAAGAAAGCATCTTCCATGGAGACCTCTCAAGGGAATGAAACTGTGGTATTTATGGGAATTAGCACTCCCTGGAGGAAAATGTGAGGTCTCGAGCTGAGAGTGAAAGAGGCATTCTTTTTGGTAAAATAAAATGTTTCTTGCTTTTTTAAGTGTCATTTTTTCGGTTCACCGCTGTCCTGTTTTCCAGCAGCTCGAAATTTATTCATGTTTCCTGACTTACCTTGTTTCATAACCTTCCTTCTAGAGGAACACAACTTGTGCATAAATTCCGCGTTCCTTTTATTCCGTACTAACTGGTGCCTTCATTCTTTCTCTCTTTGAACATATTTTTGTGGTAAGGAAGGCTGAATTTACGTATAAACAATTTTACACGAAGAACTGCCACATGGCTCCCATAACGTCTTTATCATTGCTCAATGAAAAGTGAAATAAACCTCCAAAGACTTCAAAATATAGAAGTCGATGCTTTTGCTAATAAAACTAAGATTAAACAAATAAAAATATATTTTTTATTTAATATTTTCGGGTAGTTTTAAATGTTATAACAAACGCACATTAAATAACAATTTCCGTTACTGAAAATTTTCATAGCCTGTAGTCCCCAAAGTAATGAGTAAAGGGATTTGTACACCAGCCTAACTGGGGAACTTGGTAATCTGAGTACTCTCCAGGGAATAAGCAATGTTTGCTGCAGGAATCTCTTCAGGGTTTAGTTTTGTAATAGCAAGACAGTTTTTTTCTCCTTATCTGTGTCTCGAGGGAGAGGCAGGCATCCCATACGACGGACCTCGCCCTCGAGCATCTAACTTTCGGTAAATTGTTCATCTCATGCACTTCTTTGTCTTTTTGAGATGTTTGTACTTCTATATTTTTGCATAATATTTTGCATTGATTTGTGGTGCTTCCTTAAAAAATCTCAACTCAAACCCACTACGATCACAACTTGAAGTCAGTAGATACCTGGAAAACCTTAATAAAGGATGAAAAATGATGCAACGAATGTTTCACTGTTATTTATTTAATTGCCCATATTTTTTCATTTACTCAAGTGATATTTTATAAAAATAAGTTAGTCGCGTCAGTTATTCTAGAGAATTACATTTATTTATATCATCGCACGGAGAGTGCGAGAAAAAGATGTGTTTAAGTGCTAGTCCTAATTTACGATTGAATTGCTGAAAAATTACAAAATCCAATAACAGAGCCTTTCAACAATGACAAATTACTTGAACAGGCAATACTCTCCCTTTCTCTTCCTCATGTTTGAGTTCACAACAAACATGAGACACGCACGTTTATCTTCCTAGACCGTAATTTTAAAGACAAGCTCATGATCGACTCAATTTTAGACAGCAGAAGCGTTGAGTTGTTTTTAAAACACTCGAGTCGTAGTTCCTCGTATTAAATTACATTCTTTGCTGTGAAATTGCTCCCTGAAAAACACTAGGAGACGAAAAGGAGAACGTCCTTGCAGCCGAAATTAATCGTGCTGGCTGCGGCGCGCCTGAGGGAGCGCGAGGGTGAGTGATGCGAGACAGGTATTGGAGGGAACGAACTCGCTCGGAATCTCTTGAGAACACTGCAGAAAATGAAATAGAATCCGCTCAGTTCTCCGCTTTGCCATGTTCTCATGGAGTGGTCATCCCTGTCACAACGCCTCGAACTTCCCTAAGGAATATTTCAATCAAACCTTGATTTAGTATTCAGGTGACTACCGAGCTGTCGGCGTGGAGCTGATCGTATTACTTTTAGTTTATGTCGTTAAACAAACACTCACTCAAAAGACGTATTTTTCTATCGCAGTTGAACTGTATCTCTTTTACGTAGGCTAAAATTATCGATGTTATCCGTTATAAACTATGTTTGCGTGAGCTGAAAAAATTCAAAAACAAGTCGTCCCACGGGAGTTGCTGGATTTTTTTCAAGTTTTTGCCTCGGTTTCAATGCAGAATGATCGAAACGCAGGACAGCTGCTCGTTTTATAACTCGCACACGCGTGAGTTCTGTAAGAACAATAAAGCTCAAACCCTTGAAACTAATACGCAAGTCCCAACGATCAATGCATTTCAAGTAAAACAAGAATATTTCAAGTGTTTTCATCATAATTCATAACCTCCTTGGGGGAACAACTGTTGTATCTATGGAAGTTTGCGCTCTGAGGAAGAAGATATGAGACGTCGAGTTGAAAGCTTAGTAGACCTTCATTTATTCCAATATGAGCTTTTTATCCCGTAACGGGCCAACCTTTTTATCGGTTTACTGCTGTCTTTATCCTCGGTACCTGTTACTTTCTTCCTCAACCCCCTCATGGGGATACAACTATTGTGTCAATGGGAATTAGCGCTCCCAGGGAGACTATGTGAAGTCCAGAGCTAGAGGTTAGGTAAGCTTTCTTTTTGTTAAAATAGAATAGGTTTTTGTTTTGTTACAGACCACCGATTTTCGGTTCTCTGCTGTCCTTTTTTTCAGCACCTACTACTTTCTTCTTCAAATTTTTCTTGTTTCATTGATCTTCTTTCTTAGCTCACTGTTTCTATGCACCTTGTGCAAAGATTCCGCTTCCCTTCAACTCCATACTAAATGAAAATTGGGAACATGTTTCCTCTCATGGAACATCTTTGTCGTGGTAAAAGGAAAGCTAAAATTTTCTTATATATTAATAATTCCTCCTCAACTTTTATCTATTTCAAGAACGTTTTTCAATCTTGCTGTTTCTATCAGAAGGGCGTAGGGACATGGGTACCCCGTTCACTTAACTATATATTTGATGGTGCCTTCATCCTTCATCTCTCGCGGAAGCACCTTTATTAGGGTTAAAAAGACTTGAGTGAACTTGCAACCGAATATATCATTTATAATCAAAGTTATTTCTCAAAATAAATGCTCATAAAATTCTTTCACTGTTCTGATCATAGTAATTTTTCGTGTTTCTAAAAACATTCCTGAATCCCCGTAAATGTCAGGGGACACATCAAATCTCCGAGGAGTTGTCAGACTTGGATAGTTTTCATTAGATGGGATCGATGATGCATGCTAGGAACAGGAGAATCCCTGAGATCCAGGACTCCGAGTTGATGACTACAGCCGGCTGCTATTCCAGAGAATACTGGAGCTGATCGATGGTCCTCGGTATGGTGTCCGAGCAATTATTGTTCTCGGACTCGAGAGGAAGCGCTCGAGATGTGGATCAGTCCTGAGGAAGTGTTCAATCAGAGGCCTAGAAAGGAGCCGATGGCGCTTCTGTGTGTCTGCATAAGAAAACCTTAAATTACTGCGAGGCAGGAGTATCGGAAAATCTTCGTCCCTATACCAAACTATAAATCAAAAGGTTCGGTTAGCTAGATTGCTTCTGTGGAAATTTTGTGACTTCTATCATACTAAAATTTTGAAACGATTGATTCCTAATAAGCGCTCCGGGTAAAAAACTAGTCGCATATTATCTTCCTTGCTCCATTTATTTGTTTGTTCATCACTCGGTGTTCAAAACTCCCACTCTAGTTCAAATTACATGCAAGTACTGAACACAAAAGTTTTCATTCAGAACTGGTAAAGCATAAGCTTGCTTCTTAGAAGCTCCACGACGATGACACTAGAGCAAGACGTTTCTGAATGCAAAAAAAGGCCATTGTATTCGGTCTGGCTAGGCTACATCCAGAGCTGGAAGTAGCGGAACTCGCTGGTGTCTCATGTCGTTCTATTACGTGGGTCTATCAAGGATGGACGCAAAGGGTACATGCCGTAATTCAAGGCAAAGTTGGTATCGGAAAAAAATTCTAACCGATAAAAACTGCCGTCGTATGTCTCTAATTATTGACTTGAATCGCGTTACGTCAATGAAAGCTCTTCTCTTGCTATTTCTGAACAAGCCCATCGTAGGGAGCTCCACGCAATGGATATGTCAATTACCGCCTGATGTCAATTCCTGCCCACAAGACCACTCATTTAAACTAAGCCAAATTCACTCACATTGGGGTGCAGTTAAGTGGAGAAGTCATATGGTCAGATAAATCACGATTATGTCTCTATAGCAATGAGACCCACCTTCGTGTTCATTGAAGACCTCACGGAGTCTTCAACGAAGCCTGTGTGCAAGGGGCCACACAAGGAGGAGGAGGAGGGTCTGTCATTTTCTGTTTCTGGGTCTGTTTAACTACACAGAAGTAGGTCTTCTACTTGAGATATCTGTCAGAAGACAACTTTTACTTGAGATATTCGTCAAACTGAACCTGCATGGCTACAACGAGATGATAGAAACCAAGTTTTGCCGTCTCCAAAATATCTGATTGTAGAATGGCTGGTAATTTTACCATCTTTCGAGATAACTGCCGGGTGCACCGCGTTAGCGCTGTCAATTGGTACGACAGTCATTCAGGGTATATCAGGCACTTAAATTAGCCAGCTAAGTCCCCAGACATGGACCCAACTGAGAATTTGTGAGTTAGATGAGTTAGAAATCTAAAGTTCGTTCACATACTATGGCTGCACTACGAGATGAGTTTATGCAAGTGTGACTTAAAATCGACCAAATGTACGTTAGAACAACTGTAGTCTCAATGCTGAGCAGAATTTCTGCCATTTTTCGTGTTCGTGGATGTTGGTCCTACACCAAATTAGTAGCAGGGGACTAATTTTTCATAGTCGGCTAATATTTTCATAGTCAGATTGAAGGAAAGAATAACTTGAAGAAGTCTTATGGAGAAGAGCAGGGGCCAACTGTCGATTCGAAAGAGATGGCTTACTAATGCCCAGTTGGTAAGCTAAATAAGTATAAAGAATCAGAAGCAGCAATATTGGCACCATTGAAGAACTTTTATATTGAAAAAGTACAATCACGATTTACTTTCATGCGTACTCTTTACCGAGCTTGGCATTTGTACATAATACGGAATAAATCAAGAGGATGTACGTACCAATGTTATTAGGATGGATTTACAAATGGTAGTAATCAGTGATTTCAAGTTTTGAAACATCGTATTTTACGGGATACTGTGAATTTAGGCAACGGAAAAGAATTTCAGAAGTGAGACATCATAGAATTTGAGGAAAGAGCTGAACTGTAACTTCATTTAAGATTCATTCGAAGATCATATGAATAATTGACCCTTCCAGAGAAACTATTTTTAAGTTGAGTATTTTCGCTCAGCAGCATCATGGAAATCCCCTCCGAGGCCACTGGTGGCGCACACTGTGTGCGCCCTCACAGTGTATAAATAGCATCAGCAAGAGACAGCGCCGTTCATTGTGGGTGCGCTGTCATGGAGATCACAGTAGACAGAGTCATCACTGTCCAGTAGCAGACGCTTTACCTTAGAGGAAGCACCTATTTAGATTTCAGATGCGTTGTAGAAGACTTGTACGAGCAACTATTGTCTGATCTCTCTGAATCTTACCAAGCCTCCTAGCCTGTATCAACTCTGAAGTATAAATAAACTATAACTACGCGGCTGCTTCGTCACTCCCGAACCCCATTCGCGTAGTGTTCGGCCGGTACATAGAAAAGGTCGGAACATATTTGGTGACCCATGTATGGGGATACCACATCAAAGATATCCACATTGCCCATTGAAGAAGAAAGATAGCAAGAATTGATCTTCGGGTCTGCTGATCAGTGATTTTAAATGTGAAGAGTGTCACCTTGTTGGAGTAACGTCGCACAGTTGTCACAGTACTTCGGAGCATCGAGAAAAAGAAGAAAGACGTCAGCGCAGAAAATCGAAGTTCTTTCAAGAAACACTTCGAGAAAGAAAGGAGAGAAAAATAATCGAAAATTTACACGCTACGCAGTCTTCACCAGTCTACTCATCGCTACTCAAAGGAGAAAACCTGGGTTGTCGACGGGATCTACGCATCTACCCATCGTCATCTGCAACGAGAAGATCGACGAGATCTACGAGAAGATCGACGAGATCTGCACATCGCCAAATAGCAAGCTGAGTATACGCCGATAATGTTTGCTTGCTAATTAAATAAGCATGAGCTCAAATTAATGATCATTATAAAATTGATGAGTAGAAGTTAAGCAGTAATCACTCAACAGTGCAAGCGCAGTGAGCATGCTGTTTCTTAGTAAGTAGGAGAGCTTTAATGCGGAAGCTGATTCCTGGTAGCCAGAGAGCGAGCAGCATATGCATTGCGAAAGCGCAGTAAGCGTGCGCGCGGAAACGTTGTGTGGAGAGGTAGTCCATTGTTCTCTGAAACAGTTAAAGGAAGTTGTAGCCATTGTCTCTAGCACTCATTGTCCTCTGGCGCCCATTGTCTCTAGCATATAAAAGTAAGCTGGAACAGCTTACCTCTGTTCAGAGTGGTGTGCCAGCCTTCACGAGTAATTAGCAATTAGCCTGTTCTAAGTCCACGGAAGTCCACTGCGAATGTGAGTTGAAATTTTACTGTGTGTAAAATATTGTCAATTGCATGTAGAAAATTTTACTGTGTGGAAAACAATTTCTCTTAAAAGTAATCGGAGGTCTAAGAATATTGTGTTTTCATGTCGAACAGTGACTCTGACGAGTACGAGTACATAAGAAACACCCCTTACGTGACCCGAGTAGGAAGAGTTTCAGTGCCTATTTTTTTCACGATGGCGACCACCACTGTCACCCCTGTAGTTAGTACAGTAACTACCACAGTTGTCCCTGTGACTAGCTCAGTTACCAGTGTAACGACTTCTGTTGTCGGTCCGATACCGAGTGTAGTAATTGCCGGACAGGATCTTCCCCAATACCGTGGTAGAAGGCGTCGTTTTGACCCTGACTTCATAGAAAATAAGTCGCTAGAAACGCACATAAAGAATGTGCGAGCCTATTTCAACATGTTATCCGACAACTCCGAGGAAGCGAAACTCAATCTATTGTTGCGAACTGCAGACAAGCGGGTTGGCGACTTTAACGCCGTTGTAGCCTCCATAATCAGTGAGGGATACGAACTGAGCTTTGAAGAAGTAGTGCACCTGTTAGAAAATATATATGTATCGAAAGGCGAAAGATCTTTGCACGCAGTTGCGTGTGACCTGAATAATGTACGCCTAAAACGTAACGATGCTTTAGCGAGTCAATTCGTAGAAATACTATCCAAAATCCGTAAACTAACCCATAGACTCATGCATAGCCCGGAATGCACAAACAGAGCTCACCCCTATGTAGTGAATTGTCCCGATCCTGTTGCCCTCGATAAGTATGTCGAGAATACTTTAATTGTTGCATTAGCCATGGTTATCATCAACCCCCTAGTGACTGAGGATTTTTCCAAGAAATTATTTAACAAACCCTTTAATTCGTCGGAAGAACTCCTTCAGAGACTCGTAACTGTCATTAGAAATTTCCCCGAGGATAAACAAATATTAGCTCGATCTGAGAGATCTATGGAAATCTATTGTGCTGATGATGATCATTCATCCGAATCAAATTTTGATGCAGCCTATGATGAGGCCGAAGTGCATACCATGACAAGAGGCAGTTTTCAAGGTAGAAGTAGGACGCGTAGACCCTACTGGAGACCTAATTTCCCAAGACCAACTTACCGTGCTAGACCTCAAGCAAAATCTTTTGTTGATCGTGAATTAGGAGCTCTAGAAGTTCAAGCATTGGAGACATCAAAGCGTTGCTCGAACTGCTACAATCAAAAGTGCGTCTGCCAAAACCAAGGTGTGTCGGTAACCACGGTGGCTAGGAAACCGACTGATTGGTACAAACCAGGTTCTAGTCAGACAGCCCCCGAGCATTCGCTGCGAGATGTAGTTTGTTTTCGCTGTAATAAGATAGGACACTACGCCAGAGACTGTAGGTCAGGACGAGAGTATTTCAACAGACCGGGTAGGCCTAATCGTGTCCGTGCGCGAGGACAGTATAAAACTCGAGTGCCAGAAAAAAGCCAGGTAGAAACTTACCAAACTAACAGTGGAAATGATTTTTTAGCAGAGTAAACAGCAGAGACGATTTCATTGCCGATAGAAGTAACGTAAATGATAAAACAGAAACTAAAATAACTATAACTAAGTGTGACTCTACGACAGTGATGCCCCTTGAACCCGAGGAGAATTCTGGTGCTGAAGGTTCCCTCGTTAAAAATGTTGAGATAATCGATCCGATCATAGTGTGTCACAACAGATATGAAGCGCTAGGAGAAGCGGAATTAAGCGATGAATATGAAAGCCATTTGACGGCGAACGTTTGTAAATACGAAGAGGAAGAAGTGGAAATTACAGGCCAAAATGAATTATTTGTAATACGAAAAAGTAAGAAACCAATGATTGTGCTTAAAAAAGATGCCGACCTGTGGAATGCATTGATTGATTCAGGATCAGAGAAGTGCCTAGTCAGCTACCACAGAATAAGTGAGATAAGTAATGACGTGAAGCCAAGTTCTCTGACTATAAAAGGCGTTAATGCTAAAAGTAATGTCGAAGGCGAAGTTGAGCTTGTCCTAAAGTTAAAAAACGGCGTAAGTTTGAAGACAAATGCTCTAATCATTAAGGACGGTATTTACAATTATGACGTCATTATTGGGCGTGATTTATTAGACAAGAACGCCGTTGTAGACTTAAAACAAAGATGTTTAATTATCAAAGACGAGAAAATTCCCTTTGCAGAGGAAAAAAGACGAAAAAAGAGAAAGACAGAGTGTCTCGAGTATTTAATAGAGAATACTGAGTGTCTCATGGCAGACACGATTACGTCCAGAGCTAAGAAAAAAGTCCTAAATAAGCTAAGAGAGAAGAGGACGTGCATTGCTGAGAAAGCAAGTGAAGAAGTAAAAAGGGATGGTAAGAGAGAAAACCAGCCTGTTCGAGGCGTAGTTGCAGTTACCAGTTCCCACAAGCCGTTAAGAGTTCATACTCGACGCGTAGAAATTGCTCCCAATGTAATTTTGAAACATGTTGGACATGTTGGAAAGTGTAAAAATGGAGAATACATAATAAAGAAAGCAACTTTGAAGGAAGGCGTGTGTGTCGCAGAAGCAATTGTGAGAGTTAACAATAGGAGCAGGATTCCGTTGTTATTAATTAATAGCTCCGACAGAGCGATTGTCTTACCGGAGAACGCAATTATAAGTACTTTAGAAAAGGTAGAAAAGGATCAAGTTGAGTCCGAAGTTTACTTGTCAGATGTACAAGGAGAATTAAAAAGGGGAATGAGTACCTTTGTGCAGGCAGCTGGTGTTGTTCAGGACAGTCATTTAGATGTCGATAATAAAGACACTAATAGTCAATCTGTCGGGATCACAGGAGTTGTTGACAAAGAGTACGTTTCTGATTCCAAAGAAATCGCCCGTGGTCGGCGGAAATTAAATAATGATGATATTAAGTGTAATGATGACGAAATGAAGCCTGAATTGCTGAATTTGTTGAATAACTTCAGAGACGTTATTACTATAGACAATGAATCGATCTCCGCTGCTGTGATTAAACCATACAAAATACGTTTGAAACCTAACGTGGATGTTGTAAATGTCCCTCCCTATCGTATTGCCCACCGTTACATGGAAGACTTGAAAGTCGTTAACGAAAAAATGTTAGACGATGGAATCATTAGACCATCGATTTCAGCTTATAATTCACCGATAATTGTAGTTCATAAGAAAGATGGAACTATACGTCCGGTAGTTGACTTTCGCAAAGTGAATGAAGTAATTCATGAAGAATCCTTTCCGCTGCCGCGAGTGGACGATATTCTCTATAGTTTAAATGGTCAAAAATATTTCTCTAAACTAGATCTTAGGTCAGGCTATCATAATATTACACTGACCGATGAGAGCCGGGAGATTACAGCGTTTACCGTTGGTAGCAGAAAATACGAATTCAATAGGTTGCCGTTTGGTTTAAAAACATCACCTGCATATTTCCAGTCAGTAATGACACAAACTTTGTCCCCTGTTCTAGGAAAACTAGCTTTCGTCTTTATGGACGACGTACTCATTTTCTCAAAAGAAAAGGAGCAGCATCTTGCTGATATAAAAGTTGTACTTGAACTACTAAGAAACGCTAGATTGTCAATCAAAACCGAAAAGTGTCAGTTTTTCGCCGGAGAAATCGAGTATCTCGGACATTCCATTAGCGGAATGGGAACCAGAAGCACCGGTACTGACAAGGTGAAGAATTTAGAAATTCCTAAAAATGTGAAACAGTTGCAATCTTTTCTAGGACTAGTGAATTTCTTTCGTAGGTATATTCACAATTTTGCGAGCATCGCAAGCCCGCTCTATAATCTTCTAAAGAAAAACGTTGAGTTCAATTGGTCTAGAGATTGCCAACACGCCTTTGAAAAATTAAAAAATGAATTATGTAACAACACCACCTTGAGTCATCCAAACTTCGATCAAAAATTCCATTTGTTTTGTGATGCATCAAATGTTGGCATAGGAGCTGTTTTACTCCAGTCATCTACTGATAAAGTTCGAAACATAAGACCTGTCGGTTTTTTTTCTAAAACGTTGAATTCCACCCAACGAAGGTACTCAACTACGAAAAAGGAAATGTACGCTATAGTTGAAGCCTTGAAATACTTTAAATATCTTGTTTTGGGCTATGATTTGGTCATATATACCGATCATAAGCCGCTCGTCCCTTTATTTTCAAAAAAATTGCCTGAAGATAACACACTCGCGAGATGGAGTATATATGTCCAAGCCTTTGATGCCAAATTAAAGTATTTTTCAGGAAAAGCGAACAGTGCCGCCGATGCATTAAGTAGATTAAATCATGAAGAAAATCCTTTAACAGAAAAAGAACTATCAGAATGTTCTGATTTAACCCCAGATGTAGAGACTTTTCCCGTTGTAACCAGGCTGCAAGCCGCTGCTGCAGGTAAAAAATGTAACAAGCAGTTAACTAAGGGAGAGTTCGAGGAAACAATCCCAGGAAGTGATGACGGGAGAAACAACAACAGTACTGCTGAAAGCCCCAGACGTGAATTCAGTGACTTCAATAGCAGACCGACAACGAGCTTATGCAGACTGGATAGAGTTAATACGACTACAGACCATTCAAGTATTAATGACAACTGGTCGCTGGACGAATTTAAACGTGAACAAGATCAAGACCCCTTTTGTTCTGAAATAAAGAATGCCCTAGAGAATGCAACGAAAGTTTCTAATACCGACTTGAATGAATTTCTGATTATGAATGACATTTTGTATAAAAGACGAAAAATTGACAACAGACCCAGCACCATTCTGACAATTGTCGTGCCATACACCCTGCTAGACAGAATAATTTCTTTCATTCATAATTTATCACATACGGATTTAAATCATACCTTGTTTAAATTTAAATTAAATTATTTTCATCCGTACGAACGGACTATTACGCGAAAAATTGTTGAATCTTGTGATACCTGTAAGATTCTAAAATCACGAATATCGACACCTATTAAAATTCTAAATGCTCCAATTGGAACACGATGTTTTCAGACGGTTAGCATGGATTTCTACGGTCCATTACCAATGACGGACAACGGTAACAAATATATTCTTGTAGTCATTGACCTCTTTTCAAGATTTGTTAAATTATATTCGACTAATGATAGACGTACAGAAACTGTTACAGATTGTCTATGGAATTTTTGTTGTCTGTTTGGAACTCCGGACGTTCTATTGTCGGACAACGGAGCCGAATTTAAATCTTCTAATGTAAAGATGTTCACTAAAGGACTTTCTATCTTAAAAAAGGAAGTTCTAGCTTACTCACCTTTTTCAAACGGAATCGTTGAGCGTTGTAATGGTAAAATTCGACATCTGCTCAAGTTATATCTAAATTTTCTTACTCATAATGAGTGGGACAGATTGCTGGACATTGTGGAGAATTCGATTAATAATAGCTACAATGAAACTTTAGGAGATACACCCGCATATACTGTTTTCGGTAGAGATACTTGTGTATACATCAGTTCTACTAATTTAGAAGATTTAAATGTTGCGACTTCATATGAAGATGTTCAAAAACAAAAATTTAAGGAGTCATCTATTGTAGTGAACAATATTCGTAATGCGATCATTAATGCCACAATCGAAAGAACTGCCTATAGAAATATGAAACGTCGCGATAAAAATTTGAAAGTGAACGACCGTGTACTAGTAAAAAATCATGCCAAAAAACATAAATTACAGCTAAATTTTTTGGGTCCTGCTATCATTGAAAAACTAGGTAAAAATTATGCAGATATTAGGATTGGTAACAAAACTATCCGATCAAATTTGAACCATGTACTGCCTTTAGATAGGATAAAAAGGTAAAATTGTCAAATTAGTTCGTAATTGTTCATTCTTTATATTCTGAAAAATGCCATTCCATATATGTATTTCAATGGTATTTAGTTGTAAGTTCGTTCTATGCGTTCTATGAGTTCTTAACCTGTAAGTGAGTTCTATGAGTTCTTAGCTTGTAAGTGCGTTCTTTGAGTTCTTAAGATTTATGTGTGTCTTGCTCTAGGAAATATTTCTGTTACGCAAACACCTTCAGCCGAGATGATGAGCTGAGGATGTTGTCATACTATCGTTGCGACATCAGAGTGTGCTCATCAGGTTGTGAGCTAGAATTGATAAACTTAGGTGCAATCGTGAGATGTCGACACGAGAGCGCGAGTGCGAAGCCTGTGAGACCTGTATGGCACCTGCCGCAAATTGTTTGAAAACAATTACATGCCTGGCAGTGTAGTTGAAATCTATGTGTCTTGATGAGAGGGAAGGAAGCGTGCCTTAGTATGAAACGTAAATTGTTTATGAAATCTTAGCATGAAATCTTAGTATGAAATCTTAGTATGAAATATCCTAGTATGAAACGTAAATTGTTTACTTTAATCTTGGGGCCATGCTAATAAGAATGTATCGTTTCTTTTTCAGAATCCTTGGGCGACTCCTGAACAATTCCAGGACAGTGCACACTCCGATTTGCAAGATACACATACACTTTGAACCTTCAATTAGTACTTGGTAGCTTACTTATCTAACTTCAATCAATCAAGTAATTAATCAATCAATCAATTAATTAATTAATCAATCCATCGATCAACGATTAATGCCATTGTAATAAGAAATTACTTGCTGTCCCACCTAAGGTTAGTGTTCAATACCACAACGCTAGACTCCCACTTTTTATTCACATTTACACTCTCATCACGATTATTATCACAGTCATGATTATTTATATTAAGCGAGACTTAAACAAAATCATTAGTAGACTTAGTGGAGAAGATGTAGCCTTGCGGCGAAACGTTTGGAAGGAGATTTGTAACCCTAAGCAAATACTCGCAGCCCCACCTCAAGTCAACACATAACATTACAACTACAATATCCATACAAGATGGATCTTTTTCAAGCAAAAGATACACAGAAAATGTTTTTAGTCTCATTTATAAAGAATAATCACAGTGCAAGTTGACTATAAAGAAAAACTTTTTGCAGCTCAGAAAAATGAAAAATTCCGAAGAGTAGAGACCTTATTAGCATACTTCTCCTCTATACAGTATCCTATGTCTTAGTCTACTGCTATTTGATACGGTTTGTTGTTATTATTCTGATGCCGTTTAATATAATCCTTGCTGTTGTTTTACTCGCCTATGGAAATGTTTTGTTCATCGGGAGTTCGCGAAGGACGAGAGCTTTTTGATAATTCGAAGAACCATTTTAATTGTAATGATTGAAAAGCATAAAAGCAGAAAATAACTACTTATATTTTCCCATGTAACGATCGCTTGCGAATTTAATTTTATTAATGCATTTATCGGAGAGTTTTCGTATTCAAAGCATTTTTCAGCGGCGTGCCACGCTGCTAATGTAACGCGAGAAAAATGTGAAACGAGATAGTTAAATTCTGGTATTGAAATCCGTAGATTTTTCTCTATCATAAAATTTTTATTGAATTAAAAACTATTAAATCTCTATTACATACGGATTATGTATTCTATCCTATAGACATGCTTTGTTCATGTTTCGCTAGAATTAGAGAGACTAATTATTTCGATTGCGACTAAACCAAATTGTACGATTGTTGATTGATTAGATTAAATTGAATTAGTTACTTATTGATTATTCTACTTACTTTCTATATTTAATTTACTGGAACTGAAATAAGTTAATTTAAATCGTAGTACGATTTGAACTTGCCACTTGTAGTATTGTATTGTCTTGTGTATTAAAACTATACATTCTATAACTTCAGCTGATTTATTCAGTACGCGTTTTGATGTTTGATTGTGATATTCTGTTTTGCTAAATAAATTGCGCGATGTATTTTTTGTATCCGAAATATCTGGAGTAGCCAAGAATTCTAAGAATCAATTGATTAATAATGAACAAATTGTTTGAGCTAAGTGCGTAGAATAATTAGTTAGTTGATTTTGGATAATAAATCAATCATTGACTTGTAACTATACTTATTAATGTTTAACGAGATGTAGGATTACCGTTGCGTTTTGTTAAATTTATGATTTGCTAAAGACAGCGATAGCCATACCTGCCTACCTCCGTTCATTATTTGGAAGCCTCTAGTGTCATACGTTCTGATCTGCTCGAATTGACTTGACGGATTGTAAGATTAACTGATAGTTAAGGGAAAATCGAAGTTAATTGAATAACTTTTAAAAATTTTTACTGTCATAAAGAATTTTGTATTGGGGGGAGCATTATGTGCGCCCTCACAGTGTATAAATAGCATCAGCAAGAGACAGCGCCGTTCATTGTGGGTGCGCTGTCATGGAGATCACAGTAGACAGAGTCATCACTGTCCAGTAGCAGACGCTTTACCTTAGAGGAAGCACCTATTTAGATTTCAGATGCGTTGTAGAAGACTTGTACGAGCAACTATTGTCTGATCTCTCTGAATCTTACCAAGCCTCCTAGCCTGTATCAACTCTGAAGTATAAATAAACTATAACTACGCGGCTGCTTCGTCACTCCCGAACCCCATTCGCGTAGTGTTCGGCCGGTACATAGAAAAGGTCGGAACAACTGCGTTCAAAGTGTTAAGCTCTCGATCTGCACAGGTTGTTGTGATGCTGTGGGGCCATGCGTACTACTGACACTTCTTTTCTATAGGCCTGCATAGCTTTCTTATTACCCATTTGGCCTCCACAAGTCGTCCTCAGAGTTACAGGTCATCTTCAGTGCTACATATGGGCCATCGTCCGGGCTATTGATCATTCCCCGAGCTACAGGTCTTTTCCGGATACTATAGATCCATCCCCCCACTACAGGCTTTTGCAAGTGCTGCTGTAGCGTGAGCTCTACCACGCTATAGCATGAGGTCTATACCTCTAAACCTCTAGCTAGGACTACAGAGGGAGGTAAGGTTAGGTTACTATTGGATATTACTTATTTCCATACAAATAATTTAGCGATAAACACTTAATTTGTACATCTCAAACTGCACCTGGGTAGGCGATTTATGGCGGTAGACCCCAGGCTATAGCAGCGCCCACTGCCACACACCTGCAGGGTTCGCCCCTATACCTACATGTCGCATCCCTTACCTGCATGTCCTCCTGTTCTCTCGAGTGCTGTGACGGCGTGACTCTGATGTTGAGATGTGCCCACACGAGCCCTGACGGTGCGGGGGGCAAGCTACATTAGTTCCTCAATAGAAGCGCACCGGACTGGAACCACCGCCTCGGTCATTGCAGCGCCTCAGAAGAGGCACGCGTCTCTGGCTTGGCTAAACACTGAACTAAAATAGGGCTGATAAAATACAACGTAAAAAATGCAGTGATGATGGAAGTGTGAGCTTTTCAGGTTACTTGAGACGTTCAGTTTTCATCTTCTGTAGATTTTACTGCCCATAAGACTGTTTTCTATAAAATTTTACAAGCTGTTTTTTTTAGTTATTTTCATAATAGTTTCATATGTTACCCCACTAGTCGTGAAGTTCGCATAGAACTGTAACCGACTGATCTATGGCAGACATTAATGAGATCGTGAGCAGGGGAACTCAGGGAGAGAAGATGAAAAAAGTTGGCAGAACTGCTCTGAACGTGGACGCCCAGAGGACGGATTAATTAAGGAGTGACCATAGCGAAGTTTCATAAAGAAAACGCTGAATGTGAAGAACGTTGGGAGAAAAATTTTTAGAAAGTTAAAAGGAGCGACGAAGTTATATTCTGGCACTTTCGTATAAAGTGGTAATACTCAATAATTATGCTATCAAGGCAGCAGCGTTCTTTTTTTTTTGAGTTCTGTTCCAAAATTTACTGCGAACCTTAATGCGCAAGATTTTCATTTTTCAGAGACACTATGGAAATTTGATGACGTTAATTCCGTGAATATTTTCCCTTCAGTTTGACTTCTTGCAGGAACGCAAGTCAGAGCTCAGTGCGAGGGTCCAAATGAACTGATGATATAAGCGGCTTTCTTGACGCTGACTCTTACATTTATGAGGTGCCATTTAGTCTGCGGAAGCAGCCTTGGGACCAAATTATTGCCTGTAAACTAAGCACTAACGGGAGACTCAATGACACGGAAATCCCTCGGATTCATGTGGGGCTTATCTCCTCACGCTACTGAGTCGCGACTTTATCTCTGATTGGAGAATATCGTCCATCGTCAAGATGTCCTCGTATACCTCGATCACAGTTCAGGGCTTGAAGCCTGCGTAATGTAATTGATAGAGACATGAATGCAATGCTTATCGCCCTGCTGTCACCAGCAAGACAGATTCATGACTGCCTTAATACATCATTTCATTCAGCCTCACGTTGAGGCGTTATAGTGTGCCTGATCCGTCAATTTCAGAGCATTTGTTATTGAAACTGAACGGCAGATCCTTTAGTGACGACATAGCTGTAGGATAAACACTTTAAATTTCTTGACATTCATGGTTTGTTTTGTTGTTGACGCAGCCGGAACTTCTATTTAAATAGCTCAACAGAAGCTATTGCTCGTACCTCCTGGTGCTCAAAACAAAAGGTTAATGAAATTCCTTACATTGATTTTAATGTTTACTGATCATCTTTTGGCAAGCAATATGACGTTGCTCGGCATTGAAATTGCATGTTTTTTTCCTTAATTATTGTATTGTCCAGGCTGAATTCCTTCAATGCGGACGGAGGTAATGTAAAAATTGTTAATCACAACTACAATTTTACTCATGACCATTTAAATTGTCTTTTCTTCGGAAATTGAATATCGCAAAATTAAAAACAATTTTTCAGTTAACAAATGAAATTTTCGAAATCTTAATTTGGATGAAATTTTAAATTTGGATGAAATTTCAACAAAATAAGTTGTCAATTGTTTATAGAATAACTTTTAATTTCATGTGATATTTTTTTTAATTCACCATAGGAAGGTAGATAACTGATCCCTCAGTTTCTCAGTTGCTCTCCGTGGCACAGCGGTTAAGGGATCGGACTTGTATGCTGGAAGTCGCGGGTTCGTTCCCAGCGCTGGCGCGAAGATTTTCCCTGTTGGGTATAAGGGAAAGCTCAAGCACAATACCCCACTCAACCCAGGTGTCGGAAATGGGTACCGGCTTTACGGGGGAACCGTCATGGTGTCCTATATATAGGCTTAGTTATAAGACATTTGAAAAACCAATGCTAAGATCATATGTATCAGGCTTGATTGGAAATAAAGCATCCCAAAGATGCCGATGTTAACGTTTCTATTGCAGGAAAGGTGATTTTTTACTTCTTTTACTCACATCATACTTTGCAGGAAAGCTGATTTTTTACTTCTTTTACTCACATCATACTTTGCAGGAAAGCTGATTTTTTACTTCTTTTACTCACATCATACTTTGCAGGAAAGGTGATTTTTTACTTCTTTTACTCACATCATACTTTGCAGGAAAGGTGATTTTTTACTTCTTTTACTCACATCATACTTTGCAGGAAAGGTGTTTTTTACTTCTTTTACTCACATTATACTTTGCAGGAAAGGTGATTTTTTACTTCTTTTACTCATATCATACTTTGCAGGAAAGCTGATTTTTTACTTCTTTTACTCACATCATACTTTGCAGGAAAGCTGATTTTTTAATTCTTTTACTCACATCATACTTTGCAGGAAAGGTGATTTTTTACTTCTTTTACTCACATCATACTTTGCAGGAAAGCTGATTTTTTAATTCTTTTACTCACATCATACTTTGCAGGAAAGGTGATTTTTTACTTCTTTTACTCACATCATACTTTGCAGGAAAGCTGATTTTTTAATTCTTTTACTCACATCATACTTTGCAGGAAAGCTGATTTTTTAATTCTTTTACTCACATCATACTTTGCAGGAAAGCTGATTTTTTACTTCTTTTACTCACATCATACTTTGAGAACAAATTTCCTTCACGAGAAGGTGATAACAGATTTACCAATCTCAGATCCAGTAGCGAGGTTGGATTAAATTTATTTTTCTAGCTTGATAAGTTATTTCATTTTTCAGCATTTCTCCTGTTATTCATCTTTTGGTTTTGTTGAGCGAGACCAGTACATTAAGCAGTAACCGTGGACGTTGGTATACAAGTGTACTCGCTTTATCTTTTTCTTCTTGAAATTCTTACCTCCTCTTCCGACCCATACGTTCATAGATGACTGATGACTTACTTTGGCATAGCATTTGGGAAACCTTTCGAAAATGAAGTTGGTTCATTTTTATACATCCACGTAGCAACGTAGTTGAAAGTTTTTCTAGTCAATTGGTTCAAATTTTCTCAATTTATATAAGTGAGATTTCCTACTTTCGGAATTTCGTCTCTTAAAGCTTCAAAATAAGCTCACATTTTACGCGTGCCTGGTATACCTCCTATCTTCGTACAAGCATTCTCATTTCCACGATGTTTTCAGAGTTTGCTTTTTGCGTTGTTTTTGGCGAGCATTCTGAGGTCAGACATTCCGGACGTGTGCGCAGGAACGCTAAGCGAGTTCCGGGGAACGTCCGCAAGAACGATTGGCTTGGAAACGGCGTAACGACTCGGGCCTTCAACAAAGAAGTCCATTTGGGTTACTAAGTGCCTCGAAGAGCCTTGATGGTCAGCAGCTCTTCTAAGTTGGCCCCTCAGTTTTTGTCTCGAAGTAGAGCGGAAGAAGCGCATTTTTAACGTTTTCTTCTTAAAATGTTTCTTCATACGCTAAGGCTTCAAGTTGATTTTTTGGGAAAATTTTCTTTGCAGTGATTCTAAAAGATGCAAAAGCACACAGCTCTGTAAAATCTATTTGCTAGGTCGACCACAAACGCATGCTTGAAATTTCAGATCACGGATATTTGTTTTACTTTGTGCTTTTTATTATTTTCTACACAACCTCTGAAAGGAAAAAGGTTTTATTCCGACGGCACAAGATAGAAACCTGGAATAGTTATCACAGGTCTTTAAAGTTGGGAATTTTTTCACCGTTCGATGATGAATTGAATCCATGTGAGTTCATCGCGATTTCATTAACTTCAGGTTGAAGAACACTGAATACATTAACTGGAAACATTTTGCATCTAGAAGTAGGTCTGAATATTTTCTTCTATTTAATCAGGTGAATCATCTAGTAGGGTTCTTCTCGTAACACCGAGTGATTTTTAGATTTTTCTCTTATGATTTAAAATCCTCATTCAGCCTCCACTAAAGTATGTTCGTTGTTACGAAGGCTGTAATACCTAACATTATCCTCGCTCTTGTCTTAAAATAAATTGGGGTTTGTTGAAGTTTCTTTTATCCAAGTTTAAAATCGGTACTAATGCCAGCAAATAACTGGCATCAACGCTTAGGTTGAATCTCATCATTCAATAACATTATTCTTTGTTGACTATTTTTCTCTTACAAAGTTTACCGGTAGGTTGACGCATGTTCATCCTGCAGAGCAAATTGCTTATTCAAGCATATCCAGATTTAAAACAGTATTTACTCGTTTTTTATCAACTCAAGCCGTATAGTGAACACCAATTAGCAAAAGCGCAATTTGGATTACAATGATCTTGTCTTTGACAACGTTGCGTTGATGAAGTTATGACAATCATCGTGGAATAAAAACATTTGTAGCACAAAAAACGATGAGGAGTTCCGTTAGACATTTTTCTAGCACTCTTGATTTGTGATACAAATGAATAACGTTCTTGCTCTTCCATTGGTACGGCTATTTGTATTTCATTTGTAATCTATTGCCCTTTCATTTTGATTACGTTGCATGGCTTTCGTCAGATCCTCAAACTTCCGCTCTTTCTTTCACTCTATATTCCAACGCGATCGGCGCTTTAGGCTACGAATCCCATCTTCGGTTCGGGTAGCGCTGCAATTTAACGAAGGTTTTGTTTCTTCTTTTGTTGCCGCGGGCAGAGTTGTGCGGAGGTATTGGACCAGGCAGCGCCCGATTTTTGTAGTTACTGATAATCGATGTTTTCCCGGCAGCGCTTTGGTGAGTGCGACCGCCTGCAATGTGGCAGCAGCAGGCACAATCATGGCAGAGGTAGGCTCGATCGTGGCAGAGGTGGACACAATCATGCCAGAGGTAGGCTCGATCGTGGCAGAGGTGGACACAATCATGCCAGAGGTAGGCTCGATCATGGCAGAGGTGGACACAATCATGCCAGAAGTAGGCTCGATCATGGCAGAGGTGGACACAATCATGGCAGAGGTGGACACAATCATGCCAGAGGTAGGCTCGATCATGCCAGAGGTAGGCTCGATCATTGCCCAGATAGGTTTGATTCCAAACATGTGCAGTCAGTCAAAGATGAGAATATGAGCGCATTATTGCCCTCAACTCCTCTTAACCCTTAAGCGCTGAAGGGGACCGCACGGCTGTCTCTCAAAAACTGCCACAATATATTTTATTTCATGTCGAATTTCCACCCTACATTGTATTTTTTAGCTTTCATTGTCTCGAGTGGTATCTCCTTCCTAACTTTGATGAGGGTGCCAACCTCATACCAGTGCCAGTGTAACGTAATAACACTGGTTAGTGGCAGTGGTCGTAATAACGATAATACGAGTGAAAATTCAAAAGTTAAAAAGTTCAAGATGCAACGCACTTGAACCTCGTACCACCAATTCTCCTGAGATAGGAAATATATTGCATATTGAAACACCTTGTTAATATTAAAACTTAAAGCCAGAATCCATTTTTGTCAGCCACCATCGTGGTAAGACTTGAGCATCGCAGCTCGTACCTGGCAACCAAATGTTGTTTTAAAAGAATATATTTCATGCTTTTCGTCCAGCGATAGCATCTTTTATTTATCAATATTTTTAAACTATTTAAAGTTCTCCGAGTAAATCATAGAGAGTTTGAGCTTTAGTCCTCTGTCAATTGAATTTATTAATGAAGGAGACAAGTTCTGCACCTTCGGTTCTTGTGGCACAGGAAAGTGCTAAAATGGCGCGAAGTGGAGGATATTTGGGAATGCCCAAGCCAATTCTCAGAAAAATTTTGCTGAGAATGAGCCAGTCTCACAAGGTGGAAGTCGATGCCTCGCTAGAGAGCAGTTTTACCGTGTGCGTTGATGTAGACCTTTTACATGAAACCGTGACGTAAAAAGTCACTGCCTGAAGGGAATTTCGGAATAATTTTAGCCAGAAATTTGTATTACATATAGTTTCACTATGTAAATTTTGAATTGCCTTTTTGCCTTTAAGGTTGCCTTTTAATTGCCGAATTAAACCTTCTGTTTTAATTCGAGCTTCGAAATTTTATGATTGACATGCATTAAATATGAGTATCGTGTGCTACCTCATGAGTTCGTCAAATAATTGCTTCTAGTAATATTTTATTATCAAGTCTGATGCTTCGCACCCACAGCATCCATGCATCTCCTCAAGCACCTCACAAAACGAAGCATCAACGAAGCATCAAAATTCTTTCCTCATAGAAATGACTTTAGGAAACTAACGAGCTACTCGTTTTTGGCCTAAAGTCTCAGACATGACCCTTTTAGGAACGAAATTTGACCTTAAAAATAAGCGTGTATCTGGCAACGCTGTAAAGGCGCCTAGAGCTGCACGATACTAACGGCCAAATTTTGCGTTGTAACAGCCAAATTTTGTAATTTTGGCGAGCAAAGCCTTGTTGCAGTTGCCCAATTTCCTCCTGTCGCTGACACAACACTTTCTGTGAGGGGCTGCTGCTGACGCGGCCGTGTGGTGGAGGTCGTGGCGTGGTGACGCTTCCGTGGCTCCCGGGGCAGTTACGCTTAGTGACCGTAGCACCTGGTAGCAATAACACCTAGTAACGGTAACTCCTGGTAACAGTGACTCCTAGTAACAGTAGTACCCCTCGCAATAGGGGTGCGTGGTGGGAAGTACAATCCTCCTATTATAATGAAGGCATCTACGGATGCTTTATTTCCAATCAAGCCTGATACATATCACCTTGTACATTGGATTTTCAAATGCCTTATAACTAACGCCAGGACGCCATTACGCTTTCCCCCGGTCAAGACCGGTACCCATTCCAGACACCTGGGTAGAGTGGGGTATTGTGCTTGGAATTTTTCTCCTATACCCAACAGAGAAAATCGCCACCGCCAGCGCCGAGTTTCGAACCCGGGGCCCTGCCGCACGGCGGCAGAACCTCTAGCACATGGCTATCAGGAGCAATTTATTAAGGCAATGGAAAGTAACGATTGCACCGCTCCTATTAAGGCAATGGAAAGTAACGGTTACACCACTCCCCCCAAGGCTGTATAAAAATTGAATAAGGTTATATGGGCTGAAAGGCATAAGTTGCTTCGTCGCAAAAACGATTACCCGCAGCAAGAGGCATTCTGTAGCAATCAACAAGCAGCCGTAAGCAAATGCGAGCTACGTGCATGCTCTATGGGAATCATTTGAACTTTGAAACTTTAATGGTGGTATTTGTGTTATGATTATGAAATAAGAGTGCACCAAAGATAAATGCTGTATGACTAGGGTCTTCGGCCCCTTTCTAATCCTCTCCTTGACCGGAGATTGGTGGCGCTAGTGATATGTCTAAAAATAAGCCATGATTTAATTTAAACATGACCAGAACTTCTCAAAGTTGTGCGGAATATTCATCTAGTCTGGTGGTATTATTGGCATTTAGCGTTGTTTTTTCGCTGATCTCCAGTGCAGGTAGCTGGTGTACTTATCTAGCATCCTCTGGGGATGATGGAATATCTCTTAACACTGCGGAGGGTTGTGCCAAAATTCGATGTTCAACTCAAATTTAAAATCTATTGTAGTGAGCAATTTTGAAAATAGTAAACATTAACTGGGTCGTGCCTTAATTTACCTTTGATTAAGTATTTATTAAATTTGAATTTATGAATATTGGTCGGTCAGTAGTGTTATGAAAATTACCTCCGTGTACACCGGCGGCTCACATCGCAACCAGCGTTTAAATTAGAAATGCTTGCACCGTTCTCAAATAACTCGTTTGAAGCAGTTGCGGATATCATTTATGTAAAGTCTACTTATAATGATAAATTTACAAGTGAATACGTCTTAAATAACACAAATTAATTAAGCAATTTCGAGCTCTTCTTCTCCTCAGAGCAATGCTGAGATAGTGCGTTTCCATCCACCCACTGTAAACAATCAAAATCCGAACAGAAACAATAATGTCTTAGTCAACTATCGTTCATCTCACTTAGGGCAAAAGGCTATGTCCATATCAGGCGCCTTACTGTGGAACAAACTTACCCTGAGTATTAAAGTCCCTCAAAGACCGAGAGAATTTAAAGCCAAAATAACTCGTCATCTTGTGTCTCAATAATAATTTTTAGTTACAGAACATTCTGAATGAGTACTGACGAATCTCATTTGCCTGGTATCTCCATTGCTGAACAATCTCCCTCGCTCATTGTTTTATAATTCAAGACATCACACAACAGTTTTGAAGTATGCGTAGGTATTATGATTTGACCGCCTATACGTTGTCACTTGCAAACATGCTTACTTGTATATGTGTGTACGTATATAGGTATATGTGCGCATATGGGTGTGTATATGTGCACGTACACCTGTGTGCACTAGAGTAGATAAACCAGTCGAAGGTTGAATTTTATGTCATTCCTCTCCGTTTCTGTGCAAGCATCAAACTAGACCGTCATGGTAACTAAGTGTGTGTGTGTTTATCAATTGCAGACATTCTGCACCATATTACAAAGATAATGTGTTTTTTTTCTAATATGAAATTGTAAAGCATCCATGTAAAAAAAAATAAATTCGTTGTGTGATCATCCATTTAAACTGCAGTAATATGCTTATTCTGCTTATAGTTATATGCTTATAATAATGTGATACCTAAGTTTGTTTATCAATTGCCGACAATTTGCGCCATATTTCAAAGATAATGTGATTTTTTCTAATATGAAACCTTTATAGGACATTAATGTTTTCTTTCTTATTTCATTTCCCACAATCGTTTTCATGTTTCTGACTTAAGTAGACTGTTTTGTGCCACTATTTTTAGTACGAAATTTTATAAAATTCATGCTATAATAAAAGATATTTTCTCTGTTTCCCTCGATTGGAATTCTGGTTTATACTGACTAGTTTATGCTGATATTTGCGCACATGCTTACTTGTGTAAATGTGTACGTGTCCACGCTATGCGTATGACACTCTGTAGAATGCGTGTGTATTGCCTCGATGCATATAGAAATGCATTTGTGAATGCTTACGAGTTTGGTGTAAGTATATGCGTAGGTATGTGTTTGCATGTGGATGTGTATATATTTACATGTATACGTGCACATATGTGTGTACTAGAATGACAACTAGCATTTTACAAGAGATAATGGTCCTTTTTCTGTGCACTCTCAACTTGTAACATTACCTAACTCGTCATCTCTTTATTATTGTAAAGCATTCATGTAAAAACTATACATTTGTTGTGCGATCATCCATCTATATTTAAATAAAATGCTTATTAACTAATGACCGTTATGTTAAAATTGTTGAATCAGAAATACAAAACTTATAATCTTCTTGGTTCTCATGCTTATGTGTACATATATGTATATATATATATATGTATATGTATGTGTGTGTGCGTGTGTGTGAGTGTGTGTATGGATATATACACACATACATACGTATATGTACATATATGTGTATATGGGTATATATATATTTTTTTTTTCATGCTTCCTTAAAGTGACACTTGTGAACATGGACCGAAACAAGCGATTTCATATATTATTTCCTGGCGTCAAGAATTGCGAAGTTTTATGTCATGTACATGTAAACTTTCAAAAGTGTTTTCATCCCACAATGAAAATGCATCGTCCATGAAATTGTGTTATCTCTTATAATTATCATAACATGTATTATCAAATGTAGATTGAGCTAGATTAGGAGTTCATTGCCCTCAATCATTTCTTTTCGACTAGTGACACGAGTTTTACAATACTCGTGTGTGTGTATCATCTAAGTGTATTAATTTTAAGATATTTTAAAAACCAATGATGGTACTTTTGTACCATCTCTATTGGAAATAAACTGTTTTTCTTTTTCTTTCTTTCTTTTCTCTTCTGTCACGCAAGTAAATGACGATATTTAACTACCGTTTTCGGAATATCTTAAAACCTATTTTTGAAAACATTTTTTCAGCCTCACATTCAGACTAACACATGAAACAAAAATGACCATTATGGCTTAAGATTTTAGAGATTTTTGTGCAGAGGCGCAGATATTGTGACGTACGGAAATGCTCGGTGCACAACTACCTAATAAAGCGCACTCCAAGCGGCGGTGATAAGGCGAATGACGGCAACGAGGCGCGGGCTGCAGAGCTTACCAGAGGCGTATCTTAACTGCCTCTATCCCAATTCGTTCAACGACGGCCCCTGAACGGCAACGCTGGTATTAGAAGGTAATATTCCGCCCGTTGCATTGCGGATGTATTTTTATCTAACAGCTCGCGCTCAACTTTGTTCGCGCTTAGGCATTCTGTTCACAGGATATGAATTTAAATACGACGTAACCGGTGTTTATTTTAATCCAGTAGAATGTCGCGTCATTAGGTAGAGTAACACCCAGCTTAGCTCGAGCTTATGCTCACGTTTTATCTGAAGTAATTTCTTCAGTGGGATACAACTATTGTATAGATGGAAATTAGCACTCTCAGGGGTATAAAGGCGAGCCCGAGCTGAATGTTAGGTAAGCCTTCTTTTTGTTGAAATAAAATGTTTTTGTTAAGTTAAGGACCATCTTTTCTCGGTTCACTGCTGTCTTGTTTTTCAGCACCTACTACTGTACTTTCTTCTTCAACTTTGACCTTGTTTCCTAAACTACTTTCTCAATTTTCTGTTTCTATGCCCCTCCTGCATGAATTCCGCGTTCCTTTATTTCCATACTAAATCAATACTAAATACTTGGAACGTTTTCTTTAGCGATTAGGGAGGCTTAAACCAACATCTAATCTAATTACCTACATTCTTTCAAGCCGGCAGAGCTCCAGCAGTCCATACTGATGGCCGTAAAAAGAATTTGCTTTACTTTCATTCGCTTCAGAATAAATTTCAACGACAAACTATCAAAATAAAGAAATGAATAAAAGTTTCATAAGTGCTCTGTGATGTTTAAGATTTCCTCATACACGAAACATGGAATGTCACGCATGTGCGTGCGGAGAAGAAAGCCAACACACAGAGCAGCGGGAGACACCGTCACTTCGAACTGGACTGGTGTCTCTTGAAATCGAATTGGCAGGTAAATTGGTGCTGGAGTACAGCCTGGAAAGGAAGTGCGTCGGGGGCACTATCGCTCTAAAAGCCAGACCACGCAGAGCTCCTCGGACCCGTGGCAGCGGCTGCGAGATAACAATTTAAGCGTTACAAACTACAGTCATTTATTCCTGTCGCCTCAGATTTGATTCTGAAGCGCTCACTCTCGCAAAGCACCACGTCGTTAAAGAGTCGCTCGTGCGTCCAGAAAACTGTTGTCCCTTGCTCCAGAATTGGAAGCTTTGATACGCAACCAAGAAATGTCGCTCGTTTTATTCATTCTAACAACGATGTCTCTTTGCAATTCTCGTACATAAAATGTTGGCCAAATTCTCAAGTAAATTTTACTTGCATGTAATATGTTCGTTACTATGGTTACTGTAGACAAGACCGCAGCTATTTGTTGAAGACAAATTATTATTATTATTCTGTTCCTTTAATCAGAGGCTCAAAGGCCTCCATTTTTGAATGATTTTTGTTGCTAAACCTTGCTTCGTGTTTTGTTATCACGCGTTCTTTGTACTATTTGATTACCTGGTGTGCCCGCGCCGTCAAGAAAGAGAGCCAAGGGTGTCTCTTTGAGTCTCATCCAATTGGGAGAGGCACTAATCATCCAATTGAGTTTGGCAAGTTTGTAATAACATCAATGAAGCTCTGATTACATCAACAACTGGAAGTACACGAAGTGAGTATTTTTTTTTTGTGGTACCGACCTCATTTGGTGCTCAATATTCCTTATATGAACCATTCAAACGCAGAAATGAGTCAGATATTTTTTGAGTGAATTGTAATCCAAAATAAACGTCTTTATTCATTTTATAGTTCACAAGAATTCAATCTTCAGTGTTTTATTTCATTAAGGCAATGAAATTTTTCCAGTATTTTTAATTTTACTTCTCAATAATTTTTTTCGATACCGCAACTTTTCAGCATTACATCACTTCTAAGGAGCACGAAGAAGCCCAGCAAGCAATTAACAATCTGGCTTATATTATTTTTATTATTATTTTCATTATTATTACAAGGACTGTTTTAAACTACTTACCCTCCTTTGTCTTAAAATGTTGAAAAAATTTTTCACCCAGTCTTACTGGGGGCTGCTCCGGTTTTGTCGAACCTGCAACAATATCATATTTTCGCGTTCATGCATTTTACCGACTGCTGTCATCTCACCCGTTACTTTTACGGGCGTTTGTCTCGCTGGACAATCGGGAGCAAATTTCACCTTTCACTTTTTCGTAAATGTACCTGCATCTTCAGTTTAGGTTTTCTCAGGCCTGTTGAAGATTTTCTCGTGTCAGTAATAATTCTGATGAGATGCACGGCATGCTTAGTGTTTTCTGTGTGCGAGAGGAGAAAATTCATCCCCTCTCGATTTGAGTGAGTCGTAAGTTTTTTCAAGAGTTTTTCTATTTGTGTAGTTTTTCTGTTCGTTAGAACGAACAAATGGCTCCATTCATTTCACTGACCGACTTTTTTGACAAGTCAATCTGCTAATTATTTTCGAATTTTATAACCTCGTGCTATTTTGTGCTCATGGCTAAGCCCTCATATGTTTCGTGTGCAAGCTCTTGACCCACTCTGCTCCTGTCCCCCGTATCGTGCCAAAAGATCTCGGATAAATGTCTTGGCTTAATATTCGCTGGATATATGCCTACGCTTAACTGTAAAGCTTGATATATACTCGAAGTTACATGTAAATGTGCCTCTCTCCATGCTAGCTCTTTTCTCACGTGCATGTCTTTGATCAGCCCCAAGGTGGCGTCGACAGTCCTGGTTTTGTATCACGGACCGCCCTGGAACTCTTCCGTCCGCTGCGGTATCTTTATTGGCTATTTTAGTCTATCGCATCCGGCCTTTGGATGATCAAAAACTCGGCCGCGATACCCCGCGACGACGCCTTGTAGATCCAAACTCACAGTAAATATTGACTTTGTCACTCTGCACATGATGCGCAGCTGCGCATTGAGGTTCTTCGCAGAAAGACTGCATGGCCAGAGAAATGCCATAGAATAGATTTTATTCACAGCCACAGCCAAAACAACAAGGATCATTACAATGATTAATAATATGTTTGGTCTGCTAGTTCAAGTCTGAACGAAAAACATTCGTTTTCAACTGATCAGAGGTGCTGCAAAAAAAAAATGGTTTCACACCTAGAACTGTCATGAAAAACTCATTTTCCAGCCTGCAATGCTAAATTTTTACGAAAATTAGAAGTTATAACATTCAATTTGACAAATAAGCATACCGTTTGGCCTAACTTTATGTGCCAAAAAGTTAAATTAAGTGATCAAATTTTCGGGCTTCTGCATCGATACACATCTTGGTACGAATCGCGAGTGATTGGGTACTTCACACCAGGGCACACGTACTCTTAGCGTGGATTATCTAAGTGCTTAAAAAATGTAAACTGATTTTCCAGTGGCCCGGCTAATTGAATTTTTTTAACTACGCAATTGAATTTCTATTAAAATTTTGCGTAAGATTTTCCAAATAAGTGGCAGAATCGTCGTTGAAGCAGCTCAAAATTGCGGACGAACGCTTGAGCCTTGAATTGCGGAAGCAAGTGATCAAGTGGTGTTGAATTTTTTTGATGGTTACTACGGTTCTGTGCCGTGAAAACGTGAGAGTAGGTTAAGTGGTTTGCGTATAAATCCCATAGTATGCTAAGTACGGGATCAGTTGTGACTAGTACCGAGGAATGTATAACATAATGTAGACCACGTATTTAACCGGAGAACCGTATGGGCTAGAAAGTTAATTCTTTGACAGTTCGAAACGTGTACAAGTGTATTTTGGCGCACCTTATGTGTATTAGTGTGAAAGTTCTGATAACCTCGAAAAAAGAAATTAATTTAGACGAGAAAATAATCAGGCTCAAGCGTAAAATGGATTATACTGATAGTAATTGTGTACATTAACTAATGAAAAATTATTAATAAGTGAAATAATTAAACGTTAAATAATTGGGTAATTGGATAACCAGTTTTTTGGTGTAGTTCATCGTTGTGATCTTAGCACTGTTAAATAACTAAAGATAATTATGGTATTTGTGAAGCGTAGGACAACCATCGATTTTTCAATTTTCGCCGTCTAAACATAGTTAATTAGATCGAAATAAACAAATTTTCTTCTATGCACTTTCGGGCGCAAATGGGTATTTAACGAGTTATAGCGGTAGGTTTAGTTTCGTCTTTTATGACGAATGCGCTCGAATAAACAGCTACTCATCGATTTATGAATTTCTGTTGCTTAAATCATGGTGATAATATCGGAATTAAGTACTTTTCTTCTCTATACTTTTTGCGGCAAATGAGTATTTTACGAGTTAGAGCGATAGGTTTTATTTTTTGCGCGATTGAGCTGTTAAAGTACGTTTAAGTACTTTGTAATTTATTATTTGCCGGCCCTGCGGAGCCTGTGGAGCTTGAACCCACTTCTAGGATCTTTTAGTTAATAACACAATAGACATTATCACCCAAAAATAACGAGTTATAGCGGTATGTTAACTTTCGTCTTGGATGGCGGTAACGGGCTCCATGATTTGAGGGCGTTCGATGGCAGCGTCCATTGCAGTGTTGCCAGACTTCGTGCTCGATGAATTACTTCCCGCTTCAAACACTGTAGTTGCTGTAACTAATCGGTCAATGTGAAGTTTCATGCAATCACGGAAATTGATAATTATATTCCAAACAATCACTAAAGGAACCCATTTAAGAACGTTTTATAGGAATGACATTCTGCTCGCTGATGCGTTATTTTCGAATAATTGAACTTTGAAGTTGGCCTTCCCGCGCCATAGGAAGCGAGCGTAATTCAATTAAAAACGGAAGCTAACCCCCTATTACAAACGTAAAGAGGTTGGGTCGTGAGGGGTAGCCACAGTTCTTTTAGTGAAAAGTATAAATAAAGCTTCTAAGCCACCCATTAGGGTGACGACCGCAATCGTGTTTACATCGGGTCTAACATGGCGACCACCATGGGCGCCGCCATTTTGGACCCGATGTCAACAAGATTGCGGTCGTCACCCTAATGGGTGGGTTAGAAGCTTTATTTATAATTTTCACTAGAAGAACTGTGCCTCCCCCTCACGACCCAACCTCTTTACGTTTGTAATAGCTTCCGTTATTAATTAAATTCCGTTTCACGCGCTCGCTTCCTTTGGCGCCAAGGCCAACTTCAAAGTTCAATTATTCGAAAATAACGCATCAGCGAGCAGAATGTCATTCATGTAAAACGTTCTGAAATGTGTTCCTTTAGTGATTCCTAAAATCGGCATTATTATTTTCCGTGATTGCATGAAACTTCACATTGACCATTTTACCGTTATAACTTGTTAAATACTCATTTGCCCCTGAAAGTACATTGAAAAATAGATTGTTTATTTCGATCTAATTAACCACGTTTACGCACCGGAAATTGGAAAATCGATGATTGTCCTACCCTTCACATGTACCATAATTATTACTAAACGGCTCTTTAGGAGTGCCATCTTTGAATGAAAACAATCGGTAAATCTGAAGGAGATGACAGTTGTCGATTTTGTAAATTTCGATGCCTTAGCATAGTTAATTAGATCGAAATAAACAAGTTTTCTTCTATGCACTTTCCGTCTCAAATAAGTATTTTATTAGTTATAGCGGTAAATGACTTACCGAAACTCCAGTCTTTGAAGCGGAAAGAAATTCTTTGATCGAGTTGTATGGCAATACTGCAATGGCGTCTCGCTTCCAGCGCTCTGTCTTGAAAGACGAAACCAAACCTACCACTATACCTCGTTTAATACTCATTTTACGAAAAAAGTGTATAGAATAAAAGTTGTTTATTTCGACGTTATTACCATGTTTCAAGCAACAAAAATTCGAAAATCGATGAGTAGCTGTTTATTCGAGCGCATTCGTCATCAATGGCGAAACTAAACTTACCGCTATAAATCGTAAAATACTCATTTGAGACGAAAAAAGAATAGAAGAAAACTTGTTTATTTTGATTCAATTAATTAGGTTCAGGCACCAAAAAGTGGAAAATCGACAACTGTCATCTCCTTCAGATTTACCAAACAATCTATTAATAGTTAAGAACTAACGGCATTCACTAATTAAACTTCTCATTAGGAAGAGCATTTTAGTGATATTAAAATGAGCAATTTATAATTGAACGCGACTATTCATCGAGAACCTTTTCGCTTTGGACGTTTTTCGGGAGTTGTTCAACGGGGAAAAAATATGTACACTTGTGCTGTTCTGATTTTCTGTTTACGAGAAGAGAAAAATTTTGCGAGTTTGAAATTTCAATTTTCTCGTTTTGTTTTAATGATAGTTAAAACATATATTACAGGCATTATATTTAGTGTAAAACACGTTAACTGCGTTTCAGTTTAATATTAAACCCATTTTAGAGTTAATTTTAGAGATGAATTTTGAAAACGACTAACTTGAATAAATCGTGCTTTCATTTAGTTTTCATTGAACATTCATGAAAATTGAGTTTATAATTGTTGGTCGGTCAGCAGCATTGTGAAACTGTTTTATCTGTGCAAATTTGTGCTTCCCGGAGAAGATGTGAGGTCCAGAGCTGGAAATTAGGTTGGTCTCTCTTTTGTAGCAATAGAAGAGCTTTTTCTTTTGCTACGAACGCTCATTTTCGGTTAACTGCTTCCTTTTTTCCAGCAGTTACTCTTTTTATCCTCAACTTTTGTCTTTCTTCATAAACCTTTTTCAATCTTATTTTTCTTTGCATGAAATGAAAAGGCATAACTTGTATATGGATCCCTGTTTCCTTCATTCCATACTAAATGGTTCCATCCTCCTTTTCTATTCAGAACACATTTGTTGAGATTGAGGTCATAAGGAAGCTTAAACTATCTTATGGTCTCATTTTATAATTTTCTAAACTCTAATGAAGGAAGATTGATGCAAATATTTTATCTAATTTTATTGAAAATACTTCAATTGGCATGACAGTTAAATTTCAAAATATAACACGACCATAAAAAAATTCTGCTTCGATTCTTAAATGAAATACATACTCAGGTAATTTAAAAAAAATTAGGTTACGCACACTTGTAAACGCGCAGCAAGATTTTTTTATCTGAAAACGTGAATATCATGCACAGCTCCAGTTTTAATTCACGCTGATTATCAAACCTCGCATGAGATCAACCCTGTCACCGGAGAATATTATTCTCTTTCATCTCCCTTGTGGGGGCGCAGTACAGGCAATAGGTTTAGGTCAGCTAGGTTTGTACATTCTATTCTATGGGGACAGATCTTCTATTCTATACAGCGAGAAACTATTTATTTACCTCAGCTGTAAAAAGACCAGTCTTTCGTACCCACTTTGCAATTTGTTTTTTTTTCTTTTTCGCTCTCTTTTCCTCAACTTTTTTTCCAGCTCCTAACTTCTGTTTCTATGCAAAGGGCATCTCATGTAGCAAGACACCCTCTGCACAGTCCTTGATACAAAGTTCCTTCTTTCTCTTCGTTCTCTAGAGACCGCCTTTGCTGTGGCTAGGGAGTCTTAATGCAACTGATACCGTAATGAAAATAATTCGTATGCTCTTTTATGAACAGCTGAGGAACCCTCGGATAAGGCATCTGTAATTGGTATGTATGCAAAACTATTTACTCTTGGTAATATTTTTAATTATAAATAAACATCTTTGTTGTCTGAGCTGTTGAAAAAAATCCCTCTAAAGCGGACCATGCTATCCTCCCCAGCCTCCCTGCGCCAGAGGCCGTCCGTTACAGCCAAAACGATGGTTTTTAGAGCAACTGAAATCAGTGAACAGCCCCGCTGGCAACTGTTTCTTATCATTTATTTTTTTAGGTGAATGTCTTTTGTCTTTCCGTGGCGTGTACATTCGTTCATTTGCAGCTTTGACAACGCTGTTGATTTTTGTCGTCTTTTAGCGGAAGCGGGCGCAGGCAAATACGTCGAGGCTCAAATTTCACGGTGCCGAGTGACATGTTAAATTTCTCGAATATTTTTCTCGGGTCGTAACCGAGCTGCGTTGTTTGCTTCTCTAAAAGACTGGAGGAAACTTTTCAGATTCCAAATGTTGGCGTACTTTTGGAAAAAATGAACAACCAACAATAAAATTTTCGCTGCCTCGAAGCGCGGCATAATTTTGCAGCTCTGTTGGCGGAAAGTCGTGAATGCTGCCATTCGACCTCCCTCATCGACGAGAGAATTTTCAACATTCCTCGGACGGAAATAACTTTGATAAGAGCTCAACGTGAAGCCTATTTGAAAGAAAATTTCACTGTTTGATCACTATCGAGATCGCACATGTGAAATCGTCTTTAGAATTGTCCACCATTACCGGGATATGGATCTTAGCCTGAATTTATTACTACATTTCTTATACTTTGCAAATTACGTAATGTTGTATGACATGAACATACCATGAAAATATACGCGCAAGGTCATTAATTTTTCCTGTCCATTTTTCACAGTTCGTTTTGAAATGAAGATGTGAACATTGGAGTTTCTTGACTGTTTAGGCATCGCGTGTTCTCCTCTGCTTAACATCGTTAAATTTGTACTAGGGATAAAATTTGTTGACCAACATGCTTTTGTGCGTATTTTTTTCTTAACGATAGTAAACTGAATATATAGATTTTATTCTTTTATTCATTATACCGAGACCATATACTGTCGATTTTCTGGATTTGGCAATCGTGACAACCTGCTACAACTGTTGCTTAAAATTAGACAGTTATTAGCAGTCTAATTTAATAAGCTTTGGTAATTGTTATTTCCGTATATAACAAAATCCCATAAGTTGTAAACAATCACCAAAATATGCGCACTGTAAATGTTAACATCGTTGCATGGGGGAATTCAGCCTTACTTTCTCGGAGGCTCTAGGCGGATTTTACACCTGAACAGGAAGAAAAGTTATTGGTATTTGTCCGATATTTTAGCAGGCTTTAACTTACCGAAATTATTCCCTTCTTTAACGTGTTTTCTTTCCTGAGCGATTCCAGTGAGATTCGAAAACTCCCTTCAAAGTTAGGAATGTGTATGCTCTATTTTAATGCTGATTCATTTTAATTTATGATAGTGAAATTTCTGTCGAGCAAGGGGAATAAAATTTCCAGTGAACTAAGTCGAAGAATCTTTTTTGCGTATTTTGAAAACCTTGCTCACCTCGCAGATTTTAGAATTCTTAACTTTAACTCGGGGGTAAACGTTGGTTCTTCTTTCGCTATTAAGTTTCCGTATATAAAAATTCCAGGCACTCCCTTCAAATGTTAACAGTAGATACAGCAACACTTGTTATGTACGAGGCCAATGAGATGCACAATTTATTATTGAGACGGTGTTGTCTGTTTTCTTATGTTTTCGTTTCGCAAAGAGTGGGCAGTAACCAGTGTGCCCGACTATTCCAGGACATTGTTTCTTGCTTCATTTCATGCTGTTGATTCTACATTATTCTTCCACATTTGGGCTCGTTAGAAGCTCTTGTAGTTTCAAGCAGTCGCAGAGCAAACACGGTGGTTAAATTACTTTCCATTATAAAAGCACGGTTTCCTAGAGAGTGCCGCAAGAATGTTTAAGCTGCTCCAATTCAAAATTTACTTTTTTGAAGCAATTTTCTTTTACTGCCTTGCCATTAGAGCTAGCGACAGCTGGCATTGGTGTCAGGTTCTGGAGACCGGCGTTCGCGTTACGGCTTCGTTTCTCTTTCAGGAATAACCACCAAGATGACAACTCTCGAGAATAGAAAGCTTACTTTATAAAATTCATTTTACGAAGCATCATGACTACATAATTTTGTTACCGCTTCTGAAAAGAGGAATTGCTTCCTTCGTATAACTTCCTCGATGAAAAAATATACCATATTGAAATGGCTGTCGAAGTCACAGCGAAGGCATTTGAATTTAAAATTACAGAACTCTCTCACGAGGAAATTAAAGGATTGAAAGAATTGAGAGGTTTTTTGCGTTTGTGGTGAAATAGAATAAATTAGACATATATATTTGGCAAAATCACATCAAATTATATTTTTGGGCTAAATTCCGTGAAGCTATAACATTTAAAGAAGGGTAAACATTCTGCGGGGCTACAAACATTGGAATGTGTTGTGTGTGTCTTAGCGGCGATCGAGGGTCGGCTCTTTGGACAGTGTTCTCAAGTGCTTGAAACAGGATGTCATACATCAAACTGCCACACGGCGGTTGGCGCTTCGTCCAAACTTCTACGGTTCAGGCGTCTACAAAACACAAACACACAATCTTGAACACAAAACACATCTCAGGCCAACACAACACAAGACACACACACAACACAAGCACACAACACACATGCGTTGCGTGGGAACGCCCGGACGATTCAGCTTCGAAGGGGAGCACATCCCGTCGGCCAATCAGCGATCTGTAAGGGATCAGGCCAGTGGGTGTGTCAGAGAACGCGCCAGTTACATTTCGGCAACCCGAAGCAGGCAAGATTTCCACCAATCCTAAGGGAAACACGTGATCTTTGCAAGGGAACAATCGCGAATAATCTGGAAAAGAAAACAAGCGAGAGTATATAAGCGGCGGACAAGTACATTCGGGAGGGATTTTTCTTGAGTTATACAAGAAGGAGGTGTACGTGATCTGAGGGGCACACCCAACGGAGCATTTCGGCCGCTGCCGGAATGCTTCCAACGTGAGCGGCAAAAATTTAAATATATGAGTAAAGTGAACGTCGAAGTGTCAAGAACAAATAGTCTCCTTGAAGGATGTTAGCATCGCGGCGATGTTCGTTAACGACCGCTCCACAACGGTTCTACGGAGGGAGATTCAAGAGATGTTTCGACTCCAACACCTAGATCGTAATAACTCCCACATGCAAGCAATAACTGCTCAATGACGAAGTTTGCAACGATGCTACGCAGCAACGAGACCTTCAGAGTTCAATCTCCTTTGGCCCTCAAACGAGAGGTGCTCGATTTCGAGCGCTGGACGAGAGCAGCACCACTGAGGCGGCAGGCGGTACTCAATTTAGAGCGCTGGGCGGGAGTAACAATACTGAGGCGGCAGTCCGGTGAAGATGGTCGGCATCGGATCAACTCTACGTGTATTCTTCAGGCAGTATTGGAAACATATTAGGTCATCGAAATCTACATGCTGCAAGAAAGTGTAGCACGAAATGATTGGTTTATAGGACTCTGGAAAATTATCCATGCAGTGAATCGCCAGTCAAGTAATAAGTGAAGCGGTGTGTTCAAATTCAACGCGCTAAATTTCGTAAATGGCCCCTTTTCTGTATTAGGTGTCGAGTTATTGTTGGGCGTGCTAATTATGGGAGTAAATTGTGTTTGCTATGATGTTGTGCACTTAGCAGGAGGATGTGTTTCGGTCACAAAGCAAGAGTTCAGATGGTACGTGATGCTAAGTGTTTACTAATTTTTGAACACCTTGTGGTAAGCAAAGTTCTTTGATTTTTATATTGCATTATTTCCGCATATTTCGTGTTCATGCTAGCCCATTCATCGACTATGTTTCCTGATTTTTGCACAGTGCGGAAAGTTATTTTTGTCGTAATTCTGAAATTGTTGGGCTAGCGTTCATTGTGATAAGGAGAGCAAACTTCTCGTTTTTGTGTGTGTCTCATTATGTTGCTCATGTTAACCCGCTCATTTTATGCTCATGTTGCTTTAACATTTCCCTGTGCTTTAATCATTGCATTGAAATATTTTGTGTGCTCGAATTTTAATCCACGTGATCGTAAAAATAAATCAATTTTAATCTTGAATCTTTCATTGTCCATGCTTTCATGTGGTATTCACGCGAACACAAAGGTGTACATTATATTTACTTGTGGGGGTTGAAACTCCTCCTACGTTACGTGCTAGACCAGCATTGTATCGTGACAGCAAAAATGAACGTACACTTTGTGAGCGTGATACCTACATATTGGCATGGAATTTTTTTGAACATTTCCAGTGCTTTAAATTTTGTTATGTCATAAGCTTTCGAGAAAATAATTGATTAAATTCAATCTAACAAGCACTCGATATTAAACAGTAATTTCCTCCTGTGCCATTTCCTTGTGTTACTTTAAATACTACACAATTTTAAACTTTAAATTCACAGCTTAGAAGGAGAGGCAGCCGATAGAAACTGGCGAGCCAGCTGTACAGCAATAAAATGACAGCTTGTGGTTGCGGCCAAACCATTCTCTGGAATGTCTAACTTAAAGAGTGCTTGCTAAGTCAAGGAAATTTGAAGGATGCAGTGCCATTAAAGGTTTCTTTATACGATGAACAATTCAAGTATCAATATTGCATTCTTGGTTCAAATTTGCCATAACATGGATTGCATCAGTTAAAATATTTCTTCTTATTGAATTTTCACTTCGAGTTATGTAGCAGAGCTTGATATTGCTGAAGTATAATGTGATTTTATTGGACTTGCAAGAACCACCAAAACCTTGTCAAATGCTAAGTGAGTCATCATAATTTAAATATTTGACCGTTCAGTGGAAATTTGCAGGTAAATGCATTGTGAGTGGAATTAGTCGGTGCGCAACAATAAGTAAAATTTGCCGCATTTTTTTTGCTGAGACACGAATACCTCTAAAATTTTTATATCCTCCGATAATTTACAGGATAAAAGAATTGTGCATGACACAGGGTGAGCCCGACATCTATGCGAAGAACATGAGTAATCATTCATTCTCTAAAATTTTTTTTTGTGTGTAGCGCTCTCTTAAACAATAAATTCGTTCGAACAAGTGTTCTATGTTGAATGTATGTGTTTTTACGTGCTATTTCCCTGGTCCTTTTGGGTGCAGCTTAATTTTTGAAGTAAATTTCTGGCCTAGAGGCGCCAGCATCGCCGGTGCGGCTGTTCGGGCCAACTTTCAGAGTCATGAAAATGAAGTCGTCGAGGCTGTAAAAAGACGTCTCTGAGCAGCTTATTAATCTTGTTGAATTTTCTCCCTAAATTTGAGTAAAAACCTTGAGCTGGAACATATTCACATTTTAACCATGTTAAGCCCACATAAATTGTCATGTTCTGAGGTGATACAATCGCAATTAATTTTCTCTTGTTCTTTTGTGCTGCAGTTGGAAGATAACAGTTGTATGCCATTGTGATGAGAATTTGGTCAGCATGCATTGAGCGCAGGAAATCCGATGCCTTTTGCTAAGCTGGTACTCGTGCTGAGCTTTATCTGGAACATGTAGTTGACAAAAATTTACAGTGTGCTGTTATTTTATGATTGAACGGTTCTAGAATTTATCACCTTTTAATGTTCATTGGTTTTATGTGTGGATCGATGGCCCGGATGTATGCCTATATATTTTTAGTTGAAATCGCCTTACATAAATTGAAAATTTGAATAAATTTTGCGTTTTGGTGTTCAAAATATTGAATGACTGAGCAAGTTTAATTTTATTATGACACCTCGATTAAATTTAATTTGAGAGTTTTCTTGCAGTTTAGTATGAATGTAATTTTGCTCTAACAAGCTCAGGAACACAAATCATTTTCTTTAAAGTGAGAGCATTTCAAGTATAGTGGTCGAGATCTCCAGCCAAATAATCATTAAACGTTTTTGACAGCGAATTTTGTTCCTGGCTGTCAAATGCAGAGTAAATTAAATTTTTCATGCCGGTGTCGAATTGAAACTTCCCTCTCTGAGAATGTGTGGCTTCTTCTGAAATGCCGCGCAGCTAATTCTTGGTCTAATGTTAGATACTTGAAAATGGAAATAACGCCTGCACACGTGACCAGTAAAGTAAACTTCATTTTTGTATTCTCTGTATTCACAAAAACCTCATGCTAAGCTGCAGTGTTCAAGAGTGATAAGTGAATATTTTTTCATCTGTTGCTGAATTCCATTAACTCAAAAATTTTCGTTATTCTTCTCAAATTCCTTGGGCATAAAATCTTTATTGCGTCTTGCGTCATACAGCTATTCATATAAATTCCTGGGAAAATATAATTTTGTTCATTGTGTCGAGTGTCTGGCGGATAAATTTTAGTGTGTTCAATCTCAGCTTCTATAGGTGGGATGAAACTTTAATGTATTAAGTATAATTAGTATTAGAAAACACGTGGATTTTTTTAAACACAAATTTTTGTCTAATCAGTTACATGTCGCCAATGAATACATTTTTATTATCTGAAGCGTACGTTGGTTCAAAGATTGTGTATTTTTCTTCAAATCGTTCGTCGTCTAAGGGAATGTTCAAGTTATACTGATGTGTGAAGTGCAAATTATGTCTTACTGAAACTGAATTCTACTACAGCGAAAGAGATAGAGTTGTGTAGATTTTGAAGAAATACTACGCCATTTCTCGAGTGGGATTCGACCTCGGATTTTATTGCAAAGTAAAAGTATTGCCTCGTGTGAGAGATGAATATTTCCTGCGTACGCCTGGGATTATTGCCTCCCTAAACAGGAAGATTTACTTGTCGTATAAAGGTAATTTGCCTGGTGTTTAAATATAAATTTATATCGGTGGAACGGAATATCCCCAAGAATTCTTCAGAATAATTTTTGGATTTTATAATGCATTTTTCGTGTTTGTCTACGAATTCTCTCTCGTTCGTGCGCGGATTTTGGACAGGTTCGTTGGAGTCGGTTTTGCCTGATCAACAAAAGTAGCTCTGGCGTGCCTTCTATGTTTGAGCGTAGGATGGGAGGAGCGGAAACATTCGACAATGCTTTGAATGTTGAATGTTAACATGATTAAGCAGTAACTTTAAACAAATTGTGTAGACCGTTTCGTCAGTAATTGAAATTAAATCTTTAATTGATGGCGAGAGTAGGTTTGCATAATTATGATGTATTTATCAACTTCATTAGGATATGTTCATTTTCTACAACGAAAATGCTCAATATTTCGAGATGGAGTGTAATTTCTACAGACGCATTGATTATAGCGTAAAAATTGAAAATGAATTACGACTGAAATGTACAAGGAAAATCTTCATCGAGAATGTATGTGAGAGAGGTACACCGTGCAGCAGAGAGCCTCTGCCGGAATTTTATTGCTTTATGGATAGCACAAGCAATTAAGAAATTGTGGCGGTACGTTCAAGCTGATGTGGTTAAAACTCTAGTGTGGTATTACGGAACGCAAGAATGTAGGATGTTGTGAGAACATGGAAAGAATGTGTATTAAATGGTATCAGTAGCATTGAAGTAAATGCGTTTAAATTGAGGGACGACGAAGAAAATGATATCATTGAGTAACAATTGTGCAGCTCAAAGGCTGAGAATTAGGTGAATAATCATGTCTTTTTGCATTTTTGTGTGTGTTATCATGTGCACATTAAGTGCGTTAGGGATTTCAGCCTATTTGGTAAATCTCCCGACTTGGCGTACAATATTTGTGTGAATGTTCATATAATCTTGCGGCAACGTGGAATCATTTAAATGTGCTGCACTGTCTCTGGGGCTGAGAATCGTATAAAATTTTTATGTCATGTCTATTTTTTTTGCATTTTTGTGTCAGTGATATCACAATGTCAGATCGTCTGAAGAGCCTTTCGGCATAGTAAGGCGTAAAGTTTGACGGGTTGTTAACACTACATGAGTCTTTTTCTGCATTTCTCTCTTATGTGTCGGTGTTGTTATAATGTCTGATCGTTAGAAAAGCCTTCGCGGCAGAGTATAACGTAAAGTTAGACGCCTTGACAATACCCAATGTATATGTGTTTTTTTTGATTGGTGCGTATGCGGGAATTCGACCTGCATGGTGAATTTCCTGCTCTTTCGTACCTCATGTGTAAGAATGTTCATATAGTCTTGTGCCAAGGTAATCGACGCCTACGATTGAAAAATGGGGCTGGTCGTAAGTTACTGGAATGAGATGTATTATTTTCTTCGAAATATTTAGGTGAATCAACTGATTAGTAACACCGTCGAACGAATTTCGGCTTTGTCTAGAGTTGGTTGAGGATGCCGGAAATTAACTATTTTATGTATGTGTGTAGAAATTCTTCGCGTAGCTCACCTCCGCCTCACTCAAGGCAGATTTGAAGGAAAGCGAGGAAAATTTCTAAGGTGATCAACCATGTAATGCGCTGTCTCTCGAGTACAAATGGACCAGGTTAGACAATTTAACGCGTATTCTACGGAAGGAGATCATTAGCAATTTAACGCGAAACTCAGGGGTCTAAGTCATGCTGGTCGACAAGCGGACTGAGAATCAAAACCTGAAGATCTTCGCAAATAAATGTGCTTCATTTTCTACAATAATTGAAGGGCGGAAAGCTTTAGTGGACTACTTTCAATGGATTTCCTATGCAAGTAGTCCACTAAACCTTTCCACCCTTTAATTATGAGCTTGTGAGCTCCAACGTGGGAGTCCTACGCGTATTGACGCAGTAATCTACAGGATTTGTCAGCGAAGTAACGCAACGAGGATCTACGGAATTTCCACGAGTTCACGTGGCGCCAAGGATGAATTTTTATGGAAAAACTTCAGTAACTTCGATTCTCAGCAGGGGGCCCTCCCCAGGAACAGTAGCAAGCCCAGGAGCAGTAGCAAGCCCAGGATCAGTAGCAAGCCGAAGAGGAATAGCACGTCACAGGAACAACAACCACGAGCTGTAACTAGGTGCACAGGAGGAGCAACAGCGAGTTTTTGTTGCAAGAAAAACGTCTACTTTGAATCACAGGATGAAATGATAATTATGAGGAAGAAAACTTGAGGTTGGAAAATTACCTCCATTTGAGATTGTGTTTTTAGGTGGATTGCAACCGAGAAAGCTGAAAGGATGTCTCTGCTTGTAACAAATTCGCCGATTTTTCGATCTCTAATTATATGTTTATCTATGTCGATGAATTTGCCGAGAGCAAGTCGAGAATAATATGTCGTGTGTGTTTTATTTTGTGCGTTCATGTTGTCCGATTTATGCGTTATCTTTGATGTGTTATTTTCTCCTTGCGTTCTATAATAATGTGTATAAGAAATGTGCGTTGCAAGTATTTAGTGTGTGTCAGGTATTAATGAATTTTTTTAAATGCGTCAACATAGGTGTGTTGCAAGAAGGTAAATCATGAGGTGATATGTAAGGATATTTTCATGTCGGGAAAAGCGAAGGGATTGAAAAATGGGGGTGAACATTTTCTAATTTTTAACGTAAGGGGTACGTCACGGTCATAATTGAAATTAACAAGTGAAAATTTTGAACCTTATAATACTTTGATACTGTCATAGGGAAAATTTGAACCGTCGGCTCAAATTTTGTGAAGGGCGCGAGGATGTGTGGTGAAATAGAATAAATTAGACATATATATTTGGCAAAATCACATCAAATTATATTTTTGGGCTAAATTCCGTGAAGCTATAACATTTAAAGAAGGGTAAACATTCTGCGGGGCTACAAACATTGGAATGTGTTGTGTGTGTCTTAGCGGCGATCGAGGGTCGGCTCTTTGGACAGTGTTCTCAAGTGCTTGAAACAGGATGTCATACATCAAACTGCCACACGGCGGTTGGCGCTTCGTCCAAACTTCTACGGTTCAGGCGTCTACAAAACACAAACACACAATCTTGAACACAAAACACATCTCAGGCCAACACAACACAAGACACACACACAACACAAGCACACAACACACATGCGTTGCGTGGGAACGCCCGGACGATTCAGCTTCGAAGGGGAGCACATCCCGTCGGCCAATCAGCGATCTGTAAGGGATCAGGCCAGTGGGTGTGTCAGAGAACGCGCCAGTTACATTTCGGCAACCCGAAGCAGGCAAGATTTCCACCAATCCTAAGGGAAACACGTGATCTTTGCAAGGGAACAATCGCGAATAATCTGGAAAAGAAAACAAGCGAGAGTATATAAGCGGCGGACAAGTACATTCGGGAGGGATTTTTCTTGAGTTATACAAGAAGGAGGTGTACGTGATCTGAGGGGCACACCCAACGGAGCATTTCGGCCGCTGCCGGAATGCTTCCAACGTGAGCGGCAAAAATTTAAATATATGAGTAAAGTGAACGTCGAAGTGTCAAGAACAAATAGTCTCCTTGAAGGATGTTAGCATCGCGGCGATGTTCGTTAACGACCGCTCCACAACGGTTCTACGGAGGGAGATTCAAGAGATGTTTCGACTCCAACACCTAGATCGTAATAACTCCCACATGCAAGCAATAACTGCTCAATGACGAAGTTTGCAACGATGCTACGCAGCAACGAGACCTTCAGAGTTCAATCTCCTTTGGCCCTCAAACGAGAGGTGCTCGATTTCGAGCGCTGGACGAGAGCAGCACCACTGAGGCGGCAGGCGGTACTCAATTTAGAGCGCTGGGCGGGAGTAACAATACTGAGGCGGCAGTCCGGTGAAGATGGTCGGCATCGGATCAACTCTACGTGTATTCTTCAGGCAGTATTGGAAACATATTAGGTCATCGAAATCTACATGCTGCAAGAAAGTGTAGCACGAAATGATTGGTTTATAGGACTCTGGAAAATTATCCATGCAGTGAATCGCCAGTCAAGTAATAAGTGAAGCGGTGTGTTCAAATTCAACGCGCTAAATTTCGTAAATGGCCCCTTTTCTGTATTAGGTGTCGAGTTATTGTTGGGCGTGCTAATTATGGGAGTAAATTGTGTTTGCTATGATGTTGTGCACTTAGCAGGAGGATGTGTTTCGGTCACAAAGCAAGAGTTCAGATGGTACGTGATGCTAAGTGTTTACTAATTTTTGAACACCTTGTGGTAAGCAAAGTTCTTTGATTTTTATATTGCATTATTTCCGCATATTTCGTGTTCATGCTAGCCCATTCATCGACTATGTTTCCTGATTTTTGCACAGTGCGGAAAGTTATTTTTGTCGTAATTCTGAAATTGTTGGGCTAGCGTTCATTGTGATAAGGAGAGCAAACTTCTCGTTTTTGTGTGTGTCTCATTATGTTGCTCATGTTAACCCGCTCATTTTATGCTCATGTTGCTTTAACATTTCCCTGTGCTTTAATCATTGCATTGAAATATTTTGTGTGCTCGAATTTTAATCCACGTGATCGTAAAAATAAATCAATTTTAATCTTGAATCTTTCATTGTCCATGCTTTCATGTGGTATTCACGCGAACACAAAGGTGTACATTATATTTACTTGTGGGGGTTGAAACTCCTCCTACGTTACGTGCTAGACCAGCATTGTATCGTGACACGTTTATTGAACGAAATCCCTTCTACGTTTCAGCTGGAGCGCTTAAAGGACAATCGATATCGCCTCCAAATTTAGTGAACATGGCACGTAAAAACTTGAAAACAAATTTCTTCTCTTTTCTATCGACTCACGAGGATTACTTGAACAAGCCAATGAATATTCGTGAACGAGCCAGAATACGAGTGGATTATTGGGGTTTCATAAATTTACATGGGGCTTTAACTGGTTACTGGACGAGGTTCGCTGATTATACCTGTGACTTCTAGTTTTCAACCTGCAGTTGCCGCAGTTCCAGCGTTATTTTTTTAGCCTTGGTTCCAGTTTCCAGTCTTCAGTTGTCAAAGTTCCTGTTTGTTTTCAGCCAGCAGTTGTCAAGGTTTCTGCTCCAGTTTTCAGCCTGCAGTTTTCAAAGTTTCTGTTCCAGATTTCTGCCTGCAGTTGTAAAAGTTTCTGCTCCAGTTTTCTGCCGGCAGTTGTCGAAGTTTCTGCTCCAGTTTTCAGCCTGCAGTTTTCAAAGTTTCTGTTCCAGTTTTTAGCCTGCAGTTTTCAAAGTTTCTGTTCCAGTTTTTAGCCTGCAGTTTTCAAAGTTTCTGTTCCAGTTTTCAGCCTGCAGTTTTCAAAGTTTCTGTTCCAGTTTTCAGCCTGCAGTTGTAAAAGTTTCTGCTCCAGTTTTCAGCCTGCAGTTTTCAAAGTTTCTGTTCCAGTTTTCTGCCTGCAGTTGTAAAAGTTTCCGTTCGCTTTTAGCCTGCACTTCCAGGTTTCAGCAGGATATTACCTAAGCATGAACTGTTTCCTTAGGAGAAAGCAAAGTTAGAGTTACTTAACAATACACGCAAACAGTTTCAGGAGACATGATTGCTTAGTAGAACACAGGCGAATTGACACTCTGATGATCCGATTTCCTCAAGAAACATTGGTAAATATATGCTTGTCGGTGGTCCAAATTTAGTACCACATTGCTTAAAAGATTACCGAGAGTTTTTTTCATTCCTTTATTATATATAATTCTTCCCGCACAGTTTTATTACTAAAGATTCAATAAATTTATCGATTATGGCCGTCCTGGCCGTGTGAACTTTTTCAAATCGTGACGCGGAATGCTTTGCATTGCTGCCATTCCATTTGCTCGCTGCTAGCAATTGAAATAATCTTGACAAACCTGTGAAAAATCTCTGGGTAAATAATTAAAAATGGATCAAAGGACTTCTAAATATATTTCTTCCTGAAAACACTACGATTGCGGTAACATTTTCTAAAATCAAAGCAACGAGTGTAGTGGCTGCTGAAACGAACTGTTCTCTTTTGTGCAGCTTTTATGCAAATATTTTTTGTTGTTGCTGCTGCAATTTCTCTCATTCGCCTCCTCATGCTCTTTACTTCCATACCTAATATAACCCCATCCTGCTAATGGGGTAACATTAAATGTAGGTGCCATGAAAACTACTTGAACGTTTATGTTTACGCTAGTTTCATTTTGTGCGTTAACACTTTGATCGGAACGTGCGCCACCGGTGGCCACGGAGGGATTTTCATAACGCTGCTGACCGACCATTAATCACAAACTCAGTTTTCATGAATACTTGAGTAAAGCCAAATGAAGGCACGATCAAGTTAATTAAGGTCTGCTATTTTTAAAATTGCTTTCTACAATTGACTTTGAATCTGAGTTGTGTTCAAAGTGCTAAACTATTAAACTTGCTGAATCGGCGATAAATAGAACTTGTGGAGCTTACTAGCAGTTAAGTATCTCTTTAAATTATTTTATTCCATATTTATTATGTGGATGGCCGATGAACAACTAGTCGAGGCTAAAAATTATGACTTGCAAAATAAATATGGCATGAAATATTATTCATAATCCACACTATCAGGTAGACGTGAAGGAAGCAAATCTAGCGTAAGATCTCAACGTTAAGAAAAATAATCACTGGGAGACAATGAAACTCAAAAGAACATGTGACAATTGTTCATTAATAAAATGTAACCGCTCATATCTTCAAAGGCTTCACACGACTTGTGAAAACTGCTCAGCTTTTCATGATAAAAACATACGATGAACAATGTGTCTCAAAAAAATGTACTCACACTTCGATCCGGCGTTTTATCCGGTGTTTTATTTGTGCTCAATCGATCACGTTCCTCGCCTGTGCCACACCTGCTACGGACCAATAAAGTATTCACCCAAGAAGACCTCCTGCGTTTCATTGGCCGGTGTAATGACGAGTAAAGCATTATTTAAAAAACGTCATTTTTACAATGATGAAAAACATTTCAAAACGTGAGAAAAACATTCGAAGTCAGTCCTGCAAGAAAAACATAGAGTGAAATGGAATGACTTCGAATACAAAAGAAAAATTTAATAGAAGAATCATGTTCACAAATGATTAAATTAATGACCATATATGTCCAGACAACGCTGATAACGCGCACCGAGGGATTCACAAACGTCACGGAACAGGTCATTAGGAATATCGCAACATTATCTTCCAATTTCAAATTTCAATGCATCAATTGTTCTTGGTTTGGTGCGATCAACTTTGTCTTTGTGATACCCTCACAAAAAGAAGTCCATGGGCGCTAGGTTCCATTCTGCTCCGAATTTGTCACTGATGCGAGCAATGATGGTGGCGGCTGCGCTAGTTCAGTCTGAATCGTCTTTGCACTTCAATTGCGTTTTCGGCATTCCAATAACGTATCAGGACAAACTTCCTCCTTTCCAAGCTAAGTTGATTTTCTGCCTAACTGTGATGAATTAAATATATTTCAAATTCAAAAAAAGCAGCGTGTGGGCGATAGTTAAAGTGTAGGTATATTTTTTTGAGATACCCTGTATTTACCCAGTCTTCCTTAGTTACAGCCTTGAGAGACCCTCTGTTAATTAAAAGATAGTTCATGTTTATTACCTGCACCGTTTGGTTTCAAACAGAGTAATCCAGTGGGTTCATGTCCGGGTTTTACGAAAGCCAGAAATCGGATACCCGAAAATATGAAAAATAAGACCTTCAGAATTTGGGATTTTCTTTCCTATGTGGCTGGCTGCATCGTCCTGGGTCCATACGTATAGGTCCCCTCGAGATATTTTTTTATTCTTTTGATGCCTCAAACATCGTACCTCAGGACTTGTAGTGCTTGTCAGCACCAATATATTCTCTTCGTCCTTGACAAAATACGTAGCAATCTTTTTGCTGTTAGAGGTGTCACACCCAAGGCCATTTGCCTGAACTTGATGTTAAGACCAATAAATGTTCTTGACATCAGCTTTAGATTGAGCTATGAAGCGGTCTTTGCGAAGGCTTAGTACGACATCCACTGTGGAGAGTTTCTCGTCTGCAACAGTGGCACCTTGAGTCTTGAGATTTTTCAAGTCTTGCTTGCACCATTCATATCTTCATGGACTCAATTAACAAGTGCTTTAACGTGCTAGGATGAGAACGAAGGCCCAAGTCTTGATGCGCGGCCGTTTGTACCGTTTTAGGAAGTACTTCAATTTCATCGGCATTCATATTATGGGACCTTCCCAAATCATTGCCTGCAAAGCGTTGTCGGAAATCACTGCCAGTTTTTTATTTGCCTCACCACTACCACCGTCTAACACCGTCATCTATTTCAATTGCTTTCTTGACTGTAATAAGTCCAGTTCAGAATGAGACACCAATCGTCCTGTGAATGGTTTCATGTCGAACTAAGCACGAAACGGGAAGAGAACTCCTTGCCTGTTGCTATTTGAGTGCTGATAATTAACTTGAATAATGTACATACTTGAAAAACACGTCAACACCATTATTTAAGAAATATATCTTGATTTTACATTTTGTTTCACGCCATTTTTTGTAGTGTTTGCCAAGAAAATTGATGTTTAAAATGCGGACTGTTTTTCTTCTCCTTTCTGCATGAATGTCCTTATAATTTAAGTCAAAGGCTACTCTCTGACTAAGCTCGATGTTGAAACCGGTGAACGTCTATTCTAACGTAGTAATATAACAAATAAACTAATAATGAGTAGTTCTTAGATTGTACGTGGTGTGTGCAAGTATTTCTTCATGATTTGACAGGAAGGGTAAAACTGTCACTACGTAGGTTATCACAGTCAATCTTTGAGGAGCAAATGTGAGCGATAGTGCCGCTAATTTTCCCCTGTTCTTCGTTTCATTGTCATTTTAAAACCGAATTTATCCTTGCAATGCATGGTCACTTCTTAACTTATTTCAATATCTGATTGCCAACATTGATGCTCCAAGTTAATTCTCAGAGCGACAAAAGCATTCATTTTCACGACACCAAATATAGCGTCGACAATCAAAGCGGCATGAGCTTCGCTAGACAAAGCTGCAAATTCGATAGCCTTCGTTATTTGTAGGGAAGTTGATATGGGATATTTTTTAGCTCCGGCGGCGGATTTCTAAATTGTCGACGAATTCCAGGCGTTGGGATGGTTCGATCGCCGCTCAGTCATGCATAATTTTTCCCATTGAATGAGCGCAATCTTGGTGAGGCCTCGTCTCTCCTCCGAGGAAGCTCCAGTCAATTTCTGCCCAGAAATTTCCTTCGTCATTTCGGTGGCTTTTCGCCTTTGTGTCGGAGCATTTTGGGCAGATCAGCCCAGGTATTCTTGGCGTGGCAAGAAAAGCCAAAAATGCCTAAAGTAGCAAAATATTTGGACCTGTACTGGTGTGATCAGACTCGGAATGCTCCAAGGCGTCGTTATTTTATGACCCTTGCCAGTGTGATTAGTTAGGAAACTGTCAAACGAATATGTAGTCAGATGAACTAATGCATTCTCATTTGTTAACACGTAATTTGTCAGGGATAGCACAGAACAAATTTTCGTCACCATTTTCGTGCCCTCGTTGCTGTGACGGCGACAGTCCCTCATATTCTTAGATAATTGCAGTGCGTCTCGTTCTCTTACTTATTCTAAATTTCATTGCTCTGTTATGCATAGTGAAACAATTTTATGCATTCAGTATGGACCAGTATTGACATGAGACATTTAGTTCATTACATCCACGCTGTAACTTGCGATAGCAGCTTAATTTTTCATTACTGAGCTACATCATGCTTCATATTACAATGACTCTGACTAGATTTTCCTTGAGGTTTTTTGCACTGTACATTATAGAAGAGGTAAATTTTCGCACAGAATTAGCATACCGAAGTGCATGAGGGAGTCAAGTCCTCTCTGCACGCCGTCGCCTCATCCTTCCTCGTATAGCTGCTCCAGCCTTCAAGTCAACGTGGAGGCCCTGAAGGATTTATGCGCGCGAACTTTTGCTTAACAAACGCCGTCAATCACTGGCACTCAAGTGAATGTTTTTGTTCTTTTTTGACTTACGGGGAGGCCGTCCCGATGCTGATAGCCCTCTGATGAACCCTTAGCTCGACTTGCGCTAGTTTTTCGTTCTTTGTGCACGAGAAGCGAAGCTCGAATGCCTGACAGGACGGACAGTCAGTGATTTGAAGTGACCTAATATTGGGTCAAGGAGCATCGACGTGTCATTTTCTGCAGCATTCTCTAAAAAGTTCTGCGTCAGAACTCTTCCGTCTCTACAGACATTGAGCTAACTTGAACTAGCTAATTTGAGCCAATTAACTTGAGCTAACTGATATTTAACCTTACGCTTTTCTAATAAGAAATCTTACATTGCTCTCATGAAACTTTTGAATTTACTTGTACATTGTAGACAGTGCGCTATCTGCTTCGGTGTTTACATCCTCCTCGTTTAAGATTGAAGTTACTCAACAGTAATGGGATCAAAATTAAACGCACTATCCCGAAGGGAAACTTGGAGCGAAGTGCCTGTCTCCTTGAGCACAATTAAACAACTTCATAACAAACTGCACTCCATAATTTAGGAGGCAGAAGTTACTCATGCCGCACGCCGTAAGCTCTCAGGGGCTTACGACCAGCTCTCAGGGGCTACTATTGTGGTATTTATGAAAATTAGCGCTCCCACGAGGAAAATGTGTGGTCCCGAGCAGGACGTTTGGTAAGTCTTCCTTTTCTTGGTATAAAATAGGTCTTTTGTTTTGTAACGAACTGTCTTTTTTTCGGTTCATTGCTGTCCTGTTTTTCAATGCCTCTGACTTTCTCCTTCAATTCTTATCCTGCTCCATAACTTTTTCTGAACCGCTTCTATGCGCAGGGTATCATGCGCGGGAACGCACCAAGTGCATAGAGTCTGCGTTTCCTTAACACCATACTAAATGGTGCCTTCGTTCTTCCTCTCCTAGAACACCTTGGTTGTGGTTCGGGAAACTTGAACTAACTTATCTAATTTTTGAAAATCTTCGGCTAAAGTCATAAATTTCCGGTGATTTTTACATTCTTCGAAATTCAAGCGTCGTCCCTCTAAGTCACCTCTTCATTATTCTGAACAAAGTATATTGTTATATTTTTAACCGCTTCGTAGTCTGTGTTTCGGAAATCAACGTCATTTCTCTAGATGTTAATAAATGTTAGATAGACTGAAACTAATTTTAGTAATTTAATTTTCCTTATTTACTAGATTCAATTTTCGCTATCATACATGCATGCATTCCTGGTTTACTTATGTCAATTTTCGCAACCATGCATTCATGCTCGCTGCAGAAATAACTCCCACTCAGAGAAATAAGGGGTATTTTATCGATTGGATTACGCGCTCCTAGAATAAAGATGTAAGATTCCGAGCTGAAATTTTGGTAGACATTCCATGTGTTGAAATTAAACAGTTTTTTCATTCATTACAAGCCCTATTTTTCGGTTCACTGCTGTCCTGTTTTCCCAACACCTCTGATTCTGTTCTTCAACTTCTATCTTGTTTCATAACCTTCATTCTCAACTTCTAGTGCTATGCGCAGATGATCTTGTGTAGGAATACATTTTGTGCATTGATTCTGCGCTCCATAAACTCCATATTGAATGGTGTATGTTTCCTTCCTCTCTTTGGGTTATATCTTTTGTGGTTAGAGAGGCTCAAACTAATTTAGAATCTGCAATCTATTGTACATGAATGACTCACACCTTAATTTTCCGCCACACCAAGCTTAACGGCAATTGATCTTTTTGAACGCTCGAGTTGATCAGGGTTTTACGCATCGACTCTTGCTTTTTGCTCGGCTATTAGTGGCAGTTGTTTTTGACCTTATTCCTGCGCTGAGAAAGCAGGCCTAGTAAAGTTAACGATGCAATTACGATGCGCTCATGGACTATAACGTAAAGTTATGAGTGAGAGCGCCAGACTGCCGGCCCCTGAACAACTCTTATTGAGCCTTCCGTCCCTGATTACGTGGAACACCTTTCCAGCTGCTGCACCCCGTGCTTGTTTCTCCCTAGCGCTGCTGTTTTTTTGTACTATCTTTCCAGCTGCTGCACCCTGCCCTAGTTTGTCGCTAGTGTTGCTGTTTGTTGTACCATCTTTCCAGCTGCTGCACCCTGCCCTAGTTTGTCGCTAGTGTTGCTGTTTGTTGTACCATCTTTCCAGCTGCTGCACCCTGCCCTAGTTTGTCCCTAGCGTTGCTGTTTGTTGTACTATCTTTCCAGCTGCTGCACCCTGCCCTAGTTTGTCCCTACCGTTGCTGTTTGTTGTACTATCTTTCCAGCTGCTGCACCCTGCCCTAGTTTGTCCCTATATAGCGTTGCTGTTTGTTGTACTATCTTTCCAGCTGCTGCACCCTGCCCTAGTTTGTCCTTAGCGTTGCTGTTTGTTGTACTATCTTTCCAGCTGCTGCACCCTGCCCTAGTTTGTCCCTAGCGTTGCTGTTTGTTGTACTATCTTTCCAGCTGCTGCACCCTGCCCTAGTTTGTCCCTAGCGTTGCTGTTTGTTGTACCATCTTTCCAGCTGCTGCACCCTGCCCTAGTTTGTCCTTAGCGTTGCTGTTTGTTGTACTATCTTTCCAGCTGCTGCACCCTGCCCTAGTTTGTCCCTATATAGCGTTGCTGTTTGTTGTACTATCTTTCCAGCTGCTGCACCCTGCCCTAGTTTATCCCTAGCGTTGCTGTTTGTTGTACTATCTTTCCAGCTGCTGCACCCTGCCCTAGTTTGTCCCTAGCGTTGCTGTTTGTTGTACTATCTTTCCAGCTGCTGCACCCTGCCCTAGTTTGTCCCTAGCGTTGCTGTTTGTTGTACTATCTTTCCAGCTGCTGCACCCTGCCCTAGTTTGTCCCTAGCGTTGCTGTTTGTTGGACTATCTTTCCAGCTGCTGCACCCTGCCCTAGTTTGTCCCTTTGACACGTTGACTGCGACACGACCCACCGGTGGGTCGTGCTTAGGTTTTTCCTGCTGCGAAACGACCCATCGATGGGTCGTTTTGAAAAATTCTAACAACCTTTCTAAATTAGTGGTATTTAACAGGCCCAGTTAATGTTTGATATTTACAAATTTGCTTATCACTTTTGACTTTAAATTCAAGTTGAATATTGAACTTCGGTTTAACCCATCGCAACTAACGTGATATAGCGTTGCTGTTTGTTGTACTATCTTTCCAGCTGCTGCACCCTGCCCTAGTTTGTCCTTAGCGTTGCTGTTTGTTGAACTATCTTTCCAGCTGCTGCACCCTGCCCTAGATTGTCCCTAGCGTTGCTGTTTGTTGTACTATCTTTCCAGCTGCTGCACCCTGCCCTAGTTTGTCCCTAGCGTTGCTGTTTGTTGTACCATCTTTCCAGCTGCTGCACCCTGCCCTAGTTTGTCCCTAGCGTTGCTGTTTGTTGTACTATCTTTCCAGCTGCTGCACCCTGCCCTAGTTTGTCCCTATATAGCGTTGCTGTTTGTTGTACTATCTTTCCAGCTGCTGCACCCTGCCCTAGTTTATCCCTAGCGTTGCTGTTTGTTGTACTATCTTTCCAGCTGCTGAACCCTGCCCTAGTTTGTCCCTAGCGTTGCTGTTTGTTGTACTATCTTTCCAGCTGCTGCACCCTGCCCTAGTTTGTCCCTAGCGTTGCTGTTTGTTGTACTATCTTTCCAGCTGCTGCACCCTGCCCTAGTTTGTCCCTAGCGTTGCTGTTTGTTGTACTATTTTTCCAGCTGCTGCACCCTGCCCTAGTTTTTCGCTAGTGTTGCTGTTTGTTGTACCATCTTTCCAGCTGCTGCACCCTGCCCTAGTTTGTCCCTAGCGTTGCTGTTTGTTGTACCATCTTTCCAGCTGCTGCACCCTGCCCTAGTTTGTCCCTAGCGTTGCTGTTTGTTGTACTATCTTTCCAGCTGCTGCACCCTGCCCTAGTTTGTCCCTAGCGTTGCTGTTTGTTGTACTATCTTTCCAGCTGCTGCACCCTGCCCTAGTTTGTCCCTAGCGTTGCTGTTTGTTGTACTATCTTTCCAGCTGCTGCACCCTGCCCTAGTTTGTCCCTAGCGTTGCTGTTTGTTGTACTATCTTTCCAGCTGCTGCACCCTGCCCTAGTTTTTCGCTAGTGTTGCTGTTTGTTGTACCACCCCTCAGGGGGATACAGGTATTGTATCTATGGGAATTAGCGCTCCCAGGGGGACTATGTGAGGGCCCGAGCTGAAGGTTAGGTAGGCTTTCTTTTTTGTTAAAATAGAATAGGTTTTTGTTTTGTTACGGACCATCTTTTTTTCGGTTCACTGCTGTCCTGTTTTTTCATCACCTACTTTATTCTTCAACTTTGATCTTGTTTCATGAACTTCTTTCTCATCTTACTGTTTCTATGACCTTTCTGCATAGATTCCCCATTCTCTCATCTCCATACTAAATGGTGCCTTCCTCCTTCCTCTCTTCGATACGCTCTTTTTTTGTAGCGGTTAGGGAGGCTTAAACTAACTTATAATCTAATCTAATCTGTTTGTTGTACCATCTTTCCAGCTGCTGCACCCTGCCCTAGTTTGTCCCTAGCGTTGCTGTTTGTTGTACTATCTTTCCAGCTGCTGCACCCTGCCCTAGTTTGTCCCTAGCGTTGCTGTTTGTTGTACTATCTTTCCAGCTGCTGCACCCTGCCCTAGTTTGTCCCTATATAGCGTTGCTGTTCGTTGTACTATCTTTCCAGCTGCTGCACCCTGCCCTAGTTTGTCCTTAGCGTTGCTGTTTGTTGTACTATCTTTCCAGCTGCTGCACCCTGCCCTAGTTTGTCCCTAGCGTTGCTGTTTGTTGTACTATCTTTCCAGCTGCTGCACCCTGCCCTAGTTTGTCCCTAGCGTTGTTGTTTGTTGTACCATCTTTCCAGCTGCTGCACCCTGCCCTAGTTTGTCCCTAGCGTTGCTGTTTGTTGTACTATCTTTCCAGCTGCTGCACCCTGCCCTAGTTTGTCCCTATATAGCGTTGCTGTTTGTTGTACTATCTTTCCAGCTGCTGCACCCTGCCCTAGTTTATCCCTAGCGTTGCTGTTTGTTGTACTATCTTTCCAGCTGCTGCACCATGCCCTAGTTTGTCCCTAGCGTTGCTGTTTGTTGTACTATCTTTCCAGCTGCTGCACCCTGCCCTAGTTTGTCCCTATATAGCGTTGCTGTTTGTTGTACTATCTTTCCAGCTGCTGCACCCTGCCCTAGTTTGTCCTTAGCGTTGCTATTTGTTCTACTATCTTTCCAGCTGCTGCACCCTGCCCTAGTTTGTCCCTAGCGTTGCTGTTTGTTGTACTATCTTTCCAGATGCTGCACCCTGCCCTAGTTTGTCCCTAGCGTTGCTGTTTGTTGTACCATCTTTCCAGCTGCTGCACCCTGCCCTAGTTTGTCCCTAGCGTTGCTGTTTGTTGTACTATCTTTCCAGCTGCTGCACCCTGCCCTAGTTTGTCCCTATATAGCGTTGCTGTTTGTTTTACTATCTTTCCAGCTGCTGCACCCTGCCCTAGTTTGTCCCTAGCGTTGCTGTTTGTTGTACTATCTTTCCAGCTGCTGCACCCTGCCCTAGTTTGTCCCTAGCGTTGCTGTTTGTTGTACTATCTTTCCAGCTGCTGCACCCTGCCCTAGTTTGTCCCTAGCGTTACTGTTTGTTGTACTATCTTTCCAGCTGCTGCACCCTGCTCTAGTTTGTCCCTAGCGTTGCTGTTTGTTGTACTATCTTTCCAGCTGCTGCACCCTGCCCTAGTTTTTCGCTAGTGTTGCTGTTTGTTGTACCATCTTTCCAGCTGCTGCACCCTGCCCTAGTTTGTCCCTAGCGTTGCTGTTTGTTGTACCATCTTTCCAGCTGCTGCACCCTGCCCTAGTTTGTCCCTAGCGTTGTTGTTTGTTGTACTATCTTTCCAGCTGCTGCACCCTGCCCTATTTTGTCCCTAGCGTTGCTGTTTGTTGTACTATCTTTCCAGCTGCTGCACCCTGCCCTAGTTTGTCCCTAGCGTTGCTGTTTGTTGTACTATCTTTCCAGCTCTGCACCCTGCCCTAGTTTTTCGCTAGTGTTGCTGTTTGTTGTACCACCCCTCAGGGGGATACAGGTATTGTATCTATGGGAATTAGCGCTCCCAGGGGGACTATGTGAGGGCCCGAGCTGAAGGTTAGGTAGGCTTTCTTTTTTGTTAAAATAGAATAGGTTTTTGTTTTGTTATGGACCATCTTTTTTTCGGTTCACTGCTGTCCTGTTTTTTCATCACCTTCTACTTTCTTCTTCAACTTTGATCTTGTTTCATGAACTTCTTTCTCATCTTACTGTTTCTATGACCTTTCTGCATAGATTCCCCATTCTCTCATCTCCATACTAAATGGTGCCTTCCTCCTTCCTCTCTTCGATACGCTTTTTTTTCTGTAGCGGTTAGGGAGGCTTAAACTAACTTATAATCTAATCTAATCTGTTTGTTGTACCATCTTTCCAGCTGCTGCACCCTGCCCTAGTTTGTCCCTAGCGTTGCTGTTTGTTGTACCATCTTTCCAGCTGCTGCACCCTGCCCTAGTTTGTCCCTAGCGTTGCTGTTTGTTGTACTATCTTTCCAGCTGCTGCACCCTGCCCTAGTTTGTCCCTAGCGTAGCTGTTTGTTGTACTATCTTTCCAGCTGCTGCACCCTGCCCTAGTTTGTCCCTAGCGTTGCTGTTTGTTGTACCATCTTTCCAGCTGCTGCACCCTGCCCTAGTTTGTCCCTAGCGTTGCTGTTTGTTGTACCATCTTTCCAGCTGCTGCACCCTGCCCTAGTTTGTCCCTAGCGTTGCTGTTTGTTGTACCATCTTTCCAGCTGCTGCACCCTGCCCTAGTTTGTCCCTAGCGCTGCTGTTTGTTGTACCATCTTTTCAGCTGCCGCACACGGCCTCTGTTCGCCTAAAGCAACAGCGGTCTTCGTTCACGAGTGTCTTTGTTTCAGTTTTTGTCATACTTCAACTTCAACTTTTCGCTTTCGTTTCATTTTCTATAACTCTTCAGGTAGGTTGTGGTACTCGACATAGGCACTGAAATTCTCCTTCCTTGTGTGCACACCTAAATTTGGTTATTCGATTTTCAATGCTATGATTCGCCTCAATAGAACAAAATGGTGATGTAACTATTGAAATTGCACCAACAAAAGATTTTAGGAAAATATGCATGAATGTATCATGCTTTTAATTTTACTGATTACTCGGTGAATTCTTTAGCCATTTATACGTCGGGCGAAATGCACAACGGAATTTTTTATTTTTCTATAGAATCCTTTCTGATTCTACAGAAAAAATATTCAGCGACAATTTTCAGCAATAATTTGCAACTAAATCGAAAACTCCAGCACAGGTTTTTTCCTTTCCTCCTCTGTAGTCATTCGCTGAACATGCAAGAAAAGACTTCGTAGTTGAAGCTTTCGGTCTCCAACACTCATGTGGTTATGTTGGATTGATTGTTTTTTTCAATAGAATAGATATTACATAATGCATGAACTTTTTTTTAATCTCAGAGAGTTAGTGCACAATCACTACTCCTCTTGCATATCGTGCTAATTTTTATTTATTCACATGCAGTTTAGGGCTTTGACAATTCTTTTTCCCTGGAAAGTAACCTTTTTCAGTAGGTATTTTGTGAATGCTACATGAGTGTTCCTTAATAATCCGTTTAATTATTTCCACAGTATTTCAGCCTTGACTTACGTTAGGAAATAACTCCTACACACACGGCTTCCTAGTGACGGTCATTAGGCGCTGCGCATTTTTGGGCGTATTGGTGGCCTGCTCAATATGAGCACACCTTACTGCTGCCTCGGTGCGCGTCCCACCGACTATTGCCTTTGGAAACACTCGTAAAAGCTCATTCGTCTCCTGTGACTGGAGGTCGTAAAAGTCATAAAATTGCTCTCAATTGAGAATTTTACTGAAACTTAAGTCTCCAAGTCTTCCGTTGGCCAAAGCGCTCTCGGAAAGACTTCAGTGTTGACAGAAACAAAAGAGAGCATTTTCTTCCACTTACGAACTTCGTTCATAGCTTCAAAGTCTACCCAACTACTTAAGTGGCATCTACTAGAGTCTAATGAGATAAAACTGAGGCGAGTTAATTCTGCTCAGTGCACACATAAAGAAGTTTGTCGATTTGGAAAGGCCTCACGGTTATCATGAAGTTATTGTGAATCCAAGCAAAAATTTGACCTTTGCCGTGTTTATCTCACTGCTAATGCGAGGTTGTATTAGTGAAGAGCATGAAATTACGCCTAATGAATTGATATTACATCTCACGAGGGTGCAAATGTGGAGATCGGCTTTTCTGTACCCCTGAGACTTGATGCTCTCGTGAGTTACGAAAAATTTCAGAGACTACCGATGAAGAGGTTCACTCACAGCGTCCATTTCCTTGCCCATATCTTAGGCGTTTGTCATTCGCAAGTCTTCCTCTAGCGAATGCGCAAAAATGTTGGTTCTCAGTCCCTCTAATTGTACTTCAACACGAGGGCAACACTTGCAATATTGTCAACGGCAGGAACTGCTCTAGGACCAGTCGCCCATCCCTCAGGAAATGAGCAGTTGCGTGCTTCTTTTTGTTGAATATCTTGTTCGGTGCGCCAGAGGGAAGAGCAAATAATGTGGAAGCGAGTAATTTGAATGAACTTTTGCGTCGCCCTAGTGGTCTGCCTCTAGGCAACATGAATGCGTAAGTGAAGTTTAAACTTTGAGCAAAAATGTGTACTTGGTAACTTTTGCAGGCACACGAGAAGCAAAGACGAAGTTCTCCTCATCAGATGGAAAATCATAATATCTGTTCTTTTCATATATGGTGAATCTATTTTTTCCGGAATAATGAGGCCTAAAATGGGAGATCTTTACATCACTACTTGACATATTATTTTCATTTTAGCCAACTAAAGACTTTTAGTATCAATCTTCACGGATACACATCATTTTTTTACACATCACAGAGACACTGATATTTGATGTTCTCATGCATTTTGTATCACAGAATCCAAAGAGCATTCATTGGTCAATCACGTTCATTTAGGAAGCTTGAGTACTTCAACACGCTTTCTGGGATTTGTTGAATCTTGTTATAAATAGTGAGACTGCATGCAGGAAAGTGCTATGTTCTTTGTGGCAAACGTCACACGACACTCGTGCGCAAAAATTTAGTTCGTGACGTTATATAGCAAGTTCGAGTTTTATTGCTGCCATTATCAAACAATTCTTTTAATCTCCATTTTCAAGTTATAATATGGTCATAAGTCGTATTATGTGTATTCTGTTGTACTCTGCGTATGAAGAATGGAAATAATGCTCGCTCACCGTCATAGCATTCGCATTTGTACAATGTCGCGGATCACACGTGTGGAGGAGAAATAGTTTGCCTGTATTTCTTGTGTATTATTGACCGTTTCAATGGCTCCTAACTCGTAAAACTGCGATGGAAATGCCAATCGAGCTTCCAACTAAAGAACCTTTACATTACGGTCGGAGATTTTCTTCCAATAAGCAAGCTTTCAGGTATCGGACCTTCGCTTGTACCTCATGCATCACAGGAGCACATTGGATTTTTTTCGTTGTCGAGACCTAAATAGTTCTCTGGAATACGCTTGTCAGTTTTATTGTCTGCATTTACGAATTTATTTCTCAAATCCTTGAATATATCTTAGCTGCTGTAACTTTACTATTTACAGCACAGCGCGAAGTGCGCAATCTTAAATCTTTGCTGCTATTTGTAAATAATTGATTCACTGACTAGCGCATGACATAATAAAATTTTGAACAGTGTATTGTTATCGTTCAGATCTAATACCAGACCATAACTTCATTTGTGACCTCAGCCAAGTCTAGTGCCTTTAATTGCTAGAATGTTTCATGCCTGTGATGGGCTCGAGCGACTCCTTCCTCACATTCCTTACAACTGTGTTGCATTAACTGATTGTTGAAATTCCTTGCATGAGCTCACAGTACTTGTTAAACCTATGTGCATTCGACGCCAAGAAAGCTTGAGAAATCCACTCGGTAGCTCGTGACAATGAGGCTGTAACGCGTCATTCATCTGATTATGCGGTTATTGGGTAGTTCTTGTGGCTCGTGTAACGTCAGCGTTTGCAATTGTATACATTTTTATGGTTAGAGATTGATTTTAAGCGTTGGTGTGTAGCATGAACTTCATTGTTCATTTATGCATCTCTATTTCCTTTAGCATAGGAATACTGTACGTGGTAAAATAGTTGGTTAATTGAAACAGTTTTTATCCTTTTTGAAACATTTATATGGTGCGAATATTTGATCCACATTGTATCCCATCTACAGTTAAAGTACTGTATGGGCCGAATGTTCCATAGCCTTGTTGTTACTCAAAGTGACCCCTAGTAAAACTGGCGTCCCATTACATCTTCAGCCAGAGTGTAATATGAGAAATTCAGCAAAATGCTACATCGTTTGTTCGGAAAAGCTTGTAGCTCAAGCGATCGCACTTTTCGTTAGCAAATTGGAGTCGACAATTCATGCCCTGAAATATTCTGCGCGAAAGTTTGGTTTTTCGGGCGGTGCGAGATGAAGCTCTTCATTTCTGAGAGTCGGCAGTCGCAGGACAGTCGACAGCAAAGTTGGGTCATGTGGGCCTTCTGGCAAAGTTAGGCAGGTCGTTTAAAAGTTTCATAACCAGCAACTTTCATGCGGCCCAAAAGTGTTTTGAGCTTCCACCAAAGTTGACCAATCGAGAGCCCAATAGCATCGAACTTTGCAATCGAGAGTTTGAAAAGAGACCTTTTTCCCTTTTCGACCTCTGCAGCCGGTCGAAGGAAAGCTTCCTCTTCATTTTGATATGACTTTGGATCTTCCAACTCTCAAGAATGCGCCACATAAAGGCCCTTGAATTCATTTTGTCTCACATTTGCTCACGCGTATTCTTTGTTGAAAAATACAATGCGTGTTGTTGTTGGGCGATTAAATTTACAGGTGCATAGCTCATTGAAATTTTGTCGCAGTTTTCTTTGTATTCTTAATACTATAGCAATTTACAATCCCATGTCCAGCTCTCATTTGTATCCAATAAGCAGTGTGTTTCTGTTCACTGAAATAAATTTTCACAGGCCATCTAAAAATTCAAATTCATTTGATAAACTCCAATTCTTCAGTCGCAAAGTAGTCTAGGAAGCCTTTCATCATATTCTATTTCAATCAGACTTGCTATAAACAGACAAGGTCAGCCATGCATATGTAAAGCCGTCACGCTTCACCTTCACAGCCGTGGCTGAAGCGCGTAAAATCTGTAAAAAGCTTCGATATTCGCCTGATGAAATTATCTGCTATATTCGAAGTGCGCACGAAAGCGGAATCTGTATGTAGGACTTCAGATCTGGGACTTCGTGTTCGTTCTGGTTAGCACTGCTGTACTATTCAGTATGGGGAGTTAAAGGCTTAGTTTACCTGTCCAGAACCCAGAATGAAGTGTGGTAGATTTTTGTTGAGGTAAACGAGTAAAAATATCAAAGACAAAGAGAAAAATATTTAACACATTTTAAACAAGCGTTACTAATGACTAAAATCATGACTAACGTTGCCACAGAATTGAGGTCATACTTTACGTACATTGCTGTTCCTCTTTTGTTTGTAAAATATGTGGGCAGGCTCTCGGGACCAAACAATGCCCAAAGCTGAAAATAATATCTGCGGAATGAGATGGTCTTTTTTTGATGCTTCATTTTCGAGAACGTCTCGACCTGAGCTCTCTCGTGGAGCGAATGGGGAAATGTAATTTGCTTTCTTCATCAAATTTATATTCTAAGAAGAAGCGTTCTTTGAGCATTTTGCCTTCACATTTTAAGTCATGAATCTATTTATAAATTCAGCGGCCATGCAAAATGAACATGAGTAATATAGTTTGTGGGGTTCAGATACATATTCACGAACAAATGTAGACTCGAATAAGCTTTCGTAAAGAGCATAGTAAAATAAAAACTAACTGTTGGAATATATTCTGTGGAGGAGCGTAGTCGCGTGCAACACGTTGCTTTTACTGCGCTTAAATAAAGTTGCGTACAGCAAAAAAATTTAGCTCTATCCTCCCTCTTAGTCAAGGTGGTGTTGTTGCACACCGGCTATGCTCTCTGTAAGATAAATTCACCCCAGCCTCCAAGTCATGGCCCTAAAATTTTGTGAAGGCTAATCTCAGAAGACTAGTAATGTGAAGGCGCGACGTACAGGCCACTCTCACAACACGACGGTGGAGGCAGCAGCATGTGTGGGCGCGAGGTAACTCTACAGACGTCTCTTCTTCTCCGGTGTCCTCTGCGTTTTGTGTCACCCTAGACGCCTTCCGAAAAACTTGCACTGCGAAAAAGTCCTGACAATTTATTTTTTCCCTCGTCAGCTCCAGCTTCGAATTCAGCATAAACTTGGTGGCTCAAAAACTAGAGTGGCTCTTCTCATTTTTTCGCTTGCGTTCAGTTCTTGTGTTTCTAGAACTTGATTGTAATTCATTTCGCCTCCAATAAATTTGTCACTTGACTGCTCTTCTGTTGTCCGAATATTTTTTTAATAAATTAGTTTAGTCTTTTTCATGGTCCAAAAAAGTGAAGATGTTCACTTCCCCGTTTCCTCTCAAGGAGATACAGCTATTGTGTCTATTGGAATTATAACTCCCAAGGGGAAAATCTATGGTCCCGAGCTGAGAGCTAGATAGGTGTCCTTTTTGTTGAAAGAGAATAGGTTTTCTACCTTAATAACTATCTTTTTCCGGTTGACTGCTCTCCTGTTTCTCAGCACCTCTGACTTTCTTATTCAACTTTCATCTTGTTTCTCAGCTTTCCTTCTCAACTTACTGTTTCTATGTGTAGGGAATCCTCTGTGGGAACACACCTTGTGTATAGGTTCCGGGTTCCCTTAACTCCATACTAACTGGTGCCTGCATCCTTTCTCGCTTTCAAACGTCTTGGTTGTGGTTAGGAAGGCTGAAACTAACCTATCCAATTTTCCCATTTTTATTTGCTTCAGAGAGAAGAAATTTTATGCGAAATTGACTTCACATCATATTATAAATGTTCAAATTCATCGTTACAAGCTTAGGCAAAACGCGTTTCATAATACCATAAAATTGTGTTCAATCGAATGCTTGCTCTGAGTGTGTTCAAAATGCTATGAAACTATTTCAAGTGAATTTATTTCTTATAAAAGCATGCACTCGGACATACGGTGTGCAATATGTGAATGAATCGTAAATAATTGACATTACGTGTTCGTGTTAAAGGATAACATCTCTGAAAAAAATTTATTTAGAGGAGTAATATAGAGAGTAGAACCTGACGTCATGAAATAGCTGTCGTACTCATCGTTTTTTTCAAGTTTCGATAAAACTGTACCACTAAATCTAGTTTTTGATTACCGGAAGATTGAGCTAAAAAAATTGAATTTGCAGGTTATTTGAAACTGATCTTTCTCAAGGAAAGTTCCTTAGCGGATGGATTAGCCTTTGTACGAACGCTTAAAAATGGCCATCTTAGTACACTTGATGTACGGTCTAACTCTCAGGTCAGCTGTTCATACTGTCACATTTCACTTTAGGCGCTATTTTCTCCTTGAATTCCGCCAGCTAAAATCTTTTCTTTGTTGGAGTTCGGAAGAGAATTTATGGTTCTCAGAAAACAAATAGCTCTATCTCTCTTTTTCCCGGGAGCGTTTCAGTGAAAGCTGCGTCTTGGGTCGAGGTGCCTTGATTCACGGGCAGCCGTGCATTCGTTGCAGTGACGTGCAGCTGCTGGTGTTGCGTGCGCATTCCAATCATTGCGCAACGTCCGAGCATCTTAGTGCGAGCTCTGCGACAAATCGCTCGCCAACTGGTCGATTTATTCGCTAACTTTTCTTAACTCTAGAACGCGAACACCGGTAGATCTGCAGTGCTCACCCAGTTCAGTGTTAACCCAATGCAATGTTAAATGACAACAAGGTTAACCCAATGCAATGTTAAATGACAACAAGGTTAATCCAATGCAATGTTAACTGACAACAAGGTTAACCCAATGCAATGTTAACTGACAACAAGGTTAACCCAATGCAATGTTAACTGACAACAAGGTTAACCCAATGCAATGTTAACTGACAACAAGGTTAACCCAATGCAATGTTAACTGACGACAAGGTTAACCCAATGCAATGTTAACCGACTACAATGACAACCTAATTCAATGTCAACCTAATTCAAGGTTAACTCAATTCAAGGTTAACCTAATTCAAGGTTAACTCAATTCAAGGTTTGCTCAATTCAAGGTTTGCTCAATTCAATGTTTGCTCAATTCAAGGTTTGCTCAATTCAAGGTTTGCTCAATTCAAGGTTAACTCAATTCAAGGTTAACTCAATTCAAGGTTTGCTCAATTCAAGGTTTGCTCAATTCAAGGTTTGTTCAATTCAAGGTTTGCTCAATTCAAGGTTTGCTCAATTCAAGGTTTGCTCAATTCAAGGTTTGCTCAATTCAAGGTTTGCTCAATTCAAGGTTTGCTCAATTCAATGTTTGTTCAATTCAATGTTTGTTCAATTCAAGGTTTGCTCAATTCAAGGTTTGCTCAATTCAAGGTTTGCTCAATTCAAGGTTTGCTCAATTCAAGGTTTGCTCAATTCAAGGTTTGCTCAATTCAAGGTTTGCTCAATTCAAGGTTTGCTCAATTCAAGGTTTGCTCAATTCAAGGTTTGCTCAATTCAATGTTTGTTCAATTCAAGGTTTGCTCAATTCAATGTTTGTTCAATTCAAGGTTTGCTCAATTCAAGGTTTGCTCAATTCAAGGTTTGCTCAATTCAAGGTTTGCTCAATTCAAGGTTTGCTCAATTCAAGGTTTGTTCAATTCAAGGTTTGTTCAATTCAAGGTTTGCTCAATTCAAGGTTTGCTCAATTCAAGGTTTGCTCAATTCAAGGTTTGCTCAATTCAAGGTTTGCTCAATTCAAGGTTTACTCAATTCAAGGTTTGTTCAATTCAAGGTTTGTTCAATTCAAGGTTTGTTCAATTCAAGGTTTGTTCAATTCAAGGTTTGTTCAATTCAAGGTTTGCTCAATTCAAGGTTTGCTCAATTCAAGGTTTGCTCAATTCAAGGTTTGCTCAATTCAAGGTTTGTTCAATTCAAGGTTTGTTCAATTCAAGGTTTGTTCAATTCAAGGTTTGCTCAATTCAAGGTTTGCTCAATTCAAGGTTTGCTCAATTCAAGGTTTGCTCAATTCAAGGTTTGCTCAATTCAAGGTTTGCTCAATTCAAGGTTTGCTCAATTCAAGGTTTGCTCAATTCAAGGTTTGCTCAATTCAAGGTTTGCTCAATTCAAGGTTTGCTCAATTCAAGGTTTGCTCAATTCAAGGTTTGCTCAATTCAAGGTTTGCTCAATTCAAGGTTTGCTCAATTCAAGGTTTGTTCAATTCAAGGTTTGTTCAATTCAATGTTTGTTCAATTCAATGTTTGTTCAATTCAAGGTTTGCTCAATTCAAGGTTTGCTCAATTCAAGGTTTGCTCAATTCAAGGTTTACTCAATTCAAGGTTTACTCAATTCAAGGTTTACTCAATTCAAGGTTTACTCAATTCAAGGTTTACTCATTATAGAGTAAACACAATATCCACACATTTTAATGTTGACCGAAGTTAACATTTTTAATATTTTTGAGAGGCTTTTAAAGTCACCTCATCATGCCATTGTTTAAGAAACTTCGTTTAAGGAGAAATGAGCGCCAAGGAGTGCTATTTTCCACCTAGCTTTCTTCCTTCAACAAATCTACTTTGTAGCTGTTTTGTCATGTTCCAAATCTGAGGAAGCATTTACCCAGGATTGGTGGCTTGTGTTCTAGGGTTAACCACAGTTTAACTTGTAAGATGCGCTTTGCAATGCTCGTAGTCTGCTCTCAAGACTGGAAATAATCATGCTCCGTTCAAATACGAAGGTTTGAAGATCGACTGAGTGTTTGGTTTCATTTATGAACAATTGCAGTGGTTGAATTTTGCATCCCATGCTTGATTAGCTTAGATAGGGTTATATTTTGTGAAGGTAGTGTTAAATTTAGAAGGTTTAAATCGTGTTATCGAAATTTGCTTAGCGAATACTCTCAAAAAATAGGACGCCGTATAATATGGTATTGCTCAGGATTTTTTCCGTCTGACAACAACTTCACCTTTTCAACCCATTTCTTGCAATCATTTATGTAAGTTCCAATATTATTCCACAATGTAACATTTACCTGTACTCGACCATATTCCTCGGCCACGCTGACATTGTGACTGGTGTAACAGCAGTACGCTAAAAAGAAACACACGTGTTCATCAGTACAAGAGCGTGCTGCACGGCTATGACGCTGGTGTGAGTGCCGCGCTCGCCAGCCATCACATGCGAAATCTTTAACGTTCATCTGAACAATGGACGGGCACCAGGAAGATAGAACAAAGCTTCTGAGGCTTATGTTCTATTCGGTAGAAATCGAAAGTAAGGCCAAAAGAATACTGAAGATTAATATATACACCCATCTTCCACTGCAGCAGGGTAGTCAAGCTATGCTCTGTATACGTTTTAGTGTATCCTGGACAGCTCGAAAAATCCTGTTAATTCTTCTCAAGGTTGCCTCATTACACAGACCACTCTTGCAATGTGCCCTTTGTACACCTGAGACTACGGTTAGATTTCCCTGCTGTTATTTAGTAGCCTGTTATGGTTTACTGGTTAGAAATGAACGTTACGCAGGTGCTTTACTTCCTGGTAGTTCACTCTGCCGCTTGTTCTTGGAGATTGTACGAAAATGTGAGGTCCGAGCTGGAGCTTAAGCATGCCTTCCTTTTGTTGTAATAGAATCCAGAAAGTATTTTGTTTTGTTACGAACCATCTTTATTCGCTTGGCGGATATATTTTTTTCAGTAACTATTACTTTCTGTTTCAACTTTTATCTTGTTTCATAAACTACTTTCTCTACTTACTGTTTTTAAGTGCAGGAAGTCTTGTGTGGGAACCGGCCTTGTGCATAGATTTCCCGTTTACTAAATTCCATCCTAAATGGTACTCTCATCGTTTTTCAATTTGGAACCCATTTTTTGGTTAGAGAATCTTGAACTAATTTATCTAATCTAATCTTGTGATGAATTCCCGATTCCCAATTTGAAAATCATTCTGCTGCAAAATCAAGGTAAAAAATGTATCTTAAGAGCTTGCTTTCTAATTTTGCTTCATTACATATAGTGGAGGGATTGAGAGTGAAACTTGAAAAGTTGGCAAAATTATTGCAATTTTATTAACACAATTCCCGCATTGCTTCCCCTCAGGGGGATACAATTATTGTATCTATGGGAATTAGCGCTCCCAGGGGGAAGATGTGAGGGCCCGAGCTGAGAGTTAGGTAGGTCATCTTTTTGTTGAAATAAAACATTTTTTGCCATGTTAAGGACCACCTTTTTCGGTTCACTGCTGTCCTGTATTTCAGCACCTCTCACTTTCTTCTTCAACTTTTATCTTATTTCATTAACTTCTTTCTCATCTTACTGTTTCTATGCCCCTTCAGCATAGATTCCTCATTTTCTTATCTCCATACTAAATGGTGCCTTCCTTCTTCCTCTCTTCGATACGCTCTTTTTTTGTAGCGGTTAGGGAGGCTTAAACTAACTTATAATCTAATCTAATCCCGCATTGCTTAGGGAACGTTTTAACACGTCAATCACAAATTTCGGAACATTTCATGGCTGACAAATGATCTGTTATTACTTTTTATGTTACTTTGAGGGCTTCTTGTAATGAGAAAGTCATGAATTACAAGTTTGAAATATTAATTTATGCGAGACGTCAAAATAGGAAGGCAGCTTGTGAAGCTCTCAGTGTCCTCAGGAAATTTCACAGCACCCAAGTCTCGTCATTACGAAAGCCGTCGAAAACACACAACTTGAGCCTTCAGTGCCACTTTAATTGGACGAGAGGCGAATGAAGTAAAGTAGTAAAACACTGGCTCGATCGAGCCTCTTTCCTCCTATCGTTAAATTGTCAAAGTTTTGAGCAATTAGTGCTCTCATCCGGCAGTGAATGTGTCTCTAAACCTAGAGTTGGGTTTGCAATTTCAAATAGTTTCAATGACAAGAATGTAACACTTTATTTTCTCTCAGTTTATTGGGGACTGGGAATACAGATGAAGTTTGTGTCTTTGAGCAGCTCAAAAACTCCTTTAGCCATGTTGTTTGAACTATTTTATTGCTCAAGTATTAGCCAACAGTACTCGATCACGTGACAGCGCGAGTAGGCGCTGAAACATGTAGAGCACTAGGCATAGCAAAATGCTACGCTTAAAATTCTATCGACTGCTGCGAGCATGAATAATTCTTCAAAATATGTTCAGCGATATCCATGCTTTAAACGTATTACTGGGCTCTCAGAAGCCTTGAGGGCGATTTAATTGATATTCCTCTTTGTAGTTTACGTTTCCTTATGCTGAATATGTGTGCTCAGAAGCATTGGGGGCGATTCAATTTATATTTCTCTTTTTACCTCTTTTTTGAGTCGAGTTACTGTCAACATTTGTGCTGTATTTATGGACTGTACGATTGTTGATGCCCTTGATTACACAAATGAGTTTCATGACTCTAAAGTCTCCCTGCGGCTGATGGCAGCATATTCCTGCTCGTGTATTTCTCTCACTTGAGAGTCAAAAAAATGTTTTGAAAGAAAAGGACTTCGCTCCTTGCACGAAATTCTCGTTTGAACAACGGGGAAAGTTTACCTCCCGTTTGAACGACGGGGAAAGTTTACCTCCCGTTTGAACGACGGGGAAAGTTTACCTTCCGTTTGAACGACTGGGAAAGTTTACCTCCCGTTTGAACGACTGGGAAAGTTTACCTCCCGTTTGAACGACTGGGAAAGTTTACCTCCCGTTTGAACGACTGGGAAAGTTTACCTCCCGTTTGAACGACTGGGAAAGTTTACCTCCCGTTTGAACGACTGGGAAAGTTTACCTCCCGTTTGAACGACTGGGAAAGTTTAAATCCCGTTTGAACAACGGGGAAAGTTTACCTCCCGTTTGAACGACTAGGAAAGTTTACCTCCCGTTTGAACGACGGGGAAAGTTTACCTTCCGTTTGAACGACGGGGAAAGCTTAACTCCCGTTTGAACGACGGGGAAAGTTTACCTCTCATTTGAACGACCCGTTTGAACGACGGGGAAAGTTTACCTCCCGTTTGAACGACAGGGAAAGTTTAATTCCCGTTTGAACGACGGGGAAGGTTTTCCTCCCGTTTGAACGACGGGGAAGGCTTACCTCCCGTTTGAACGACGAGGAAAGTTTACCTCCCGTTTGAACGACGGGGAAAGTTTACCTCCCGTTTGAACGACGGGGAAAGTTTACCTCCTGTTTGAACGACGGGGAAAGTTTACCTCCCGTTTGAACGACGGGGAACCCCTCAGGGGGACACAACTAATGTATCTATGGAATTAGCGCTCCCAGGGGAACCATATGAGGGCCCGAGCTAAAGGTTAGGTAGGCTTTCTTTTTATTGTTAAAATGGAAAAGGTTTTTGTTTTGTTACGGACCATCTTTTTTCGGTTCACTGCTGTCCTGTTTTTCAACACCTACTACTTTCTTCAACTTTTATCTTGTTTCATGAACTTCTTCCCAACTTTCTGTTTTTATGCACCTTGCTCAACCGCTCAACCGATTTTTGCCTTGCTCAACCGATTCCGCTTTCTCTCAACTCCATACTAAATGGTACCTTCATCCTTTCCTCTCTTTGAACATCTTTTTCGTGGTAAAGGGAGACTAAAACTTTCTTATATAATGAAAATAAAAGTTTACTTCACGTTTGAACAACGCTAAAAATTGTTAGATCTTGATTTAAAAGCAATGCGGTGAGAAATCTTCGACAGCTGTAAATAGCATAACGTGTGCTACCACTGTCACACGTTCAGTCAATTTAATCAATTATGAGAAACTATTGCGAGATCAGTCATCATTTACGGAACATTTGATATTTGTTGCCCCATCTTGTTTCCCCATTATCTCCTCATAACGACAGTTGGTCAACAAATGGAAGAGATGCGTTAACGTCAAATTTCTCGGCGAGCCGAAAAAGAGCCGAAAAAGTGAATCTTAGCAGACTGAGGCATGGTAACAGCTGCTTTCATCCGCCTTTATTGGACAGTATTATCTTTCACCTACAGTTCTTCGTGTATAGGTTGTTCCTCAGATATTAACTCGTTCACCGCCATGGGAGCCACTGGTGGTACACAGAGGAAATTTTCATAATGCTGCTGACCGACCAGTAGTCACAAACTAAATTTTATAATAACTTAATCGAAACTAAATAAATACACGATCAAATTAATGTTCGCTATTTTCAAAATTGCGTCCTACAGTTGACTTTAAATTTGAGTCGAATTCTAAAATTTGGTTTAACCCATATTAACACATGCGTGTTAACGCATACTGTGCAGGACAGAACACACAGTTTGTCTATCAAGAAAGTAGCTTGACTTTTATAGGTAGGGCTTCGTCATACCTAAATTTTATTTTCCTATCGTAGGAAGCAATGGTGTGCGGATCAAGCAATCCCGAGCATTAGTCAACTCACTTAATGCAATATTGCGACCTGTTTCGTTTTCTAAACTTTCCCTCGTTAAAATGCTCCATGCTTCTTTTAATTTACATCATTTTGTATCGTTGATGAAGCTTGCCTAGTTCAATGCTTATAGTCAAAACTGTCCAAATACTAATTTACTAATCATATCTTATTCAGAAATCTTCGACACTTAGTCAAGGTGCAGAATCTAATATCAAATGATACAGTACGGGCAGTTATACATCAACAATTTCTGTGGGTGACACCCTGTCAATTTGAGGTTCTTTTAAACAATGAGATGGCTTTAAGGCTTGTTAGCGTCAGCGCGGCCGCCCATTTCTGTCAATGCAGAGCAAGTTTATCGGGACCTGGGAAGAGTTTACCCTAAGTTAAGCGCCTCTAGCAGCCACGGAAAATGTGGCTTTCTTGGACAGCGCACGGCATTGCGCGGGGCGAGCAGCTGGTTATTGCGTCGGCAGTGCTGCGCGAGCTATGGGGCAATTTGGTAGATAAAAACGCCCAGTGTTCGGGTGTTCATAAAATGAGTGGGGAGACGGCCTTCCCGTAGATGACCGTCTTTGGAGCCGCGCAGTTCCGGTCACCATTTGGCCTGGTAACTGCGCTCTGTGTTCACCCCACAGCCTCCCTTCCATGGCTTCCCGTGTGTTTGTCTCCTCATTTTTACGATCATGCTTTGAAATATGAGCTTACAGATTGCATTCTTTGTGCACCAATATTTTCCTTTGGTGCTATGGGTTCTAACTCGGAAAGTGGCGTCCGTTGCAATGGAGTATCTATTTTTGGATGAACTTTTGTGTGAAATTTTTTCCAGATGTCTTTTTTGTGTTGAACTTGTGTCCGCCTCATCATTTTACTTTACGAATATTTATTCGGCAGTCGCTCTACATTTACGTTTACTGAATCGTAGCACCCAAGAATTTTTGATTGAACACGGTATTGTATGACACTTATTTGTAATGTTCACCACCTTAACGTTGGTGAGCTCAGTTGCAAGGACAGGAATATCCAGGTTAGTTGCCGCAGTGCATAATAAACATTTAATTTACTGCCGAGAGCATAGCTAAGGTTGCTAGAAGCACCTTCATAACGTTCATTCTCGCGTACGTTCAAGATGAACTTTCCGCATCAGTTATGGACGAAATAACGCATTGAATTTCGCAGCTCAGGAAAATATATTCATCATCTGCATTCAATGATGTGGGGCACAATATCATTTAAAGCAAGCGAAAATTCCTGAAAACTCTTACCCCTGATAAATGAAACTGCTGTGAATTTTTGCAGGTCTGCGTGCACCACGGTTCGTGAGCTGGTAAAGATTGCGACTGCAAACATGAAGTCTGCACGAGACCGGAATTTCTTTCTCGCTTGCACGCCTCGAGATACCTGCAGTACTGAATGCCTGGCGCTGAATAAACACACCGCTGTTTTACCGCATAGTTCACATTTTATAACTTTAGCAAAGGCGGTTAGGTCGTTCCTAAATTTTCCTTGGACCGTATGGTTTACCTGTTTATGTGAATTGATAAAATTATGAAAATCACTGAAGTTATGAGGAACTTTTAATGTTAATTTTTAGCTTTCTTTCAATATCAAGCGAGTTTCCTTTCATCAGAGCGGGAGTTACACGCATGTTTCTCAGCATATTCATCCCATGCAAAGGATTTAGCGAAGGCCTCGCGAAAGACGATACTGCCGTCGTGTATGTCAGGCTTTGAGTCATTTCCTTAATTTATGTACTTTATTAAAATGTAGAATCGCTCCAGTATAAAATAACTGTCTAAATACGATATAGTGATGAATATTCAACGCTCGACTTTAATCCAGAATAATAACTTCTGCATGCACCCTCATGATGCATTTCTGCCTGACATGTGATCCTTCGTTTTTATGACTGCGGAAAAGAACTAGAATAGTTTTTTCTGGAGCTTATTCAACATAAAACAAAACTTAGGTGTTCAACGCGCTCTTCTTTCACCACTTAAATAAATGATGTTTGCACACTGAAATATTTTACTGCTGCTTTGCATCAGTTTTGGTATTTTATTTTCTCGAGGTTTGTATGAAAGGGTATTTGTATGAAGAATATACAGATTGTGCAGTAACGTACCGTAAAATTTATTGCAAAGGTTTCAAGTCTTATAGTTCTATAATTTGAAAAGCTGTGATGAATTTCCGAGTTATGACTGATTTTATTTTGTTTTTATTTCTGCACTCGTCGTTGGCGCTCCCAGGGGAAAAATGTGAGGGCCCGAGCTGAGAGTTAGGTAGGCCTTCTTTTTGTTGAAATAAAATGTTTTTTGTTATGTTACGGACCACTTTTTTCGGTTCACTACTGTCCTGTTTTTCAGCACCTCTGACTTTCTTCTTCAACTTTTATCTTATTTCATGAACTTCTTTCCCATCTTACTGTTTCTATGCCCTTTCTGCATAGAATCCTCATTTTCTTATCTCCATACTAAATGGTGCCTTCCTCCTTCCTCTCTTCGATACGCTCTATTTTTGCAGCGGTTAGGGAGGCTTAAACTAACTTATAATCTAATCTAATCTTCTGCACTCGTCGCGCGAGGAGCACTCATTACTTCAACGGGGGAAAATTATTTTTGTACAGTCGCCTTTGAACGTCGAATTGGCCTTGCGTTGTTGAGAATTTCTGTAGCGTATTCGTGACAGCATATAGGTTTGTCTCTCTGGATTTTTCTCCAGCTCTCGAGGTTGAACTAATTACAGCACTGTATGATCAGTAAGCTTCGCTCAATTAACGCCTGCAATTTAAAAATAACAGTCTTTAGCAGTAGCAGAGGATTTGCAGTTAGGGTATGAGAAGAATAGCAGTCATCACCGGTATACGCTCGATGTACTGTAAACTATGGTGAAAAATCTAGACTTGAATCATAAACGAATCATAAACATCTAGACTTGAATCGAGCGTATACCGGTGATGACTGCTATTCCTCTCATACCCTAACTGCTAATCCTCTGCTACTGCTAAAGACTGTTATTTTTAAATTGCAGGCTTCAATTGAGCGAAGCTTACTGATCATACAGTGCTGTAATTAGTTCAACCTCGAGAGCTGGAGACAAATCCAGAGAGACAAACCTATATGCTGTCACGAATATATATATATATATATATATATATATATATATATTCATATTCATTCTAACCTCCCTTCAGGGTGATACAACTATTGTATTTGAGAATTAGCGCTCCTAGGTGGAATATGTGATGTCCCGAGCTTAAGATTTGGTAGAATATGTTTTTTGTTTTGTAAAGGACCATCTTTTTTCGATTCACTGTTGTTCTGTTATTCAGAATCGACTACTTCTTCAACTTTTTCATAAATTCTTTCTAAACTATTTCAATACACCTTGTGCATAGATTCCGCTTTCTCTTAAGTCCGTACTAAACGGTGTCCTCCTCTTTTTCTCCTTACATTGCCTTGTTGCGGTTAGGGAGGCTTAAACTAGCATGTAATCTAATCATTCATTATAGACTTTCTCAGTCCGTGTAACTAAAATATTACTTCAATAATAAGGGTCAACTTTCGTTTTATTAAGTTCTATTAAGTTACCAATGACGCACCACATTCGAACACGACGAAGAATTTAATTTCGGAGCCCTAATCAAAAAACAATTCAAACGAATGACCTATGACACGTGAGTTTTATGCAAGCACGATGCGACATCACGTGATATAAAACTTCACCGAAACAGGACAAAAAGGTCCTAATATTGCTGACTTCAATCATAATAAAACGGGAAATTTTATTGTAAGCGTCTGCACAAACGCGCTCGCGTGCTGTTCGTCTATTTCTGTTGATTTCCCAGCTGAGCCAGAGAAGAAAATAAGCTCAATGACGAGGCATCTCAGCGGACGGACTTCTGCTTATGAGATTACGGTGACCGATCGCTGCAATTTGCCGTCCACTTGTACAACGCATTTTTAAACCCTGAGTTGAACTTCACAACTTGACCCTTGTGAGCTATTTTCGGTTGCTCACCCTTGGAGAAGCGATGTCTCATTAATACAGAATTTCAGCGTTGTCAATCAAGGCGAATGATTGGAAAATTCGGCAGAATTTCATTTTAGGTCTTTGAAATGATTGAACCTCTTTTTCGTGAATTTTAAAACAAATTGTGTAAACTATTTGTGTGTTATAACTCGCTTAATTCATCGTATTTTCTGACCATGACTACGTTGTATGACGCATCGATATTATGAAATACATTAGCGTAAGAGAATACGCTAGTGTCTCGACAGCATCACTGAACCAGAAACCGCAACTAAACCTTTTCCAATGTTCCTCTAAGTACTCATTTCGGTTAGGAGATATACCGTGATCACATATGATGAAAACATGTATATTGTGCAAGTGGACAATACCAAATTTATAATTTTGGGTCACAATTTCTGGAAAATTCTAACGTGTGACCGTTTCACTCATTAAACGAGTTCATTTGTACCTTTAAGCTATTTATTTTTTTTACATGTGCATGTTAGGAAACATATAGACTTGTGGAGTAGCCAAGTCAAAATTCTTCATCCCTGAGATCCACTTGAAGCTGCGGAGCACATATGTTGACTTATCCGTTCTCTAGTTTTAAACATAAAAATATAATCCTGTTCTCAATGTACCTCTGTGCAAAATAGTCTCTCATAATAATAGTCATAAATTAAAATAGTAAATTTTGAAGCTCCCGTGTCTCTCTGAGGCATATCTTGCTTCCCTTTCTAGAGCCCCTCGTTACTCGTGATATCTTCTTCGACGGTTAGAACTTTTCTTTGCCTATTGAGGAAATTTATTTTTTCTTCCATTGCACTTACCTCAATTATGTGGTACTCTTCCCCAAGTCAATTCGTCCTTCTTGTTTTATTCACTTTCATGTTTAAACAATATACTTGCCTGTGGTAGATAAATCATTCAAATATTTAAACTGTATGCATCTTCTTGACATGTCACTCTGCCTAGTTTGTCGTATAAAGCGAGCTGTGCTCTGCCCATGAGAGCATTGTTTGACGTCCTGCTCACACAAGTGTCATGCGATGAAGAAGAGAAAACTAAAAATACACTTGATTATCAATTCTGCGCCTCAACTTTATGAGGTTCTTAAAATTTATATAAGAGTCATCCAAACAATCTAAGTAGCTCGGGTTTTTTAAACCTCAACCTCACAATGATGCCCTCTGTTAATGCCAGACGCGTCGATGTTTTCATGTGTAGAGCTTAAGAAAAGCGGGATCTAGATCTTGCTTGCCATGAGTGCTTACATATAATTTTATTTTTCTACAGAGGAACATCTGTGAGAATGACAGAAATCGGACGTTCATCTGAAAGAGCAACTCAGAACACGTCTTGAAAATGGCAACTCAAACTTCGGCTCTGAACAATATATAGTTTGTATTGCTCTCCCTCCTCGTTTCTGCTTACAATCAGAGTTTCCGACTTTCAAGAATTTCATTTTTTCGAATACCAGTCGAAAGCCTCAAAGCATTTCGTCTTCTTCGGAAGCTGCATTCGCAAATTGAAACTTTTTCAAGACGCGTGCACACAGCCATGATTTACGAGGCTGCTTTTTCAATAACATGTCTACTGCTGTTCCTCAGTGAGACAGGTAAGTCTTAGGCAAGAAAATTCAATGTGGGTGATTTGAAACTCTAAAGTTTCAAAATGCAGCCAAAATGAATCTTGTCGTTCCATAGTTCACTTTTCTTATTTAAAATGTTTTCGAAAACAGCGTATTTGAATTTGATTTGAGTGTTTGCATCAATTTTTCCTGAACTAAAAATATTTTTCCTCTCTAATGTATTTTTTCCCAATTTAAATTTTAATCATGTTTCAGGGTATTTTACGAGAGTTTCAGTGCAATATACCAAAGTATTACTTTACTAAATTCGTCCAATTTGCTCTACACTCATGCTCTGAAGTTTCTCATTTCTTCCTTATGGCAAATTAGCTTAACTAGCTTTATAAATCAAATAGAAACGATTTTTTTTTACAAAGAAGTAATCAAAATGAAAGGGTGAATTTAAAACTTTGTATCAGATTAATTTCCTATTTTGTGCGACTTATTAATTCAACTTCTACAATATTTTGTTCATTTCCTCATGAATGACCCTTCAGGGTGATACAACTATTGCATATATCTATAGGAATTAGCACACCCAGAGGGAGAATGTGCGAGGGCCCGAGCTGAGAGTTAGGTAGGCCTTCTTTTGTTCAAATCAAATGTTTTTTGTTATATTAAAGACCTCCTTTTTTGGTTCACTGCTGTCCTGTTTTCCAGCACCTACTTCTTTCTTCTTCAACTTTGATCCTATTTCATGAACTTCTTTCTCAACTAACTGTTTCTATGCCCCTTCTGCATAGATTCCGCGTTCCCTTATCTCCGTTCTAAATGGTGTCTTCCTCCTTCCTCTCTTTGGAACAACTTTTTTAGCGGTTTGAGAAGCTTGAACTAATAATATCTGATCTAATCCTCTTGAATGAAACTCAATTTTCTTATCAAATGTTTTACACAAGTGTTTTTACAACCAGAGTAGACGTATAATAGTCCAATGCAAAGCAGCTTCGTTCATGATAAATTTCCAACTACGCAACTTTTAGTCATGTGTTAGTTAGCAGAAAATTTACTAGTCATTTACATGAAATAAATTGTATACTCGATATTTGCCTTGGCAGTACAAGGTGATATTATGTTCCGTTCACTGGTCTCATAGCCAGCACTGTTTGTCAGTCAGGAGAAGCCATGTATCAAACGTTAGTTCAAAACACAAAAACACTTCGAAATATGCATTGTAACTTATTTTGACTTGCTTTTCAGGCTGCTTCGCAAGAAATCATACCGAGACATCCGGAGAAACCGACTCAATAACAAATTTTGTCTCTTTCAAGTCGCTGCGTTCTGTTCCCTTCAATGAATTGGATGATCTAGTAGCACAAAGCCTTTCGTCAACATCAAACATTGGTGCAGGAATAGACGGAATAAGGACACCGGCAAATTCATCGGATCGTATGGTCAATATCGAATTAAAGTCCACCCTTTATGAAGATCAGGCAGTTGCTTATCATCCAATTAAAACCCGTAAGCCGATATTCATTGAAAAGGAGGAGAACAGATGGAAGGGTTTATCGAGACGGAATATTATAATTAGAAGGGATTTATCATCCCTCCTACCGTCATCACGAGAGACGTGGAGAGCTCGTAATGATTCAAAACAGAGTCACACGCACCTGCTCGGCAGTTCCGCGGAAAATGACTACGGTTCGTACTCGAGGAACATCCATCACAATTTCCTGTATGCCTTCAGGTCCCCACACCGCTTCGGTGGTGGTGATTATCGGGGTCTTTACCAGAGGTCGGGCCATTTCGTCCCAACTCTCGAAACTGATCATAAACTTTACCCTGTTCAAAATTACCAGCCCTCAATTACAAGTTCTGATCTAGTCGGCAAGTTTCAGTCCAAATCGTCCCCAATTAGCGAAATTGAAGGTAGTTTACAGTGGCTTGCTAAACCTCCCTCGAAAATTTTGTTTAGCAACAACACAGGAGCAACTATACATTGTCGACTGAAAATACTTCATGTCGAGCCATCCATAACTTGGAATTTCAGAGATGGACGTCCTATAAGAAATGTAAGTATTGTTATTATAATTTTCTAATGGGTAGCCGTTTCGACAAAACATTTTGATGACCCATTCTGATATTATTAGCTTAAATTGGGATATAAGGATACGTGTATTTCAACCTATCCATAAAATTCTTAACTTATTTGTCTGTCATGCTGTTGTAGCTACCTCCCGTAAAAGCATAACCGTGCTTCGAAAGTACGCATACTTGGTGGGATTGTAAGATTTGTGACCCAATGCCGTTCATTTGATGAGTAACAGGCATCCGTTCTCTTGATTTATGTTTGGCAATAACATCGCTGTTAATTAGCGTTGCACAAATTGCCAAAGGTAATTGTGCAAGCAAATGCAGCAGAATATTGCGTTAGTAAATTGTGTCGAAGTCTATGCCGATTATTTTACCTATAAAACCATGATATGGTTTGAAGTTTAAATGATAGGAATATGTTTTGTAGGCCGTTATTTCTGTAAACAATAAATAACTCTGAAACTTGCATAACATGTTAATACTGCTGCTATTTCAACAGCTGTCACTTAACAAACATTACACATAATTGCTGACTTTACTGGTATAAACATGTCATTGAAAGTGATAAAAATTAAAACTAACAAAGGAACGTACCAACATTAAATCTCTAAAATTCTTTTTTCTTTAGTCTGGCCTGGTGGTGCAGCTGAACAACGGCACTCTGCACTTCCCTCCCTTTTCTTCACAATCGTACGACGCGAGCGTGCATGACGCAGAGTACCAGTGCCGGGCTGCTTCTCCGCTGGGTGTGTTGGTGTCGCTCCCCGTTGTGGTCCGGGCAGGTCAGTGCTAGATCAACACGTCGCATGTTCTTCCAAAATTTCGAATCGGGCTTGCGTTTCTAATATAAATCTGTAATTGAAAAACTGTGAATATCTTTCACCATAAGACTCGCTGTTTCGTAATCTCTACATTTCCTGCGCGCAGGATTTAGACTTTAAAAACTTGTTATTTCCAGGTCCTCGAGTCGAGGGTTATTGATTTAGGGTTCGGAAGCCAGAATCTATCCTCATTAGTTCAGTAATAGATTTCTGATCTTGAAAAAGGGAAACTTATTTTGGTCTTAAAGAGTCTCGTAATATGCTTAAATTTGAAATGAAAAGAGAAAACCACTGATTGGTCTCAATAGTCTTTGATGCCGTCACATGTTTAGGTTTACCACTGTTTCCCCACAGTTGTCGAGACTCGCTACGACATCGAGGCGCACGACACACGCGCTCTGGTCGGTAACGTGGCCCGTCTCTCGTGCGTCGTGCCTGCCTACGTGAAAGACTACGTCGCTGTCACGTCATGGATTCGAGACGATGTGTACAACGTCATCCCTTCACAGCTTGGCGGTATGTGGCTATTGGATTCCACCTGTTGCTAGAAAGTCTGTATTAGGTCCAAAAAATGCACTAGTTTGTTCAATTTCCTGTGGACTAAATTCATCTCGTTCTAAGCGGCCTAATTTGTATGTTCTTAACATCTGAATTGTTGCTCATTGTGATTTTAATTTAAGCACGTCCGTTCATGAGGCTATTTAGGCAATGAGTTTCGACAGTAAATAATTTGAAAACGTTTATTGGAATTAATTTTAATTGAATTCACCTATTATGGACGACCTAACAAACAACTAAGTACCTAAATTCGATTTTCATATGACCATTCGTCTTACATTTGTATGAATATAAATAAAGGAAAATTATCCTTACAGAGCTCTCAACAGTTGATTCATTAAGAATTACCTTCTATGTTCAGGAAGATCATTGAGTCCATCAAGTTCATTATGATTACGCCTGACTTTGCAGGCATTGTTATGTTCCTCAATACCAATTATAAGAAATTTTCAGTTCACATTACGACTCCAGCCAGAGAGCAATGATAACAGAACGAGCGGCTAAGGCCATAACCGGATAATAAATGCTGGTTCTGGTCTCGGTTTCGACATGAAATCGATGAAAACTGTGCCCCCATCGTCAGCGAGCAGTTCGGCAGACGCGAGTTTACTCTTTATCGATTTTGTTTGACATCGATGGGTTAGAATACTGGGCCTTCGACGGCTACCGATGAAGATTCTTCTGAAGTTTATCGTAAAATTTCCAATTATATTCACCGTTATGGGCAGCAAATGGTAATGACCTGCTTAATTGAGATCTATAAGGGAGCTCATCCATTGGGCTTTGATCTTCGGTGCTCAGGAAAGGGACGGTATTTAACATTTTTTCGATTATTCCTTTGTATGCTGAATGTATTATTTCATCAAATTTGGTTTTGTTTAAAATTCATAGCTTTTATTTTCTTCTTTACGGCATTAACGAAAAGTTTTTCCTACTTTATTAATGCATTGAAATATTGGTTTCCTGGTCGTTGTACCCCTAAGAGGAACAAAATAAGCAGTGGGCTTAAGTTAGTTATGTTTATCTATCCCATGCTATGTGGACTGGCGCCCCCAGGGGAATACTAGTAGGTTACCTCAGATACAGATAGGCTTCGGGACTTCTATCGTTTGTGCTCAGTTCACTTCTTCCGATCCTCATACTCTTTTTGTTCTCTGTTCTTTGTGAGGCAAGTATCCTGCCTGGGTAGACTCCTTGTTCATTGACGCCCCGCTCTGTAGAGTCCATACAAAACACTGCAAATGAAGTACATGTCCGATAGCACATAGGATTGTAATGAAATTCAACAGCGACTCGTACTTTTGGGCAAGAAAATTGAAGGGCCCCTAATTGTTATACCGACTGAGTGGGAATTATTCTAAAGATCAATTCTATAACATCAAGTCCACAATCTGGAACTTCGTATTCAATATTTTTCGTACGTCGATTTTAGCTTATCATTCTAGTTTTATATACTTTACCCCGTGTAAAAAAATTCACAGTCAAATCTTACAACTCTCACAGTGAATGAAGTTCCAATAAAATAAAAATTAAGATCTCAACACTTCGATTGGCGCGGGTTAAAGTGAAGTTCAATATCCAGATTTAATTAAAGTCAGTTTCATTACACAATTCTTAAAAAGACCACCATTATATAGATCATGCCTTCATTTAGTTTTGATTTAGTACACTTAAAAATTGGGTTCGTGATCATCGGGGGCTTAGCCATGTTATGAAAATCTCCTCAGTGACCGAAGATGAATCATGAGGCAGGTAACGTGTTAACCTAAACTCAACTCATACTTCAGTAGTTCAACTCTCAGGGACTGCCTATGAGCTCAATTCAGAAAATCAGAACACAATCCCAGTGAGGGCAAGCAATAGCGCCTAACCCAGAAAACTCGACACCGTGAAGTCGTTTTGTCCCCAAGGGAATCCTATTTCTTGCCCTGGGAGGATTTCACGAGAGGGTTACTGCACGTGAGTGTTGTGACTCCCGGGCAGCAGGAAACTTAGTCTTTCTTTCTTTTATTGTCTTCCTAGATGGTTATAAAGGTTTTTTGACTATTTTTTAAGCACTTCGAGCCTCCTTTGGAAATAAAATGTGCTACGAAAATTGAACTTAATTAATCTAGCACTGTCAATATCGATTGTAATGATTTCCGTTGCACATTTGGTACCATTCTGTAAGCTACTCAAGCCTGGACAAATGTACCCATACATCTTAAAACACCATTAAGTGTCATTATGAAAATTATTCATGCCCCTCTCGACATACTGATGCACATTTTCCAACGTCATCTGGCATCACTCAATAATATTTTACAACTGGGCTGATGCACCATCTGCAAACACATTCGTCATCGCTTCCGAGCATATTCCCGCCTGATTTGATACTTATACTCTAACTTTTTCAAACACCGATTGTGTCACTCTGGAATATATTCACAACTGACCTGATGCAAATAAATTTGGCTCTTTTCATAAGCACACTCCCGCCTGACTCGAAATACTCGACCCTTTTCAAACACCATTGCTACTCCAGACGCCAAATACCACATGACATCTGCCGGAGACCTGCTGGTATTCAACATCACCGCAGCAGACGGTGCCTCCGCGTATCGCTGCAGAACCGTCGACGCTCTCACTGGTGTCACCAGCGTGTCCACCACTGCTCGCATCGTCGTCTCAGGTGAGCTCTTTTGTTCTGTTCTTCACTGGAAACTATTGAGATTCCTGGCTGAAGTAAATAGTTCGGTGCTTTTCTTTATCAAAATCTGTCATCACGACGTGAAGTCAAGCTTCAATGAGATAGCACAAAACAAAATTCATTTATGTAGGTCATCATGCACAATTTTTTTATCGTAATCCATGGGCTTATCACGATACACTATATTCTGCTTTTTATTCGGAAATACCCTCGTCAACGCGTTGACTACGATTGCGCGGGTCGTAAAGTTGATTTGGTTGGGTTGTAAAATGAAAGCTGGGAAAATCGACTTACACGCTCGAATAAGTTTCCATCTTTTTTAAGATATGTACAAAATGTAAGTGCTCAGTAAAATTTTCCTCGTATGATAAAATTCCTTCAAAAAGAGTTAGCAGAATGGTTTGAAATGTTATTTATTTATATTGGTACCTGTATGAACAACTTACCTTGTGGTACATATACAGCATGTGCCACTCCGTAGTCTACGTGTTAAAGTGAGAAAAATATACTTTTGCATAATTTATACCGACGTTTTTCACGTAGAGTGCAGCGCTGCTTCATTGATTAAATTTATCCGTAGACGGAAGAACCATCAATATTTATTTATTAATGAAACACTTGACTCTGTGGAATTACTGAGGTGCTCATGATCCAGAGCCATGTCATTTGGTGCCTATGGTGACACTGGCAAATGATAGATCTTCTTCACACGTAACATCTAAAGTTAGGCTTCTAAAAGTGGATCTAAAGTCAAATCTCAGAAATTTAGCTCGAGATTCTTTTGACTCGTTTCCTGACTGAACTAATGGGTGTAATTTGGGTGTAATTCGGTGTAAATGGTAAATTTTGCCGAAAAATTGTAAATTTCACCAATGGAACGATTTTATTATTTTTCTTATCGGTTGCTCGCGGTACACGCACCGTTGTAAGGTTTCTTATATTTTTATAGTAAGACTTACTCCAAACGAACTACGTCGGGTTTCATCTCGTTATGCTGCAAAATCCACACGACCCAATTTCAAACAGAAATATCAAAGCATTTTATAGACAGGTGTTAAACGCATGTTCCTCCCTTATTACGAAGCAGCTCAGCGCTTTGTAAATGCACTCCTGCGTTTGTATCGTGAAAGCGTGGAATAAGTGCGCTTCTATCAACGAGGTCAGACCGCCTGGAAGGAGCGTAACAAGGTCTCCCTGGTGCATTACGCATCCCCTTGAAAAATGCAACTGCCACAGTCTGACTTGCCTATTGGCTTCTCGACGTGAAGTGGAAATATTTATGAGGAGGCTCAGTATGCCTTCTTCAAAGAACCGATATGAAATGGATTATCTGTGAAGATGAAATTGACTTCACTCGAATGCAAATGTTGTGTGCTCTACTGAATGATGGAAGCAATGATAATTAGTTTTGAAAATATTTTTCCACGTTAGCTCTGAACTCGCTTAGAATCTGATCGATAAACTATTTACTTAAAACGTATCTCTAAAATTAATCGTGGCTTTTATTTCGCAGAGGCAACAAAGGGAAGATACTTAATTTAGGTGTTGAATTTTTTGCGCAAAGTAGATGTCCTCTCGAAAAGTGGATTCAATTTCTGAAATATTTTAGTAAATAGCCTAATTATAGTGTTTTGCGTCAAAGTATATCTTCAATACAAAATATTATTTCCCTTAGTTTGAGGGTCTTTTATGCCGATTGTGAAACTTCTGAGGATTCACACTCCACACTTTACATACCACACGCGATTTTACTTGCATAGAAATATCCGTATTTGCTCTCGTGCATTCGTAATACGTACGCTTTACGACACAAACACCCTGACAACATAACTTATCACCAAACTGTTTTGAAAGTAGAAATTTCTATTTGAAATGCTCCCAACGGTAATGCTTTTTTGATTACAGGATTAAAGGTGGGATCACCGCACGCAGCGATCCTTGAATATTAATTGATCAATAGCACTCAAAAATTATAAAGGCACTTTCCATTAAGATGTTGAGTACCTTTAATAAAGTGAGAGTTTGACTGTGTTCTGAGTTTGAACTTGATTGTAGGCCAGTTCAATCGGCGTTTATTAATTCTGGGAGGGCAATTTGAATAGGCAACTTTGGGTGAATCATTGAATATTCTGTGAGTGGAATACTTCTAACTCTACTTTGAAATCCTGGAAATACTTGAAAAGAAGGGGGACATAGCCATTGTAAACGAGTGCAATGAAATTTGAAAGCCTGCATTTTTTTAGAGAGGGTGGTAGGTATCGAGCTTGTAATGAGGAGATTCTTTATACGGCTAAAATCTTGAGGCTAGAAGCAGGCGTTCAAATTCAATCAAATGCCGATAGCGTGAATGGGTACTGGTGCTGTAGTACAAGTATTTGAAGTAAATTTTATCTTCTCTAATTTTGTTTTTTTGATGGCTGTTTGAAAGCTTATTCTGCTTTAAAACCTTGCATTTTCAATTGCATGCTCCTACGATTATGCTAGTTGAATTCCCATGACAAATGCAAACTACATCGGTCTTGCTAAGGTAAAATTCAATGGCTTTACCAGATGAACTTCGTTTATAAACCATCCATTTTCTTCCTTTGAATATTACTTTGCGATGGCTCGATAGTATACTACATTAAAATTTATGAGAATATAACAATATCTTGCATAGAGAGAAGGCTTTAGGACTCTTTTGAACCTCTATAGTAGGTTTTGCCTGGAGAGAACCCTATGATGTGCTTTGCTGAACATCGTATACAATATTTTACTAGTGCAACCACGAGAAAGCTTCGCAGTATGGTTAGCTGAAGTTGGACCAGCAACTTCAAGACCAACATGCGTTTGCGTCTTCACATAACCGCTTGTCTTGCTGTGCAGACGCTGAGCGGGACTCTGCACCGCGACTGAGCGGCCAGCAGAACCAAGGCGCGGTAGGCGCTGAGGGGTCAACCCTCTCCCTGCTCTGCACTGCCCAGGCTTCGCCTCCACCCTCATACTCGTACGTTATGTCTGCTCCGTACCTGTGTGATGATATGTAAACGTTGAAGGCAATTGACTTTGGGATAGGGATTTTCATTCTAAATTACGTAAAATTACAATGTTTTAATGTTCGGACTTTTAATCTAAGTTACGCTAAATTTCAATGTTAACCAAGACATCTGAATGTTCTTTTTTCTTAAAATTATTGTATGAAAATGTGAAAGTTGGGTTAAGATTTATACTATTGCCATGCACGCTGCATCCTGTAAGAAGATGCACCACGTAAGATAAGTCAATTCCTGCTATTAAATGACTCAAAATTATTTAGTATTCGTAATTCCAAAAATATTCGTAAAAAGTAGTTGTCTGTACTTGATTGACATTACAAGCATCATCTCAACCTGAACAGATGGTACAAGAACAACTCGCCACTCATGCACCACCATAACTCTCTGGAGCGCATGGTGATGAAGCCAGGGCTGTTGGTGCTCTCACCACTGCAGAGAAGCGATGAGGGGGAGTACCGCTGTGTGGTGAACAACACAGTCGGCACCGCTGCAGTTACTACTTACGTCAAAGTAACCACTCCGCTAACGGTGCAGGTGAGGGCTTCATTCGGTCATACGAGTAAACTTCCTCTGATAAGTCCTTAGTCAGGGAAATTCTTAATGTAGTTCTTCATTCTCAAAGAACAATTTTTGAATGCGCTGCTATGTTCCCATGTGGACTTGAATCCGACGTCTAAAAAGGTGTCATGTTTATGGGTAATTAGTTGTTGATAGCGAGAATATGTTGGTAATTTGTAACTCAAACCTTAATTCTATCCTTGAATAGGTTACGTTTCATTCAAGTTTTAGTTGTATGCTATTTGTACCGCTTTCGAATAATACTCGTTTAGAGTCATTAATTCAAACTTTTCGGGTTCGTTGAGTTGGATCTTAGATCTCAATCAGTTAAGATCTGCACCGCCGTGAGATATCGCAATAGCGAAAACAGTACCTTATTGCGCACCCGGGGCTGCTGATAATAGCATTCCCTTTATATTATACGGTCTCTTAAATGTTAACTCGATCTTAATTTTGAACAGTTCATCCTGCCCTTTGTATTCGTAGACTCAATTTTAAAGTTTCACTGAATTGCTTTCTTAACCGTTTGCGTAGTTTAAATAATCTCGGACGTTGAAACTTTTTAAATTAGGTATTTTGTACGACGTCAATATTTCCGCTGCGATACTGACGGAAAGAACTTTCAACATTTTTGTTGTTTTCTCACAGTTTCTAATTTCCGCGCTTTTCTCTCCATTATGCGAGTATTTGCCCACATGAAGTAAGTAACAGCCTACATTAATCCTATTCATAAGCACTCTGCAGGCCTCAATAGAACCCATTACAATATGCTCCCCATCATGGAAATAATATGCCTTCATTGTGCAGCACAACAAACAGTTCATCCGCAATATTTTTTACGATGCCTCTCTGAGTTCCGTAGAATCCGTTTCGTTGCGTACACCAGAACAAGTACGTTTTACCTTTCTGCTGGCTGCTAGGACTCCTTTCTTGAAAAATGAATTCTTAAGCAGGAAATAAAAGCGCGTTCCCTGCTTAAAATGGAGGATGTCTTAATGCAGAGCCTTTAGAGCAAGCCGTTGCTATTGCGCCAGTGCGGGGACTTTTGCTCCACTGGCTTTGTGTGTTTTGGGTCTTGTAACAAAGCCGCTCGCTACACGTGCCGGAAAACCTTTGAAAATTCTTCCGAGTTTGTCGCTTAATTGTTAATTTAGTTGTCCAACAAATTTTCACGTGGTCATATACAGTGCTCAGCCACAAGTTTTGTCATACGCTAGGAAAATGTAGATACAATAAAAATAGTTTTTTGTAGGTTACCTCGTATGAAATTCAAAGAAAGAGAATAGGGTAATGATAGTCAATTTAGTTTTCATCTGGTATTCAGTTCTGCTCCCGCTCTCTCTACAACAAGCGTGGACAATCCCTTTGCAAAAATGCCTACAAAACAGAACCCTGCCCTTGACAAAGGCTTGTTGTGAGCTTGCTTGAGTTGGAAAATCTGTCAGAGAATTGTCTCAAATGATGTTCATTGGACTGAGGATTGTGAGGAAAACAATTGCTCAGAGGGAAAATATGATGAAGTTCAGTCATTCTGTGGTAATAGTGGCTGAGCTATAATTCTGATCACTTGCGACAGGCGTTCCCTAAAGTGGTTGGTGGAAAATTAGCACTCTCAAGGGGAAAATGTGGGGGGGCCGAGCTGAGTGTTATGTAGGCCTTCTTTGTGTTGAAATAAAAATGTTTTTTGTTATGTTAAGGACCACCTTTTTTCGGTTCAGTGCTTTCTAGTTTTCAGCACCTACTACTTTCTTCTTCAACTTTTGTCTGGTTTCATAAGCTTTTTTCTAAACTTACCGTTTTTATGCCTTGTGCATAGATTCCGCATTCTCTCTAATTCCCTCTATTAAATGGTGCCTTCATCCTTCCTCTCTTTGCATATCTTTGTTGTGGTAAAGGGAAGCTAAAACTTTCTTATAATCAATCAATAATCAATCAGTGGTTGGTGGAAGAAAATCGGCGGAGTGTTTGGGAGTTGACAAGCGTGTTCAACGAAGGTCCTTGGAAAATTTTCTATCGAAAAGCAAAAGGAATGAGCTTACTGAGCTTTATTGCCACCAGGAAACCATTAGGCAAACGAAGCTAACTGAACAATACGGATCCAGTTTACAAAACACCACAAATAATAGTCTGTAAAGCAATGGAAACATGTCCTATGGTCAGATGAATGGAGGCTCACATACGTAGTCCAAAAAATACCCGAAATAGAGTGAAACTGAAGCCCGTGAGGCAGTGGACTCATCATGCATCACTCAAACGGTACAAGCTTCCAAGGGCTGTTTAGTAATCTGAAGGGGCTTCGCATGGTCAGGATAAGGTTCGGCCACAATGTCCAGCATGAAAATGAAATTTTTATATTATTTTAAAATCCCAGCTGACCAAGCGCACCCATAGAAGGATATTTATTTTTCTGTTGGTTCCGGTTTTTTTCAAGACGAGTCTTAAATTTACCAGTCTCACGTAGCGCAAAATTGGATCAAGGATCGTGAGGGAACATTTTCTCACGTGGAATGACTTCTACAGTTGCCTGATTTAAGCATATCAAAATTTTGTGTGACTAAAAGGAGAGGGAAGTGTGAGCCTCAACATCCCTTCTTTTTTGTAGGAAAATCTTTGTCGACGTCTGCTCGTTCTTATTCTAGATTCTAAGTTTGATGGCATGAAAGCGGTATTCAATATAAAACGAGATTCTAAAAAACTGTAATGTTTGTTTTCATTCTTTCAGTATTATTCCAGGGAGAAAATCTTTTCGGCAGTGTATGTTATTTTGTAACAGAATTACCTGACGACATTTGAGAAATGAAGTTAGCAGAAATATCTGTGAGTCTTCTCTGAGGTCTATGACAGCTTCTATATTGCAAAGGTTTTATCAAAAATTTGTTCTTAGATGGTAAATTCGGTCTTACTTGAACCCAGAATTTTATGCTTGCATGCACACTCCAGTTATGGAATATGCGCACATTCCAATTATGGAGTATGGCTTCAAGTAAATCAGTCGTTTAGAGGATTAATCATATAGAGTATGGCATTGAATATAAAAAGTGGCATCTATCCATTTCTCTTGCATACCGTAAAATCGTTTGATGCACACGAAAGTTCTGAGCAAATTGTGTTGGTTATTTCCCCACCTCCCGCTGCGGACTATCTTTTTTCAATATATTATAGTCTTTTTTCAGAATCTTTTACTTTCTTCTCAATTTTTATCGTCTCTATGTACATTTTTTCAATCTTATCACTTCCATGTGCAAAGTGGTGAGAAGGACACCTTGTGCATAGATTCGCCTTTCCCTAAATTCCATTCTAAATGGCGCCTGCCTTCTCCTTTTCTTACGAACACCTTTTTTGTAGTAAGGGAGGCTGAAAAACAAGCATCTGATCTAACTTTCCTATCTTATTTGACCATAGATCTCTCTCAAATGATAAAACTGTTCATACATCTCTAGCTATCACGTCGAATAGAACACGCCCATGGTGCAGCTCGCTAGATATTTAAAGCAATCGTTTCGTCGAATTTATTTCAGAGAGAAAGTCTTGAGCGGCTCCTTACAGCCCTACTTGCATCACATTGAAATAATTTTTAAAGTGAAAAGCAGTGTTTATTGGCCCTAACTTCTCGAGTGGAGAACTTTTATCGATCGGTGGCATATAGTCAGAGCCATCTTTATTCAGAGGCCAACTATGGTGTATGCGCTGTAAACTTTAGACCAGTATTCTTTAAGGCGCTGACGAAAGTACTTGAAAGCTTCTTCTCAATATGTATAAGAACACTCCCGTAAACAACAAATACTGGTAATGAATTAACTTCAGTTATCAAACAATGCGTCTGCTTTTGAAGCATGCTATATGCTTGACACTTTTAATTGTGTATCGTGATTATTATAAAAATTAAATCATTTAAGCTAGGTAAAAATTTCTTATTTTGTAGCCAAGTAAATGCAGAAATGTCTCTAGATTATTTACAATTTTTAATTCATTTAAACCCTTTCAATTTTCACGTCAATTACAACGTACAATAAAGAGGGCAGCGTATTTTTAATTCCAAATGTTTGTTTTTGCCTGATCAAAATATTAAGCCTTGAGCCATGCATACACACTTGCTACTGATTACCGATGGTTTTTTATGAGAAATGAATGGACAATATCGATGGAGTATTTGTGAGAAGAGTTTGGTGAATGTCTTCAATCGTACTTCATTTCCGTCAAACCACAACGAGTGGAAAATATAAGTCTCTAGAGAAAGAAATAAGGCAGCATAAATACTCGTTGTTAGACTGAATGAAGGACTATTACTGTGTCTAGTACTGTAATTATGACTTTACCGGGCTAATAAAAAAGAATTGTGCATTCTAACAAGAAAAATTAACTTTTTTACTGCTGGGTGCATTGCAAGTCGCTCCACGGACATGAGTAATAGATCTAGATGCGCTGACAACTAAAATCAGCGGGTCAACTTGAGTTAAAGGGATGAACTACTCCCCCCGTTGCAGCAGCAGCATCCAGTAACTCATTCGCTTGAAGCATTTTAAGATTTTCATTCACGTATACGTTTGAGCAGAGCAGTACTTTAAAAAAATAACCGAGGAAAACACAAGGCAATTGTTCACGCTTCAAACTTTCTTTTTCCTTCCTCAAAACTGGTTTTCAACATGAAATACCTTGTGTGTGACATTTATCATCAGAATTTGAGCAAATCATTCACAATGCACTTACTCTAGTAGTAAAATTTACCAGACGCTTGTACGAGCAAGCTGACAATTGTATAGCCAGGCTGAAAAGACTCCTTGTGACGACCTACCATAAATTGACTCGAGTGTGCTTTTAATCACAATTATAAAATGGAGAAAATCAAGAGAAAGGAAAGTGAAAATAACAAAACATCAGACTTATCGAGAGATTGCCTTTTTATTTTGAAGTCATACGTGCTCGTTTTTGAAAAATACTGAAATCCTGGGATGTTGGAGAAGCCCCAGTGCGAATAAGCTTTTCAAAAGTTAGCCCGGCACCGAACTCTGGGCAAAACATCCTGGCTGGAAGAACTCAACTCAGGACTGAAGTATAACTGAGAGGCTTCGCAGTCTAGAGCATTGAAAAGTGGACCTGTAGACTTAAGTTACACTCACATTTTATGAAAATAAAGATGCGCAAATTTCATAATCTGAACGATAACGTGGCTTTGGAGGATTCAAAGGACCATAATAACGCTTTCAAAACTGTCTGGAAGATATGCGTATATATGTCTCTTCTGCAACAATTACTCTGCGGACATATTTCCCGTGTCATCAGGATGATCTCTGCCAACAGTTTGTGGGGAAACTACCTCAAAAAGAAATAGTTATATCTGTTCAAGTTTTCTGTTTACTATGGCGCTTTGAAAAATAAGTCTTTTGTGTCTTGTCCTCGAGTGATGGCTTCAATTGTTATTTTTCAGCTAGACTCGCGGAGCTCTACGCCGGGGCATTGTGCGCTTTGTGTTTGGAAAGCTATCTCGGCACTTGGTCGTATTTTATTAATAATGGCATTTGGAAGTTGAACAATGAGACTCTCGTTTCGAGAATTGTGTTCTTGAGGCTTCAATGCTCTTTACAGACGATGAATTATGTACCCAAATTCGAACAATGGATTCTTTTCGAGGGAAAGAAATACTAGAGCTTCTTCTTCGCCACTGAAGTCCTGTATTTTATCAATTGTCACAGACAAAATATCAAGGATATTTTCTGAAAGGTTTTGTTCGGGACGAGGTTTCTTCAGTTAAAGAATTTTCTCTCTGAGAATTTTTTATAAAACTTATCGTCCATTTTACTCATGGGAAATCACCTTTTATCTATTGAAGTCTAAATTTTGTGTTTCCGAAAAGATATTTCTAAAACCAATGTACCATAGCGTAGCGTATAAATTGGACGTCTGCCTCAAGTAAATTAGTGAAAAAATACCACGTCGAATGGACTTAAGATGTTTCGAGTAGATTGCGCTATGCTGGTCCTTTGATGCCTACATCCGAACAGAGCGGGTCTAACTTGTTTGTCTATGAATTTGAATGATTATTCTAGTAGAAAAATTATTTTTTTGGAAAATTTTAATTCTCCATTTTCCATGAAAGAGATGCATGCCTAACTATGCGGAATAGTACAGTTAACTAACATTGTACCTACTGTATTGTATTGTTAACGGCAAGTACACCTAGCGCACGGCTGTCTTCTTCTAATGGGTCATTACTTCTTGCCTTGACATTCTGAGGAACTTTGTTTCTTGGGGTAATTAACGTTGCAGACGCCTGCCAGATTACACATCATAGATAAAAACAGATACAACTCTCCTAAATTCTTTCAAAGAATAAAACGAAGGCCACTGCATAGCTAGGAATCAGGTCGCAGGTTTCCATCCGCTTCCGTAAGCTTATAAACGAGACCTACTCTATGATATTGAGATAATGACGCTTTTCTCAAGATATCCAATATTTGGTACTTAAGGCTGCAAAATTGCTAAATTCTTAATACGAAAATGTTCTCAGCGTAAATAATAATTAAAAAATTCGAAGGCTCGCTAAAAGAAATCTAATACTCACTTTCTATTGTCCTTCTTATTTCATACAGAAAATAGAAACAAATTACTAAAGAATTTCTTGGCTTCATTTCACAGGAATATCAAAGATAAAGTCCTAGCTTGGCGTTTTGTCATAATTTTATGTTTTCTTGCGCATTCGAAGCGGACGGCCGTTATGCTACTCAAATGTGTCTTTGATGTATGCAAGAGCAAAGGTCGTCTGCATGCTAGGGCTAACCCATTAGCCACCGCTTGATGCGTATAGTGGACTGATGGAATGAGCTGATCATTGTGGCAGAAAGCAATGAAAGCATTTATCACAGACCTTTCTAGGGCGTTTAACTCTTCATTCAAAAGCATGATTTCAAAATTGAATTGTTGAACGAGCTCATAGAGATGATACTGGAAATTTTTGAAGCGTTACCTTGAAAAATACAGGAAGATGCTAAAATATAAGTGGTCTATTATAATCTATGTGATCTATTGCTGACATGCGACATGTTCTTGTAAGATAATTCATTTACAAGAAATATGCGAGGGCTGCATGTTAACAATAATAGGTCACTTAGATTTTGATGAAATAGAAATAATTATAATTATTTCTCATCCAAATAACAACACTTCACACATTGTTCCGAGTTGCTCAAATTTTAGAGTTACTGAAGTTTAAACACATGCACAAGTTCGTGCTTGTGTTGCAGGTGTCCCCCGAGATGGCAGAGGTGGACGCAGGAGAAGAACTGGAGCTGCGGTGCCTGGTGACGGGCTGGCCGCTCAGCAGCATCGTCTGGCACAAAAATGGCCAACTCATCCGGTCAGTGGGGCTTCAGCGTGGGCTAAAAACTTCAATTATTTTGTCGTTCTTCTTCATCGTGTTCTATGTCATTTCTTCCCTTGATCAATGTCTTTTTTTAGAAAGTTAGTGAGTTATTAAGTTCTTTCTTTCTTGCTTTCTTGCTTTCTTCCTTTCTTTTTTGCTTTCTTCCTTTCTTTCTTGCTTTCTCCCTTTCTTCCTTTCTTCCTTTCTTTCTTTCTTTCTTTCTTTCTTTTTTGCTTCTCATCACCGTGTGCTAAAGAAAGAAAGAAAGCAAAGCACCGTGTGCTTTTTACTCATCTGAAGAAATTAAGCGTAGCGCACCGATTGTTGATTTTTTTCAACTCGTTTGTTAACAATCGTTAACAACAAAAACAATGTTACCAATTTTTAACAATGAAAGCATACCAACAATCAATTCTTAAATCATTTATTATCTCGATCTTTTTTATACTTATCACTTGTATAGTCAACACATATGAGTCAGTTATCATTATCGTCTTTTACGACCTAATATTTTTAAGCCTTTAATCACTGTAGAAAAAAGCTTCAAAAAGTTTTCTCGGATGAGTCTTCTGCCAAGTATTACTCTTAAGAGTGTAGTGGAAATAACATATTTTTTCAATTTTTTAACAACTCTCAGGAAGAGAATAACTAAAAATGATTAGAGTTTTTGACTTCTTCGTATTTTAGCTAGTAATTCTCGCGCCTCATCTGCTGCTAAGTTGAATTGTTCACTTTCACGCCACCTTTTCTCTCTTTATTCTTTTTCTAACTCATTCTGATCTCTTTTTGATCTCTGATTCATTTTCTCATTTATATAATAAAATTAATTTTCACAAAAATTTAAGTGGATTTCTAAAATTCTTGAACCAATAATGAATATTGGTGATTAATTGTACGCTTCATAGGAGAATTCGAACTAAAAACGACTTTCGATGATTATCTATGGCATAACCAAAAATCACTGTGCAGTTTCGGCCAGATGCATCTTTCGCGGTAAAGGCTCATCTAATTTGCAAGATTCAATTTGACGGCTTCAATTATGACTCTTATTGAGCTGTGTTAATTTTTGAGCTTCATTTTAGAAATTGTTACCTTTTGTTCAAGCCACGCTAATTTATTCGTATATGTTCACTTGTTTCCCATCTCTGATTGAGCAATGTTGATTTTTTTCGCTTCTATTCACAAAAATCCACATTCTGATTGAGCAACGAAAGTTCCTTCGCATCTATTCACAAATTTCCAAACTGTAAATCATACAAGTTAATTTCTTTGCATCTATTCACAAAAATTCCCACTCTGATTAAGCCATGTTAATTTCTTTGCACCTGTTTACAAATTTCTATACTCTGACTTGTCTGTAAATGCTTGACCGCCAGCACTGGGAGCCGCATCACGCAGTCGGGAGCAAGCGACACGTTGCGCGTCAGTTCGGTGCAGGCGCAAGACACGGGAGTGTACACCTGCACGGCGGAATCGCATTCGGACGCCGCTCAGGCCGCAGTAGTCGTCAGACTTGGAGGTGGGTGCGCCGTCGCTGCTACCTTGTGATCCCTTAATGATCATCTCGTTAGAAAGCGAGTGTGTCCTATGTCTGGAGATCTGAAGAACTGAATGGGGAACTTTTTCCACAAATGTTCCGGTAGATGACCGAGTTAGCGAAGAATAGTCAAGAGCCTACAGAAGTAGCGGGAAAAATATTCATGCATCTTCCAGTAAGATTGTTGCCAATATTTAATTTTGTATTTAAGAGATGTTAGGAGTTAAACTAAGGAGAAAAATATCAATGTCTTACGATAATATTTATTGCCAATTTGTGCTCCAGTACTAAGTGAGTTTTGTATTTAATTAAGAGATGTTAGCAGATACCTAAAAAGAATCCTAAGCGAAAATCTACAACACGAACGCCGTTTAAACTTCTTTCCACAATTGTCATGAACTCGTTTATAATAACTGATAATTGCATATGAGAAATTCTAAATTTTAATTGGTCAGGCTACATTTGAAAGTTATATATGATTTTAGGAATCTATTTCAACAATTTTATACGCACTGTGTGGGAGTTTTCTTTTGCTCAGGAAATGTTATTGTAATTATTCTGTTTTTACACTTTGTGGAAGTTTTTATCTAATATGAAGACTTTATCTAATAATAAGTTACTCATATAAAAAGCTACATTAATGTTATGGCTACCATAGATCTGAATTGATGCAGTATGCAATATTTTTGAGAATGGAAGTGCATTCTAGATGAAGCCTTCAGTTCAATGCAGTCAAGTTTTACCGTTCCGCTGTTGGCTCTGATTTAATTCAGGAATGATGATGACAAAACTCAGCCGCGAGTTCATACTTTTCATCAAAATTAGGCTTGATTCGCTATCTGGACGAGCACTTCTCACTGACTACAGAGATGCAACTCAATTACAAAATTCTTTTTACATATTACAAAATTTCTTTTGAGGCATTGTTTGACCATTTTTGCCTTAAAAAAATCTCTTATATCTAGAATATAACTTTCCACCTTCAATGATCTGCTTTTTTGAGTGTTCATTTCGCTCTCCTCATTTTACAGCTTTGACAGCAAGGCTTTCACAGACTTCGATGTTTTTACACAAGAACTTTATTTCTGCTCCATAAGGTTGTAACTCAACTGCCTGTAAAGTTTAGGGCCTACCGTTTTGAAGATAAGCTAGCAAAGCGCTAATCTCTTACAGTTTTCATTATCGAGTTTCAAAATCCGAAGCCCTGATAGGACATCAGTATTTGTCAAACCTGGCGGTTATAAACACAAGGATCGTCAGCAGACTGGTCGTAAAGTGTAAAATCGTAAAGCGTAAGATCGTAAAGTGGTAGGATGTCAAAAGGAGGAAGTGAGCAAGGTCGTAAAATGTGCAGCTACTTTTCTTCGCCCTTTCCACACTAAAGGGGAGGGCGTTCGTTTACTTAATTCCCGCTTCGACGTGCGACATCCACTGGATATTTTAATTTCTAGGTTTTACTCTACGTTGATATCAGCCAATGGTTTTGTTTCAAATGGAATATATGCATCCGCCCAACAGAAATACACCTAGTACATGCGTTAATTTTTGAATTCGATAATTTTAAGAACTCGTACTCCAAGACTCTTTGAAAAGCCTAAAAAATGTCATCTATGACAGTTTTCAAAAAAATTTTTCAAGAAATCTCGTATTTAATCTATTTGCTACCATCTAAAACAGATCACTGGCATTAAAAAGAAGTTTTTGTAGAAATTTTGCGTCGCAACCATTACAATATCAAATAAATCACTTGGCTTCATTATTTCGTAGTACTCTTAAATATGCTTTCATTAATTGCATGCTAGAACTATCATTTTACAAAAAAAAATTCTGATAGCTAGAGAATGAAACTTCTAGCTGTCGATTTGTGCGCAAGAGAAAAAGTAATATTTCACCCTTCTCAGAATATCGCCTACGCAGAATGTGCAACGCACTGCGAAAATTATTTAGAAATGCTATTGTAGCTAAAGAATATCTGCACAAAACTATTTAAAAATGGTATTGATTCTGCTTAGATCGGTAACTGCAACACAGGTGTTGATAATGTATAACCATTCTCAGTTAATGTCGTTGTAAATTGACTACTGATATCACTTCTAACGTAAGCTACTATGTGGAAACATCTGCCGCCCTAAAAGAAATATTAGTTTTTCGCTCATTTAAACACGGACTTTAACTCAAATCCTTTTTGTTACGCGCAATCAAATTCTGTCCGTATCACTGATAGTTGCAATTCTGTAAAACTGATTTGAGGGCAAAGATTCAAACTAAATGCGAGTATTTTTAGTGATGCCTTGACTAATGGAAAAAACTTTGTTACTTCATAATATCCAAGCACCACTAAAACACACTAAAGACTTTAAATAAAGAAGTAAATGTCCTGTAGAAAATAAATTACTTCCTTATATGTACCCTTGGACTTAGACGGGGCTTAGTCATAAGCGTATGAGCTCAGTCGCCCTTAAGCGTGGTCTTGGTATCAACAGATGAATACTGCCTGGGGAGCAAATGAAATCATTGTTTGTTACAAGTGCGGTCAATTTTGCGCTGTTTCAGCGTCGGCGCCGCGGCTGCTGTACCGCTTCATCGCGCACACGCTGCAGCCTGGGCCGGCGGTGAGTCTGAAGTGCATCGCGCGGGCAACGCCCACACCTCACATCGCCTGGACGCTGGACGGCTTCCCTCTGCCTCAGTCACACAGGTACTGTGCCACACATCGCCTGGACGGCTTCCCTCTGCCTCAGTCACACAGGTACTGTGCCACACATCGCCTGGACGGCTTCCCTCTGTCACAGTCACACAGGTACTGTGCCACGCATCGCCTGGACGGCTTCCCTCTGCCTCAGTCACACAGGTACTGTGCCACACATCGCCTGGACGGCTTCCCTCTGCCTCAGTCACACAGGTACTGTGCCGCACATCGCCTGGACGGCTTCCCTCTGCCTCAGTCACACAGGTACTGTGCCGCACATCGCCTGGACGGCTTCCCTCTGCAACAGTCACACAGGTACTGTGCCGCACATCACCTGGACGGCTTCCCTCTGCCTCAGTCGCACAGGTACTGTGCCACACATCGCCTGGATGGCTTCCCTCTGCCTCAGTCACACAGGTACTGTGCCACACATCGCCTGGACGGCTTCCCTCTGCCTCAGTCACACAGGTACTGTGCCACACATCGCCTGGACAGCTTCCCTCTGCCACAGTCACACAGGTAATGTACCATACATCGCCTGGACGGCTTCCATCTGCCACAGTCATACAGGTACTGTGCCACACATCGCCTGGACGGCTTCCCTCTGCCTCAGTCGCACAGGTACTGTGCCACACATCGCCTGGACGGCTTCCCTCTGCCTCAGTCGCACAGGTACTGTACCGCACATCGCCTGGACGGCTTCCCTCTGCCGTTTTTACAAATAGTTTCCAGTGAGTGAACGCAGCCTAAGTGAAAGCGACATTTCATTTTTACCAGGTAAGGGCTTCAGAAAATATTTATGATTTGGTTATAAAATTCTCTTGAACACAATTCCATAACTCCTGCCTTCCATTGCTCGAATTATATTGTTAATGTCAAAGGCTCGGATTATAATACGCAGGCACTGCTATGCGTTCCCGTAATTCGTAGCCTCGCTTTCAGTTGTCGTGCTCAGAGCCTTAAATTCTGAGTACCTCTCACATCCCTCACGCTGTGCATGGTGAGGTAATATTCAAATATCCTGAGCGCTCCGAAATACATTATTTCCGTCACGCTCTCTTCCTCCTCAGTAATTGGATCACGCTTGTCACCTTTGTGGGTCCATGTGTCTTTTTCGTCACGTGAAAGATTTCTGATTTCGTTTATCTAGCGTACAATAGGTGGCTGCTGCATGCTCATTCTAATGGATCAGTGCATCATTTCCCCGTATTCTCAGAAAGAACGGTACAGGATTTTTTGATACCTGCTTTAGAATAATTGTAGCGAAATAAAGTAATTCACCGTTGTTCAATGTGAAATATACCGTAGAACACGTAATCAAATACTATCTCTGACGCTTAAAACAATTATTAAGGGAAATTTACCGTTACAGTTGAAATGATTGGTAAGAGGGCTAGAGTAATCGTTAACTAATTTTATTTTGTACTGAAAATCATCAGTGCGATTGCACCCATATTTTCTGTAAGACTGTTACATTGAAAACGTGGAGAAAATTATTTTTCAGCTGTGGAAATTGTACAGGAAGATTTTACTTTAGTCTAGTGAACTCAAAAGTACATCAATAGTGCTTTTGTATTGCAAAGTTCAATGTATGCAACGGAAAGAAAGGTTTAAATTTTACCGGTTTGATTTCCGAATAATGCTCTCAGTTTGTAATACGGTTGATCTCTTTTACGAGCACGCTTTCTCAAAAATATTACGCGTATTTACCACGCCACCTCAGCATATTTTCTTCAATTTTGTTAGTCGTTTGTTCCAAATGATGAAGCACTCCCCCCAAAAACATACATACGAGTGTTTTGCGCTAGAAAAAACCTTTAGTTGGCCACCAATTCACTCCCAGAAATTGTACAAATCTGAGTGGTCAAATGCGCCACTTACTCCCGCCCTGGCTGTCGTCCACCGGAGAGAGTGCTATAACGGGATCCGCTGTGGTATGGTAGTTCCACGAGGGAAAATCTTGGGGCAGTATTCGGGAAGTTAATTACTGGCAAGGCTTATCCGCGTCGGTGAACAGGAGGTCCAAGCGTTCCTACAAGGCGTGTTAAGAGCTGACCACGACAGAGCATAAATCTGAGAGGAGGAGTCTGTCGACAGCTTCCTGTGGCATAGACTTTCCAAGCCTTACTTTATTCTGATTTCCCCAAGGCTATGCTTACATACTATTTTGCGTTTAAATACGCTACTTTCATGCGTTTCCATTTGATGCATTTTACAGTTTGATCTAGTGCTTGTGTTGCTCATTTACGATATATTCAGTGATACATCCTCAACACATAACAGATTTGAGAGCAATTTAAAGCATAATTTGCTGATGATTTTAATTTCATGGTTAAATATGTTTCGTTCGCTCCGGCCTTTCTTCTCTGAGGTTGTTGCTAATGTGTATTCTCAACTAATATACGTTGAAACGTAACAGAAACTCTGCCACTTTTGGCATCATTTCATATTTTTCGATGCTGGAGAGCATTCTCGGTTAATTATGATATTGACCAGTAAACCAATGGGGGAACTATTGTATCGATGAGGATTAGCGCTCCCAGGCAGAGAGAGGAGGATGTGAGATCCTGAGTAGGAGATTGGGTCCACTTTCCTTTTTGTTGAAGCTGGAAAGGTTTTTTGTTTAATTCGGATTATAGTTTTTCGATTTACTGCAGTGTGTTTTTTTCGGTGCCTTCTCCTTCCCTCTTTAACTTTTATGTTGTTTCATGAACTCCTTTTACTCCTACTGTTTCTTTCATTCTCTTTCACTGTTCTGAACTTCTTTTACTCCTATTGCTTACGCCTACTCCTTTCCTTTACTACTCGGATCTTGAATTGCTACAACGAGTTGTCATTACAACCCGTATTTGAAAGTGTTATTGTATTTGAAAGTGTTATAGTGAAGTGTAAAACTTCACCAATGTTCGGGTTATGCGGAACCCAACTTGCAAGCTGCAGAATTTTTTCATCTTTTACTCTTTTGAGTGCCTGATACACTTGCGAATATTCTGCTGCCATCCAATAACCGAAATTCAGGTATTTCCCACCTCACCCTTAAACTATGTTACTTGAACATTTAAGGCAATTCTTGACCGCCAGTCATATTTTTTCATCTCGTACGCATTTTCAAGACTCTGCTCCTGGGCGCCGCTGAATAATGCGTTTCTATACCCGCCTCCGGAAGCTTTTTTAAGTTTTTGTTTCTAGGCTCCCACGAAACCCCGCAAGCGTTTCACTTAAAGGCCGGGCAAGCGATGCGTAGACGGTTTGCAAATTACTTCATTCTCCCATGAATAATTTAGGAAGCGAAAAAAATTTACACAATATTGTGGGCAGAGCAGACAAGGCCGTCTAGGCTCTTGAGAAAAATAATAAGCGAAGTGACTGGGCTGTGTTATTCCGAACACTTTTGTCGCGAAGTCCATTAGGCCATTAGCCTCGAGACAGTGCGTTCTGGTGGCAAAATAAAGTTTCCGAATTTTCAAAAAATCTTTGAGTAGCTGTTCACCTTAGCTGCGCCAGCAACTATTCGAACATTTACTAGAATCAAAACATAGGTGAAATTTTTCGAGTAGGAATTGGGTGAAGATACAATACCGCTTGATTATGATGTTCTCTACTTTTATTTGATGTCCCTTGTATGTTATTCGAGATTTTTTTAGTATTCAATTCGTAATCAAAATAATGCTTGGAATGGTTGATACTTATTTTCTATTTTTTAATATACGGATCGCTGAAATCAACACTGATAAATTGGGTTTTCGAGAGGGTAATTTGAATAAATCCTAAACTAGAGTAAAATCCCTACTTTGAAACTTTTTATTGAACACAAAATAGTTTGGGATTTATTTAAATTTTCCATGCGGAAATGCAATTAATGTATTTCAATTTATGTGAATAAACGGTCAATAAACCGTCAAATCGAATGAATTGAAAACGGAAGCGAGTGTTTGTTAAAGCGTAGCGTAAGAAACATATCTTGAAAGATCTCGTGACACCCTAGCTTAAGTGATAAACTAAAAATGACGACAGTGAAGCTTTTTTTTCCTTCTTTATTTTGATTGTTTACCATGAACTAACACCATGGTCCCCCCGGGTCATTTCGTTGTCGTACTTCGACAAGATCTGCGTCTTCTTGTACAATGGCAGTCTTGATGTCCCTTGTCCCAAATCTCTTCATTTCGGTGACTCTTGCCCTCCTTCTCGACGTTCACGGCTCTCGGGGTAAAATATTCATCACGTGTGGCGGCTATGGCATCATCTCGTGTCTAACCCGACGTCCTAGATTCGGTCCCGGTGGGACGCTCTTATCTTTTAAGTTCACAAGGCTCGCCGGCGTATAAACATCGCTCCATATTACTGCGGTAAGCGGGCAAACCTGCTGGAAAATTGCTACCCGCCTCCAAACACCAGCAAAAGCCGGTGATTTTGTTGCTGCAGCTCCCTGGCCCACAGATTTCTGTTGAGGAAAGTGGACCTCTGGAGAGGTTTACTGCATAAACTTAAGGCTTCCCGTGCTTTTACTCTCACGCTTCAATGACTCGAACTACGTAAGTTAAGCTGTCTCGGATTTTAGGATCTAAATTACGAGATTCCTGGCTATCAAACTTACGCATCCAGCGTAGTGGATGTACAGTTTCATAGGCTCACAATCTTCGAAGCTTTCCTTTACGATGAAGCACGAGGCTTTGGCTCAAAAAATAATTGGTATCTTTACATAGCGTACGTTTTCAATCTATTTCATTATTTTAATATACCTGACACATCTTTACTTAAAAAAATATCTGTTTAATATTGAGAAATTGTGTAGTTTAAAGCCTACCTCACCCTAAAACTTGACATCTTCCTTGCCAATTGTTCGCTTTAGCTCAAGTAATTATCATTGTAGTGCAAATCATAGCATAATCTAAGCAATGAAATTTCGTTAATCAATAATTTTGCGCACAAATCGTGAGCACGGGATTAGAAAGATAAAGCGGTTAATTTTTCCCCTCGAACAACTTTTTCTTGTAGGTACCAAGTATTAGAGGCTTAGCTCTATAATTTTTACCCGATCAAATTAGCAGATTTTTTAGTATTCTGTTCCAAGTGGAGAAAATAGAATCCATCGAAGATTGCTCGCAAATCATACGATGTTCTGGGATAAATTCGAGGACAATTTTAATTATTTTACCAGTCCAGTCATCCTATTTGTATGCCTCACGGTAAAAATTTTAATTTATTCACACCCATAACTGTTTTTCTTTTTCTTATAAAAAACATATTTGAACAATTCAAAAATAATTTACTACATTATGTATTGTGGGTACATAATAAGGTTTTACACATGATCATTTCTGAACAAATATCTTGAACAATTTAGAAGCAAACTAGTTTATTAACAAATTCTTGACGAGGATCGAAAAAATGATTCACACGCCTATTTTTTGTACGATTCATTTTCCTATTTGTAAATCCTTATGGCTTAAAGTATTTGATATAACACTTTATTGCGTAAAAGACAGTAAATACATTCAAGATTGTCCAATAACTTGTACGCCAGAGAGTAATTAGAAGAATCAAGAATCAGAAAAACATTACAAGCTACAAGAGGCCCAAGCAAAGAGGAGCCATCAAATGATTTTAAGGATACCATTAGGTCAGCATTTACGGCATTTATAATTTGTCCAACTTTTCTTAATGTTCAAATCTTCTCATCAGCTCAGCCGGCTTCACCGAATAAAATAGCGAGGAACAGGAACTACAGTCAATTTCCTATGTTCTAGCTCGGCCAACTTACACTTATACGGGTTTAGTAAATGTCAAGCCCATACTATAATTTTATTCTCGAGACAACTGCTTGCTTATATTTTTTCAACAGTTGATTGCTTCCAAACATGAAAAAAAAATTATTTTGTATTGCGTTTGGTTCTCATTTCACGTGGTTCAAATACTTTATTTTATACCAGAATTTATCCACTTGTAAGGTCCTGACTCTGTTTCATGTACTTAAGAGTTCTGCGGCTTTTATCAACCGCTTCACAAAATTGTAGTCTGCACTTTTATGACACTGTCATATTTTTATGTCTTGTATACGCAGATAGCTATTCAGTAATCTCAAAAATTTTCGTAGCTAATTCTTGGGTATTCAAAATTCTTTAGTCGTTTTCATGTATTTGATTCCATTATTAATGGCTGTAAATTTTTATTTGCAATACCGTTATCTGAAAAAAGCGCTCATGTTCTTGCATCTTCTGATTATCTCGTTTCGTACTCTCTCTTCTCAACTTACTGTTTCTACGGGCGGGGGGATCTTGTGCGTTAATTAACTCACTTTGTCCACCGATTTTACGCTCTTTCAACTCCGTACTCTATAGTGCCTTCATCCCTTCCCTTTTTGGAGCACTTTTCTTGTAGCTAGGGAAGCTGAAACTAACTTATAATTTTATCATGTATCACGAGTGGGCATAAGATATACAGAACAGCTGCACACCCGGAGACCGAAACTTAAACACTACTCCAACTGGCCCCCTCAGGGGGATACAACTATTGTATCTATGGGAATTGGCGCTCCCAGGGGGACTATGTGAGGGCCTGAGCTAAAGGTTAGGTAGGCTTCCTTTTTGTTGTAATAAAATAGGTTTTTGTTTTGTTACGGACCATCTTTTTTCGGTTCACTGCTGTCCTGTTTTTCAGCACCTACTACTTTCTTCTTCAACTTTTTTCTTGTTTCATAAACTTCTTTCCTAGCTTACTGTTTCTGTGCACCTTGTGCATAGATTCCGCGTTCCCTCAACTCCATACTAAATGGTGCCTTCCTCTTTCCTCTCTTAGAACATCTTTGTCGTGGTTAAGGGAGGCTAAAACTTTCTTATATAATAATAATAATAATAATACTCCAACTGGCTGCCTCGTTGGCCAGGTTCGTGATGGGCCAGTACGTGTCGGGTCACGGGGACGTAGTGAGCCACGTGAACATCAGCAGCGTGCGTGTGGCGGACGGGGGCCTCTACGAGTGTGTGGCCCACAACACAGCGGGCCAGGAGGCCCACTCGGCCCGCCTCAACGTCTACGGCCCACCCACCGTGCGCCCCATGGGGCCCCTCACTGCTGTCGCCGGCCACACCTTCCGCGTGTCGTGCCCCGTGGGGGGCCACCCCATACACAAGATCACCTGGCATAAAGGTGGGTTGGCACTCGATACAAGGTCGCTCTGAGCGAGGGCTCGCCTCGAATTGGTTAATACTGTTAGCACAGAACTTGATACGGTATTAGTTAGTACGGTATTCGGTTAACACGGTACTCGGTTAATACGGTACTCACCCAATTGAAATTCTGAGCCTTTTACAGATCGTTTTCAGGCAGTTATAAGCCAAGAGTTTAGTCGTTTTCAAGCAGTAAATGAGCCTTTTTCGGAGCAAATGTCCCGTATTTTAAGCCCTTTTAAACGGCTATTTCTGGGCATCGAAACGGCTAATGCAACGGCCATTTTGGGCTTCTCTACTACCTGAACGAGGCTATTCACGACCATTTTTGGCTTTTCCATTGCTTGAACGAGTCTCGTCCTGGCCTTTTTGGGCTTCCTTACTGCTTGATCAAGGCTAATACCTTCCCTTTTGGGCTTCCTTACTGCTTGATCAAGGCTAATACCGGCCCTTTTGGGCTTCCTTACGCCCGGCCTTAAAAACAAAAAGACATATGGAATCAAAAGTCCCAAATTGAAACATTATACCAATAAAAATTAAAATTTATATTTATTAACGAAATAAATATGAAAATTACTAAGTATTGATTTACAACAGTGGCATAATGGAGCTGATCAGATCGCTCCAACATCAGATTTTTTATACGATATAAAGAGTTTGTAAGGCCGGGTCTTGTGGCTGCTTCGCCTAGTGAGATCCGAATTGAGGCGAGTGAAGCAGCGGCCTTACCGTTATACTTCTCCAGCTGTAGGTATCGGGGATACACGGCGAAGAAGTGGGAACTTTTTCTTTAATAAATTTACATTGGGATATATTAAGATTACTGAACATAGAAGGACTAGAATCGAGGTTTGAGGGGTAACTAGGGTAAAGCACTACAAGTTGAATGCTCAGCGATGAAGTAGTGAGACAGAGAGAATTAAAAGAAAATTATCTAGTATCTAGATACTTTTGGAGAAGTATCTGGTATCTAGATACATTTTGAAGTATCTATGACCAGCTCTGGATATCTACATGAGCATAATATTTTTTTAACAACTAAACCGAAATTTATAGTAATAATTAATTGATGAAACTAATCGAAACTAACTTTGGCCACCCTTACCTAATCTAACTTAACTAAGTTAGGTTAGTTGAAATTCATTTAATTCTTTACATTTACTAAAGTAATACGACTTGTACAACATTTACGATTACGAGTCTTTTTACAATCTATTACGCGTCCAAATAGAGGTCGTCGAAAAGGGCTTGAAAACGACTTTAAACGACCCGAATGAGCCCGCAAACAGCCATTGACTAGACCTATAAAAGGCCAGTTGAATGAAGAGCCCTTTTCAAGCCCTAATAGGCCAAGTATAGGTAGGGGTCGGTTTGAAGTCGTGATTTTTGGCCCTTTTTGGGCCGTTTTCGACCTTTTACGACCAATTTACTACCTGAAAAGGGCGATAATTTTCAATTGGGCAGCATCTTCATATTTGGAAGGACTAGAGCACCGAGTTCTTATTTGAGAGTTCTTACATTTTCTCCCACTGTTTCTAATGGTTAAAATGTGGAAACAGTTTTTGTAAATCGGATTGAAATAACAAATAAATATGTGAAATAAATTTTTTTTCATACATGTGTTTGAAAAATTCATTCAAATCCGATGTATCAAATTTTCTCGTTATTCGGGTTTTCGTCTATTTTTTTAATTATTTTCGAATTAATAGAGATAGTATATGTAATGAATAGTTAATGCAACATTTTACGAAAGACTAAAAGGATAAGCCTTAGAGTTCTCAAATTCGTCGGAATTTTAAAGATAACAGTCAAATTATTAATGGTGTTAGATTTTGAAAGAGATCGTTAAACAGCAGAGGTTTTACCACTAAAAAGAGAATTTTCATTTTTGACACTTGTATTAGAGAGCAATTACCCACTGGCTGGCCTAACAAATATCGCAAATTGGGTTTTACAAGGGCTATCAATGTTTTTAAGTTATTTCTGAATTCATTTCTTGCATCCAAATTTATAGGGTAACATTGAGCATATTAGTATTTATTAAGTAGTAACAATCTGTCTTATTTGTGAATGTTCTATTTCCCTGAAAAAAAAACGAAAAATTAAGATTAGAAGTTTCAGCACTTGATATCAGAGTGGAAAATCAACTCTCATATGTTACTTAAGTCGGAAACCAAGTCTGTGTAATTCTACAATGACTAACGTAGGCATCAAAGTAATCTAGAGAAAAATTGTGTGCATGTTCTTTTGATGGGCATAGGATAAGCAATAGGTTTAGGTAAGCTAGGCTTCTCTATCCTCCACTGAAGGGACTGGATGCCCCTAGGGAGGTACTGTTAAATAGGTTACCTCGGACAAGGAAGGACCTTTGAAATTCTATCTTTCGTTTCCACTATGCTTATTTCAGTTTTCATGTCTTCTTCACTCTCTCATTTCTGTATTTGTCTAGTTCTTTCTTTCTGACTTGATGTCTCTTTGCGCTGGGTCCCCTCTGTATGGCGATCACACCTTGTGCATAGATTTACCCTTTTTTACAGTCTATGCTAGATGGTTCCTTCTTTTCGTTCCCTTGATTTCGTCTTTTTTGGGGGGCTATGGATTCTTAAACTAATATAATTATTATAGAAATTCATAAGAGTTGCACTTTGAAAACAAGATGGAGACTCCTGTTCCTCTCATGCTAGGTATGACAGTCATGGCATTCTTGATGAGATTGGCATTCTTCGAAAAGATTGGTTGAGGAAAATCAGAGTTCACGCCATATAGCTAACGATTTTTGTTGTTGCTCTGGAATGATTTCGATGTATTTCGATGTATCACTGAAGATCGTGAGCCAAGGAAAATTCATTCACGCAGCTTCATATCCCCCAGAAGCAATTGCATCCGCAAAAAATTGAAAAAAACTCTGCTGTCTTCAAGGATTAGACTGGCAAAGATTGAAAGAACGTTGTGTAGTCAGTCTGATGCATAAAGGTTCCCACAGTTTCAAGGATGAGAGACTTAAAGTGGAACGGGAAAGTCATTTAGCGGTAAAACTTTCTTGCATCGTTCACACCGTGTAGGAACATGAAGACATTGTAGTACTGAAGGTTCATTTTTCCTGGGATGAACTTGAGTCCGCAACCTTATGGAGGGACAAATCGGCAAAAAATGCTTTTTCAAGTTCTTGATGAATCAAGTTAACTCTTCATTAGAGTTTTTATTTTCTGATGGTACTGGAATGAATCAACGACAGTGTTCTCATCCATAGAACCATGATGGTTTGATTTTTGAGAAATATAGGATAACTTATATGCACCTGGATTGGCCGCCACAATCTTCAGATCTAAACCCCATTCAAAAAATTTATGAGATGAGCGCGCGAAGAGCCCTGAAGCCTCACCGTCACTTTCTTCTATCAAGATCATTTTTAAGACTAAGACAAGTTCAAATGTGACAAAAATTAGACCTACATGGGCTTCAGACATTTGTACAATCAAGATCAGGTAGGATTCGAATTGTAAATTGACCGAATAGTGAACCAATTTATTGTAATTATGAATTAGTTTTTACTCGTACCATTTTCTGTTAGGGAAGTGAACGCCTATAATTGTAGCTGCCAATGAATGGAAAAACAATTCCTAGTAACACAAACTGCTCAATGTTTCATTAAAATTTTGCGGACTTTGTGCATCAGATGGTGAGGAGCTGCCGTTCAGTGACCACCAGTCGGTGGACACGAGTGGTCGTCTGCAGCTGTCTGACGTCACCAGGTCTGCTGACGAGGGCACCTACACCTGCGCCGCCTACGACAGGCAGGGTCGCTCCGACTCCCAGTCCTTCCCCCTCACCGTCACAGGTGCGGCCTAACATCACGTCTTACAGTCATCACTCGGGATGATCATTTGTTGAATTATATATTGAATGAGTCTAACTTAACCTCTATGACTCAAGCACATCAATTGGCTGAAGAGTATCCCCAAACATGGTTAAATCAGCTCCACAATGAGCACAATTACTTCCGCCCAATCATGGAAGGACATTGGCCGGTTATTCTTTCGAGCCAGCCATTCACGGTTGAAATTATGCGAGCCGATCGACTTGATGACCTAAATGAGTGAGCTTCACTTACCTTTTGAGTGACTGAGATCCGAGAAAAAAAATTAATGATGCATTCTCTCAAGTGAGTATTAATTGTACAAGAGATTAAAGAAGTGGTATACTATTATTGACGAGTCACTAAATTATAGCTACAATTTTCAGCCACGGCTCAATTTATGTTGATATTCAGCTAGCAAATGATTCATATAGAATTTAGGAAAGGTTGTGTTGGATGATCCTCATAACAAAGGTTGACCATACTTTTGAGATTAGCCTCCCCTCGAAAAGGCGAGTAATAAAAAATTCTAATTTATGCACAAAAACATTTTTTCATTTGGGTCAGATGCCAATCGCAAGTCCAACACAGATAGTTCGTCATTTACAGTGCCTCCTCGACTCGCCCCAATCGTCTTCTCGAAGGGGACGCGATCAGGCATGAGAGCTCAGGCCACATGTCTGGTGCAAGAAGGAGACACGCCCATCACCATCCGTTGGCTAAAGGATGGACGTTACCTAGACCCTTCCACTTCGCCTGATCTCGACATCTCGCAACTCAACGAGTTCACCTCAGTGCTCGTTATAGCGAGAGCCAAGGCTCACCACTCCGGCAACTACACTTGCTCTGCTTCCAACGCTGGCCATTCAAGGCAGTCTTCTGCCTTGCTCTCTGTTAGAGGTGTGTGGGTGAATTCTCCGCATGTGGAACATTTCTGGAATTTTTATCGAGCGTTTGATATAAATTCGTTTCCCTTGAAAATTCTTCAGAGGATTTCTTTCGCGAGAATTGTGTTACTTCTAGTCCAAAGGCTCGTAGTCCACGTACGGGATAAAGAATACAACCGACTTCTGTGTATGTAGTTCATGCTTTGTCGCATGAGGCGAACGGGACCGGCGTCGTGTGAAATTGATCATTAGCTTGGGTGCTAGTTGTTGACGATGATATTACTTCTGTATACTTCAAAAAATGATAGACTGCAAAATGAGTTAAAATTTGTATGTAAAAAGTGATTATTGCGTTGGAAATATATTTTATTAAATGTTACTAATACTGATTTTCGTAAAATAATAGCCCTGCTATTATTTTATAGCAACGGTAAAAATTATTTATTAGCTTCAGTATAATATCGATCATTCAAATTCTTTGGACAATGTGGCCACAGAAAATTTCATTATTTCTATTTCAAGCTGATTTGGTCGGAGAAAAAAATAATTGGAGAGATTGAATAGACAGAACGAAAAGGTTTTAAAACAAAAATGTCTAGAAGTGTTGTGTACCATGGAAAAAAGCAAGCAAGTCCATCTAAATTGAATCTTCGCTCAATGACTTATTGGTCGAACGCAAAGGTAAAGCTGTTTAGTTAGGGTGAAATGGTCTCGGGTTCGCACCACGTATCTGCTAGGTTCATACGCGTGAGTACGATCCTCTCGTTAAAAACTAAGAAAGCTGGTGAGAGGGACAACCCTTAGTGCTTATTAAATATGCACTTCTCGCACTTCTCTCTTTTCTCGGTAGCTGATAAAAATGTCGTAATTGCGAAAAAAAAATAAATCATAAGATCAACAAACAATTCTTTGTTGTTTTTTGGGTAAGCCGTTGGTTGTGAATTGCCATGCCATTCACACAGTGCCTCCCGAGTGGGTGGTGACACCGCAGGACGCCAGCGTGGCGCTGGGTGCTCCCCTGCGTGTCCTGTGCAGCGCTGCGGGCTACCCTCCTCCTACAGTCACGTGGAAGCAGCGCACGGGTATGCGACGTCTCTTGCAGTGTCGTATTGCTTAAATTTCCAAATGCCGTTTAGATTTGTAATAATATTCCTATCACGTTTTTAGTATTATAGAAATGTAGACACTGCGATTCTAGTTTTGACCCATAGAATTCTAGACCCTAACTTTTTAGTTTTGACTTTACAGTAGTTCACTCTACATTTCGAGTCTTGATTCTGCAATCCTAGACTCTATGATTTTCTTGAATCTGGTGTAATTAATGTATCATACTCTACATCTTGTAATATTCCTTGCGCTTTGTCGCTTGTGCTATTGATGGTATTAAGCCATCAGCGAAACAACGTGTTATTCCCATTCTGCGTCCTGTAACGCTTTATCGAACTCTATGTTCACATGACGGGCATGGTGACGGGCATGCAATGTTAATGTATGCATGTTAGCGTTTTTTCTTCGTGTGTAGTGAAATACTCTACAGTGCTATTTGACACGAAGTTCAGTAACATTGACAGCCGTGCTACTGATGCGAGTTGTTGATCTACTCAACGTCGAAAAACTTGTAGTCTCTCTTCAAGAAGTACCTCTTACGCTAGCGAGAATCGCTAAATTTACCAGGATCTTTAAAAAATCAGGTTTTCAGCACACCAGATACTATAACTTTTCTATTTTTTCCCTGATAATACTGTTTGGCGATCAAACTTCGAAAATCTAATTGTACTTGTGCGTTGAACATTCAAATGTTAAAATCTCAAATCATTTCTTCTATCCTCAGACTCGGGCAGCTGGAAGCCCCTACACTACAACCCTGACAGCGCAGGCGTCAGTGCCACGTCCGGTGCTGCAGAACCTTTGAGTTTCCACAGCTCGAGGCTAGCAAAGCCTCCTTCCGTACACAACGCTGGCAGCAACACCAGCAACAGCTCGCTCGTTATCAGCAAGGCAGAGAGGGGGCATGAAGGACGTTATAGTTGTCAAGCCAGGAACGCTGTTGGCCCCGGGCTGTCGAAAGTCATCACTGTTTCCGTGAGCGGTATGTTCTCATTATTTCTCCTGGTCGGTTTCCCTCAGTTGTTACCAGCTCGTATAACTCTGAAATTTTATGTAGTGAATATTAATCTTCTTCTGGTGTGTAGAGCTTATGTTGGATTGAGTGTATATTTCTTGGTGAATTTACTTGATCGTATTATCATATCATAATTCTTACTTTCTTCTATACATTATACTATTAAAAAAAACTCAAATAAAAATGGTTTAACTGATAATTCAGGCTTTTACTTCTACTAACTTGTAAGATGAGATATTTGGATCAATCATTTCCACACGCTGGTTTATATGTTTTATTTACGAAAAAGAAATGTTTATTTTTAACATGATTGAATGCAGTCACCAATCTTACTCATCCATCATTATGCAAAAGGTTTGTTCTTAATAAAATTGGCAATGTTTTCTACAAATGGATGCCCTCTGTAAGTTTATTAACCAAGTGACTTCTACCATAATTTCGGACTTCTTTATAGAAAGCATTTTTTTCTGGTATATTTATGTCTAATATATTATATTTATTATATGGTACATTTGGTATATTCATTTTATGTCTTAGCTTCTCCTATTATTTTCAGTTACAATTCATAAAAATGGTCAGATTTAAAATAAAAAATACAACCGTTGTCAGTAATAAGTCTGCTTAGTACGCTAGAGAACGAATGTAATTTAACTTTCAAATGTCTTTCCAGTGGAATAGATAATTTATTTTAATTTAGTTATTTTAAGTGAAAGTTATTCATACCTATTCACTGAAGCTCATTTTTAAGTAATCGAATTTAGTACCTCAACACTCTCAATTTTTCTGAAAATTCATCAGGAGCTTCCAAGCTTGCAAAGCTTGAATTTATCCAATGGAAATGAAAGTCCTTTGAATAGCGAAGAATACCATTTCAAGAACAAATTTAAGGCCTTTGTGGTCAAGACCAATGAACAGAACTACAATTTTACCGAGAAAAGTCGTAAGTTCATATTTATGATGACCACGCTACAGGCAAAAAAAAAATATTCCTGGCATTTAATCTATTTCTTCGTATAAATTCTGTTTGAATTTGCCTAAGAAAATTCGTTTGACATATAAGCTTAAGCTGCTTGTATACATATATACATAAATAAATACATATTTTTTTGAGAACGCATTTGAAACATTTGGGAATACTTTTTTATTGCTTTTCTTTGAGGAATTCACACTTATCTGGTGCATTAGATTTAAGGTAACTGAAATTAATGCACGTCGGTAGATCAAAATCTAAAGTTAGACTAAATTATATCGAAATGAGTTATCTGAAACAGCCCAACACAAGCAAAAATATTTGGCTTTTGATTAGCGTCAGCTTATCAAAAATGGCCCTAAAATACATTTCTTCGTTTTCTTTTTTATTTAATGTTTGCATACTATTACTTTAACGATAGACCCTCACCCTACTGATTAAACCATAACTTTCTCTAATATTTAAGTGTGCCTTTCTATGCGCTCACGCTGACCTATATTCTCATTGATGCAAAATAGTCATTAGTTGTTCATGGCAGAGCCCCCTTGGTTCCCCGGCACTGCGGCCCCTGTGGAGGTGGTGGTGGGCAACACTGCCACGCTGCGCTGCCGAGTGATGGGAGACGCGCCCTTAGCCGTCATGTGGACCAGCGCTGGCCAGCCCATCACCAACTCTCAGAGGTGAGCATTCACTTGCACCTTCTAATGAATTTGTTCTGGATTCTGCTTCTATTCCTTCGTCATTAAATATTATCGGGTTCTGTATTCTGTTGGGTTAGGTTCGCCAAATAAATCTGGCGATAAAAGTTTAGTCGAAGTGGTTCGTATGAAATTAATTTGTGTATTTATTATATTATTTGAAAAAAATTTCCTATTTCCAAAGATTCAACAGTCGAGAACAAAAATCTTATACCTTTATTTTACTTGGATAACTAAAACGATTCAAAACGTACTTCTTAAGCCATACATCCATAATCACATAAATAAAGAAATAAAGTTACACAGTATCATAAACTTTCTACTTCGGCTGTTTGAGCTGTGGTACAAAGCCATCTTACTACTTTCATTAATTTTTCAGCCTTGCTTGAGAAAGCGTCTTAAATTTTTCATTCCATAAGATCAGAGCGTAGGAACAAATATTGTAGTCTATTCTTGTGTTTAAGCCCCACACCTCCAAGTTGGCTTTCATTCGCTGCAGAATTTATTCAGAAGTGAAGGAAGAAGATACCGGAGGAGTAACACTGCAACTGACGGTGGAGTCTGCTCGGTCTACCGACACTGGCACATTCGGGTGCCAGGCAACCAACCACCACGGCACGCGCTCCTCAGAGTATCAGCTCGTAGTCCAAGGTGCGCTCCTTGATAATCTCCAGAGGCGTGTCATGTAAGACTACGCGCTGAGCGGTTTAGCAAAGATGTCATACCCGATTGATGGGTGATGTGGGATGCTCAAGAAATCTCTACGACTTTTTGTGTTGGATGATGCGAATAATATGTATTGGTGATAACATGCTACTAGTGTGGTTGTTCTTTTTATTACACTGACAACAGCAACGATACAATTAGATAAGCTCGCATAGTAAAATGAAGTCATTTTTTTCCAATGAATTTCCTGTTATCGGACTCATGACTAAAATGACAACCAGCAACGTGAGTCAAAACCTATTCGAAAACTACATCAACGCGATGACTGCGCCAGTGCGATGACTGCGCCAGTGCGATGACTGCGCCAGTGCGATGACTGCGCCAGTGCGATGACTGCGCCAGTGCGACGACTGCGCCAGTGCGATGACTGCGCCAGTGCGATGACTGCGCCAGTGCGATGACTGCGCCAGCGCGATGACTGCGCCAGCGCGATGACTGCGCCAGCGCGATGACTGCGCCAGTGCGATGACTGCGCCAGCGCGATGACTGCGCCAGCGCGATGACTGCGCCAGCGCGATGACTTAGCCAGCGCGATGACTGGGCCAGCGCGATGACTGGGCCAGCGCGATGACTGGGCCAGCGCAATGACTGGGCCAGCGCGATGACTGGGCCAGCGCGATGACTGGGCCAGCGCGATGACTGGGCCAGCGCGATGACTGGGCCAGCGCGATGACTGGGCCAGCGCGATGACTGGGCCAGCGCGATGACTGGGCCAGCGCGATGACTGGGCCAGCGCGATGACTGGGCCAGCGCGATGACTGGGCCAGCGCGATGACTGGGCCAGCGCGATGACTGGGCCAGCGCGATGACTGGGCCAGCGCGATGACTGGGCCAGCGCGATGACTGGGCCAGCGCGATGACTGGGCCAGCGCGATGACTGGGCCAGCGCGATGACTGGGCCAGCGCGATGACTGGGCCAGCGCGATGACTGGGCCAGCGCGATGACTGGGCCAGCGCGATGACTGGGCCAGCGCGATGACTGGGCCAGCGCGATGACTGGGCCAGCGCGATGACTGGGCCAGCGCGATGACTGGGCCAGCGCGATGACTGGGCCAGCGCGATGACTGGGCCAGCGCGATGACTGGGCCAGCGCGATGACTGGGCCAGCGCGATGACTGGGCCAGCGCGATGACTGGGCCAGCGCGATGACTGGGCCAGCGCGATGACTGGGCCAGCGCGATGACTGGGCCAGCGCAATGACTGGGCCAGCGCGATGACTGGGCCAGCGCGATGACTGGGCCAGCGCGATGACTGGGCCAGCGCGATGACTGGGCCAGCGCGATGACTGGGCCAGCGCGATGACTGGGCCAGCGCGATGACTGGGCCAGCGCGATGACTGGGCCAGCGCGATGACTGGGCCAGCGCGATGACTGGGCCAGCGCGATGACTGGGCCAGCGCGATGACTGGGCCAGCGCGATGACTGGGCCAGCGCGATGACTGGGCCAGCGCGATGACTGGGCCAGCGCGATGACTGGGCCAGCGCGATGACTGGGCCAGCGCGATGACTGGGCCAGCGCGATGACTGGGCCAGCGCGATGACTGGGCCAGCGCGATGACTGGGCCAGCGCGATGACTGGGCCAGCGCGATGACTGGGCCAGCGCGATGACTGGGCCAGCGCGATGACTGGGCCAGCGCGATGACTGGGCCAGCGCGATGACTGGGCCAGCGCGATGACTGGGCCAGCGCGATGACTGGGCCAGCGCGATGACTGGGCCAGCGCGATGACTGGGCCAGCGCGATGACTGGGCCAGCGCGATGACTGGGCCAGCGCGATGACTGGGCCAGCGCGATGACTGGGCCAGCGCGATGACTGGGCCAGCGCGATGACTGGGCCAGCGCGATGACTGGGCCAGCGCGATGACTGGGCCAGCGCGATGACTGTGCCAACGCGATTACCAGGCATTTGCTGGAGACTTTTAATACATGCTGCTCTATTGTTAGAAACTTTTCCTTATTTACGTGTTCATTTTTTTAATTTTATTACGTAATTTTTCACAGGTCGCACGATAAATAGATGTTTTACAGGTTACACAATAAACGGATTTGTTTCAGGTTACACAATAAACGGATTTGTTTCAGGTTACACAATAAACGGATTTGTTTCAGGTTACACAATAAACGGATTTTCTATTTTTAATGGGAGAATGATAATAACAGACGCATGTTGTCGTGGTGCCAATTTTTGTGCAATTCGTACTGCTGGTGATCGCAATGACGCACTTCAAGCCTGTCGTATCTCTATATTGCATCTCGGTACAGACAACTTGGCAACAGGAATACTCTTACAGCCATGACCAGCGAGGGTATGGGTGTCAAGAATTCCCTACTGAATCTTCTGAACCTGCATACAAGCTGCAATTTTCTTACTGTTGTGTGATATGATTTCTCGTTTCTCTCTATCTGCAACCTCTTAGAGCTTAATGCCTCTTAACTAATCAAACAAATATTAGTAGAGGTAAAACTTCATGTTGCGTTTACCCGTTGTAAGCAATTAAAAGTTTTTACGGAGACTTGAACTGACTATTATGCAGCGTCCATTTGCCTAGAACATTATATATCGAAGATGAAAAACCATCGGTAGTGAACTGAAGGCTGGAGGGAACATTTGCTTACCGTCTTGTACCGTCTTTATGTTTGTTTGTTTAATTGCTGTTTGTTTGTTTAATTGCTGTTTATGTTTGTTTAATTGCTCCATACACAACCCTGCAGACGTGCCTGCCACCCCGTTGGGCATACGGGTAACGGACGAGACGTCGCGGTCTCTGTCTGTGTGGTGGGAGCCAGGCAGCGCCGGCAGCACGGGAGCTGTGGCTCCTGTCACGTCCTACGTAGTAACTCTCACGCATGAGGACGGTAAGTAAACCTAACATAGTTCATAGCTTTAGACGTTATTCTAATCTTACGGTTACAGAAACTAGCTGCACTATCGCGTGGTGATGGGAATGTTCTCAGCTGCGTTTGATGCTTGTGTGCCCTTAAGGATTCAGTCAAGATTTTGATCAGAAAACTAGGTTACTTGCTTCAAATTCTCTCCTTATAATAGAGTTGAATTCACGTTCCTTTTTTGTGCACCGTTATCCATCAGTCTAATATTTTTCTCAGATCTATCATGGCTTTGCTGTCAAGACCAAATTTCGTGACTGCGCTTATATCGTTAGATATTCTCCTAGCAAACCTTGTCTAGGACTCGCGTGTCAGATCTTTTTAGTCTGTGCTACTGAGTGTACTGCGGTGGAAACGAGCTGCAATGCCTTTCCTTTGAGTTTAACCTACCATGCGAGCATAATGTAGCTGTGTAGGGTTTTGAAGTAATATCTCTGAGGGTCGCACCTTCTCTGTTACCTTTTATAAATATTTTTTAAATGTCTCGTTGAGGCTGAAAAAATCAATTGCATTTTTGGATCTAAACTGGTAAGATTTTGTATGCGTTCATCTTGAGCTTTAGAGCCTTCAACCGGAACTCGATTGCAGCAGGCTTATAATTTCCTCTAAAGTGTACTCTTACCTCGCTGACCCTCGTGCCCTGATGTTAGGCAAGGTGCGGGAAGTTACAACTCAGGAGCCCAGAGCGAGGCTCGAGCATTTGTTACCGGCTACGGAATACGGGCTGAGGGTGACCGCCGTCAACAGGGTGGGTCGGAGCAGCCCTTCTGATATCCTTCTGGCAACCACGCGAGAAGAGAAGCCCACGGGATATCCAAGGAATATTAAGGTGGGTGCCGCTAAACGAGACCATGAATTCATTTTGCAGTTTGTGAGTGCTATCGTTCTTTACTCAAAAGAGGCTGTAAATTTTGTAGCATTGAGGCTGCTCGCAGAAGATACAGGATAGAACTTTAATTATCCCATTGGCAGTTCTCAAGTCATTTGTACTCGTCTGTTGCGCAGAATGTATTGAGTAAAATGTCTTACATGTTTTCAGATGTGAAATCTGTAACTTATCTGTTTTTGCTTCTAAACATGTTCTCAAAAGAATTAAATTCATTTAGCTACCTTAGGGTACTTTTAAGGTAATTGAAAAAGCGAGAGAAATGCTTGAATTATACGTTACTGTTTTTATATTAAAGATGTTGTTTACTTCCAGCTCGTGTCCTCGACATCGAGGTCTGTGAGGCTGAGTTTGAGTCCTCCCTTCCAAAACGCCAGCCACGGGCGCATCCTCGGCTACCAGCTCGGCTTTGCTGATAACAGGCAAGTCCCGCTAGAAAATCGGCTGAGGAAAATTGACATTCACCGCTAGGTCACCATATTGGTCTTTATCTGTTCATAATTTTAATGTTTAGCTTTCCTTTGATAAAATTTGACCGTAAAGATCGGTCAGTGTCTGGTAACTCTCCATTGTTGCTACACGCATATGAATCTTTTCTGTCGATTTTTTTAAACCCAAAGTCTTGAATATTTCTACCAGTAACAAGCCTGTCCAATAAACCAAATTCAGCACAGCTCGAAAAGTATAAATGTCATCAGACTTCAAAAAGATGCTGAAAACACTTTTAGCCGTTGTTTCCAGTACCAGCCTTTTCTGTCTCCGGTTAACTCGCTTGTAGGAATTAGATCTCACTGTGTCGGTAGTGACTTATTGCCAACCAGTGACGCAAGTTATAGAACTAAAATGAAGATTTATGTGTCTGCTGAGGTAGTTCTTGAGTTTTCTTCTTCAGTATCAGTTTTTACTCTCATATAGAGCTGAAGTGGGCGGCGGAGTCATCACCTTGTAAGCAGTTACATTAATTGATGGCGTTCTCCATCAGTTATTTTTGTTTCGTTCCCGACAGAGAGATAGATGTTCGTGCTGCCTATTGCGCCTGAACAGTTTGGCTGGGATAATATTGCGAGAGGAATAAAATATGGCTAATATGTTGACAAAACTCATTTTTAAGTGGTCTCTGACAAAAAAAGACAAAACTTTACGGAGGCTGGAGTGAGTAGCTATCGTATGTTCTAAAAATTACAGCATTCGTAATGAAAACATTCTCTTCATATACTCATCTTTATTCAAGACTTCAAAATATTTTTCAACCATTCTGTGCCCAACAGTTTTGCCCAGGATGGCCAAAACCGCCAGTACAATTTTACGACAATCGACTTGTCTGATTTCAACGGGAGTTTGGACGGATCTTTCGCTGCTGTCATCCAGCATCCCCTCGACTCTACCAACGCGGCCCACGATCCTCATTCTGGCGCCACCGCCGCAACCTCTGCTGCACCCACCTCCAAGATACTGAACATGAAAGCAAACGGAGCAGTCGAGGTGTCGCTGGAGGGCCTGTCTCCTAACACAAGATACGCGTTGCTCGTCCGCGCTTACAACGCTAAAGGTCTAGGCCCGTCTTCTCCTGCCGTCACCGTCACAACTCAGGAGGACCGTGAGTCTAATCAAGCTTTGTGCTTCATTTTGCGTTATGCAGAGCAAAAAATTTATTTATCTTGCATCATTGTTGTTAAATTCCCTACAACACTTGTTGCGGCGCAAATTCTTTAAACATACTACAAATTCTATATTCTTTGCTCCTGATATTCGCTTTTGCTTTACAAAGTTTGTTGAACTTGAACATTCTTTACGTTAATTGCACCCAGGTCCCGGCGCGCCTCCGTCTGACGTGACCTGCCAGCCCATGACGTCGTCTACGCTGGTGATCACGTGGACGCCTCCAGCGGCCGCCGATGCTAACGGCATCATCACGGGCTACCGCGTCGCATATGTAAAAGTTTTCCACAAAGGTATTTACTGTTCCTTATTTACAGTTGGTTTTCTTTCAAATGCGATTTTTAATTAAAGCACTCCTCTGATGATATGCTTCACGCTTTTTGAAGCAACACTTAATGGGGTATTGCGAGTGAGGAAATATTTATTATCACCTAATATGTTAACTCGGTGAGATGAATTCATCGTTTGGTAGCAACACACTTAATGCATGCTGTAAGAAATTATTTAAATTGCAACCATCTATCTGCAGCTATTTTACAAAAGAATTAGGCTAATTCTGAGGAAAATACCTCAAGGGTAAATCTGAATAAAATCATATAATATAGTTGAATATTCATTAATAAATTAATTCATTCATCTACTCGAGCTCAAAAAAAATTATCAGTACCGTAAAATTATCGTGAACGAAAACTTTTTCCCTCTGCACATTTTTTAGCTTACAAAGCAATGTTGTTTGAGCAGTTTTCTTCTAATCTTGTTAAAGAAGCTGTAATTTCGACATCCACTGATGCTTCGATGTATGTATGACCACAGTTACCAAAGTAATATTTAAGTCTTGGAATTCCCAGCAGGAACTCACTGGCGAGAGCTGGAATCTTCAAAGAGCGATTACTCAGATTGGAGACCCACAAGCGGACTGTCGTCTTCCAGTCTAGACATAGACCCGCTCAGTTTCGACAACTTCGCAAATCTCGGAACTTTCGCCAACTCACCAACGCCTTACGGTGAGACATGTTGAACACTCGCAACATTATGATCTGTTAAATAACGCATTTTGTTTCACGCTTTGAATGCATGAAACCGGGTCGGGTGTTTAATTCCCTTCAAATACAACGATTATTACGTTAAGTATTAACGTTAGACTACAGACTATAGGCTACGGGCTTATTGAATAGCTCTATCTGCCTGTTTCTTGAATGTTTCGCTTCGTAACTGTGTTACCAAAGGCCTGTGTACACGATCATCGAGTGCGTGCGTGAGCAGTGAAGAGAAGCGCAATCCTCGCCCACTTGTTTTCGCTTCAGGAGCATTTACTTGCTCAAAGACAGTGTGGTTGTAATAATACTGACAAGCTCTGGCCACCTCCATGAAAACGAACATGGTCCGCATTGTCATTGAGCAGTAATGAGCCTAAAGCGAAAGAAAGTGGGCGGGGCTTGCACCTTTCTTCACTGCTCACGCACGCACTCGATGATCGTGTAAACAGGCCTTTAAGGTTTTACTGAAATTAGTCATGTTTCAACTCATAGGCTGGCGAAAACCAGGCAGCGTGGGCGTGTCAGAGGGCGGGGTGCTGGTGGTGACAGAAGGCAGCACTGCGAGACTTGTCTCTCTCTCGCCCTACACCAACTACTCTGTGGTGGTTGCAGCCGCTACCAGAGTGGGCGTCGGCGTGCCGTCTAAAATGCTAATCTGCTCGACGCTGCAAGATGGTGAGGATTCTTGAATTGCTTATTGTACCTGAAATCAGACTCTAACAGAAATTGTTTACAAAATAGTAGAAAAATGTATGTTTATTTCAACCGATTCACTAAGTGACGTACGCTACAATTTGTTTTTTAATGCATTCTAAATAATGACAAAACACAGTGTCTGATTTTTCGTTCGATCTTTTGCTTGTTTTTCCGCTGGATTGAGTGAGAAATATCTCCTTTCATGGGGGGAGAAAACAGTGAAGAGATGTGAACAAGCCAAGCTTGTTGCCCCCAGGAGTCACTAAAGAAAAATATACTTTCAAAACGAAATTTCAGGAAGTGGAGAAATTGAATGCTATTCTGTTACCTCGCAGACCTGCGCTTGAGATTACAATACGGAGTCATTTGCATTTTTAGAACTGCATGTGAATTGAACATTGGTAGAGCTAAAAACAAGAAAAAATATTTTAATGTTACATGGATATGAAGACATAATTTGAATAATTTTTTATTTTAAAATTTTGAGTGAGTGTTCCCTCAAAGAATAATTTTCTATTTCTCTTTTTATATTTTTAGTTCATTCATGTTTTCAGTCGAAAAAGAAAGAAAACCTGAACATTTCGTAAAAGTTGATGCAAAATGTAAACCCATAAACCCAGCACCGTTACTTTCAGTACCTTCGGCTCCTGAAGCCATCAAGGCGGTGGCGGTGAGTCCCGACAGCGCCATCATCGCTTGGCGGGCTCCACTCAGTCCTAATGGCCTTATAACAAAGTACACGGTGCGCTGGAGGACCAATGAGCACGCTAACAATTGGCCCTCGGACCGCGTCAAGTCTTCGACAACGGACGGATCTCAGCGGCGGCTGACTCTGCCAGATTTGCCCTCCACACAAATAGAAGTGAGCCCAATTGATATTTGCTCCTGTATTCAGTGAACCGTTCACCTGAAACATGAGGCAAGAGCGCAAAACGCATTTTTCATGGGGACAGAAATTATCTTAGTGATTGTAAGCGAGAAGTTTCCTGTATTGTCGCAGCATGGTTATGTATGCGCCATAGGGCTTATTTACGCATATGAGATGAGGCGTAATTATGCATGAAGGAGCCCTAGCATCTCAGTATTCTTTGGTTTATTCCACTTTGGTGCTCGTATCGAAATCATGCCTCACTGGCGCGCATCTCATATGAGGCAGCCGCTATAGATGCAGGCGCATATATTTCGGCACAATCGGCCCTTATTAAGCGCGCGTAGACTACATGAATCCTCTCATAGTATAATGGACGTCTCGCTGATCACCATAAGCAAAAACATGTCAGAAAATGTGTGGGAGCAGACTAGTAGTTCTGCAAATATGTTCAATGACACTCAAAATGACCATATATGTCACTCATAATTTCCCCTCCGGTATTTACGATTTCATACTGAAGGATCACCTTAACAAGTCACTCCCTTTTGTTGAGCTGAACTTGACATTATTCAATGAGGGCTTTTCATAACAAATAATTGGCTACATTCTAGGATTGTTCCAATACTGAAGGCAGTTATTCACCCCAGGTGTGGGTGACGGCGTCCACTGAGGCCGGTGAAGGAGAGCGAAGTGCTATCGCACGCGTTCGACCCTCCAGCGTTGGTGAGCTTCGTATTCAGGGTTATTGCATTTGTATTTGATTTGATCATATATTCTCGTATCAAAGAAAAATAAAGTATTGAAAGGTCTACTGGTTACGTTGAAATATGTGCAAAGTGTAGCTTTCCTTTTTATGACTTCACTGTAGAAACGCGCGCAGTCAACAATGCTAGATGTTAGAGACTTTTATTATCAGCTCTGCAGTCAAGTTTTCACAACAGTGGGTCATCTTTTCCACCTTTCACTTAAGTTCAAGTTATTTTACGAATTTTTTCAAGTCATTATCCAATTTTTCAAGTGAAGTATTTACGAAAACATGTAAAACTTGTAGTTTTTCAATGCTGCATCTCTCCTAGCTTTACCTTTTTTAAGCTTTTTTTTAAGCTTTTTTTCAGAAGCTATCGAAGTTTTTAAACTTTATACACTTTTTACCATCTATTACTGTTCAACGAGTTGTTAATAAACCAATGTGTTCTTTCTCTCCAGTGAAATGGTTCAAAAATACTCATGTGATAATATTTTTATTTCTCTTCTTGCTGGTCGAGAGATGCGTTTTCGTTGCTTGAAAACGTTTTATCATTCACAACAAATATTGGAAAACTTCCCAATTCGTTGAAATCATTGATCTGCTTCTGGTACCACAAAATTTTAGTTTCATCTTGATTGCATGACACGTTAATTTGAAAATTCTGGAGTATGACTTTTAAGAGTTTTAGACTTTATTTTTGTTAAATTTAATTGTTTACAATAATCATTCAGCTAGCGCAAAGTTCTTATGTTTTCTCAGGTCAAACTTTATATTCTACTTGTGTATCAAATTCTATTCTATAATACCTAGAAATAATATAAAAACAATGCTTCGTAAGATATTTTACCGAAGTGAAACCGAACGTAAATGAAATAGGAGACTAGTGTCTGCTTTTAATAGAAAAATTTTACAATTCAGAATTTATCCAGTGTCCAAGTTTTCTCTCATTCAGTGTCGGCCGGAGTGTGGTCAGTGGGGGGCAAAGTGAGGTCTGGATGGAAGACGGACGTGGTGCTGCCCTGCGATGCTGTGGGGGAGCCCGCACCCAAAGCTGTGTGGACAAAGGAGGGATCGCCACTGCGGGAAACTGGGTCTGTAACGTGTATACCTGATAACTGATTGATTTCCGTTTCATCTATCGTTTTAATCCTAATCGTTGCTTTGGAACTGATCACGTGAAAAATATATTCTTCAAGTACAATATGTGATTGCTGGAGTTTTACCTCTGTTTTATGTTAGTATCTAACCTTCAGGTTCTAAACATTATATTTTTAGTGTTAATATGTTTCAAATATTTAAACACTAAATGTTTTCTTTTCGTGATATTTATAGTGAGACATACACCTATAGCACCTAAGTTTTAATTCAACCATAATGTTTTTTAAAAAATTGAATGCGATATATGAATCACTTTCAAGCATCGATCATTCATTTCAGCAGCATGATGAAGTTACACTGCGCCAGAATTTGTATATAATTTTCAATCTTCTCAAGAGATATCAAAACAATGAAAGCCCCAATTCAATTTTTGCTTTCTTTCATAAACATTTAGTAAACGAAAAAATTACTGCCCTAAATAACTTCATTTCTGCATTATTTCCTTAACTAATTACATTTCTGCACAGCAGTTCTGTGTCTGTGAGGCCAAACAACTCCCTGTACATCAGCAGCAGCCTGCAGCAGCACAGCGGCACCTACACCTGCTCCGTCTCCAACCCTCACGGCTCAGACGACGTGTCCTATGATTTGACCATTCTAGGTTTGTTCTAATATTACTTGTAATCAATGCCTAGTATTGGAGATGTCCTACCTTGGGTTACAAAACAAGGGTGCTTCACGATTCGTGGGCGTTTTTAGTAATGGACAAACTGAATTAGTTTCAAGCTCTTCAAAGCAAAAGTTTACTATTCAAGTTACGTTAATTATGTTTCCAAAGTTCGAACGTTTAGAATAATGCTTTGTCGTGGCGTTCATGGCAAGCGAAGCAGAATGTGAAAGGGTGTTCATAATTATATTTCAATTTCTCCGCAAAAAAAGAACATCATCCTTTTTAGAATTTTTTAGACATTTTTTCGGACTATTTCAACACTGTTTATTCATGACAGAAACTATTTGATCACTTTTCTCAATGAATGTGCATGACAGTAATAACAAACGCGATTTCAAGTTTGTTTTTCACATGCGCAATATGTATTGATTTTGAAGTAGTGTAGTTGATTTTTATCTTCAAGTTATGTGTATTCTGGGAAAGAAGCCAGTTGCAGCGGTATCACCGTTGATGGAATATGGAGTAAATTAAACGTGTTGTTTGTTTCGAAGCGCTCTAGTGCATCCGAGAGCAACTCTATGCAAAAAAGAGCCAAGCATTTCCGTACGAATTTACTTGCCTTGCATTCGTAATAATGAAGCCATATCGTTTACATTACTGTCAATGTAATTATTCGTAGCGTAAAGCGGAAAAAATTGTGTAGTTCAATGTTTCACTAAATTACAAATCGAAGTCTGAATGATATTATTCATGAAGTGTACGATTTTTTTTTGTTCAACTGACCAAGTTAATTTGAGCTAATTGTATAATCTGCTAGTGTGCAGGTGAAATATTTTCATAAACCACACAGTAAATATTTCATTTTAGTAGAAATAGCTGTAAAGTTGCTGGTTTGCATAATTCGAAAGTATATTCGTTTCATTTTCATATTATAGGAGTTATAACTAATTTAATAATACATATCGCCAAAGTGTGAAATGTCTTATTTTTTATTCAATGAACTTGTCTCAACTATAATTTCTGAGAAATTAAAATGGGAATATATCTGATAACGACATTAGTTTTTAGATAAACAAATTTTTCATAGTTTCAACTCGACGTATTTTACCACGTGAAGAACTTTATTTCATAAAGATGAGAAGTTAATAAAGTTCCAACTATCATGAATGCCTCACAAACTTTCATCCTTTATTTTCCAGTACCACCTTCAACACCGACATTGCACGTCACGGAAAGCACATCTTCATCCGTAAGACTTCAGTGGGTCACTGAAACAGACCCGTCCGTACCGGTGCTCTACGCTACTCTTCACTACATGTGAGCTGTTGAACACCCATGGGTAGAAATGTTTAAGAAATGTTCAGAAACTTCCAAAGGGCATCGTTGGTTTTCTTAGTTTCAAATTCGAAATCATTCCATGTTTGAAATTCTTTGAAGCATCTCATAATAAGGAAGGTTAGAAACCAACTCATGGAATACAGGCTCTCCGCTCAAACATTCGTTATTTTACTGTAAAGGTTTAACAAAACAATACAATTTTATTCTCTGATATTTCATAAGAAAATTAATTTTTTAATCACAGAATTCAAATTAAAGAATGATTGAAAAACGGTAATTCTAACAGATAGGTATTTCACTGATTTTCGTCTTGAAAGCTAAATTTTTAAGTTTAGGAACTTAATTTTAATTTCAAATTTATCAACATCCTCAAAGTCCAGATCAAAGCGGGTGAAATGTACGTATCGCATTTGATGTTTCAATTATGTGTTGTGAACAGATAGACCGAACGTCAAACTCTGACGAGATAAAAATTTTGTTTCAAATTTTTGAGCAAATGAAATTCTAGGGGTAGAAAACGTGCAAACAAGTGCCTCATACGTATTCCCTTCACGTATGTTATTTAATTTATGAAAGGCATTCATCGTACGAAATAGAAGTTAGGTAAATAAAAAATAGTCAAATCGTTGAAATTGGCTTTGTCAGAACCATACAGATTGAACAAAGCGAATGTCCATTGTTTTCTATTACTCAGGTCTCAGCACATTCATTGCGGTATGACCCACCGGTGGGTCGTGCTCAAGTTTTTCCAGCTGCAATACGACCCATCGATGGGTCGTTTGAAAAAATTTAAACGATCTTTTTAAATTAATGGCATTTATTTAATGCAGTTAATGTTTGCTATGTTTAAAAATTTTAACAACTTTTGACTTTAAATTAGCGTTGGATATTGAACCTCAGTTCAACCCATCGCAGTCAATGTGGTGAACAGTATGCTTTCACCCTTTGAAATCGGATAAAATTTCAAAATGATTACGATTCTTTTCTCAATACGATATCTGTATCTTGCAGCTAATTTATGAAAAAAAATTCTGCCTGGTGTGAAAAAGAACAAAGTTGTGCTCGTGGGAAGGTGTAACACTTTCTTGGTGCAGGCTGGAAGGTAAACCTGTGACGGCAGACGTACGTGGCTGGCAGTATGTGGTACGAGACCTACAGTGCGGCACAGAGTATTCTTTCACCATCACCGCAACTAACGAAATCGGTGGGAGCCCCAGATTGTGTTTTAAAATAGTAAAATTTCACGTGTAATACTAAAGGTAACATGCTCAACTCTGCGCAAAAAAATTTAAGAGTGTACGGCAGCTCTGGGACATGATATTTGAACTATAAATTTGTGCCTGACAAGGTGCAGTACCTTTACGTATCACATGAACTGTATTCTGAAATATTAATCCAAAAGAGGGCATATTTTTGTGAGGTTATTAGACTTGATGGAATTACAAGCCTTGGTGTCTTTTGCAGCAGCCATCTAAATTCATAAACGTGTTTGTTAAGTTGACTCATCTGCTCAAGAGAATAAGGATGGAACAAACAACGTTGATGCTTACAGTTGGTTTCAGATAAAGGAAATGAAATTTAAGATTTTTGATATGTTCGGTGAATATTTTTACTCTTTAGATGACAACTATGTCTTACATTATTTGTATGCCTAGGTGTACTCGGATTTTAGCACACAGTGATAAATAACCTTTTTTCCATCACTTCGTGGAAAATCACATATGAGAGGATTATTTACCTATTCAAGGGAGGTATAAATAAAAAACGTTTTGGACAAGCTTCAAATTTCAAAAATCATTCCCAATACATTCTGTTGAATAAAAAGTTATTGTCACTCACAGCGAAAACAATAAAATACCACACCTTTCAATTTGTCCTAAAAGATTTTCGATATAATATCGTACATACTGTAATGGCAGGCACGAGCCCACCTTCGGCAGCACTAAAAGCGCGCACCAAGGGCGTGCCTCCCAAAGCACCGTCGGCTTTCCAGTTCATAACGAGCAACGGCACGCATCTGACGCTCTACCTCGCTCAGTGGCAGTCTGGTGGCTGCGGTATCGACGGATTCTCTGTCCAATACAAGCAGCAGGGCACCGATCACTGGAATTCAGGTTTGGGTTGAAAAATTTTTTCTACTAAAATTTTCAAGTCGTAGCTAAAAGTTATATTTTCTGGGGACTTTACCCTAAAAACGAAGTTTGGTACTTGGAAACAAGAGTTCATGCGTTTTTCTCATGTTTAGCTATAATTTATGTACCGATAATCTTCGAAACGTCTCCAATATTTTCTCTTATTGCTAAATGCTCAAAATTCATAACCGTGTTTGGGAATATATCTATGTATCACTTTACGTATTACCGAATTTTATCAAAGTATAGAAAGGGCATTGTGTTACTCTTGATTAGTGCGTCAATCATTGAAACTCCAAATTTCTTAATCACTAGTAAAAGCTTGTCGGCCCAGGTCCTATTTATAGACGTTTTTCGTGAAGGTGATATGACATCCAATTGCTCGAAACATGCCAAGAAACTTAAATTTAATGACTCGATTCGGATTTTTATTAGTATAGACAGTTTCTGTATGAAGTCCGAAAAGTTTACTTTTCGCAGATTGCTTTTAGGATCATCGTTTTTATCTTATCGGTAATGTGAACACTCGCAGGAAAACCTACGGATTTCTGAACCAGTATTTAAATAACTTTTTGCAAAAACTCCACGGAGTATGATACAAATATTTAAGTATCTATTTGAAGAGTCAGTTTTGAAGGAAAAATTTACATATTTCAGCGGTACAGTCCATGACTCCTGTTCGGACGTACACGCTGATGACGCCCATCTCAAACCAACCATACCAACTACGGGTAACGGCCCACAGCCCTGCTGGGGACACAACCGCTGTCTACGACATGCATGGAGCTACTGATATGAGCAAGTCCATTAGTACAATTTAATTGCTTGTGTAACCCTAATTATGATAAATCTAAAATTTGTGTGATAATATACAGAATACGGTTCAAAATAATTATAAGCACTTGCAGCTGTCAGGTAAGTGAAATCGAAATTGAAGTGATGCATTCTTTCTTGATATGTCATTATGGAGACCTAAACTCCAAAAGTATTTTTTTTACGCATGGATAATGCATGTATAAGGTTCATTCACCTAAAAATCGACGGGTCCACTGATATATGTACATTATAGGATCAAAATAAATATTTTTACCGAGGCTAAGTGATTCAGCATAATCATAATGTTATACTTTTTATTTACATGGAGCATGATTTTACTTCCCTCTTATTAATTGGAAAAATACGGTATATAGCAGCTGGCTCCACTTGGAATAATTTTAATTTGAGATAAGTTTTTTACGGTACCGTGAGTTACCTTAAATAAGTTTCCACAGCTATAGCTTTACTTTCGAAGTCAGTTAAACTAAAATATTTTCGTTCTATATTGTTGTTTAATTTGAAAATTTTATATTAAATAAGAACATGTAATGAAATCGTACGTTTCCTTCAAATAAAAAACGAAGTGTTAATGAGGGTAATTATGCAATAAATGATGCAATGCAATGCACTGCACGATGCAATGCACTGCAAGATGCACTGCACGATGCAATGCACTGCAAGATGCACTGCAAGATGCACTGCAAGATGCACTGCACGATGCAATGCAATGCACGATGCAATGCACTGCAAGATGCACTGCACGATGCACTGCACTGCAAGATGCACTGCACGATGCACTGCACTGCAAGATGCACTGCACGATGCAATGCACTGCAAGATGCACCGCACGATGCAATGCACTGCAAGATGCACTGCACGATGCACTGCACGATGCACTGCAAGATGCACTGCACGATGCAATGCACTGCAAGATGCACTGCACGATGCAATGCAATGCAAGATGCACTGCACGATGCAATGCAATGCAAGATGCACTGCACGATGCAATGCAATGCAAGATGCACTGCACGATGCAATGCACTGCAAGATGCACTGCACGATGCACTGCACTGCAAGATGCACTGCACGATGCACTGCACTGCAAGATGCAATGCACGATGCAATGCACTGCAAGATGCACTGCACGATGCAATGCACTGCAAGATGCACTGCTGGATGCAATGCACTGCACCGCTGGATGCACTGCACTGCACCGCTGGATGCACTGCACTGCACCGCTGGATGCACTGCACTGCACCGCTGGATGCACTGCACTGCACCGCTGGATGCACTGCACTGCACCGCTGGATGCACTGCACTGCACCGCTGGATGCACTGCACTGCACCGCTGGATGCACTGCACTGCACCGCTGGATGCACTGCACTGCACCGCTGGATGCACTGCACTGCACCGCTGGATGCACTGCACTGCACTGCACTGCACCGCTGGATGCACTGCACTGCACTGCACTGCACTGCACTGCACTGCACTGCACCGCTGGATGCACTGCACTGCACCGCTGGATGCATGTCGCACTGCACTGCACCGCTGGATGCATGTCGCACTGCACTGCACCGCTGGATGCATGTCGCACTGCACTGCACCGCTGGATGCATGTCGCACTGCACTGCACCGCTGTAGGCATGTCGCACTGCACTGCACCGCTGGATGCATGTCGCACTGCACTGCACCGCTGGATGCATGTCGCACTGCACTGCACCGCTGGATGCATGTCGCACTGCACTGCACCGCTGGATGCACTGCACTGCATCGCTGGATGCACTGCACTGCACCGCTGGATGCACTGCACTGCACCGCTGGATGCACTGCACTGCACCGCTGGATGCACTGCACTGCACCGCTGGATGCACTGCACTGCACCGCTGGATGCACTGCACTGCACCGCTGGATGCACTGCACTGCACCGCTGGATGCACTGCACTGCACCGCTGGATGCACTGCACTGCACCGCTGGATGCATGTCGCACTGCACTGCACCGCTGGATGCATGTCGCACTGCACTGCACCGCTGGATGCATGTCGCACTGCACTGCACCGCTGGATGCATGTCGCACTGCACTGCACCGCTGGATGCACTGCACTGCACCGCTGGATGCACTGCACTGCACCGCTGGATGCACTGCACTGCACCGCTGGATGCACTGCACTGCACCGCTGGATGCACTGCACTGCACTGCTGGATGCACTGCACTGCACTGCACTGCTGGATGCACTGCACTGCACTGCACTGCTGGATGCACTGCACTGCACCGCACCGCTGGATGCACTGCACTGCACCGCACCGCTGGATGCACTGCACTGCACCGCACCGCTGGATGCACTGCACTGCACCGCACCGCTGGATGCACTGCACTGCACCGCACCGCTGGATGCACTGCACTGCACCGCACCGCTGGATGCACTGCACTGCACCGCACCGCTGGATGCACTGCACTGCACTGCACCGCTGGATGCACTGCACTGCACTGCACCGCTGGATGCACTGCACTGCACCGCTGGATGCACTGCACTGCACCGCTGGATGCACTGCACTGCACTGCACTGCACCGCTGGATGCACTGCACTGCACTGCACTGCACCGCTGGATGCACTGCACTGCACTGCACTGCACCGCTGGATGCACTGCACTGCACTGCACCGCACCGCTGGATGCACTGCACTGCACCGCACCGCTGGATGCACTGCACTGCACCGCACCGCTGGATGCACTGCACTGCACCGCACCGCTGGATGCACTGCACTGCACCGCACCGCTGGATGCACTGCACTGCACCGCACCGCTGGATGCACTGCACTGCACCGCACCGCTGGATGCACTGCACTGCACCGCACCGCTGGATGCACTGCACTGCACCGCACCGCTGGATGCACTGCACTGCACCGCACCGCTGGATGCACTGCACTGCACCGCACCGCTGGATGCACTGCACTGCACCGCACCGCTGGATGCACTGCACTGCACCGCACCGCTGGATGCACTGCACTGCACCGCACCGCTGGATGCACTGCACTGCACCGCACCGCTGGATGCACTGCACTGCACCGCACCGCTGGATGCACTGCACTGCACCGCACCGCTGGATGCACTGCACTGCACCGCTGGATGCACTGCACTGCACTGGACCGCTGGATGCACTGCACTGCACCGCTGGATGCACTGCACTGGACCGCTGGATGCACTGCACTGCACTGCACCGCTGGATGCACTGCATTGCACTGCACCGCTGGATGCACTGCACTGCACTGCACCGCTGGATGCACTGCACTGCACTGCACCGCTGGATGCACTGCACTGCACTGCACCGCTGGATGCACTGCACTGCACTGCACCGCTGGATGCACTGCACTGCACTGCACCGCTGGATGCACTGCACTGCACTGCACCGCTGGATGCACTGCACTGCACTGCACCGCTGGATGCACTGCACTGCACTGCACCGCTGGATGCACTGCACTGCCTCGCTGGATGCACTGCACTGCACTGCACCGCTGGATGCACTGCACTGCACTGCACCGCTGGATGCACTGCACTGCACCGCTGGATGCACTGCACTGCACCGCTGGATGCACTGCACTGCACCGCTGGATGCACTGCACTGCACCGCTGGATGCACTGCACTGCACCGCTGGATGCACTGCACTGCACCGCTGGATGCACTGCACTGCACCGCTGGATGCACTGCACTGCACCGCTGGATGCACTGCACTGCACCGCTGGATGCACTGCACTGCACCGCTGGATGCACTGCACTGCACCGCACTGCACCGCTGGATGCACTGCACTGCACTGCACTGCACCGCTGGATGCACTGCACTGCACCGCTGGATGCACTGCACTGCACTGCACTGCACCGCTGGATGCACTGCACTGCACTGCACTGCACCGCTGGATGCATGTCGCACTGCACTGCACCGCTGGATGCATGTCGCACTGCACTGCACCGCTGGATGCATGTCGCACTGCACTGCACCGCTGGATGCATGTCGCACTGCACTGCACCGCTGGATGCACTGCACTGCACCGCTGAATGCATGTCGCACTGCACTGCACCGCTGGATGCACTGCACTGCACCGCTGGATGCACTGCACTGCACAGCTGGATGCACTGCACTGCACCGCTGGATGCATTGCACTGCACCGCTGGATGCACTGCACTGCACCGCTGGATGCACTGCACTGCACCGCTGGATGCACTGCACTGCACCGCTGGATGCACTGCACTGCACCGCTGGATGCACTGCACTGCACCGCTGGATGCACTGCACTGCACCGCTGGATGCACTGCACTGCACCGCTGGATGCATGTCGCACTGCACTGCACCGCTGGATGCCTGTCGCACTGCACTGCACCGCTGGATGCCTGTCGCACTGCACTGCACCGCTGGATGCATGTCGCACTGCACTGCACCGCTATATGCACTGCACTGCACCGCTGGATGCACTGCACTGCACCGCTGGATGCACTGCACTGCACCGCTGGATGCACTGCACTGCACCGCTGGATGCACTGCACTGCACCGCTGGATGCACTGCACTGCACCGCTGGATGCACTGCACTGCACTGCACTGCACTGCACCGCACCGCTGGATGCACTGCACTGCACTGCACTGCTGGATGCACTGCACTGCCCTGCACTGCTGGATGCACTGCACTGCACTGCACTGCTGGATGCACTGCACTGCACTGCACCGCTGGATGCACTGCACTGCACTGCACTGCACCGCTGGATGCACTGCACCGCTGGATGCACTGCACCGCTGGATGCACTGCACCGCTGGATGCACTGCACCGCTGGATGCACTGCACTGCTGGATGCACTGCACTGCACTGCACCGCTGGATGCACTGCACTGCACCGCTGGATGCACTGCACTGCACTGCACCGCTGGATGCACTGCACTGCACTGCACTGCACCGCTGGATGCACTGCACTGCACTGCACTGCACCGCTGGATGCACTGCACTGCACTGCACTGCACCGCTGGATGCACTGCACTGCACTGCACTGCACCGCTGGATGCACTGCACTGCACTGCACCGCTGGATGCACTGCACTGCACCGCACCGCTGGATGCACTGCACTGCACTGCACCGCACCGCTGGATGCACTGCACTGCACCGCACCGCTGGATGCATTGCACTGCACCGCACCGCTGGATGCACTGCACTGCACCGCACCGCTGGATGCACTGCACTGCACCGCACCGCTGGATGCACTGCACTGCACCGCACCGCTGGATGCACTGCACTGCACCGCTGGATGCACTGCACTGCACCGCTGGATGCACTGCACTGCACCGCTGGATGCACTGCACTGCACCGCTGGATGCACTGCACTGCACCGCACCGCTGGATGCACTGCACTGCACCGCACCGCTGGATGCACTGCACTGCACCGCTGGATGCACTGCACTGGACCGCTGGATGCACTGCACTGCAAGATGCACTGCACGATGCACTGCACTGCAAGATGCACTGCACGATGCAATGCACTGCAAGATGCACTGCACGATGCAATGCACTGCAAGATGCACTGCACGATGCAATGCACTGCAAGATGCACTGCACGATGCAATGCACTGCAAGATGCACTGCACGATGCAATGCACTGCAAGATGCACTGCACGATGCACTGCACGATGCACTGCAAGATGCACTGCACGATGCAATGCACTGCAAGATGCACTGCACGATGCACTGCACGATGCAATGCAATGCAAGATGCACTGCACGATGCAATGCAATGCAAGATGCACTGCACGATGCAATGCAATGCAAGATGCACTGCACGATGCAATGCACTGCAAGATGCACTGCACGATGCACTGCACTGCAAGATGCACTGCACGATGCACTGCACTGCAAGATGCACTGCACGATGCACTGCACTGCAAGATGCAATGCACGATGCAATGCACTGCAAGATGCACTGCACGATGCAATGCACTGCAAGATGCACTGCTGGATGCAATGCACTGCACCGCTGGATGCACTGCACTGCACCGCTGGATGCACTGCACTGCACCGCTGGATGCACTGCACTGCACCGCTGGATGCACTGCACTGCACCGCTGGATGCACTGCACTGCACCGCTGGATGCACTGCACTGCACCGCTGGATGCACTGCACTGCACCGCTGGATGCACTGCACTGCACCGCTGGATGCACTGCACTGCACCGCTGGATGCACTGCACTGCACCGCTGGATGCACTGCACTGCACTGCACTGCACCGCTGGATGCACTGCACTGCACCGCTGGATGCACTGCACTGCACTGCACCGCTGGATGCACTGCACTGCACTGCACTGCACTGCACTGCACCGCTGGATGCACTGCACTGCACCGCTGGATGCATGTCGCACTGCACTGCACCGCTGGATACATGTCGCACTGCACTGCACCGCTGGATGCATGTCGCACTGCACTGCACCGCTGGATGCATGTCGCACTGCACTGCACCGCTGGATGCATGTCGCACTGCACTGCACCGCTGGATGCATGTCGCACTGCACTGCACCGCTGAATGCATGTCGCACTGCACTGCACCGCTGGATGCATGTCGCACTGCACTGCACCGCTGGATGCACTGCACTGCTGGATGCACTGCACTGCACCGCTGGATGCACTGCACTGCACCGCTGGATGCACTGCACTGCACCGCTGGATGCACTGCACTGCACCGCTGGATGCACTGCACTGCACCGCTGGATGCACTGCACTGCACCGCTGGATGCACTGCACTGCACCGCTGGATGCACTGCACTGCACCGCTGGATGCACTGCACTGCACCGCTGGATGCACTGCACTGCACCGCTGGATGCACTGCACTGCACCGCTGGATGCACTGCACTGCACCGCTGGATGCACTGCACTGCACCGCTGGATGCACTGCACTGCACCGCTGGATGCATGTCGCACTGCACTGCACCGCTGGATGCCTGTCGCACTGCACTGCACCGCTGGATGCCTGTCGCACTGCACTGCACCGCTGGATGCATGTCGCACTGCACTGCACCGCTGGATGCACTGCACTGCACCGCTGGATGCACTGCACTGCACCGCTGGATGCACTGCACTGCACCGCTGGATGCACTGCACTGCACCGCTGGATGCACTGCACTGCACCGCTGGATGCACTGCACTGCACCGCTGGATGCACTGCACTGCACTGCACCGCACCGCTGGATGCACTGCACTGCACTGCACTGCTGGATGCACTGCACTGCACTGCACTGCACTGCTGGATGCACTGCACTGCACTGCACCGCTGGATGCACTGCACTGCACTGCACCGCTGGATGCACTGCACCGCTGGATGCACTGCACCGCTGGATGCACTGCACTGCTGGATGCACTGCACTGCACTGCACCGCTGGATGCACTGCACTGCACCGCTGGATGCACTGCACTGCACCGCTGGATGCACTGCACTGCACCGCTGGATGCACTGCACTGCACTGCACCGCTGGATGCACTGCACTGCACTGCACTGCACCGCACCGCTGGATGCACTGCACTGCACTGCACTGCACCGCACCGCTGGATGCACTGCACTGCACTGCACTGCTGGATGCACTGCACTGCACTGCACTGCTGGATGCACTGCACTGCACTGCACCGCTGGATGCACTGCACTGCACTGCACTGCACCGCTGGATGCACTGCACTGCACTGCACTGCACCGCTGGATGCACTGCACCGCTGGATGCACTGCACCGCTGGATGCACTGCACCGCTGGATGCACTGCACCGCTGGATGCACTGCACTGCTGGATGCACTGCACTGCACCGCTGGATGCACTGCACTGCACTGCACCGCTGGATGCACTGCACTGCACTGCACTGCACCGCTGGATGCACTGCACTGCACTGCACTGCACCGCTGGATGCACTGCACTGCACTGCACTGCACCGCTGGATGCACTGCACTGCACTGCACTGCACCGCTGGATGCACTGCACTGCACTGCACCGCTGGATGCACTGCACTGCACTGCACCGCTGGATGCACTGCACTGCACTGCACCGCTGGATGCACTGCACTGCACCGCACCGCTGGATGCACTGCACTGCACTGCACTGCACTGCACCGCACCGCTGGATGCACTGCACTGCACCGCACCGCTGGATGCATTGCACTGCACCGCACCGCTGGATGCACTGCACTGCACCGCACCGCTGGATGCACTGCACTGCACCGCACCGCTGGATGCACTGCACTGCACCGCACCGCTGGATGCACTGCACTGCACCGCACCGCTGGATGCACTGCACTGCACCGCTGGATGCACTGCACTGCACCGCTGGATGCACTGCACTGCACCGCTGGATGCACTGCACTGCACCGCACCGCTGGATGCACTGCACTGCACCGCACCGCTGGATGCACTGCACTGGACCGCTGGATGCACTGCACTGCAAGATGCACTGCACGATGCACTGCACTGCAAGATGCACTGCACGATGCAATGCACTGCAAGATGCACTGCACGATGCAATGCACTGCAAGATGCACTGCACGATGCAATGCACTGCAAGATGCACTGCACGATGCAATGCACTGCAAGATGCACTGCACGATGCAATGCACTGCAAGATGCACTGCACGATGCAATGCACTGCAAGATGCACTGCACGATGCACTGCACGATGCACTGCAAGATGCACTGCACGATGCAATGCACTGCAAGATGCACTGCACGATGCACTGCACGATGCAATGCAATGCAAGATGCACTGCACGATGCAATGCAATGCAAGATGCACTGCACGATGCAATGCAATGCAAGATGCACTGCACGATGCAATGCACTGCAAGATGCACTGCACGATGCAATGCACTGCAAGATGCACTGCACGATGCAATGCACTGCAAGATGCACTGCACGATGCAATGCACTGCAAGATGCACTGCTGGATGCAATGCACTGCACCGCTGGATGCACTGCACTGCACCGCTGGATGCACTGCACTGCACCGCTGGATGCACTGCACTGCACCGCTGGATGCACTGCACTGCAGCGCTGGATGCACTGCACTGCACCGCTGGATGCACTGCACTGCACCGCTGGATGCACTGCACTGCACCGCTGGATGCACTGCACTGCACCGCTGGATGCACTGCACTGCACCGCTGGATGCACTGCACTGCACCGCTGGATGCACTGCACTGCACCGCTGGATGCACTGCACTGCACCGCTGGATGCACTGCACTGCACCGCTGGATGCACTGCACTGCACTGCACTGCACCGCTGGATGCACTGCACTGCACCGCTGGATGCACTGCACTGCACTGCACTGCACCGCTGGATGCACTGCACTGCACTGCACTGCACTGCACTGCACTGCACCGCTGGATGCACTGCACTGCACCGCTGGATGCATGTCGCACTGCACTGCACCGCTGGATACATGTCGCACTGCACTGCACCGCTGGATGCATGTCGCACTGCACTGCACCGCTGGATGCATGTCGCACTGCACTGCACCGCTGGATGCATGTCGCACTGCACTGCACCGCTGGATGCATGTCGCACTGCACTGCACCGCTGAATGCATGTCGCACTGCACTGCACCGCTGGATGCATGTCGCACTGCACTGCACCGCTGGATGCACTGCACTGCACCGCTGGATGCACTGCACTGCACCGCTGGATGCACTGCACTGCACCGCTGGATGCACTGCACTGCACCGCTGGATGCACTGCACTGCACCGCTGGATGCACTGCACTGCACCGCTGGATGCACTGCACTGCACCGCTGGATGCACTGCACTGCACCGCTGGATGCACTGCACTGCACCGCTGGATGCACTGCACTGCACCGCTGGATGCACTGCACTGCACCGCTGGATGCACTGCACTGCATCGCTGGATGCACTGCACTGCACCGCTGGATGCATGTCGCACTGCACTGCACCGCTGGATGCCTGTCGCACTGCACTGCACCGCTGGATGCCTGTCGCACTGCACTGCACCGCTGGATGCATGTCGCACTGCACTGCACCGCTGGATGCATGTCGCACTGCACTGCACCGCTGGATGCACTGCACTGCACCGCTGGATGCACTGCACTGCACCGCTGGATGCACTGCACTGCACCGCTGGATGCACTGCACTGCACCGCTGGATGCACTGCACTGCACCGCTGGATGCACTGCACTGCACCGCTGGATGCACTGCACTGCACTGCACCGCACCGCTGGATGCACTGCACTGCACTGCACTGCTGGATGCACTGCACTGCACTGCACTGCACTGCTGGATGCACTGCACTGCACTGCACCGCTGGATGCACTGCACTGCACCGCTGGATGCACTGCACTGCACTGCACCGCTGGATGCACTGCACCGCTGGATGCACTGCACCGCTGGATGCACTGCACCGCTGGATGCACTGCACTGCACTGCACCGCTGGATGCACTGCACTGCACCGCTGGATGCACTGCACTGCACCGCTGGATGCACTGCACTGCACCGTTGGATGCACTGCACTGCACCGCTGGATGCACTGCACTGCACTGCACCGCTTGATGCACTGCACTGCACTGCACTGCACCGCTGGATGCACTGCACTGCACTGCACCGCTGGATGCACTGCACTGCACCGCACCGCTGGATGCACTGCACTGCACTGCACCGCACCGCTGGATGCACTGCACTGCACTGCACCGCACCGCTGGATGCACTGCACTGCACCGCACCGCTGGATGCACTGCACTGCACCGCACCGCTGGATGCACTGCACTGCACCGCACCGCTGGATGCACTGCACTGCACCGCACCGCTGGATGCACTGCACTGCACCGCACCGCTGGATGCACTGCACTGCACCGCTGGATGCACTGCACTGCACCGCTGGATGCACTGCACTGCACCGCACCGCTGGATGCACTGCACTGCACCGCACCGCTGGATGCACTGCACTGCACTGCACCGCTGGATGCACTGCACTGCACTGGACCGCTGGATGCACTGCACTGCACCGCTGGATGCACTGCACTGGACCGCTGGATGCACTGCACTGGACCGCTGGATGCACTGCACTGCACTGCACCGCTGGATGCACTGCACTGCACTGCACCGCTGGATGCACTGCACTGCACTGCACCGCTGGATGCACTGCACTGCACTGCACCGCTGGATGCACTGCACTGCACTGCACCGCTGGATGCACTGCACTGCACTGCACCGCTGGATGCACTGCACTGCACCGCTGGATGCACTGCACTGCACTGCACCGCTGGATGCACTGCACTGCCTCGCTGGATGCACTGCACTGCACTGCACCGCTGGATGCACTGCACTGCACCGCTGGATGCACTGCACTGCACCGCTGGATGCACTGCACTGCACCGCTGGATCCACTGCACTGCACCGCTGGATGCACTGCACTGCACCGCTGGATGCACTGCACTGCACCGCTGGATGCACTGCACTGCACCGCTGGATGCACTGCACTGCACCGCTGGATGCACTGCACTGCACCGCTGGATGCACTGCACTGCACCGCTGGATGCACTGCACTGCACCGCACTGCACCGCTGGATGCACTGCACTGCACTGCACTGCACCGCTGGATGCACTGCACTGCACCGCTGGATGCACTGCACTGCACTGCACTGCACCGCTGGATGCACTGCACTGCACTGCACTGCACCGCTGGATGCATGTCGCACTGCACTGCACCGCTGGATGCATGTCGCACTGCACTGCACCGCTGGATGCATGTCGCACTGCACTGCACCGCTGGATGCACTGCACTGCACCGCTGAATGCACGTCGCACTGCACTGCACCGCTGGATGCACTGCACTGCACCGCTGGATGCACTGCACTGCACCGCTGGATGCATTGCACTGCACCGCTGGATGCACTGCACTGCACCGCTGGATGCACTGCACTGCACCGCTGGATGCACTGCACTGCACCGCTGGATGCACTGCACTGCACCGCTGGATGCACTGCACTGCACCGCTGGATGCACTGCACTGCACCGCTGGATGCACTGCACTGCACCGCTGGATGCACTGCACTGCACCGCTGGATGCATGTCGCACTGCACTGCACCGCTGGATGCCTGTCGCACTGCACTGCACCGCTGGATGCCTGTCGCACTGCACTGCACCGCTGGATGCATGTCGCACTGCACTGCACCGCTGGATGCACTGCACTGCACCGCTGGATGCACTGCACTGCACCGCTGGATGCACTGCACTGCACCGCTGGATGCACTGCACTGCACCGCTGGATGCACTGCACTGCACCGCTGGATGCACTGCACTGCACCGCTGGATGCACTGCACTGCACCGCTGGATGCACTGCACTGCACTGCACTGCACCGCACCGCTGGATGCACTGCACTGCACTGCACTGCTGGATGCACTGCACTGCACTGCACTGCTGGATGCACTGCACTGCACTGCACCGCTGGATGCACTGCACTGCACTGCACTGCACCGCTGGATGCACTGCACCGCTGGATGCACTGCACCGCTGGATGCACTGCACCGCTGGATGCACTGCACCGCTGGATGCACTGCACCGCTGGATGCACTGCACCGCTGGATGCACTGCACCGCTGGATGCACTGCACTGCTGGATGCACTGCACTGCTGGATGCACTGCACTGCACTGCACCGCTGGATGCACTGCACTGCACCGCTGGATGCACTGCACTGCACTGCACCGCTGGATGCACTGCACTGCACTGCACTGCACCGCTGGATGCACTGCACTGCACTGCACCGCTGGATGCACTGCACTGCACTGCACTGCACCGCTGGATGCACTGCACTGCACTGCACCGCTGGATGCACTGCACTGCACCGCACCGCTGGATGCACTGCACTGCACTGCACCGCACCGCTGGATGCACTGCACTGCACCGCACCGCTGGATGCATTGCACTGCACCGCACCGCTGGATGCACTGCACTGCACCGCACCGCTGGATGCACTGCACTGCACCGCACCGCTGGATGCACTGCACTGCACCGCACCGCTGGATGCACTGCACTGCACCGCACCGCTGGATGCACTGCACTGCACCGCTGGATGCACTGCACTGCACCGCTGGATGCACTGCACTGCACCGCTGGATGCACTGCACTGCACCGCTGGATGCACTGCACTGCACCGCTGGATGCACTGCACTGCACCGCACCGCTGGATGCACTGCACTGCACCGCTGGATGCACTGCACTGCACCGCTGGATGCACTGCACTGCAAGATGCACTGCACGATGCACTGCACTGCAAGATGCACTGCACGATGCAATGCACTGCAAGATGCACTGCACGATGCAATGCACTGCAAGATGCACTGCACGATGCAATGCACTGCAAGATGCACTGCACGATGCAATGCACTGCAAGATGCACTGCACGATGCAATGCACTGCAAGATGCACTGCACGATGCACTGCACGATGCACTGCAAGATGCACTGCACGATGCAATGCACTGCAAGATGCACTGCACGATGCACTGCACGATGCAATGCAATGCAAGATGCACTGCACGATGCAATGCAATGCAAGATGCACTGCACGATGCAATGCAATGCAAGATGCACTGCACGATGCAATGCACTGCAAGATGCACTGCACGATGCACTGCACTGCAAGATGCACTGCACGATGCACTGCACTGCAAGATGCAATGCACGATGCAATGCACTGCAAGATGCACTGCTGGATGCAATGCACTGCACCGCTGGATGCACTGCACTGCACCGCTGGATGCACTGCACTGCACCGCTGGATGCACTGCACTGCACCGCTGGATGCACTGCACTGCACCGCTGGATGCACTGCACTGCACCGCTGGATGCACTGCACTGCACCGCTGGATGCACTGCACTGCACCGCTGGATGCACTGCACTGCACCGCTGGATGCACTGCACTGCACCGCTGGATGCACTGCACTGCACCGCTGGATGCACTGCACTGCACCGCTGGATGCACTGCACTGCACCGCTGGATGCACTGCACTGCACCGCTGGATGCACTGCACTGCACCGCTGGATGCACTGCACTGCACCGCTGGATGCACTGCACTGCACCGCTGGATGCACTGCACTGCACTGCACTGCACCGCTGGATGCACTGCACTGCACTGCACTGCACTGCACTGCACCGCTGGATGCACTGCACTGCACCGCTGGATGCATGTCGCACTGCACTGCACCGCTGGATGCATGTCGCACTGCACTGCACCGCTGGATGCATGTCGCACTGCACTGCACCGCTGGATGCATGTCGCACTGCACTGCACCGCTGGATGCATGTCGCACTGCACTGCACCGCTGGATGCATGTCGCACTGCACTGCACCGCTGGATGCATGTCGCACTGCACTGCACCGCTGAATGCATGTCGCACTGCACTGCACCGCTGGATGCATGTCGCACTGCACTGCACCGCTGGATGCACTGCACTGCACCGCTGGATGCACTGCACTGCACCGCTGGATGCACTGCACTGCACCGCTGGATGCACTGCACTGCACCGCTGGATGCACCGCACTGCACCGCTGGATGCACTGCACTGCACCGCTGGATGCACTGCACTGCACCGCTGGATGCACTGCACTACACCGCTGGATGCACTGCACTGCACCGCTGGATGCACTGCACTGCACCGCTGGATGCACTGCACTGCATCGCTGGATGCACTGCACTGCACCGCTGGATGCATGTCGCACTGCACTGCACCGCTGGATGCCTGTCGCACTGCACTGCACCGCTGGATGCCTGTCGCACTGCACTGCACCGCTGGATGCATGTCGCACTGCACTGCACCGCTGGATGCACTGCACTGCACCGCTGGATGCACTGCACTGCACCGCTGGATGCACTGCACTGCACCGCTGGATGCACTGCACTGCACCGCTGGATGCACTGCACTGCACCGCTGGATGCACTGCACTGCACCGCTGGATGCACTGCACTGCACCGCTGGATGCACTGCACTGCACTGCACTGCTGGATGCACTGCACTGCACTGCACTGCACTGCTGGATGCACTGCACTGCACTGCACCGCTGGATGCACTGCACTGCACCGCTGGATGCACTGCACTGCACTGCACTGCACCGCTGGATGCACTGCACCGCTGGATGCACTGCACCGCTGGATGCACTGCACTGCACTGCACCGCTGGATGCACTGCACTGCACCGCTGGATGCACTGCACTGCACCGCTGGATGCACTGCACTGCACCGTTGGATGCACTGCACTGCACCGCTGGATGCACTGCACTGCACTGCACCGCTTGATGCACTGCACTGCACTGCACCGCTGGATGCACTGCACTGCACTGCACCGCTGGATGCACTGCACTGCACCGCACCGCTGGATGCACTGCACTGCACTGCACCGCACCGCTGGATGCACTGCACTGCACCGCACCGCTGGATGCATTGCACTGCACCGCACCGCTGGATGCACTGCACTGCACCGCACCGCTGGATGCACTGCACTGCACCGCACCGCTGGATGCACTGCACTGCACCGCTGGATGCACTGCACTGCACCGCTGGATGCACTGCACTGCACCGCACCGCTGGATGCACTGCACTGCACCGCACCGCTGGATGCACTGCACTGCACCGCACCGCTGGATGCACTGCACTGCACCGCACCGCTGGATGCACTGCACTGCACCGCACCGCTGGATGCACTGCACTGCACCGCACCGCTGGATGCACTGCACTGCACCGCACCGCTGGATGCACTGCACTGCACCGCACCGCTGGATGCACTGCACTGCACCGCACCGCTGGATGCACTGCACTGCACCGCTGGATGCACTGCACTGCACTGCACCGCTGGATGCACTGCACTGCACTGCACCGCTGGATGCACTGCACTGCACTGCACCGCTGGATGCACTGCACTGCACCGCTGGATGCACTGCACTGCACTGCACCGCTGGATGCACTGCACTGCACTGCACCGCTGGATGCACTGCACTGCACTGCACCGCTGGATGCACTGCACTGCACTGCACCGCTGGATGCACTGCACTGCACTGCACCGCTGGATGCACTGCACTGCACTGCACCGCTGGATGCACTGCACTGCACTGCACCGCTGGATGCACTGCACTGCACCGCTGGATGCACTGCACTGCACCGCTGGATGCACTGCACTGCACCGCTGGATGCACTGCACTGCACCGCTGGATGCACTGCACTGCACTGCACCGCTGGATGCACTGCACTGCACTGCACCGCTGGATGCACTGCACTGCACCGCTGGATGCACTGCACTGCACCGCTGGATGCACTGCACTGTACTGCACTGCACCGCTGGATGCACTGCACTGTACTGCACTGCACCGCTGGATGCACTGCACTGCGCCGCTGGATGCAAGTTAATTCAAAGAAAGAAAAGGGGAGTATCATAAAAATAATATACGGTGAATATGTTTTACTTGAATATATCAGTGTTGATTATTAGGTCACCATCCTGCTGACTAAGCTATCAGTCTGCTGAACTATGTGGTTATGTAAAATAAATGAGGAAGTGCACTCGAACGTAGTATAAAAGGATAAAAAGCGAATATAATGAAATTATTTCACGTTCGTAACAAACACTTCTCCACTCACATTATCATCAGGTCTGCTGCCGACGGTGGGTAGCCGCTACGGAGGGCACGAGAGCAGCTCAGCTCGGTGGTCAGACCCGCATCTCGCGGTGCCTGTCACCGTCAGCGTCACAGCCTTGCTTATGGTCGTCGCTGCTGTGGCAGCTTGCTTCTACCGGAGTCAGTATTGCCGTGGGTAGATGATATCGAGGATAGATGATACTGCGGATAGCTGGCTACTACTGTGTTCGTTACGTCCGTTGTAAGTCATGAACGTAATCAGTGCCCTGAGGTGTCATGCAAGTTTAGTTTACAGTAAAGATTGTCAGTGATCGTCTTCTGTATATACTGTGAAGCAGATTAAAATAAAGAATAATCATGCATTTACATTTGATTTGTAACAGCATTCAAACCATTTGTCAGTCATTCACGGAGCTGTTGAAGTTTAGCATTCCTTGCTGTAAGTTTATGACTGTTCGTAGCTGTGTCAGCTTGACGTTTACTTGAGTTCTGAAAAACAAAGAAATACATTAGAAGCAGAAATAAAAGGATCGTTACCTGAAGATCACAGCTGTTTTTGTATTCACATTCAATTAATAGATTGGGTACGTAAATAAAAATTTAAAATACTTGGATATCAATGTTGAATAGAATCGAATCCGGTACTCATACCATAGATTGAGCTATGGACAAATGGTAGGATAGCTGCATGGTAAATTTAGAATAGGTTGATCTTAGAAACGAAGAATGATTTATAAAAATATTTTGGTTCGTATTTTAAGATGATAGAAATAAATTGTAAGATGGCCGAGTCTAGCAGTTTCACTATTTCTTCTTGAAATCGAGTTGAACAACCTTCTCCGGTCTTATAACTTGTGTACATTTTGTTGCAACATTGAAATCATATCCGGAGTTTTAGTGAAAATATGTTATATACGAAATGCAAGCACATTGAAAAAATATCGGAAATTATCTGGAGCCAAATTAATTCCTGTAGCTAATTGCTTGATTTATTTTCTAAAACGATTTTCATAATCATATGCAAACTAAGTCTTGTAAACTTCATAACCCCTGTACGAGTCGAGGATTTACACAAGTACCCACATCTTGACATGTGGCGAGTCTAGAGAGTGTAGAAACATATGCTAATAAATATATATATGTTTATGATCATTGAAATTGATGGAGAACAAACATTACAGCTTTGAAGAAGTTGTTCTAAGCTACCTAGCGGAACACCGATCCCAAATAATTCGATTCCACTATTCAGAATGAACTTAAATTTACTTGATACATAGCGCCCATAGTATTAGGCTTAGCGATATTTATCCCTGAGATTTTCAATAAAACTTCAATTTCAGAGCGAGTGCAATCCAGCAAGGCTGAAGAAGGAAACCGGCAAGCGGAGAATAAGGAAACACCAGTTCTGCAACACGGTTACACATCTACGTATCAGGACTACAATATTCACAGAGAAATAGCTGGTGAGACTTGGAATTGTCTGGCTGCATCTTTCTCGGCTGACTGTAAATATACAGATTTCGTCCCACAACTGAAATATCATCCCTCCAGTGTATAACTAGTCTATCTAAGGCTAGTGAAATATATCACCGCAAAAATTAATGTACATCTACCAGGCTTTCAGCAATTCGAAGTTTGAAAGAAGCTAAAAAAATTTGAGTAAATTATACGTATAAATATCAGCATTACAACTTTTACATATCTAACAGTAAAATGATGAAAATGGTGGTTGGTTTTTGTTTACAAAAAGAGAAGTGGGATGAATAATTGAAGTGTTTCAATTATTGTCTCAACAACGCAAATCTGACGACACTCATTGACCAGAAAATGACACAAAAAAGTTAAACGTGAACGTACGAGTCGAGTAAAAGAAGCGGTAATACTGAATATCTCTAAACATTTCAGTATATCTAAATTTCTCTAAATTGAATCTGAACTTATCTTTCGCCATTGCGTAAGGAGACAAATTAAAGCAGTTTCTTAAGCCTCATTTGATTTTCAACCGAGCCTGCAACATATATAGTCAGTTTGCATTTTTAATATACAACAATAAAATACGTATTCTAGTAGTTGTTAAAATATCTACAGAAAATAAAAATGGTTTGTACACAACCATGTAGAGTTTTGCTAACACTGATCCACATGACTAAAATGCCTCAGTTTTTTGCATGGTAAAAGTGGCGTAAAAACACGATTCTATTGTACTTGTTCTGCTGCAACAACCGCATTTGCGACGTCTTAACAACTTAACGAGCAAACCAGTTCAAGATTCGGAAAGATCTTACCGTGCCCTAAGCCATAGAGCTCTCTGTTCAAAGGTTGCACAGTGGAAGAAATTCAAAATTTAGCAGATGATCATTTACTTCCACCCATTTTACGTTAACGTAGGAATGAGTTAGTTTTAAGTTTTCAATTGATAAAATAACATTTTAAACAACCTTCTCGAACTAACATCATCTAATCGTACTATGGGAGTTATGTAGTGAATTAAATTTCATTGTAACATGGATAAAGTTATGTTGTAATGTATTTAAATTAGTAAGTTATTCACTCGCACTGAAGAAACTAAAATAAATTGTTTTAATTTTATTCAGGTCACTAATGTTACTCTTGAATATTGACAATTTTCAAATTTTACACAATTACTAGGGAAACTAGTATAAGCCACCAAGTCCCAACTCCATAAGAAAAAAAATTCAAATCTCTGGGTATTTGGGTTGAGATGACAGAGTCGTTTACTTTACAGGCGTTTCAGAAGAGAAGGGTGCGCACATATATCACTACGCTACTCTTCGAAAATCAGACCCGAAGGCCAGCCAAAGGCAGTCTGCCCACCGTGACAGCTCGGATTCGCTTAACCCCATTCCGCATTCTTCCTTCTTTCGGGAAATCGACCATGGTCAACCTAATGATCGCCTTCGGCAGAATATATCAGGCGACGATCAGATAGAGGGTAGAAACCATCATAGAACAGCTCAAGAAAGAAACCTAAATGATCTCGATTACGCTGCTTCCGATCATTGTCACCGAAAAGACCACATAGTGCCTGGCCATGAAGAACAAGGAAGGGACATTAGGGGACTGTCACAGCCCACCTACGGAGTCGCCATTTCAGGGCATACGATTCACAGGCACAATTTTGTCAGCGTTGCAGAAGAATCTGAACAGGAGAGCTACGCTTCATTGGTCTACGCTGCTCCTTCGCTCAACAACGCTGAAGGATCCATCGTAAGCACTGTAATTCTAAAAAAAATTAGGTTATATTTTCCAAGTAAGTACAGAGAAAATTTTGAATTCAACAGGTATAGCCTGCTACCTTGCACCTCACTTTCTAATGTAGAGCAAGTTTGTTAATTCTGTAAAATTGAATAATAAGTCTTCTGAGCAGTTATCAGTCCTCAATTATTTTTAACCTGAATAAAGGAAACTTGAAATAATCAAGATATGTAATACATCTCTTAATGGTTAGTTTCAATTTTTTGCAAGTGCAGAAGTGTTGGCTCCTTAACGTTGATAGTACACTTCCGAGTTCATAGCAATTCAAAGAAAAATTTCGTATTTTAATAAAATCGATAAAGGGCATTGTTGTCAGAGTGTAAATTTATTTGATCAGAAAAATTCAAAACTAAACCAAGAATTAAAGTCTTTGAAAACCCATTTTTTTCAATGCATACCAATTCTGATTTCTTATTTTGCTTCAACGGTGGATAATGATTACTTTGAACAATCTTTCGTTTGTATACTCACACAGACGACTGACGAATGCTACGGAGAGCTGCGCGGGAGCTCTGCGTCGGAGAAGGACTACACGTCTGCCAGCTACGTGTCCGTGCCGGTGAACGGCGCTCAGCGGCAGCGCAGTGACGTCGCCACGCCGCACCCTGACAAGCAAGAAGCGAGGCAGAGGAAGCTGCGCAACAAGAGTTCTAACAACGAGTTACAAGCAAATAAACTGAAACTTAAGCCATTTGTAGGCAAGAGAAAACCGGAACACGTTTTGCAAAAGCGAGTACTGAGTCAACCTGAGAGAGTTGAACGACGATATTTGTAAACTGGAGCTAGGATTTTGGAATTCATTGATTATCGTTTCTACGTCCGTTTCATCTGAAGGCGACTAATATAGATTTCAATGAATGATATTCAATCGTAGAGGTTTCGTTTATGCTGTGGATATGTACGAAAAATGTGAGTCCTAACAAATTCTTCATATAATTGTGCATAAATTCTTTGAAATCTATGTAACCATTGATTTGTACTAACGTGTAAAATAAAATTATTTATGAAACTTGTTTGAATGAATAGTGACTAAAGGAATGCTATCCAACCACGTTACTATATACGATTGTGCGATACTAAGGGAATCATTCGAAATTTTTGAAACGAAATCAACGCGTAATGATAACGAATCAGAAATAATGATTTACAAGGATAGTAAATATTATATCTTAATTAAAAAAATACTACGGGGAAAATGTTCATCAATTTTATTGCTCTCAGGAAATTTTCCATGCGATACAGCTTATGAGTTAGTTTAAATCTCCACAATCACAAAAGTGACATTCCCAAGAGAGGAAGAAGGAAGGCATCATTCAGTATGAAATTAAGGGAACAAGAAATCTAACCACAAGATGCACCCCCACACCCTGCGCATAGAAACAGTAAAAATGGAAAGTAGTTTATGGTAAATGTCGAAAAAAAAAGTAATGCCATGAAAAAACGACAGCAATGAACCGAAAATATGGTCCGTAACAAAATAAAAATATAATTTTTTCAACAAAAAGCTTACCAAGGCTTCAGTTTGGAACTTTACATCTTGCCCGTGGGAGCGGTTGTCCTCTTAATTCATTACCTGCGATGGGTTAAATTGAAGTTTACGATTCAATTCAACTTTAAAGTCAATTATAGTAAACAATTTTGAAAATGGCTAACATCAACTGGATCGTGCCTTCATTAACTTCTATTCTATCAAGTATTTATAAAAATTGAGTTAGTGACAGCAGGTCAGTCAGCAGCCAACATTATGAAAATCCTCAGTCAACACTGATGGGTCCCTTTGCAGGAAACGTTAAATAAAATAGTTCTATCGCCTTGAGAGTGGTACGAAAGAGAACTTAAGGAATGTAATGATTATATGAGATTATAAGTTAGTTTAAGCCAGGAATGTAATGAAAGAACTACTATTATTTAATAATTAATGGTGTAATTATTGAAAATACTACCTACTAATACTTCGTTCTGTTCGGTACTCAAATTAAGCCAAAATTTCGAAAGATAAGGGTGAGAAAAATGAAGCAACCGTCGCTGTTCCATTCTGTACACAACACTTTAATTAAAGCGATGATATATCAAACCAGTTAGAGATCAGTTCAAAATATGTGCCAGAGCAACTCAAAACGGAATGAAAACTTCAAAAACAAAAATTTCATTTGGGAAAAATGGAATGCACAACTATTGTACTTGGGATTTTTGTGCTCGCACATTCACCCACGTAAGCAGAGAAAGTAAAGCAAGAGAAAGTAAAGCAAGAGAAAGTAAAGCAAGAGAAAGTAAATCAAGAGAAAGTAAAGCAAGAGAAAGTAAATCAAGAGAAAGTAAAGCAAGAGAAGGTAGAATAAGGTAAGGTTTCGCTGTAAATCTCAAGCAATCTTTAGCAGTTGGCAGTTTTGGTTGATTTTTGTAAATAGTATTTGAAGTACGGCAAAACTTGGGTGCCGAATCTCTGTAGTTGTGCCGATACACATACTGAAAATTATGAAGGATACTTTTTTTCTGCTCCATCTGTGAGGAACTGTATAAAATAAAATATCGTCAGCTGGTAAGTCAGAAATTGGGCATTGATACGCTTTAACGCATTCCCTACGTTTTGGGACATACGTGTACCACTAGTTAAATTGCTCATTCACGTACCGGTATAAGTGAATGACATTTCATCTGCTTCGCGGCCTTTTTAGAAATAATTGTCATCAGATGAGGTGAAAATTTATCGCGCAATTGTATCTTTTGTATTTCTTAGGGTGGATAAAAATACATACGAACAGTAAAGTCGATTTCCCAATTCTGCTACTTGCAGCCTTACCAAACCACTATTAACAACTGCGGAAACGTAGCGAGCGTATTAAAAATCTGAACCCAATTATACTGGCGAGACTCACATTATACCATTGCTGAGGTAGAAAAATTAGATTAGATTAGTCGTTAGTTTCAGCCTCCCTACCCAGCAACAATTGCGATCCAAAGAGAGGAAGGAGGAAGGCACCATTTAGTATGGAGTTAAGGAAACGCGGAATCTACGCAGAAAGGCATAGAAACAGTTAGTTGTGAAAGAAGATTATGAAACAAGACCAAAGTTGAAGAAGACAGTAGTAGGTGCTGAAAAACAGGACAGCAGTGAACCGAAAAAAGGTGGTCCTTAACATAACAAAAACATTATATTTCAACAAAAAGAAGGCCTACCTAACTCTCAGCTCAGGCCCCTGCTGAGGTAGAAAAACTTTTGTTAGGCTAACTTCCTTTCACAGAAAATACTTGAACTAAGAGGGAACAGTTAAATTCCATAATATTCAGAAGATGAGATAAATTAAGCCTCTATAATCACAACAAAGGTGTTCCAAAGGGAGGAAAGATGAAGGCAGGCACAGTTCAGAATGGTGTTAAAGAAACGCGGAATCTTCCCATAATGAGTGTTCTCACACAAGATCCTTCGAGCATAAAACGGCAAGTTAAGAAGGAAGGTTATGAAACAAGATAAAAGTTAAAAAAAGACATAGGTGCTGAAAAAATGGACAACAGTGCACCGAAAAAAGATGGTCCTCTACTAAACAATACTTTATTTTCATCAAGAAGAAAGTCTTCTCAACTCGCGGCTTAGGACCTCCCATTTTCTGCCAGGGAGTGCCAATCCTCATCGACAATAGTTTTATCCTCCTGAGTGAGGAGAAAAGTATATAATCTGCTCAGAGATGATTGATTGCAACTGGAATTGAATTGGACTACTGTGTCAGACCATGTATTATTTTCTCGTATTTAAGGAGACCGTTCCACTTTTTCAACTTTTATCGTCCGATTCGTTTGAAAATTGGCCAGTATCCGTATTTTGTGAAAGTAAAACTTTTTTTACTCGTGTCGTTTTTTCGATTTAGGCCTTATTTTTTTTCAAGAAAAATTAGTTTTTTGATATATTTTATGGATATTTCAAAATGGGACTAGTCCTCGAGTTTTGATGCTAGAACAAAACCAAAGACAGTTTTAGAATCCTTGAAACATTTTTAACAAACTCTATCGGGCTTTTTTTTTAATTCAAATTTTTTCTATTTGTTCAAATTTTTTAAAATTTCTAAAACAGTAATTTTTTGGGGTTTAGAGCTATATATTTTTTCGAAAAATTTGAATTTGAAAAAAAGCCCATGAGAGTTTGTTAGAAATGTTTCAAGAATTCTAAAACTGTCTTTGGTTTTGTTCTAGCAACAAAACTCGAGGACTAGTCCCATTTTGAATGTTGAAAGTTAGAAGTGTTGGGTATCAGCAAAAAACGAAATTTTTTGTTAAAGTGTCATATAATGAACAATTTATGTATTTGAATGCAGTTTTACTTTTATTTCGATAATTTCCATATATAACTTCATATTCACAGTGTGAATTGTGATTTCAAAACAAAAAAAAAAGAAAAAAATTTCCTCTTTCTCAAAAATATGATATTTTTTTATTTTCAGTCTGATTCTTATGAAATTTGACTATGATATGTAACTTATGAAAAGAACCACAATTTATTCAATCAATTTTTTGATTTAGGCCTTAGTTTTTGAAAAAAAAATGACATATTGGTTTTTAGGTATTTATATTTCACTGGTATTGATATTTCAAAAATGGGACTCCTCCTTCAGTTTTGATTCTGGAACAAAAACAAAGACAGTTTTAGAATCCTTGGAACATTTCTAACAAACTCACTTGAGTTTTTTTTCCATTTCCCATTTATTCTCTTTTTATATGGGGTTGAAATTGGCTCAAAATTAAAGATTTTGGTCCCCTTACCCCCCCCCCCCCTCCCTCTGGGGGAGGGGATCTATTGTCCGATGCGCCATAAAATTTTAGGGCCGAATAGTCCACCACCTAAGGGTCCTTTTCCAACAAAAACATGAAAAGTGACCACCAATCGGACAAAAAAAGTTGAATAGCCGGGACGGTCTCCTTAATACGAACTTTTACTACGATTGAATTAATCCTGATGCACCCCTACCATTTTCGAGTTCAAGTGTTTTGAAAATTTGGCATTCATTTGGATATGAAAATGGTACAGACTTACTATAGCGGCAAACAAAAATGTGATGAAATAAAAATCTAGGATTGGAAGTTTAACATTTGATCAGATATCAAATCCATTTATAAGAAGCATATTTTCTATGCGGGAAGAGAGGCTCCGTGGTTCTCATCAATAATGCTGCATATTACGACAATAGCACTTTGTCGAAATCATTTTGGCCACAATTTGCAGACTGCTAGTTTTGCGACCATCTCTATGACTGCATACATGTCCCCTTCATCACGACGGCACAATATAAGGTTAATATTTTGATGCTTTACCAAGAAAAAATCATTTCACTCATTTAATTAATTTAGCTCATTTGTCCATGCAATTATATGCTCAAGACTCCCTTACCCAAATCGAGGGTGATCTCATAGCAATAAGAAGGGACCCTTGACCATGAACTTTAGAAGATGAGGAATCAATGCACGACGTGTGATCACATGCAGGATACCCTGCAGATAGAAAAAGGGGAAGGAAAGTCAAAGGAGAGATAGCGGAGAAGGCATGAAACCTAAAAGAAACAGAAGGCACGAGAGATAGAAGTTGCAAATTCGTACCTGCAACAAATCGAATCTTGTTTAAAATCTGCCTTCCCCTATCAGTCCTCAGGCTAGAAGAATATCTATAAATTACTAGTTTATTAAGCACTGCATTAGAGAATGATTATGGGTGAAACAATAGCACAATGAACTTGGATTCGAAGGCTTACCTAGTTTACATATTCGTCAGGCTGAAAAATACTGTCCACTACATACCCATGCGTAGCTGCAAAAATCTAACAGTATTCTTCTGTAGGACCAAGCCCTTCGCTTAGAATAGACGACCTGATTGGCGTGAAGCTATTCACTATTCTATGCCCTGTGTATGGTTGTTTATCCAAAAATAAACCTCCGCTTCTGCATAGATACGCGATTATTTCAGGGGAACTCAGAACTACAGTGAAGTTTACGTTCAAGTGATACCACAGGAGCGCAAACTTTAGCTGTCTCCGTCCGCCTGGCTTGATAGGCGGACAAAAAATGGTGTGAGCATCGCAATGAAACGAAAAGTGATGCGTAAAAAATAAAACAAAAAAACTTGCATGTTACGCTGGTCATCCACGTGAAAGAGAAAGAAAATAAAAAATTTGGCTTGCCAACTTCATTAAACCCGAAATAGATTCCGCCAAAAACTTGTACCTATTCTGTGGTGTGTAGCTATGGTCACTGTTATAAGAACTCTCCAATGAAACGAATTCTAAGACAGGGACGCACTTGCCGAAATTAAAACTCGGCTCGAGAAAGAATACCTGACACCGAAAGTGGAGGAAAGCTAGGTCATTAGGCTTGGCAATATTCATCAGAAGAAGGTCACAGGAATAGCTCTTCGACCATTTCCCCGAAAAAAATTATAAAATGAGGTAAACCAAATAATGATTTACACTTGCTCTAAAATGCCTCGTTCATTACTGCTAGATCGGTTAAGGTAGCTGGAAGAATCTGTGAGACAACCCAGTTTCTAGTCGTTGCAAGTATATCAGACACTACTTTTGTAATCACCTACCAGCCAGCGACAAAAAAAAATTCCTCAAGCTTTATTTCAACAATCCTGGTTTTTGTACCAAAGCCTTCCAGACGTTTTAAATAATCCTACGGTACCGGGAAGATAATTCGCAATGTTATGACGAAATTGAAGCCAAAGATAATTCACATGTCGTGAAGCCAAGCTCACCTACCTCTCAAAAGCGGAGTCTTGCGTTAGGATGGCCGAGCAACTGCTGCATTCGAGTGGAAAGACGAAGGTAAAGTTTTCGAGTCACATCATGGGAACTAGGTAACGTGAAAACCTGCAATGAACCTTGTCATGCTGTTGGAAGAACGAATCGAAAACAGTCACGATTGTACCACGTTTCATCTGCTGGCACCTAAACAGGCGGGAAAATATCCTCTACGAAGGGCTGAATTAATAAAGAATTCATGAAATAGAAACAGGAAAAATATTTCGGAATGAACACAAGTACCATGCGTAGACTGTACAATGTGTGATCCAAAAACTGGCCTTTTGAAACGCTAAACCTCCCAGAGTAGAAAGTAAACTTAATATTATTAAGCGCATCCTGCCTACTTATGTGTGAGGCCCCTAACTACTAGGATTTTGTTAGGAATAACATGCTTTGAGCCAAAGTAAATTCCCCTCAAAATTTTCCCATTAAGTGAATCCCAAAGAAAAAGTGTCCATTAGCCAAACCACAGGGGGAAAAATAGGCACCCTTCCCCAAGCCTAGAAAAAGAAATGGGCACCCATCCCCCAAACCTAGAAAAAGAAATGGGCACCCATCCCCCAAACCTGGAAAAAGAAATGGGCACCCATCCCCCAAACCTGGAAAAAGAAATGGGCACCCTTCCCCCCAAACCTGGAAAAAGAAATGGGCACCCTTCCCCCCAAACCTGGAAAAAGGAATGGGCACTGTCCCTGAATCTGAAAAAAAGTGGGCACTGTCCCTGAATCTGAAAAAAAGTGGGCACTGTCCCTGAATCTGAAAAAGTGGGCACTGTCCCTGAATCTGAAAAAAGTGGGCACTGTCCCTGAATCTAAAAAAATGGGCACTGTCCCTGAACCTGAAAAAAATGGGCACTGTCCCTGAATTTGAAAAAAAGTGGGCACTGTCCCTGAACCTGAAAAAAAATAAGCACTGTCCCTGAACCTGAAAAAAATGGGCACTGTCCCTGAGTCTGAAAAAAATGGGCACTGTCCCTGAGTCTGAAAAAAATGGGCACTGTCCCTGAGTCTGAAAAAAATGGGCACTGTCCCTGAGTCTGAAAAAAATGGGCACTGTCCCTGAGTCTGAAAAAAATGGGCACTGTCCCTGAGTCTGAAAAAAATGGGCACTGTCCCTGAGTCTGAAAAAAGTGGGCACTGTCCCTGAGTCTGAAAAAATTAGCACTGTCCCTGAGTCTGAAAAAATTAGCACTGTCCCTGAGTCTGAAAAAAATGGGCACTGTCCTTGAGTCTGAAAAAAATGGGCACTGTCCTTGAGTCTGAAAAAAATGGGCACTGTCCCTGAACCTGGAAAAAATGGGCACTGTCCCTGAACCTGGAAAAAATGGGCACTGTCCTTGAATCTGGAAAAAATGGGCACTGTCCTTGAATCTAAAAAAAATGGGCACTGTCCTTGAATTTAAAAAAAATGGGCACTGTCCTTGAATCTAAAAAAAATGGGCACTGTCCTTGAATCTAAAAAAAATGGGCACTGTCCTTGAATCTAAAAAAAATGGGCACTGTCCTTGAATCTGAAAAAATGGGCACTGTCCTTGAATCTGAAAAAATGGGCACTCTCCCTGAATCTGAAAAAAATGGGCACTCTCCCTGAATCTGAAAAAAATGGGCACTCTCCCTGAATCTGAAAAAAATGGGCACTCTCCCTGAATCTGAAAAAAATTGCCACTGTCCCTGAATCTGAAAAAAATGGGCACTGTCCCTGAATCTGAAAAAAATGGGCACTGTCCTTGAATCTAAAAAAAAATGGGCACTCCTTGAATCTAAAAAAAAATGGGCACTCCTTGAATCTAAAAAAAAATGGGCACTGTCCTTGAATCTAAAAAAAAATGGGCACTGTCCTTGAATCTGAAAAAATGGGCACTGTCCTTGAATCTGAAAAAATGGGCACTGTCCTTGAATCTGAAAAAATGGGCACTGTCCTTGAATCTGAAAAAATGGGCACTCTTCCTGAATCTGAAAAAAATGGGCACTGTCCCTGAATCTGAAAAAAATGGGCACTGTCCCTGAATCTGAAAAAAATGGGCACTGTCCCTGAATCTGAAAAAAATGGGCACTGTCCCTGAATCTGAAAAAAATGGGCACTGTCCCTGAATCTGAAAAAAATGGGCACTGTCCCTGAATCTGAAAAAAATGGGCACTGTCCCTGAATCTGAAAAAAATGGGCACTGTCCCTGAATCTGAAAAAAATGGGCACTGTCCCTGAATCTGAAAAAAATGGGCACTGTCCCTGAATCTGAAAAAAATGGGCACTGTCCCTGAAAGTACCCTAGCCACAACTAAGACTATGTCGAGGGAGCGAATTGGAGGGACAATTTAGCATTTACTGCAGAAAGCTACAAATCGATTGACAAGGTTCGCCCTCACACACAATATCCTACACATAGGCACTTCAAGGTAGGGAGGGATGACAAGAAAAAAAAAAAGAGATTACGAAAATTGCATGAAAACTGAAAAAAAACAAAGTGGGCACGGAAAAAAAGTCATGGTTATTAAGATCATAAAATTAGAGCAACAAGAAATCTAGGCACAAACTATGTCCACACGCCCTCTGCATAGAAACAGCAGAATTGAAAAAGTATATGAAACAAGATAAAAATTGAAGGATTAGCAGATGTTGAAAAAAGGACAGCTGAAGACCGAAAAAAGATGGCCCACAATAAACAAAAACCTGTTCTATATCAACAAGAAAGCCTGCAATACTAATATCTCGGGACCTCACATCTTCCCTCAAGAAGCGCTAATTTCCTTAGATGCACCACTTGTACCCAGCTGAAAGTTAGAAATCCCGAAGCCATATTTAGAGCGGAGGTAAGCTAACAGTATCCCCCTTTGGATACCGGTCCCCTTGGCTAAGGACACGATTTTTTTACCTTAAGCCCGCCTTCACCCGGAGTAGTTTTTACCCGCACGCCCTTTTCCGACGCGCAGTAAAAAACTGCGCTTAACCAGATTACAATTTTTTGTGATGGAACACAAGGTGCAGTTTTCCACTACACAGTGAAAAACTGCAAAAAAATCGCTGGAGCGACTTTCTAAACTTGTGCAGGATGTCGCCAGAGTCATTTCTTGTGTGAACACGTCAGGAAGGTTACAAAACAAGATCTCATGTATAACATTTTTAATGTTGTTTTGCTATAATGTAGTCATCCACCAAAACATTTAGGGAAATAATTTTCTAGATTACAGTGAAAAAATAGAAAAACCGATTTTATTAGTTGATAAACATTTATGTTTGTGGGGACAACTCAAGCTAGGGTTATAACGATAAATTTTCTTTTTCTCTTCCGAGCAATTTTTTGTATGACAAATGGGCATCAATAGCATTCCGCTTACAAATGTTTACATTAATATTAGCCACTATTAATGCACCCGTACTCGACCACGACTCACACAAATCTGGCATCGCGACTAAAATACATTGCAGGAAATGGAATTGCAGTTTTTATTGCGCGTATAGAAAAGACGCGCAGTGAAAAATTGTACCGTGGGAAGGCGGCCTAACTTCCCTGTCTACCCTATGCCCTTACTCAGAGGAGCGCATTCCTTAACATTTACATGCTCAGAGCACTTGTAGACTCGCGGGTTTATTAACGGAAATGTCTGAAAACGCAATCAACGCTGTGACTGCAATCGTAAAAAGATAAAGACTAGTGCCTGAATGTCGACCTACATAATTCGTACTAAATAATTCATTAAAACTTCATAAAATCAATCAGATGCTGTATTTTACAGCAGCAGATACTGACTTTGACTTCCGATGATCTTACCTAAATTGTACACTTACCTTTAAGGGTAATTCATGAACATCCTCAACTTCCAAGGATCGCACAATCTCCAAAACCTGCATTCAGTTCCCTTTATCTCTAACTTCGGAGAAACCTGGATTAAAATTAATGGCTTCTTTATCAATTTCAAACATTTCTCTTCACAATGGTGTCTGATAATAGAAAGTGCTCGTTTCACTTAGCAGCAGTCCCGATGAAGTTTCAATTGGATCAGCTACGAGACATGCCTGCTTTATAATTTCTTCGATTTTACATCAAAACATGATAAAAGTTGAAGAAAGTAACATTGGCGCAAAAAAGGACTGCAGTGAACAGAGAACAAAGTGTAGGAAAATGGGAAAATGTGAAAACAGCCATATAATTTCCACAACGCGAGTGGCAACCTAACCTCCAGCTGAGCACCGCACATCTACCCCCCGGGAGTGCGAATTCTCATTAATACCATAATTTTGTCCCTGTTTAAATTATCAATCTTACAATAACTGTCGCCGCCAAATTCTTGGCAACTAATTGGCAGGTTCTTACTTGCGAGAACGACAGGCGCAGTATTTATCTCTCAAACTTTGAACGAAAACATGGGTAGATTTTCAATGTTATTTTTTTCAACCTCAACTTATACCGGTATTTTCAATTTAGAGTCTTTCAAAAATTACCCTATCAGTAAGAACATTTTACCAGGAATTGGAGTTGAAAGAGGAACTTAAACTAGCCGCGGACATGTTAATATAGTTGTTTCACTTCACGTAAGAAATGAGAGCCAAGAAGTAATATTTTCCATGTAGTTTAGGTCTCTCGGTTCAGTTACTTTTTAGCTATATACTTTGAATAAATTGGGTGATATTTACCATGGGTGTGATTGTGTAGCAGCTACCTCGTGGTTTGAGCGCCGGGCTCAATTAGGCTTATATTCCGTGGTAAAGTCACATAAAGATGAAATGTGCACTAACGAGTCGCACAAGCTGAACAGCAAGATTGTTGGCCAGACATGGTTGGCCGGACGAAGCTAGAGAATAGCGGAGGTACTTTAGCGGCTTTAGATTTGCTATCTTAAAGCCATTGTTCATTTCTCAAGAACTAACGTTTTCCGGTCTTTTCGATAGTTTTAGTTTGCTTGCGTTCGTGTCGAGAAAGTTTGCAGGTTTTTTACAGAACATGGAATTTTTTTACAAACTATTTCCATTCAACAAAACCTTTCACTAAAAGTAGCACGGAAATAGTAGTTCTTCCGTAGACGAAGAGTGGAAGCACGAAAACTTGAAGTGAAAGAATTCGACTTCAGGAAAAAATTTTTCATCGAATCGTGTCCTGGTCTAACGCTTACAATTTACCATTATCGAGCAGTTGGAGTTTCAAGTGTCATAAGATTTTTATTTTCATTGCAAACAGCTAAGAAAATAGGAAAAATCCAACTGGAAGTATTAAAGCGCATTTCCCAAGATATCAAATATATCAAATCGAGTTCATTAGATTCACTGACATCAAAATAATAATAATAATAATAATAATAAAAAATTCAGTTAAACGACAAATTCTGTCAGAGACTATTTAGTTGTCGCTTTGGTCATTCAACCAAATTTATGATCGCAATTTATGCAATGATAGTTTCGCATTATTAGCAACAGCCATTTTAGGACCCGTTACCTTCTCAACAGCTCACACTGTATCGCGTTCCAGAATTCAAATTTCAAGTGTCAACCTCTTCTTGAATTCAAGTGTCAAGCAAGGAAACCTCACCAGGAAGAACCATGAAGTTAATAGAAGGGTGACTTCTAATACCTCCGCCACAACAAACCGAGTAATAGCATTCACTAACATCAAAAAACTAGTAAGGAGACGGATGTAAAGAGGAATTTTGGTGCAAAATTCTTCGAGTTTGAAACCTAATATTGTTCGTAATTCAGATTACTCCCGCGTATACTTTCCTGACTGTAAAATTCCCTTTGGTGATTAAAAAAAATTCTCGGCAACTTAATTTTCAATTGTTTTTCTTTGGTTTCATTGAATTCTGAACAATTTTCTTATTTTTTCCTAGCAGCTATTTCGTATTCACACCAATAAACAAAAATCTTTATGCAAAACCATTTAATACGACTTTCGTCTGAGATAAAAATTTGACTTTCACAGAGTTCGAAAAGTAGAAATTTCCCACTATTAGTTACAACGTTGTTGAGGCATCTACTAATTGTAACTTACTTCCGCGCCGTTCGAAACGAGTTGACTCGAGTAGTTAGAGCGAAGGAAAGACTTACCAACTGTGCACGATGACTAAAAACAAGTCTCACGACTTCGCATTGTTAAGCATTCCGAAAGCGGAATGTTTTGTAAAGCATTCCGAAAGCGGAATGTTTTGTAAAGCATTCCGAAAGCGGAATGTTTTGTAAAGCATTCCGAAAGCGGAATGTTTTGTAAAGCATTCCGAAAGCGGAATGTTTTGTAAAGCATTCCGAAAGCGGAATGTTTTGTAAAGCATTCCGAAAGCGGAATGTTTTGTAAAGCATTCCGAAAGCGGAATGTTTTGTAAAGCATTCCGAAAGCGGAATGTTTTGTAAAGCATTCCGAAAGCGGAATGTTTTGTAAAGCATTCCGAAAGCGGAATGTTTTGTAAAGCATTCCGAAAGCGGAATGTTTTGTAAAGCATTCCGAAAGCGGAATGTTTTGTAAAGCATTCCGAAAGCGGAATGTTTTGTAAAGCATTCCGAAAGCGGAATGTTTTGTAAAGCATTCCGAAAGCGGAATGTTTTGTAAAGCATTCCGAAAGCTGAATGTTTTGTAAAGCATTCTGTTGCTAAGCATATCATTATTAAGCTTTACGAAACGAAAAATTTGGGGTAATGTCATAGAGATGCAACTAATCAATATTCGAACTTCTGTCCCCTGTATCATGGTAATTACATTGGAATAAGCAACTTTTTCCTATGCACTTTTTGGGGCAAATGAAAATTCAACGAGTTATAGCAGCATGTTAATTTTCGTTTTTGATTGCTAGAATGCGCTCGATCGTTCGAGCGCGTCGGAAGTGAGAGTACATTGTAGTCTTCCCCTCATGACAATTTCTTCCCGCTTCAAACACTAGAGTTGCGGTAAGTGATTTATCGCTATAACTCGTTAAATACTCATTTGCCCCAAAAATGGATAGGCCTAGATGGAAAGTTGTTTATTTCAACGACATTACCATGATACAGGCAAGTTTCGAAAATCGATTAGTTACGTCTCCTTAACATTAAACAAATTTTGCAATTAAACTATAAAATACTTTGGCAACCTCTGTTGCGCAGCAGCTTTCTCACTTTTTTCGATTTTGAATTCATTAGCGTCTAATTACACACGAAATTTGATTGCCATTTTCCGTTAGAATTAGAGTATTTAGTAATTTATGATCATATTAGTTCGTTGTTGGAGAAGGATAGCCGTATAGTTAAATGTGTAGCGTTGGTCAGTAATCGATTTTCCACTTTTCGGTGCCTCAAAATAGGTAATTAGATATAAATAAACAATTTTTCTTCTATGCACTTTCAGTCGGAAATTAGTATTTAACGAGTTATGGCGCTAGGTTTAGTTTCGTCTCTGATGACGAATGCGCTCGAATAAACGGTCAATTTGAAGTTTAATGCAATCACGGAAATTAATAATTATATTCCAAACAATCACTAAATGAACCCATTTAAGAACGTTTTACAAGAACGACATTCTGCTCGCTGATTTATTTTCGAATTATTGAACTTTGAAGTTGGCCTTCCCGCGCCGAAGGAAGCGAGCGTAATTTAATTAAAAACGGAAGCTAACCCACTATTATAAACGTAAAGAGGTTGGGTCGTGAGGGGGAGGCACAGTTCTTCTAGTGCAAATTATGAATAAAGCTTCTAAACCACCCATTAGGGTGACGACCGTAATCTTGTTTACATCGGGTCTAAGATGGCGGCGCCCATGGTGGTCGCCATCTTAGAGCCGATGTAAACAAGATTGCGGTCGTCACCCTAATGGGTGCGTTGGAAGCTTTATTTAAAATTTTTCACTAGAAAAACTGTGCCTCCCCCTCGCGACCCAACCTCTTTACGTTTGTAATAGGGGGTTAGCTTCCGTTATTAATTAAATTCCGTTTCACGCGCTCGCTTCCTTTGGCGCAAAGGCCAACTTCAAAGTTCAATTATAATTATTCGAAAATAACGCATCAGCGAGCAGAATGTCATTCATGTAAAACGTTCTTAAATGGGTTCCTTTAGTGATTGTTTGGAATATAATTATTAATTTCCGTGATTGCATTAAACTTCACATTGACCATACTTTTTTTCGTCAAATGAGCATTTAACAAGGTATAGCGGTAGGTTTAGTTTCGTCTTTGATGACGATCGCGCTGGAAGCGAGACTTCATTGCAGTGTTGCCCTACCGCGGGATCGATGAATTTTTTCCGCTTCGAACACTAGAGTTGCGGTAACTTATTTACCGCTATGACTCGTAAAATATTCATTTCCGACGGAAAGTGCATAGAAGAAAACTTGTTTATTTCGATCTAATTAAGTACGATTAGACGCCGAAAACTGGAAAATCGATTACTGACCAACGCTACACATTTACCGCAGTATACACTACTTTCGCCGTATCACATAGACCGATTGCATTTATTTTTATTTTTTTATTTTAAGGCATTCATTGCATAGAGGAAAAAGAAGAACGCAAACTTTTAAATAACTTAATCAAAGCGGGGCACAGGCAACAAATGTTGTGCGAACACTAATAAAAAATATTAAGAGAAAATGCATATATCATACTAATACATAAATCTTGCTTGTAGAAAGATCTTACAGCTTTGGGTAGGCTTTGTACCAAAATCATTGACGAAAAGAAGTTTTGCGCTGTAATCCCTCGCTCTAAAGGTTCAGATCTGTACCTTTGACCTTCATACATCTCAGAAATTTTCTACGGTTGAATTATCCCAAGGTACCACACCCTAAAATTAAGGTTACGTCTACAGATCCCCAAGTTTAAACTAGCCCATTTACAATCTTGCATATTTCTTCTAACAGCAGTTCCCCCTTCATACGAGGACTAAGAGGCAATTCAAACGTAGTTTATTGCTATATTCTGGCATAAGGTTATGATACTACAGTGTTCTTTGGAAGTAGTAACGCAGGCAGTAACACACTAAACCATGTCTGAGCCCTCACAAAAGTTACGACACTAACACCTGAAATGTTGCTCAGTCTCCGCGTTACCTGTTCGGATTCCATTTTTCAAAATTTATGCGAATACGGACTGCTATGTTTCTGTAAAAGCTTTGAATTTTCAAACATGATGAGTATAAGTTAAAAGAATTGAATCTTCTGTCTTTTAAGTTCACTTAGCCCAAAATTACGTTCGGCTATCGAAATTTGCAATTCCCACTTGCTCGAACTATTCCGAAAAAAATCATCTGTATCCGCGAATTTAATTTGAAATATCTATAATGTTAAAACATTTACCTGAGCATGCGAGGTTCTATCGTTACGTAATTTCGTATTTTCAGAGACTTAGTTTGATTTAAGAGTAAAACCTTACTCTGGAAAAATATCGAAGTAAAATGTGAAGTTTCACGGTGAATCCACTAGCATTTCACGCAGATAGTTTTTACTAAAAAATTACTTACACTTCATAGTGATTAATTTAGTGAATTCTGTCCTCGATTAATTTTTCAAAGAGAAGAAAATACATGCTGTACTTGAAGAGCTTTTCCGACGTTGAACGACATCTTCTACTAAAGTGTACATGAATGACAAAGATTGAGAATTACTTGGAAAAGACAAATGGTTAATAAGAGCGATTCTCTAATTTATGCGTTTGAGAGACCGAAATTTCAAAGTGTTGTCCAGTAATGAAATATTAACGATTCTTGAAATAAAGGAAATGGAAAGCATGAACAATATTTCTTCCAATCAAATGAAAATTAATTGCGTGGGAATTTCTTTAGATATTGTTTCATTATTTGAAAATCATCGTATCCTTTCGCTCGCATGAATGTGATATGTTAATGTCGTATTTATCATAATTCATTATTCACAAAAAAATTTCCACAGACTATAAAGTCCTCATTTAAACCTTTGATATCCGCATAAAAATGAATCCTGTCATTTCTAGCTGTGATTTTTACAACAGCCTAAGATCAAAATCGAGGTGGGTGTTGATCGAAAAAAAGTTCATTTTAGTATTCATACTGATTGGCTTAAATAACAATTATATTTAATAATAATAATAAACTCAGTTAACGACAACTTCGGTCAGGGACTATTTAGTTGTCGCTTTGGTAGTCTACCAAAGTTATCCTCATTTTGATGCAATCATGATTTCGTAGCAATATTATTAAGAGTAACTTAGGCCATTTAGATCAATTTCATCCACCGAGGACTTCGCGGCAGCAACCACGCCGAGGCACAGCTGATAGATCAAAGCCACAAAATTTGGAGCGTATCAAAATTCTTTCTTTGTTTGAGGATGGATGGGGATTATCCGGGGTTTAATTTCATTGATAGTAGCTAGAACCCCTGGGTGGGGTTCCAGCTACCCGCCCTCACTATGGCCGAGCGCTGACCCATGCTGGAACCCCCTCTCGACAGAGAGTTGAGGATGTCAGCACAGTGCGCTCGGCCATTTGTTAATCAAAGTTCACAGTGAGTGACATCAGATGGAACGCTCGACCCAACCAGAGCCGAGGACTGCTGACCTCCACTTGTCCACTTTCATCTTCACAGATTTCCGAACACATTGATTTCCTTGATGAACTCTAGCACTCTACGGATGGGTCCTCCATCCCGCAACACGCTTTCCGTATTAAAATTCTCTCCGGTTCCCGATTTAAGTATTCGACCTCGTGTTAGCTGCAGCGCGGTACATTCTTCCATGATATGTTTCACAATTACGATCTCTGTTCCACACCATCCGCATATGGGCTTCTGTCCGAGGGCCTGCGGGTCCAAGAGATAACTGTGAGTTAGGGTTGTGTGATTCAGTCGCAACCTATTTATCACCACCTCTTCCTGTCGGTTCAACTTCAAGTCGGCTCTCTTCCACTTTCCGGGGCTGGGTTTTATTGCTCTCAGGCCTCCTCGTTGTTGTTGCCATTCCACGTTCCAAATCTCGTATGTTCTTCTCCTGGTTATCGGGAACCAGTCGCTGTAGGGAATCAGCAAGAATTCAGCAGGTCTGGTTGCTGCTGCCTTTGCCGCCTGGTCCGCGCGCTCATTTTCGGCTATGCCTACGTGGGCTGGAACCCAACTGATTGTTATCTTCTTTCCATCCGAAATAATTTGGTGCATCTCGAGCATTATTTTTTTTAGAAGTTCATTATTTTCAGCAAAGCCATCAATCAATTGTATAGAGCTCATTGAGTCGCTGCATATTACGAAGTTTTGGGCTTGTGTTTCCTTGATGATATTCAAGGCGAGCTTGATGGCGTGCAGTTCGGCAGTCATAACACTTGCCACGACTGGGAGAGAGACACTTCTGATGATATCGCCTATCACGGCCGCTGCTCCAACTCCCGTCGGTGACTTCGATCCATCCGTGTAGATGATTCTATGTTGTTGGTACCTCGTCATGTGATCTTTGTGTACGTGCCTCTGGATGGATGGAACTATTTCTTCTTTTCTCATATTGGCCATGTGCTGTTCCACTGTTGGTCTCCTCAAGGTCCATGAAAACGATGTAGATGTAAAGCTCGGCTGGACGGGCTGAGTTGGAATGTCATACTGATTCAAAGCCTGACGTATTCTCTGGATTACTGGTTGTGTGGTGCACTTGCGGCTTGTAAAAAACAATTCAAGGTTAGTATTGTTGACACAACAATATGCTGGATTGAGAAAATGACATTTTAGTTTAAAGAAATATCGGAGTAGCAAGTCTTTTCTTCGCAGCTCTAATTTTGGTTCGTTACAGATGATATGGAGGTTCGCAATTGGTGTCGTCTTAAATGCGCCCGTACTAATGCGCATCGCCTCATTTACGACAGCATCGAGTTTCCTTAGCGCCACTGCACTGGCAGAACCGTACACTATGCTTCCATAATCAATCATTGAGCGGATCAGGGATCTGTATAGTTTCATTAGAATATTTTGATCTGCACCCCAAGTATATGCAGACACAGATCTCATCAGATTCAAGTCATTTCTACATCTTTCTGTCGTCTTATGAATATGAGTAATCCAGTTGAGTTTTCTGTCCCAGTGGAGACCAAGAAATTTATTGCTTTCAACGGTTGGTATTGTTTTACCCTCCAGTTGCAGGGTTGGAATAAGTGTTGGTTCGCTGCCTTGGTAAAAATTCATTGCGGTCGTCTTCGTTGAGGAGAATTTAAATCCGTTTTGCATTGCCCATTGGGTGACTTTATTTATTGTTGTCTGTAACTTTGCTTTTACTTTAGTCTTATCATGGTCTGCAAATGCTATGAGGAGATCGTCCACGAAGAGAGAACAGAACACTTCTGCTGTAATTTCACTTGCCAATGAGTTTATTTTTACTGCAAAAAGAGTGACACTTAAGGTGCTTCCCTGAGGCGTTCCTGTGGCTAGATCTTCAGCTCGAGACATTTCCTCTCCAAGTTTTACTTTAAACGTTCGATTTTTGAGGAATTCCCCAACGAATTTTGGCAGTCTTCCTCTTAGACCAGCTGTCGCCAAATCTTTCATAATTCCGTGGCGCCACGTCATGTCATAGGCTTTTTCCAAGTCAAAAAACACTGCCATGACAAATTTATTGTTGGCCAGCAACTGTCTAATGTACGTATCAAACCGTACCAGATGATCCACGGTTGCTCGAGGTCTTCTGAAGCCACACTGCACATTGGAGAGGAGTTTATTGTTTTCGAGGTATTCCATTACCCTTCTGTTGATCATCTTTTCGTATGTTTTGCATAAACAACTCGTCAATGAGATTGGTCTGTAGTTATTAGGGTTTGTGTGATTTTTGCCGGGTTTTGGGATAGGAATTACACTAGCCTGCTTCCATGGTTGGTAGACGAATTCGGAACTCCATAGTTTGTTATATATTTTTAAAAGATATTGGAGAGCATTAAGCGGTAGATTCTTGATCATCAGATTACTTATATTGTCCGGTCCAGGTGTCGTGATTTTGTTACTCTTGATGGCAGATGATAGTTCACACATGGTGAAAAGTGAATTGTATGGTTCCTTGTTGTCGCTTGTGAAGTCGATTGGGATTTGTTCGATAAGTTGCTTATACTGTAAAAATTGATTGGAGTAGTTGTTATTGCTAGATATAGTCTTGAATATTTCGGCTAGTTTCACCACGATGGCCTTCAGCGATGAGTATTGGACTCCATTTTCGCTTAGCATTTTTATTTGTCTCTTTACTCTTCCTCGTATTCTGTTTATTTTCTCCCACACGCAGCTGCTAGGCGTGTTTGTGCTGAGAGTTGTGACGTATTCTCGCCAGCTGCTCTGTTTTGCCTCCCTGAAGGTCCTCGTTGCCACTGCTCGTGCTCTCTTCCACTTGACTTTATCCTCCATCATTCCCGTCCTCTTAAATACCCTATAGCACTTTTCTCTTTCCCGCCATGCCGCTTTGCAGTCTGCAGTCCACCACGGCTTTGCATAACACCGTCTCCTCTTGTATTTAGATACCCACCTCTCAGCAGCGCAACCAAACCTTGTGTAAAGATCGACCACTGCCGCGTCTGGATCCTCCGGCATTTCAAGTTCGTGGGCATTTCTCCATATTTCGTCTTTACGATATTGCTTCCAATTGCCCTTCCTGAAAATCCATCCTTCCGGCTCAACACGTCCGTCAGCTTGTCGCACTGATAAGGTCAACACTATAGGGAAATGGTCGCTGCTAAGCACTGAAGAGAGGGCGGTAAATTTTACATCCGGTGTTATATCAGGGGTGGTCAAGGTCAGGTCAATCACCGATCCTGAGATATGGGTGGCTGAGTCATCATTGATAATATTAACGATGCCTTGTTTTAGGAAATCTTGCATCAATCGTCCTCTTCGATCTATGGTACTATTTCCCCAGTCACTGTGATGGGCGTTGAAATCTCCCATCAGGATAACGGGTTTTGGCATTCCTTTGATTGCGTCAAAAAGCTCTTCGATGTTTATATTTGTCCTTGGTGGTAGGTAAATAGATGCTACTGTGATGACTTTATAGTTATTTAGGCACACCCTTGCACCAATAATTTGAGTAGGTGAATTGATTTCAATTTCTTGAGTTGGTATCGACGAGTGTACATACAGAGCCACCCCTCCATGGAACCTGTGGTTGTAATGGCCCTGCTTGCACAGACCATTATATCCCTGTATAGGTGACACAAAATCATTCCCATGGAATGTCTCCTGGACTGCTATCACTGCAGGTTTGTGTGTATCAACCAGTTTGATGAGGTCTTCTTCTGATGTCGCCATTCCCTGCAGGTTCCACTGGATGAACTTGACTTCTTCCACCGCCATTACCTCCACTTGCGTATGTTGCTTTCCTTAGAATGTTGACCAGGCTTCCTTTCATCCTCTCGTCCTCTAGGAGATTTCCGCTTGTAGCTCTCTCCCGAATTTCCACGCGGCCGCTGTCCTTTATTTGCTCTTACTTTTGGGCGAGTAGACTTCCGTAGCTTCTCTTCGTAGTTACTTCTGTCCTCCTCCTCCACTCTTCCCTTTGCCTCTCGCGTGTATTCATCAAATATCTTCTTCGTTTCTCTCACTCTGGACTCTCTTTCTTTTTCGCGGGAAGATGTCTCAAGGCTTAGGCTGACTTTCGTGGTGTAAAGTCTTTCTGTATTGGGACTTTCACAAACCACTTCCGTTTCTCTCTGAGTTTCGTCTCCGGTCACTGACCACCTTCTGGTCCGGCCACCGTTTCCTTCACTGACCATTCCTGTTGTCGTCTTCTTCTTGCTTTGCTGCGGTTCCGCTGCCGGTTCTAGGTCATCTGCACGATTTCTTTTCTTACTTGTTATTAGTTCTATTTTATCATGGTTGATAGGTGTCATTACTGCCTTGCTGTAATTCATTGAAAAGTTGGGGTGCCGGTAACTGAACAATACTCTGGCTTGCCTCTTCGATACACGCTCTCTGCTTTGAATCACCAGAATTTCCTCCTCCATTACTCGCATCCGACAATTCCTCGCTCCAGTTACATGGCCCTCACCGCAGTGGTAACACTTACTTTCTTCCGATGTACACTCATCCATTTCATGGCCAGCCAAGCTACACTTAGGGCAGATTTGTTCCCCTTGGCAGTACTTCACTCCATGGCCATACTCCTGACATCTTTTGCATAACATAGGTCTCGGCTTTACTTCATAAACTTGTGATCTTGCTTGTTCTCCAGGTATATCAATATAATTTGGCAGGATAGGTTGTCTGAAGGACACTAATAAAGGTTTTGCGAGCTGGTTTCTGGGCTTTATCCATGTTGCTTGGACTACATCATGCGCGCCGCATTTTTCCAAGAGTCCTGTCTTAAATACTTCAAAATTGTTTAGGTCATATTCGTATACGTAGACGAGGCCTTTTTGAACAGCAAAGTCGAGATTTTCTTCTACTGTGACCGGTAGTTCATTTAATTGTCGTATCAGCTTCATTTTACGGCTTTGTGTTGCATCGCGCACTTCTACTGTGAACACAGTTTTACTGCGGGATCTAATTGCTTTTGGTTTGTTACCGAGATGTTGAGTAATGCACTTCTCCAGCAGCCAGGGGGACATTTTCCTTCTGTGTGCTTCATTCATTTTGCAGTCGAAATGTATGATGAACTTATCAGGTGATGGTACTCGTTCAGTTTCATGCACACCCTCTTTAATTTGTTTTGCCCTTCTTAATGTTACCTTTTCCTTTTCTATAATCTGCAACAAACATCTTTCTTCCATTTCTTTGTCACACTGGGTGCTGCCCGCTGCATGGGGTCCTCCAAGGTGAGCACACTTCAGCTGCTCAGAGCTGCAGTTCGGAGAGGAGTGGCCCACCTCAGCACACTTCCTGCAGACAAGTGAGGTGCTGCGGCATCGCTTGGCGGTGTGTCCGTATGCCTGACAGTTGAAGCACATCATCGGCTTACTATTAAATGGGTATACCTTGGTGTCCTGTCTTTCCCCGGGGACATAAATGCTGTAGGGAACCGTCGGTTGCTGGAATGTTATCAGAAAAGCTTGAGTTTCGGAATATCTTGGTTTAATAAATGTTGCTCTGGTTACTTCCACCACGTTGTACTGTTCCGGCAGACCAGACTTGAATTCTTCGATGTCAACAATGTCGAAGTCACTAATGTATATTAAGCCTACCGAGTGGTTAAATCGGCCGTATTCTGTCGTCTGGTACGGTACTCCTTCCACGCACGTCACGCCAACAATCCTTTCTGCCTGCACTGCGCTCCGCGCCTCCACCATCATCGTCTGACGGCCCATGCTGAAGATTCTTATCGGTTTCGCTCCAGTTATCTCTTCAATTTTTTCGATGATGTTAAATGGGTTGATAGTTCTCTTCCTTTCTGTTTCAAATATCGTTGAGAAATACTTTGGAAAATATTGTTCATTGTCTCTCACAACTAGAGGCACGTTTTTCTTTTTTTCTTTTCTTGGGCTTTTTTCCTTTTTTTCCGTTAGTAGAACTTGTCCTGCAGTTGTGTCTGATTGTGCCACCAACACTGCCTCCTCGATTCGCCTCAGCCGTCCCTCAATCTCACTCACTCCACCAGCACCACTCACCTCCGCAGCTGTGGTTTCTCGACTCTCCGCAGATCCATCAATTATTGAAGCAATTGCTCCTTCAATCCTCCTTCGAATACCTTCAATCCTGTTCCTCTGCTCCACCTCACCGTGAGGATTGCCGCTGTCTTGATCTCCCATTCCGCGTTGCGAGTCTTCCTTCCTCTCCCGATCAACTCCCGTTAGACACTCTTCACTCAACATTGTATTTAATTTCAGGGGGTGGGCCCCCTTGATAAATCAAGGGGGCCGGTTAGTTTTTTCCTATTATACACACAGAAATTTTTGATATAAATATTCAAAACAAAATACAAAAGACCCAGATGTTGGTGGGCGCCCCCAACGTTGGTTCTACCCACTGACAACAAATCAATAAATAATCCTATAACCACTCTTATCAAATTTACGTATACAATATGTAATGAGTTATAACTCCAAATGGGTATACTAACAGTACCACCACGGGAAGGTGTGGGTGGGCTAGAATACTCACTAAACACAAGTAATCCTTATCAAATCCTTGCCTATTTTCTGTTGTTCCTTTCACGATACACAAATAATAATAATTCAGTTCGGCACCAGTAAAATTGGTAAAGGGAACAGTGAAATTTCCTTTAGCTTAGATGGTTGTGTCATTTAGTCTAATGGATCCTTCATTTTTTCCATTAAAATAAAACTGCGCTATAGATTATTCAGTCATCCGTTGTCGGCGATAAATACAATGGAGTTTAATGAACTTAAACTCCATTATAGCAACTTCAAAATCAATATATGATACTTGCTGATCGAATGAAATAAATGGAAGTTTTCTTATCATTTTTCTGTCATTCATTTTTTCGTTCACAAATGATGGACAGAGAAAAGGCCCTTGTTGCCCAAAAGATTATCCTCGATATAAAATTAAGTCTTAATCAAAATAGCACGAACATAGCAAAAACAACCGCGTGCCTCGATTTTTAACCTCTTAAAAAATTCAAGGGTTTGATGCTTTGAAAGGACAAAACAAAATAGGAAAAATTTTATCTTTATTGAAAAATTGCTAACTTATAAGACGATCATGAGTTGGCTATTTGTACTATGTACAATATTTATACAGGAGATGCTAGCCTTATAAATACATATAATACTGACTCGAACAGGCAGGTTAAGAGCAGGACATTGTCTGCTTGAAAGAGTTAGATATTGCTGAGCGTAAGTAACCTTTATTCAAGATGAGGGTAACATATTCCAACACGAGCATTCCACAGAGATGACGACTAGAAATGCAATGGAATATTGATCTATTGATGTAGATTAATATCGTAGGGGTAAGTGAAAGCATAACAACCAACTGGAAAGTTCAATACATAGTTATTAGGAAATTTCAGCATTCATTAAATATGATTTCATAGAACTAGGAATTACATAGAACGGTACATACGCATATACAATGAAAAAGTTGATAAAAGTTTGACATCAAGGTTATCTGGCATTCTTACAGTTTTTTTCCATCAGATATTGACATTACAATGGAGAGCCAGTAGCTCAGGAAGAATGCTCGAGTCGGTTTGGATAAGGTGAAATAGCTCATAATACACAATTAACGTTTCAGGCATTTGTAAAACTGATATTTTCCTTAGGATATTCACTGTAGTAACATTTAGTTATCAGGTTTTTTTGCTGCAAGATTTTACACAGGCAACTCCTTAAGGCGGAATTTGTTACCACACATAGAAATTAAACTACCTGATCTATCGACAATTGACTCATTCTGACAAGCACATCATGAGTAAGGGTAAAAGTTGACAGGACTAAATGAACACGGACTGAAGAAGACAGTAAACTGTCTTTCCTCATTGCCAGCCATACCTCCCACATTTGCTCGATTTATATAGTACACGCTGAGGCCTCGGGCCAAAAAGTTCATCTTTGCTACGCTTGAGTGCTCCTCAATTCAAATAAGTACATCTAAAAAAAATGCCCCGTGGTTCCCAAAGAATGAGCAAGGGAGCATAATACGAGTATCACACTTACTCTGTTCAGTTTTTGCGCTTCGAAACCTCAAAGGCTCTAAAACACGATGTTACATCTACTCTATATTTTACAGATTTCAATGTCATATTTCTTTGTCACCGTATCAAAAAAAATACACCGCGGATATGATTCGTAATATGATTATCTTTCATGAATCTATCTGCAATTGCATTTTTTGCGTAATTAACAAATGTTTGATGCTGGAAACAAGTTAACCTATTCTTAAGTCTAACAATGGCAAAGAAAGAATATTTCTAACTCACAAAGTTGTAACAAAAAAGGAAATATATCAGTAAAGATCTCACATCTCAAAACCCGAATTGGAAACAATAGAATTGAGCAACCATGCCCAACCATAACAGGAAATACGTAGCTCAAACTTAAAAAATGGAACAAGAGTTTAAAACGTAAATGAGCAAAAATCAAAACATTGAATACATTCTACCCTGATCAGTATGAAATTTAGTCTACATGAAATGATTTTTCAGAACAGAAGTCCCCGTTTTCATATATTTGAGACTCGTGTTGCCGTTCAAAAACAAACTGTCTAATATTTTGATTCTTAAAAATGCAACAATTTAGCTAACTTAATGTTTTTGGGGCTTTATTGACCACATGAAGATTTCCGAGGAATAATCTCAGAGATGTCTTCGAACAAAAAGGGGTAGAACCAGGGCTAAAAGAGATCTTGCCAGTGTTGCCCCGGATGACATGTGTCCTCTCACGGCGGAGTTTCCCGCCTCACTGATGTACTGGTGAGCTTTGTAGTCTTTGGATGGATTTCCGTCGTCGAAGCGAGTCGAAATGATGCCATTGAAAGGCGAAGGTCCAGCTGAGTGCAAAATGAAGCGTGAGTATAGCATAATTATATGTAATAGTGAAGCCTAAATAGAGCGTTTTGTGACAGCAATTCATAGTAATAAGAGACTGATTTCACCAGATGTCAAATGCTATCTTTAATTTGGAATCAAATTGTATTAAATTAGTAGTTAAATTTTATTATAAATAGATTTTTTTTAATTTTATAGAGCAAAGACAAATATTTCACCGATTACAATCAGGGTGACGTTGAGAACCCAAATGTAATCCCGAACGTGCTTCTTTAAAATACAATTACCGTATTTCCCCCTCGTACCTTCCTTTAAAGAACCGTAAGTTCCTGTGAAAATGCATTTTATGGCAAAAATAGTTTGCAGAACAAAAGATTCATGGCAATTTTAAAAGACACAAATAAGCAGCATGAAAGCAATGGTTAGTATTGCACCACCCCGTAACAGTAATTTTTAACTAAATTTTTATGGAAATCAGCGTTTGAATCAACTCAAGCAAGAAAATGGAAGCTCGCGAGGAACACCTATGCAACATTCAATTTATTTCTTCATCTTATTTATCAGTACTTTAGGTTGATTTGAGAGTATTAAAAGCAGTGAAATCTGAGTTAAGATAATTCATTACAATTGAAAACTTCATCGTATGTTAGGATAATGAAACTAAATTTTACTGAACTTTTTATTAAGAAAATTAGCACAAAAACACAGCATAAAGACATGGCATTCTCTAAATCTTGCAACAGCATAACAATTCACTAATTAATTATTTAAAGAAAAGTTCAAAGAAATGCAAACTGACAATTATGCAAAGTAGTTGTGCAAGCTTAAAATAAGGAGACCATTGCAAACAAAAATGACTATGACCTCATGGTACACAAGTATCGCTTTGTAAATGCAGTCAATTCAGGACTGAGTAACTTACATGATGCAGCAAAACACGTACAGCGAGTTTTTAAAGCTAATTCAAAACAAGCGGGCTCGCCTTCCTAAACGGAGCTCGGCTATAGGAATTTGTTCCAAGCCTCATGAATCTGCTTCTGTAAGCTGATAATTTATCTACGTATTGTTATCGATGAGATTCTGCAGCAATTATCAATCACGTCACGTTAAAAATAAATTAATAAGGGAAGTAAATAGTTAAATAGGACGAAAATGCCTCGTAACTCACCACATTTCAACTCATTTAAGTCGAAATCGTTTGGTAATCTTTGGTTAAAAAATTTATCTGAAATGTCATTTGTTTAACACTATAAAGTATAATTGATTTTGAATGATTACCATGGCTATCCATTCCATAAGACTAACAAAAAAAACAGAAAGAGATCACGCTAATCTTTGAAAACAAACATAAAATACCAATACAACAGTCCACCCGTTTATGATAGTGATAAATGTAAACTTAGAATTCGCGCATTAGACTTTCACTCTACACACAAAAATTGCAAAAAAAAAGAGTTGACTTCCAACATCGCGTCAACGATATCCTCAATTTTAGGACTGAAGATCCATCACACGATGGAAGAGAAGCTGAAGAACAGCGAATCGGACGCTGGAACTGCAAATTTAACGGGAAATAATCAGGACTAAGTACGGTATGGCTTAAGAACGGAGAAAATTACGGAGGAAATAGTGGTCAGTTCGGTGTGAATTGAAAGTGAAGTGATTACTCAAAACTGACACGGCGCAGTAAATCATAATTTCAAAAACATAATTCAAGGAAAATTACTCAGAGCTCAGTTCTCCATGGTGCAAAATCGAATTAATTCACAGAAAATAGTCTGGGGTCAATTCCACATCATGCTAAAGCAAATCACGTTAATTTAATCAAGACCAGGTACTGCATGATGAGAAACCCAGAAAACAAAAATTTTTTGAAATCCGAAAAGTTTTACATGCGCTGGATAATTTTTTGAGATATATTAAGATGGTGATCACAAATTTAATGATGGAAGTATACCATAATTTTTAAATACAAGACTTAATATTAATTCGTCAAACGTCAAAGAACGTGAAGAGCTGCAATAAAGTGTGAAAATAATATACAATAATGTTCATCTAATATTGGTACAAGCGAACTCGCCGTAGTATGATAATTACGATTCACATTCTTCCGTTCACGACTTGACTTATTTTTTACCCTATAACTTATAAAAACAGTATTTTCTAAGGAAAATTATTCAACATTCATTGGAGTCGAATGGTGTCGCAACACAACTTAAATATCACAGAAGTGCAGTATTTTTGAAACTGCTCAATTCAGTCTCGATTAATTTTAAAGTGACAATTTCACCTTAATTGGAAAACTATAACTAAAATTTGGTCGTGAAAAACAAATAAACGAATTAACTCGTGTAACTCAACAAGTTAATCAACCCAAGTAAATAAACCCAAATCAATCACAAAATTGAAAACACCGTAAGGAGAGAACGCACTCATGAACAAAAAAGCTCTTGAATATTAATTTAAACAGAAGATAATGTTTGCGTGCCTTAAGAATGACTCGACGTAATTTGCATCGCAAAAAAAGCTCTGCTGAAAGCATTTAGCATCAAAGCAAAATACATGACGAAAAAATCTGATTTCAATATTTTCTTTTTAATACGAACTCGGTGGTAAACTTACTGGCATTGAATGCCTACTTTTTTAAAGCGATTTCGCACAAAAATTTACTCAGAAAGTTATCACGACAGCAGAAAAAAAAGGTATCATAGTTCCCAAGAGATCATTTGTATCTTCAATGAGGCATTCCCGCAAGCAAGACCAAGAAACTGCGCCAGGCACAGTTCCAGAGAAGGAAAAGCTTGTGGGGAGCGCGGGGCCGCACGCCATGTCTGCTTATTCCGACCCCAGGAGGTAACGCAGCAGAGAAGAAAGAGAACCTAAACCGTTGTGGGAAGAAAAACATGCCATGAAAAATACCATAGGAAAGTAGAGACATTTGGATAGAAATAAAATGTGGCGTTAGTGAGAAGTTAATTAGGCATTCTTGGTCACATTAATGGTGTGATGATATTGAATAAACTTAAGGTTAGGAAAAGTAATATATAAAATGATCATTTCTGTGAGCGTTGTATAGGACGCTAACGTAACAAAAACTATGAGTAGACGTAGATTGTTAGTGCGAAAAAATAAACCTTATCCTATACAAAGGATCTCGAAGAATCTCCTGAGAGGGTTAGTTGTAGGAAAAAACACCTTATCCCGCGAAGAAGATACCGAAGAGTCTTCTGAGATTTTTAGAAGGAAGGGCAACATAAACCTTATCCCAAGGAGAGGGTGTCCGTGAGTCTGCAAGGGCCAGGAAGGGGAACTTCACTTCAGTAAACTCGGTCTGCAATAATTGGTGGAGGGGTGAAGGGAATATGTGCATTTGAAATACAAATATATCGTTAATAGCCATTTGCTTCCGAGAGATCATTTGTATTTATTCAAAACAAAGGCTTGTCATTTTCATTTCACGAATGTATTCCAATATTCTCAATAACACAATTATTTCACTTTGAAATAAACAAAACAGCGTTTACCCAACAGGTATGTTTACTTCATAGAGCTTTACAACAGAATACGATCTGTACAAAACTGCATATGTTGATGTGTTCAAGAACAAATGCATGCACAAGATGAAATATTTTAACTGCGCATAATTGATGTACTGCATCATTTGATGCTTTGAATAGTAGCAAGATGAAATGCTCGGTTATGTACAACAGCAGGGCTATCCACTTGCAATTAGCTGGCAGGAAACTACAGCAAATGTGCGTTATTTTAAAAGTTCTGATCAGGCGGATGACAGGCAAAAAGTTTGATTTTTCGCCACACATCTCATTGACTTCTGGAATGAGTATAATTTCATCACTAAATGTCATATCAAGGAAAATCTTTCAATGTTGGAATGACGTGAGGAATAGGGTAGAAAATATGTTTTACGAATTTGCTAGTAAGGTGTGTTAAGTTATACACAAATAACTTTCCCATAACATTTAGAACACGCTTTTTCTTGTTTTTAATTACGTACTTCAAGAGTTATATAGAAGGGAAAATGAATCTACGGGTGAGAATTAATGAAGGATTTAACAAATGAGGTAACTCATGTTGGGGACAACCTTCAGCCGTACTTTGTACGGAGCAATGATTTTGAAAATTACGCCCGCTAGCTAAAAGAACAAAATTGAATGGAACTGTGGCACTCTCAACGCCAGTCACAACATAAAATTTTCATCGTCTATAACTAAAAAACAGCATTACAGCACTGCCTTAACTCATTGGTGTAACGACTAAACCATTAAACCTTTGAGAGCTGAAACCCATTATCAATTCAAAAGCTTTGTTTAATTTGTTTGTATAACTTCCAACTATGAAACAAGTATTTAGTGCCCCGCGAAATACTAGTGTGAATAGATTCTCATGAATACTCTGCTTTTCTCAGTGTTTTGGAAATTTTCCGACGAGTTCGAGAGAAAATGCAGACAATACGATCGAGATTAGAAATTTTTAGTTTTTCGTATTCCATTGTTTAAGACAATTTCCTCAACCCTAGACTGCTCAGCTTTGAGTGTCTCGAAGCGGAACTACGTGCCACATACATTATTTTTGGCGAAATTACGGTACAAACAAATACACTGTTTTATATGCTGTCATACAGGAAACGTTGTGGGTGATGATGTCGTGAAGTTACAGCTACAATAAAACAGAAAATCCGCAATCTCGTTCAATTCTACTGAAAACGCACGGCAGAAAGCGTTCTACGATTTTTTTTTCCAAATACCTATACTGTGCAACATATTTCGATTACATGGTGCACTTCTACACATGCTAAGAACTCTGAATATTTAAAACGCAATCGTATGGATTATTATCGAAAAAATACGCCGAAAGCGGGTGTGTATAGTTCGCAAAAAACTCAGTGTTCGCCAAACTGATGAGTCCAGATAAGAAAAGAAGTTGTCAAGCAAAGTGATATGCATGCCTGGAACATTGCTAAGGTAGAAATTAACATCCACTCACGAAGATAAGAGAAAAACAGACCATGCAAGATTAGAAAATAATACATAAATAATTACACAACAGAAAAGGAAAGAAAGCTATTCATGAACTCGCATTTGAATTGAGGGGATTATCAATTTTAAAAAAAAATCCATTCTTATTCATTATTTTTGAGCCTCGCCTTACCATATTTGGAAAATTTTAGGCCTACTTCATTCCACTATTTTCGAGTGGCTGAGTAATAGAAGTTTCTGCTAAGGCATGTAAATTTAAAATCAGCCGTTTTCATTAAATATTTGTCAGTAAATTAATAAATATTAAGAAAAATAAATATAGATTTCATGGATACAGGCTTCATCTCAACATGATGAACATGACTTCGCTACATGGCTGCATTTCAAGGCACGGCTACGTTGCAAACTGTTCAGACATCGTGCACTACCCAACACAGGTCACACGCTCACGACGTTACGAACCATTCGTGCGTTCTTTCAGCATGGAAAGAAGAAGAAACGAGAAATTTTGTTAACAACAGGGCAAATAACGTTGCTGATTCTTGAGTCAAATTCAGCACAGTTTTTACCACACACACTCAGCGACTCGGAAGATGTTCATGGCGTTATTGCATGATCAACGTAAAACACTTACCTACAGACGCATTGCGTTTGTGGTAAAAAAATCAAATATTTAGAGAGGGTTCTTACGAAGCACTTCATTTTATGTACTATTGGACGAGCATTTTCCAACTTCGATTTAAATAGCATGTGCAAAAAATTTTTGCTGTGATTCAAATAAATAGAAATCTTCATCACTGGGCGATCAAAGACAGGACACCTAGTGTGTCACTACTGGTGAGGTTACGCAGCATCACAAAACACTGAACATTACAAAACCTATCCATGGTGTACAAGCAGAAAGTCGTACAAATTTAAAAGTTGCATCTGACTCAAGAATCAAGAATCCGGTCACACAAGCATGAGGGTAGCATGACTATTTTAAACAGCAATATTTATCTACAGCTAATGCGACAGACTACTGGTAGAAAAGATCAGAGAAATCCAGGAAAGAGTACTCTAATATTTTTGGCATTACACACAACATTGAAGCATTCTGATAGTGGGTTTTAGCATTTCTGTTCTTACGGGACATTGATGTTTTTAAAAATGACACCTTATGTAAAAAATTTAATAATTCTCGTTATCTCATTCATGAGTGAAAATAGCTATACTTTGCATTTTAACTCAAGAACATTACACATGTTATCCAAAATAGAAGTTTTTATTCAGTAGTTATGCTTGTGTTTATGCCTCAAATAACCGAGTAAAATTGTTCCGCATAACTGACATACCGCAACGATCCTTTCAGCATTACCTTGCAATCTTTTCCTTCAATTGTCAAATTAATAACTTTAGTGTTTGAGAAAAAACACACATATAGCGTATTCTATTTCTATGTCATAAATCATCGGTCCCCACCATTAACAAATACTTGGTTTTTGCTCTCACTTGAAAGGAGCGAATTCATCGGGAGGGAATCCTCTGACTTTTTACCAGATCAACTAAGCAGGAGCATTTAGAAAATACCTAGCATAAATATGTTACAGATAAAATAACTACTAGTATAACCACGAGCAATAACCACGTATAACCACGAGCAAAGCCCCCAGAGAAGCGTGAGTTTAATTTCGACCCTTCCACAGGGCAATTGTCATTCAGTTAGTAAGCTACACCACCCAAGCGAAGCTGTTAAACGAGCTAGCTACACAAGCTCGTTAACTACTCATTATTAGACTTAACAACAGCCCCTTTAAAAGGAAAAAAGCAATTTTCTTGCAAAAAGTAAGCAATGGTTAGTGTAAACGGATAAAATAAAATTCATGCTGGAACTCACCGGTAAACTACACATTTTAACACTTATTAACGGCAATTTTACTAGGAACGAAGCAATGTTTTTGCTAAAGGCTAATGTAAGCAAATGAAATAAATTTCAGCGTTGGGACTCACCGGCATCGAAATTGTCATGCACATCATCAGCAGCATGCGACAGGTCGTCGTTGGTCTCGCGTTGAGTCTGCAGGCAAAGAACAAGAACAAACTACTGTTAGTTCCGGGTCTACGCATCCTGGAGCTACGCACAAAACTCGTAAGCTCGCATTTATAGGTAAGGAATACAGCGATCATTTGCATCCATTTGCATTTGTATGTTAATAAAATTGGGATTTTAGAATTTGTCTGCTTCAAATAAAATTGACATTTTTTGCGTTCTCCTTAAACCTGGCCTTCGCATGCCACAAATGGATGTACAGGCGCTCGCTCGAACTCCGTAAGTAAGCTACAGATAATCATGTCAGACGTGCCAGTAAAATTAAACTTTTAGAGGATAATGTATGCACTAACAGCATGAACCCCTTCGTAACTTCAGTACATTTGAGGAACGCCATTTGGGCCAGTTGAACCGGTTTTTGGGTTCTGTTGTGTCACGACAGGTTTTTCGATACGTCACTACCATGTTCGCTCGAGCATTATTGGCTTGTTGAAAAAAATTCGTTAATATTCTAATTTTCTCTTTAGAAAGAAGTTGGTAAATGGCAACGGTATTGAAATAAATTAGCTTTCATACGGATGCCAATACTGACATGTTCAACATCGACTTTTTTAGATCCGTCTAAAAATTTTAAAACTGTAAACTGCAGAATTAAACGCAATAAAATGGAAGTGATCAAAATTTAAATTTTTCATCAGTTACATATGATGAGTTAATATTTTAGAAGGTCCATTTTCATAAGATACATAACATGAGTTAACATTTTAGAAGGTCCAAGTGGCTTGGGCCTAAACAAGCATAGGTCCCAATAAATGACGAAAATTTGGAAAAAACTGACGCATTGAACAACTGACCTGGGAGCCAGAAGCAGGGCAGCCGAACCACCAGTAGCCTGCAGGCCGGGGGAAGGGGGGGTCGGCGGTGTCAATGCGGAAGCTGCGGTCGTTGAATCGCCAGTACATGCCATCCTGTAAACACGAATATTATGAGCAATTAAATAAGTTAAATTGATATGTAAGGAAAGACGATGGCGAAGAAGTCTTTAAACATAGGAACACAAATGAGGGATGCAGCGGATGAAGTTTGAGACACATGTTTTCACAGCAGCAAAACTATAGAACAAATATCGTCATTACTCAACCATCGTGGCATGGATAAATGCAGTAGAAGAGGATTTCGATGCTCGCTTGTACGCAATTTTAGAAGAGATTATTTATACCTTCAGTAAAATAGAAGGAGCATCCTCAAGAAAAATGAACTTAGCTTTAGAGAACTTCATTTTCTGTCTTACAAAGATAGCTCACAGTTTTGTATTCGCTTTAAAATAATCCATCACTTTGAATAGTGGCGCTAAAAACTTGAAATCAGAGACTCCTCTAGAATCTAAAAAGAATTAATATCAGTGGAGCAAGGCATGAACCTAGTTACATATATCCATTTACAGCTACAAATCAATGAGAAACGCTAGGGCCACGATACTTAGAGTAACATTAAAATGACAACACGAATAACATTCTAAATTCCCCAGCTCGTCTTCACTTTCAAAAATTGTAAGAATGATGTGACCACAATTTCAAGCTGCTAGCATAATCAAAATTCTACGCAGCTAACTCACCCGAAAAGATTAGGTTCCAGACAAGGCTAAAATCTCAAGTAATGTACCCAGGCAAAAATTCTAAGCCCCATACCCCGTACCCAGGCTGACATCGTAAGCTGCACATTAAGCTGAAACTCTAAACACAACGCCACCCACGCACCCAAGCAAAAGTTCTAACCCCCATTCTAAGCTAAAATTCTTAATTTCACTCTGCCTAATGACCGAAATTCCTTCTAAAAACCTAGTAAGATGATCACCTTGAAGAAGTAGGTGAAGCCGTTGCTGTACTGCAGGGCGTCGTCGATGCCTGCAGGGATTCCCTCCCAGTTCGAGACGGCCTTAGGGTACCGCTCGCCCACGGGCGGTCGCTGCGTGGGCTCAAACCGCCAGTATTGGTCATCCTGGAGTGAAAAAATAACTTTATTATGCAATTCATTCTGAGCTGAAGAGGCTGTGGACTCTTTAGTGTAATCGTAAGTTAGAAGTTAGCTGCTGTACGAATTTAGAAGTTAAGAAGTCCAAATCTAAATGTAAGAGTAAGAAGTTTAATTCTTCACTTCTTTACTGTATTAACATTTCCATTACTCCATTGCTTTTAACGATGCTATTACTTTTTAAAGAGCAAGTTCTGCTTTCATTAGCATTTCTCGATATATTTCATTCCGAATACATGTAAGCATACCTTGAAGAAATAGATTTTGCCGTTTCCAGACCACACGAAGACTCCGTCGATGTTGTTAGGGATGCCGTAAAAACCGGCCGAGATTTGCTTCGGGTAGTCTTCGTCCATGGTCATGTTCGAGAACCGCCAGTACCGCGTATCCTGTTCAAGGTTGGTCAATGTTTAAATTATTCAAGAACAAATGTACAACTTGAGATAAAAAATTGTTCATTTTTGGTGTTGCAGTACGTAAACAGCATAATCAAAACAGAAATTAACACTTCAGTATTCTAAGAATGTCAATACCTAAAAGTAAAATAAATATTTTGTACACTTTTTACGATGATTTGTACTTTTCAACCAAGTAATTTCCTCTATGATTGAATACTTATCGATCCAGTACGAAAATTGTGTTCTCGCTACTAGACAATATTTCAAAAGTTAACTCGTAACAGTTGAACTAAAGATTACTATATATTTTACCTCTATCTGCGTCGTACTTCTAATTTACCATCCTTTATAACTAAGCTTCAGAAACGGACCTTGAAGAAGTAGGTCTTGCCGTTGTTCCAGGTGAAGGCAGCGTCGATGTTGGGAGGCAGGCCCCAGTCCTCGTCGATGTAGCGAGGGTAGCCGGGAGCGACCGAGTCATCCGTTAGGCGCCAGTATTGACGACCTGAACAAAGTAGCCGTCAAATTATTCTTCCTTTAGAGTATTTGGGAGCATAATTCTGAATTGAATGTTAACACATGTGAAAGGTGACGTATGCATTCTGCATGATGAATTACATAGATCTCTGAACCAGAAGCTTTGTTGATTTTGACCCTGCTACGGATTTTGAATCTTTAAAAAATTCAATATGAATTTTTGAAGTAATTTAAAGATGTGTTTTTTTCAGTAGTGTACCAAAATATTGGTATCGAAAGCATTTTCAATCACAAAGAAGTTTAAACGAAAATCCTATGCGAAATTTTTGAAAATTTGACTACATCCCTCGGCGTTTTGGTCGTTGACAATGAACATTTTACTCATCATTCCACAAATGGAAAGCTGTCATAAGCAAAAAATTTTAACTTTGAAAAATTACTCAAAATCAGCCATAAGCTCAACTATCGTATCTCAGCCACCTATAACAAATCAACAGGAATAGCTAAAACCTCAGCAATCACAAAACTATCGTTATGGAAGACGGGAAAAATCTCCAGAGATCAAAAACCAAATGTATTTCAAGCGAAAGTATCTCAAAAGCAATATAAATATTTTGAACGTTTTAGCATTGATGTTCAGATACCTTAATGCCCGTTTATTTTTCATTGAAACGTATTAGTTGAATAAACAACGCGCTCCTCTAGAGAATGTTAAAACATGAATTACTTTATTCATTCAAGTCACAAACCCAAAGAGACAGGGCACAGCCTTCAAATAAAAGGATACCTAAGCCAGACTCCGATGCCTCTGCCTAGTCTACATATGACCCACGCGCAGACGTTTGAACCGAGTGTCTCATTAATGAAACTAAATAGAACAGTCTATGGTGGTCACGCACCCTTGAAGACGTAAGTCTTGCGGTCGCCCATGGTGACGATGGCATCAAGAGACGCGTCACTGCAGAGGGAGCCAGGGGAGCCGGCGGCGGTGGAGGGGCGGCGTGTGGTTGTGGTAGACGGGGATTTGTCAGGGCCCTGAGTTCCATGTTCCTTTGGTCCGTACAGGATCTGAAATGCATGTGGACATTAGAATGTAGCTCTGTATGCGTACATTAGAATGTAGCTGTGTATGTGTACGTCAAAACATAGCTGTGCATGCATACATCGGAGTATAGCTGGCAAAGTTTATATTACGTTGGGTATGTTTGCATCTGAATACAGCAGTGTATGTTGACTTAGAATAAAGTTGTGTAAGTTTAAATCTAAATATGACTGTGGAGTATACATCAGAATATAGCTATGTAAGTTTACAACAGAATATCGCTGAAAAGTTGACGTCAGAATATAACTGTACAAGTGTACATCAGAACATGGCGGTGTAAGTTCATCTCTCAATAACGTCGAGTAAGTTTAAATAAAAATATATGTGTGCAAGTTGACAGCAGAATATATTTATGTAAGGTTGTATCGGAATATAGATGTGTGAGTGTCTTGAAAAAAAAGACGCTGTTACACACTGGAATACTGTGAGAAATTTTTGATACGGAAACTAATACGGCAACTAAATATTAAACGAGGTTAGCTCCAGGAGCAGTTACGCCTCACAGTTGATTGACTTGGGTTGAAAGCTGTCACGTTCGCGAGACCAGCTGTCACCTAACATTCATGATGGATCTCAATAGAGATTTGCAATCATTTTACATATAATTTTTTCCCTTACAGGAGACGTCTGAGCTACGTTTGTTTTAGAACACACCTGGCATGTCTACGTCACATGACAGAGAGTGACGTAAATGTATATTGACAACCTAGCTTACATGAACCAAACTTTTATTTATTCGAACATGTTGGTAGTAAAATGCCAATCCTTCCACTTTATTTTCAGGAAACCAACTTCCCATCATTTCATGTAAGATCTCCTCTTTTGAACTTTGCAAAGAACACGGGCTATCAAGAATCTTTTCATCGTAAAAATACTCATACGAGTGTCATAACCTGTCTAAACGCAAGGAAATGCAGAACTGACCTCAATAGCTTTTCGGTCATCGTCATCCAGCTTGAAGTATTTCTCGTAGCCTCTGTAGAACGGCGCCATGAGTGCAGACCTCACGTCAGAGTGGGACAGGCCAAGCGAGTGGCCAAACTCGTGGGCAGCCACTTGGAACAGGTTAGTACCTGACAAGAACGCAAGGTTGTCACTTCTTGTCCCACGAATTGACAAATTCATTTGAAAACTCTTACAGTTGTTCATTTAAAAAAAACATTATTGGTAACACATAAAACAAATGCATTGCTGTTCAAATGTAAATAAATGCATGTTTGATCAAATATAGGGGAAATTCTTTCAAAAGGATAGATAAATTTATGATACAAGACAACACTCACTAGAAGAGAAAGATCTCATATATGCCAGGAAATGTTTTATTCCTATTTAAATATTTATTTTATTTTAAGTATTTAGCAACCATCGGAGAGAACAGAAAAGTTATCGTACAGTTGAAGAAGTTTAAGCAATAATAGATGCAAAAAAAAATAGAAATTTTATGAGCCCAAACCGTCAATTTCCCCGTAGTTTTATTCAAACTAGTAAACCTGATAAACATCCAAAAGGAAAATTGTTCGTTATGTTGAACATTGTTAATAGGTAGCACGAGAAGGTAAGATAACCAGTGAATTTCGCCAAAAAAAATTGTGCTTTACGAGCGAGCGAAGTATAGTAACAATGTTTCATTGAATGAAATAAGTTCATTTAATTATTTAGTGTACATAATGAATAGGATAAAAGACCCTGCACAACACAACGATGAAACAACTCGAAAATTACGTAAACGTCTCACAAACTCTAGTTAACCGAAATCAAGGATAAAAACCGAAGTTTATATGTATGGTTCAACTAGTGCCGATGTATTGGAAACCAATAACAATCATAAACAATTGCCATGAACACCACAACTAACATAACATAACCACAAGTTGTACATCACTGACCACTGTAGGAGTCGATGGTCCAAGTCTCAGCATCGTCGAAGTGAGCGTCGCCTCCGTAGATGGGGAAGTAAGCATGAGCCAGAGTACCTCCCCTACCATCAAACGGGTCTCCATCTCCGTGTTCTCCCTCCTCGAACCTGATGTCGATGTGCACTTTTCCAGTGGTCGCTTCCTTGAATGTGAGTGTGCTCACGTCTTCCCATACCTGGTGAAACATTCAAATTATAGCTGAATGTTGTTGTTAAAATAATTCTAATACGTAAAACATTAACCTTAAAAAGAGTGTTACCGCATGTATTTTTCAGGTTTATCGAGTTTACAGCGTACGCCAGCTAGAGTTATGTTATAAAATGTAGTGTACTTGTTACCCATTATTCGAGCTAAATTTTCAAGCGATGTTGAAGTAGGAGAACTAAGAAGTTGTGTGACTAAAAAATATGCATTTTTACCAGTCCACAAGATCAATTTTCTCGCTGTTTTATCAAAACAAGTGCATGCGTCAGCGCACATTTGGGAAGTTTGAAATCTGACCAATTCATTATACTGTATGAAACTTGACGAAAATGAACTTTAGATTCTGTTATAAAACAATAAAAATTGAACAAACAAAACGCATATCTCAACTTCTGGATAACATGAATACACCTGAAGTATAACCACTCCATTAACCAACAGCATTGTTCTCTTTATCTTAGGGTGAGAAAAAAATTAAAACATTTAAACAGAACGCTGTCTTCAGTACAGAAAAGATGGAAGTTTAGGTGAAATAATTCATACTTTCTGTAAGTATATGGTACTTGAATTAATATCCACAAGTTTCGCTAGTACTGAGGAAATTTTCTAAATCATATCTTAAGGCCGATCACGAACACAAGTCTCATTGATCGTGCCAGAGCTATACAGACAAAACTAATCCAAGAGTTTTTCGAAAAATTTTCGGGAAGTTGAGAACATTTTGTGAGGAATGTGCAGACATGTAATCCAATTTCTTACCTTAAAAGCATCAGCAATTTCTCTGTCGACCGAGCTCTTGGGGAGGCCTGAGGGATACTTGCTGATCTTGTAGGTGAGGTCACGGACCCTCCACCTGGACCCTGGGGAACGAAACCTCATGTTCAACAATTGCGCTAACGTTCGTTACACTTTGACTGCAGCAGGTAAAACTGAAGTTTAACATTCACCTCAAATATAAAGTGAATTGTAATAAGAAGTTTTGAAAATAACAAGCATGAACTGGATTGTGCCTTCATTTAGCTTTGAATAAATATTTATGAAAAGTGGCGCATGTCGCAGTCAAAGTGGTAAGCAAAATGACTAGCTCAGCCAAAGAAGCCGTCTCACAGTGAAAATGAGGTACACAGTAAAAACAAATTGAGATTCTAAACTCAATAAAGTAACAAACAAACGACTAAGTGGATAATTATCAAAGGGAACGTGAGGGTACCTATTGAGAACAATCTATAATGAAATAATTTGAGAAAACATAACTTCGAACTAACACAGTCCAACCAAAAAATGATCCAGAAAATTAAACTATGCAGGCAATTACGTTCTGGACTTTCAGTTTTTACAATTTTATTTCGTGAATACCTACAGGGATGAATGCGTAATAGTTTGTAGTACTCTTTGTACTCAAATATTCTATATTGTATGCTGAACTTCTTATAATGGGAATTTTCTTCCCATTTAAACCGCTGAGCGACGTGCTAGAGAAAATTTTCCTCAGAAGGCAATATTTTACGAAGAGCCTGCCTTTAGAGGCAATATTTTACGGAGTACCTTACTTGAAAGGCAATATTTTATGACTGAGAAGCTGCATTGAAAGGCAGTGTTTTCGAGCACACTATAGGCTTAGAAGACAATGTTCCAGAAAGCACCTGCCCGGAAGACTATTTTTTAGAGAGTACTCACCTTGGAGAGCATATCTCTTCTTCCTGCGAGTGTTGGCGCCGTGACCAATTTTGTCTCTGTTGCCGCATCTCGGTCTGTTCATCATCTCCACCGTCTCGCTGTTGAGCTCTCCTGTTTGTTCCAGACCAGCGAATGCCTGCCAAAAAATACCGACAAATATGAATGGAGATGTCTTTACATGTATACTGTGGCTTGTGATCAATAAGTGTCTCAGTGAAAAGTACAGCGACTGATTTTTCAGATATCGCCGCTAAATATTTCAATAAGCTCTAATTTAAAGAAGTGTGAACGGTGAGATATCTATTTAACATCTTCACTTTTTGTTATATCGTTCATATTAAAGTAAGGGTTTCATATTACTTTACCACGTACACTAAATGATTGAACAACAATTCAGCTAAAAAACACCTGATGAATGAGATATTTCATCCAATATGGACAGAACAAAATCTCTCCTCATCACAACCTGTGTACAATCCAATTTCAAGAAGCATCGTTGAAAAAATAAGTTAACATATGAATCAACCAACATGGAATATTTTGCTTTCTCATTACAAAAAAAACGAGGGGAAGAATAAGAGGGGAGAGGAGAGGGGAGAGGAGAGGGGAAGCACGCCGGAAAAAAATGACATGCACTTGAACCACTCAGCGGAAGAGCATTGATTTAAATTCACAAAAAGCACTCATGTCGACCGCTTAATTTTTGTACTGCACACACATACAAAGTCTGTTCAACCTTGTTTATTTTTTAATGCTGTCATTTTTCTAGTGTTCCTTTTCATTCAATCAATCACACCAAGATAAATACACATTGTTTCAAGACTGTCCAACGTAGGTACGTTACACGTACCAAGTACGTTACATACAAACAATGCCACGTAATTCGTATTCCAGCTCATTAAAAGAGACAATTTAATTCTATTCCAGTTTCATTCCTTAGTTCCATTTAATTGATTTGAGTGAAATAGCTCAAGTTCAGCCCGGGATAACATTTCGAAAAAATTTCGCACGATTTTTGTGAAAACCTTTGAAGGTTCGTCAAACTGGTGAAGCGGCTTTATCTAGAGAGATTAAATTTTAATTCCCGGATTGTGAAGGTTTCTAGTAAAGTAAAGGTGGTCATTGTTTAGTGAATAGGCAAGAAAATAAATTTTAAGAGAAAAATTGCAGAAAACCTTACTTTTTATACGCACCTGCGTTACGTAATCGAAAACACGTAGAAAGTTACAAGTTGCGTGAAAATATCTAGGTACAAAGTCGCGTTTGTTATGTTCTACAAGATACTTAATGGTCAGCTGCAACAAATCTCCGTTTAACTTAATCTTCCCATTCATCATTGTTAGAAAGCAAAGTCTATGAACGATTTATCAATTCTTGAATAAAGCTCCACCAAAGCGTTTCAGGCGAAAAAATTCCTCGGCATTTTAAAGTGGAAGCATTAAGGTAATCCATTCTAGACTGACAGTTGAGCTAACGTCACATCTGAAGTGATGAAAGCCCCGCCCTCGCTGGCGGACACCGTCAACACAGCCGGCCTGTCACGGCAACGGGCTTTGTCTCGCGTGTTGTTACCGTGGTGCTGCGAAAGCTAACGTCACTCTTCGTAATGAACCACTGCAGGCACGCACTCAATAGTGATTTAGGTACTCAAGGGATTTAAACTCATAAACATGGATTTTTGCTCGATAACTGCACTACCTCCATAGGCTGCCAGTGTGTTTACATGCTATAGTTGTGTTTAATGGAATGAAAAAGGGTTTATTTCTAAAGGAAAACTCTTCGGCGTGAGATTCACAGGCCAAAAAAGAAGAAAGCTTCCATATTTTTCTCCTGTGGGAGTAAATTAAAAATAGTTTCAATCTGACCATGCTTATTATCCGCTTTTCCAACAATTTGATACGCGTTAAAAAAAACAAATAAACATCTACTTTGGAAAAAATTATATTTGAAAGTGAATAACCACAACGCACATTCGTACCAAATTGATGAAATTAACCACACGAAATATTTTAATTTCTCTCTTTCATACCGTTTTATGCTACTCGTAAGTGACTGACGGAATCAGCTCTGATTCTCTTCATTTTGCTTATTTTCGTAAAATTTTGAATGAAAACATGAAACAAAATAGAAAAGAATAGCACAAATCTAAAATACAAATAGAAAAATGTAAAATAAAAAATATATATACAGAAAGATATAGAGGAAACATTACACCTAAATTATTCGTTGCTCACTGCTCGCCTCACCTGGAAGTCGAGGATTGCCTGCCGTACAGCGTCCTCAGAAAGCAGTGCTCCATTCTCGGGATTTGTGGCTGACGAGTTCATGTAGCCAAACTTGTCCAGGTATAACTGAAAAAAGGTAAATAATTTCGTTAAAACACATCACAGACTGACTGACAACATATAAATTCAACGTGACGCGGAAAAACAAATTTTCGATGACATACGTGCCAAAAAATAGCAAGTATATTGTAATTCAATCAAGTGTCCATGTACTTTGGCAGACCGAGGCGTGCATCAGTAAACATTTGTCAGACCGAGGCGTGCATCAGTGAACATTTGTCAGAACGAGACGTGCATCAGTGAACATTTGTCAGACCGAGGCGTGCATCAGTGAACATTTGTCAGACCGAGGCGTGCATCAGTGAACATTTGTCAGACCGAGGCGTGCATCAGTGAACATTTGTCAGACCGAGGCGTGCATCAGTGAACAATTGTCAGACCGAGGCGTGCATCAGTGAACATGGCGTGTCAACACGTCAGCAAAGTCGTTCTACGTATGTAAGCAAAATTATGAATGAAATTTGTGAATGAAAACTGACCCCGAAGCTCTGATTGATCTTTCTGCTGCGAAAGACGAATCAGGTTCCGTGAACAAAACCCATGATTCTGATGGTTTAGACAATTATGTTTCCGATATCGACCAGCATCGGCAAATTCATGGAAATGGTCTTGATCAGAGAGCCTGCTTCACGCAAACATCTAATATGCATGAAAGGGGGAGTGGATGGCGTTCCAAGCGCTGCATCAGGAGCTGAAAAGCTCTTCGTAAAAAGCGCTTAAATTATTTCCACTAAATACGAACGTTCAAGATAGACAGATGCGCAATGATTTAGCGACAGCACAACTAACTTATACAACAGAATTTATTTCCAGTTCTTTGAACACATCAAATCTCCGTTCATGTTCAGATCGAACAATAATAATGAGAAAAAGAGCGACGGTTAACAGGAAAGTGTAGCGAGACGCGAAAAAAATGCGATCGTTAGTTTCTCTGGGTTGATTGAATCGACACGTGTCATGTGTTCGTAAAGGTCGTCAAGGTTGGGTCGGCGCCCGCTGAGAAACAAGTTTAGATGCGTGATCCGTTCCCTAGGCAACAGCAGCAACAACTTGCGCCGTTTGCACGCTACGTCAACTCATGTTCATTGGTCAGCACAAACAAAAGGTGAATGGAGGATCGACTGTGAACTAGGCATCGAACTGCTGTCGCTAATGAACTGCACGAAGCCATAAGTAACTACGGGTATTGAGTGCGATTGATTTGAATGAAGCACCGCAAATGAATAGAGCTGTGAGAATCTCCGGTAATTGAATATATTTCTCTGGTACCGTGTACTTGGAGATGAATTTGAAGTCAGATGAATTGATAATTTTTAAGGTTAACGACAAGTTTTGCCATTGAAATCTCGTGTTCTTGCTGACACATGATTCCTCAAGTATATGCTTGTAACCAATCTCACAAAGAGGAGCGATAGTTAAAATAATTGGTGGAAGTGTTCCAAAAATGTTATCAAGCTCTTAAATAAAACTTTGATTTCATGAACAAGTTTTCTTGCCTAACTTACTTCAACTGAATTCATTCTTAGGAGAAAAATTATTTCCTAAAGTACAAAAATTTCAAGTTTACTTGCGGCGTCAACAGACTTGAGTTAAGAGAGTAAAACTTACTTTCTAAGATACTAGCAGTAAAGATTAACAGAGCTCGAGTGGCGCTCATTCAAATTATGAATCGTCAAACATTTCATTGTAACTATTAGACTAAGTATAAACACTACATGCTAAAAAATTTTAAAAATCCTACACTGTAAAATGTTCAAAACAAACAAGCATTTTATTTAGTCAAGAAAGAGAACTATAAGTACTTGAAATCGTGAAGTTCATCAACCTTCCTGCGTTCGTTGCACTTGCCTATCTCAGAGGATCGCAGTGACGCCGGAAGTTAGGTTTTTCATAGGACAGATACGGTCATAATATTTCACCTCTGAACATAGTGAGGAACTGAGAAGTGACTACAAGTAACGTCACACTAAAAGTAAGTTATCATTATCTCCTTTCATTTTACTATGCACTGAGACTGAAAACATTGAAAACCATTAACCGCAGGCTCCTTTGTGAGTACCGACCAAATATGACACAAAGAGTTCCAGTGATAACAGGTGCAGATGCTATATCTAGTCGCTCTCTTTACTGCTCGGAGGAATGGAACCTCATGATCTGGTCTTTAAAGAAATCGTACAAGCTTACGTGATACGGCATCTTTTCCCATCAAAGTAGGAGTTGATAAAAGAAGGCGGCCGGGCCTCTACTTGGATTGACCACTTGTGTGTCAGTCACAAAGGAAAACCAGAGAATTCTGGACACGACCGACTGCGGTCATGCATAGCTCAGAGAGTTAAAGAGAATTTCCTTCCGTTTTCAGAATACAATTGTATGAGTTGAACGTTTAGCCAAGTCGTGCATATCCTGGGGTATCCTAAATGTATGATTCATGTCTGAACTCGAGAGGGTGAATTTCTTCTTTAGAAGTCAAAACAGGGTATAGTTTTCAACGAAGACTGCTGTGCAACTCTGCAAAACGGTCCAAGAATTTTTCTCATCTAATAATGGGTGTAAATTATAAGGTAGCATCTAATTCGAAAAAACAAAAACCTATGCAATTTTTGGTCAAAATACTTCACGTGAGAGTGTTTTTAAGGCAAAAAAGTTTAGCTGTCTGCATTTCTGAATCAAAGCTCTCTGATCTGGGAAGTAGCCCTGATCTCCAAAGAAGTACAGCTTCAGTTTTTAAGTCCGGCTAATATTTTCAATGAACCAGGTCTTTCATACATAGAAAGCAGGTCTTCGAGTATTAATTTGAGACAAGACCAAACATAAGTTCCGGTATGAAGGTTGATGCAGGCAGACGAGTCACAGCGCTAGCACTTGTCTGTCAGATTTGATTGGAATTTCCTCCGTTCGGACACGGAACAAAGGCAATATGTGAGCCACGCTGGAAATTGTGGCGCGGACGACCTAAGAGCGGCCTGTCAGTCCAGCATGGTGACCGTCGTCTCAAACAGACATTAATGCTCACTACGAACTTCTACGCAAACAAATGAGGCTTCCCTAAAATCAGCCTATGATGACCTTTACTGTTTACCGATCATCAGACAGAAAACGATTTTCTTATTTCCGTTCTACTGTTTTAATTTAAATTAACTTGACAAAAGAGAGACTACAACTTCATTCATCTATCCGTCATCCATTCGACTTCACCCATCCTCCTTGGCTTTCTCCCTAAGGTAACACGGTTTTCACCTTCATGTCCACGAAAAGTAAAAAGCAGTTCGCATAGATAAGTTACTCAAGGAAGAACTATATCACTCGAAGCATATTTCTGACAGAAAAGCCAAAACCAGCAACAGGCGTTTACCGTTTCGGGAAACACGCGCAATATTTTAGGGAGCGTTTAATGCGTTGAAAATTCGGTTCACTCAAGGAGGATGCGCGCGAGAAAAAATTATCTCAAAACAACCTGGTGCAGCAGACGAAAGAAGGCAACTCGGCAGCTTACGAGCCACGGGAAGGAGGAGATTGTAGCTGCATCCGCTGTGTGAATCACAAGCTTATGTCAGCTTCGTAGAAATCAGGATATCATTTTGACGATTCAGAGCTCCCTTATCAGGGGCTGTAGGCATGAGTTTTGCTGGTACTGTGATTTTCCACGACTGGCCAGGCCAGTATTTCAGGAATCATTCAAAGGAACATTCAACGTCATTGGCGTTTATGAATGGCAATCGTTGTGATGCTGGTAGATGTTCGTAAATTTGGTAGTAATATAATAAAATATATTTTTCACGACTTGAATAAAGGTGTATAAGCTTTCAAACAAATCTATAAATAATTGATCTATAAATAAAAGATACTAGAAGCATTTTGAAACCCAAGCGCGTTCAAAAAAGACGTTTTCACTCCGAAATAAGTACGATGTAAATCAATAGGACCCGATTATTTAGCCCTAGGAAACATACTCAAAGAAGGAAAACTTTAAGAGTGGCGCACTTATCACAAAGGCAAAGATAACAAATGCCGGTGATGACATCAATACAGCAGCCCCGCAGCTCGCTAGGTGATCAAGCAACCAACCAGTATGTAAACCCTATGAATGTCAGGCATCGTCTCTGCTAAACTTACGTGCGCAATCAGTTCAAGTCATGCGGTTGTGTAACAAGTACCTCCAAAAACTACGTCATAAATGTTACGTACCAAAATTCAAAAAGGATATCAATGACAGCATGCGTACCGAAAATTTGCGCCAGCACCACACAACACCGGACCTGAGCTGAGAGTTGGCACGGAAAAACTGCAGCATTATGGAACCGGAAACGGAGTTGGAATAGGATACTGCAGCCGTGATATTGAGTGAGAACCGCAGTGCAGTTTCTCGCGTGAGGTCTAACCTTGGTGATGGAGGTTTAGAGAAGATTCCAGAACCGTGATACACTTCCTGTCGAAATGAGTCTGGTTTTGCACGCCATCTCAGTCGATCGACGCACTAAGCTGATGCAGGCGCTCTACGTTGTCTCACAAGTCATAGCTGCCTACAAATATTATCGCCTGTGTTGCCGCTTACGACGGATTTATGCTCCGGTCAAGAAATTTAAAGCATGAAATTACCAATGATGCACGGAAAGCCGCCTACATTTAAGCCATAATTATGGTAAATCTTACTAAATTCCCACAGCAACTAATGGTGCAACTCCTGTTCACCAACGGAAGAGCAATTCGCTCAATGACAACGGTGATGGTAATGTTACGTTGGGGGAATAAGTTGGAAAACAATGCATGAAACCTAGCATCAACGGACGTGACTGGTGCCGCGGAACAAACAAAAAAAACAAGAGGGCGCGATCAGAAGGTATAAATAATTAATGAACAGGGAAATGTAATTCCTAAACAGCGGACGTTCAGGAGCAAAGATCAACAAAAGCCCCCACTGAATTTATCACCCACTGCCACTTCCAAGAAAAGCTGAGAATTATTTCTAAAAATTCTATAATAATTTGAGCCAATATTTCTGACTCCTTAACTATGTGGACGGGCGTTAGATTACTGGTGCCGCAGCAATAAAAAAAAGGTGCCCGTGAAAAATTGAACAAGAGCTTATAATAAACCAAAATATGCTTAATAACTCGAAAGAGCTTTGCAACACACGAAAAACTGCCAAATTATACGTTGATGCGGGACGGAAACTTAAAATTTACAAATTTTGTGAAGTCGAAGCTCAAGTACAGGCACTGGGTGGCGAAATCATGATTCATCTTTGTTGAACGAGAAAGAAGTGACACAGTAGCACCGGATGTCAGGCGCACGCGTCTATGTGTCGCAATGTAGAGACGCTCGGCAAGAAAGCTCCGTACCTTCTGTCGTGCCACAGCAGGGAGGTTGCACATTGGCTTTTCCTAGCTAAAAACCTCGAGCTTTAAGCCTTATAATTATACGTAAAATTTGACCAACTTCAACGGTCATTTCAAAGCAGTAATCGTTGGTCCGTAAATCATCGTATCATTGGGTTCTTCTGAGTAAAATATAAGATGAGGAACGAACCATAGACAAATGCGTACAATATAAAATTATTTTTAGCCAGCAAGTGAAGACAAGTCATTCTTTCAAAGCATAATACATTCGACAGAGAGGTTTGTCTAGGTTTCTAGTTTACGTTTGAGTCTTAGGTTCGTGTTTCTCTGATGCTCGAGTTTGCTCATCTACATCTCTTAAAACAATTCGTATGCAGTGTATGCAAAATACGCACGGTACACACACATCGCCCACGATAGCCTACGGAAGTTTTCCACACGTCTGGGCCGCAACGATGCCCTAGCTCCATTTTTGAGAACTGAGTCAGCTTCCGGCGCTGAATGAATCCAGAGTGAATGCCCGTGTAGAGCAGAGTGAGGCCTGATGCTGACTCACGAGAAGATCAACAAAGGGCATCTATTAAACGAAGCGATGTGTACTCTCTAAAAAGTTGCATGTAGAGAATAATAAACGATTTACTGTTTGCAACCATAAAGAAATTGTGAAACTATAACTATCGAATTAAATAAAATCTACACAGGACTAAAATATCTGCGATAATGCCAGTTATACCATGGAGAACATATTCTTGTAATAATTCTCTGTGGCAAGCAGAGTTAATTATTTAAACGTTGGTATTTATTCAAAGATTCATTTAATTAAGCTCGAGTATACAAAAACTGTCACGTCTCTCACATCAATGTCCACGGCAAATTCCTCTTGCAAGGGAACAGACAAAAAGCAATTACTGGGAGGATAAATTGAAGTGTTACGACAGTCCTTGAAGAATTTTTTAGCCCTTGCAGACAAATTTACGAACATGTGATAGACTTCACCAACCTGCCTATAAAGGCTGATGTTCAACAGTCTGGAAGATCGGCATAATCTCGACTACAACTGCTTACCGAACATCATTGTTCACCTACACGTAGAGATCATAAATGCAAACTTGGATATGAATATCTGCTTGACTAAATGTACAAACTCAAAAGTCAAGAACACGGAAAATCAATTGTGGCTTGACCTTCGATCCTGAAATCGAATTAAAGCACACCTGAGCATCCTGAAGAGCAGGATCTGGACGACTAGTCAATGGGAACGAGAAGGCCACAGCTAAGAGACGAAACATCGTTCAATCATTTTAAAATCTAAAGAACCACGCAGTCTTTAGTTGAACAAAACTGAAGGATCAAAACTACCCATAAATGCAGAATTCAAGACGAATGTATCCTCAACGAAGCTCTTCTAACAATTTTCCCACAGAAGCTCATTTGGGTTGAGGCTCAATTTCTGTTGAATTTGTGCCAGAATATTAAAATGGACTGAAACTGATAACTGATGAATTATTGACATTCCTTATAATTTCTTCAGCTAGTTCTACTAAAGTTAATCGTTAAAAACTAGGTGGCTTATTTAAAGTTATAAAAAAGCTAGCGTGACCTCAAAAAGCGTTTTTCCATACCTCGCTTTGATGAGCATTTCGAGCGCTTTAAAAAAACACCTAAAACTCAATATGCAGCATAATAAGAACATTTCATGTGTAGGCAAACGAATGGTACAACCCACATCCGAGATCCGTTTTTTGTGTTCTCTAGAATACTCAGCGTGAACGAGCTCAGTTAGGCTAAATTACGCTTCAAACTCTTCTCCTGTGGAATTATTCACTTGGGCAATGTGAAGTTCCTGCGCCCGTCACGTCTCGAGTGATGGTCATGTCGCAAGAAGTGCCACGCATCGGGAGAATTAGTTTCACGAGACTACCATTTGCCTCATTGAATGAGAATTGTTTTGCATGCGATGGCATCGTTCATGTTCGGTCGTGCATTCCATTGAGCTGCGTGGACATTATAAGATCATTCTGTTGAGCTGCGTGGACATTATAAGATCATTCTATTGAGCTGCGCGGACATTACAAGATCATTCCATCGAGCTGCGCGGACATTACAAGAAGTTCCACAGAACTATACGGTCATTACAGCAAAATAAAGCTACCCAACGTTTTTAGTTGAAGATCAAAATATACGCTTACGTACTTCATACTAGACATGCATGCAACAGGAAACGTGCTCTTTGCACGAGAATATTGCACTCGGACGTCGAACATTATATGTTTTACCTACTTCATACTCTGTAATATTTGAGTCATCAGCGCAATAATACCAAGAAATAAGTAAGCAAAGAGGCATGCAAGCTTACTGACTGCTTACGTAACATGAATCAATATTCTCACTGTTATTACAAAAGGCACCAGAACCAAATCATATCCTTGCTAAAATGGGTTTTCATTGCAGCTATTTGTCACGTTGCGAGTCTAACGGATACTTCCGAATGATGAAAAAAACATCATTTGGACATTTTTAGTTCAGCATCGTATGTTTCTGCAAAATTGTTTGAAGGTGAATTCATTAATACTGTATATTCGGTGGCGTGCAGTAAACAGCACATGCATGCGACCTCCTGCATATAATCATGTTGGAACCTACTAAGCAAGTTTCTTCCACGAATAAATAAATGAGAAACATGAAATTGTCAGCCAGAATTTAATCAAACTGTATTTGCACAAGATCGTCTCACAGAACCGAAGTGAAGTGTCAAAGCTCTTTATCTTATCGTCCTATTCGGCTTCGACAAAAGTTCTGTGCAGTTATGAATCATAAAAAGTATCTCGAACCATATAACTGTGTCGAGCAATCAGGCGTGCTCCACAGGGCATTGATATCGATAAACTTTAATAAGAAGACTTACACCAAAATAGCGTGTCATCGACCTACAAAAGCTCTACAATCCATTGATGATCACAATAAACTCAACTCAAAGATCACAGTCACGCGTATTTTGTATGGATTGCACAAAAATGACAAATGTATAATTGGAGATTAACGCAGAACAAGAATCATACCTTCCAAATGTTTTGCTACGAAATTAATCTTTGGTAAGAGTAATTTTAAAGTACGTCGTATCACGCAATGTTAATTATTCAGCGAGGACCACTCGGTGTAATTAAACTTCCTTGCAAGCACGGGCGCTCGAACAAGGGTCTGTTGATGCAAGAGCGTCATACACAACATTGAGAGGCTCTACCATAGCCAAGCTGCTCGTCGAGGTCTTGTACGAGTACCACTTTGTCTTCGCAAAAATACTGCTTCGATGTTTTTATTTGCCTTTAGGTAAAGTCTTCTTAGTTTGGTGACAATAAGAAACTCTCACCAACGTTAAAACGTAGGGTTTCTCTGACCTATAAACTTTGGTCGGACTTCGCTACTGAAAAACGCTGAAACATGAAGTAGATTTTATCAGCAGGTCGGAGGAGCAGAAACACCAGGTTTTATTAATGACGTCAGCCCAATTATATGTATTCAATTATTACAACTCCCATTTAGAGGCTGGGCAAGGTATGATGTACTCAATAAAAGAATGTTTACGTTGGATTAAAATGAAATAATTGAATTGAAATGAAATTAAAAATTTCACGATTTATACGAGCGTAAATGACATTTGTGTAGCAAATCAACACAAAAGTAAAATCATAAAATCTTTACCACTAAACAACACCGCTAGACATACGCTTATAATTCTGAATTTAGTTCATTTCACACCCCAAAAAAAACTTTTTACTGCAACGCACACCGATAAATATCAATAACAATAGTAATGATTCGCAGCAAATAGGTTACAGCAAACGCTCACTTGCAAGTAAGCGCGCGAAAAGGTAAGAAAAATCTCCTCCGGTGATGGATTTCGCAAAAGAATGGCAGTACTGTGAGAGCGAAGCGTCACCGTCATGCGAGCACTGACCTTCACCGTCTCCAGATGAAGGAAGACTCGCAATGGGAGGACGGAAGCCCTGTAACTGAAGCATGAGGTTCACGGCATGACCTCGAAGCTATATGACCGCGCGTGTACTAAGTCTGCAAGGTCGCTTAAGAACTGTGGATGCTAATAAATAAATTTTACGACTCTGCGTCGCCCTGTGCTGCTTTTCGAACGAATTGTTTGTTGGAGAGTAACAAGGAAAATAAAAATGGTGAATCTTTTATTTTTATACAAAATTCATAGATGAAATGTTTTACCACCTATTGAATGTTTAATGTTTGTTTACATAATAGTACCAAATTGATAGACAAACCATAAGAAGTAAAAGAAAACATGATCTATAAGAAAATTATTCATTAAATCATCAACGCACTCATACGTCACGATGTTTTCGTTGTGTCACATTAAAATTGCTCATCCTTCACGATAATACCGTCAAAATTTTCTGGGATTAATGACGAGAGGAAATGCGAATTACAGTCTCCGCACGTTCGCAGTTTCGGCGAGCTCTAGCACCGTGACGTAATTTCATGGATTCATTTTATGCAAAATTCCCTCGTAGCCACCCGCCCTTTGGCAAATTATAACGAAGTGCGCAGTACACTGCCAGATTATCACCACGTTTTATTCACATCACACGGACAATAGACAGCCAAAAAAAGGGTTGCTAGGTTGTCTTTTATCTGGCCAAAATTCACAAATGAAGCTATTTTTCATGCGTAATTTGGGACACATGAACACTCATTATTTTTTAATCTTGCAGCCCTGCCAGGTGGTAACTGATTTTTCTGGTTAATGTGATTTGAAAAAACGCCAAATTTCAGAGTTTGTGTGAAAAAAAACACAAATCTGGCTCCCTTGCTTACGAGATTTCTGTTCTTAGCGAGATGTGAGTACAACGAAGTCAGAACTTTGCCATCCGTTCCTCCCTTGATAATAATTCCCCAAAAAAAAGAAAGTGATCACGAGCATATCAAGAATTCACAAGCTTGAGCACTTTTTTTACGAAAAGGACACTCAGTCAAACCCTATTCGAATGGCTGTAGAGTACCTGGCGAGATACCTGGCGAAGTACTTGGCAAAGTACATGGCAATGTACATGGCAAGATACATGGCAAGGTGCATGGCTAGGTACATGACGAGGTACCCCGTACCTGGCGTGGCCTCAGCAGGACTCGCCGCCATGACCAGCTGACGATCGAAGGTCAGCGTCATTAATTGTAGGGTCCACTAGAGCCGAGCCGAGGAATTTCTTAAATCTGCTAGGATTTTTTCCAGGAAGATAGAATGAACGTAAAGCGTTCGCAATTCTTAAGAGGGTAATGGTGAATTCCGAAGTTGAACAATTTCCAACTGAATTTATGCGAAAATTAAAAGATTAGAAATTGTCACTTTGAATGATTCGGTCTCTGAAAATACAATATTAACTCATAATTTATTTCCAGTGCTTCAAACTTATTTTGCACGTGTGTTTTTCAACAAGTGAACTTTTCAGTATACCGAAATTTCAAGGCTTCTGGTATCTGAAATTTGTTCATTCCAGCGTTACAACGGCAACAGACATGAACACAATTTCATGTAATCTGAGTGGTAGTAACTTTTTCTATTGTGAAGAAATTGTGTACCATTTCGTAACTAATATAGTTCTAACTTACGTATGAATTTAAAACCGATGTGTGCAAATTGTTCACTCTTGTCTTGAAAATTTATCGTTAAAATGCTACCCATCATTTACTGCTGGCATAGCAACGTGAAATTTCTCACCGATGCTTGTAAGAACCTAGAAACCTCAATAACAAAATACCATCACCGTAGCAATATATTAGGAGACTTATCACTGAGAAAATGGTACGAAATAGATTCAGCGATAGTTTTCACGATTGTTGCTACGCGTAGCATGAAAAAGATGATCGCGTAAGCCTTTTCGTCGAAATGGATATTTGAATGGGTGACGTCGGAACGGTGACGTCACAAGCTGAGCCTGTAGTTAACTATGCCATCTCTAACATCGATGATGCCGTCACCGCATATTTAGGAAAATAAAAATTTCTAGCGGAACCATGACGCACGGAATTCATGAATGGTCAAGCTAAAGTTCATGCTCAATTTAGGGACTCATATAATGCTTCACAAATCTCCACTTCCAAGAATTCAGGAAAACACTGTGTTCAAAATAAGGGACTGTCGACCAGTAAGACAAGCTAAGTGGAAATTGACGTCCAGAACAGAAGTGGCGTGCTGGCCGAGCGTGACGTAGCATGAGCATAACTGCACGTACATGGGGACCCACATCACAATACAGACATGCCTCATGCGTGTTACGTGAGCGGTACTTACGAGTATTTCAAGCATTCCAAATAATTACGGTAATAATTATTTCAAACATGGCAATGCATCTTGTAATAATTTTTAGCTCATATATGAAATAATGCTAATATAATACATTATATAACACAATAGACTAGTTTTATGAAGGACGATGGTTATGCAAATGATAAGATAGTCTTATAGAGGGTACAATCAGCATTAGAATTTATATACTAAAATCGTTCTGCAATGATCACAAGAACATAAATTAATTGAAAATAAATAAATTGAAGGTATTCAATTAATAAACGTTGAAATAACCATTTGGCGTACTCTCATGGAAGAAATATTTAAAGCGCGAACAATCAATCTTTTCCAGACAAATTCATCTAGAAGCCAAATTTTCAAAGGTAAATTAAAAGCACATTATCAAGGTAAATGAGTGGTATGACATCCCATTGGTGCAGAGCGCAGCACAGCCGCACGGCAGTTGTAGCTCAGACGTGTACTATAATAAAAGCCCTAGCGAACTGAAGGGTTGGCACGCCTCTGTGCTCAGTTACCTGCGCGCATTCCGCATTTAAATTCTTGTTCGCTCGCCTTGCCTAAAACGTCATTCGCAGTGTAATGGTAGCAGAAAATATAGCAGGACCAATTGTCGCACAGCAACATTTAGTCTAACATTTTATCTACTTATCTACTAAATTCGCTTATCTGCGATACGGTTGGTAAGGAAAGCAGGTATGACGGGGACGGTTATATTATTTAGTCCATTTTACAACCTCTACATTGTGAAGTAGTAGCTATGGATTTTATACTTATATACTCTTCTATTAAAAAAATTAGAAACGCATGAACGTACCATGATGACGATAAAATGACTATCAACGAGCTAGATGCAATAACAACGACTGTTGTTGAGCACTAGGAACACTCCCAGCATAACATTTGTGAACAACGGTCACAGGCTGCGTTCTTTTGCTCAAAACAAAGCGAAATTGCGAACAACACTCAACGTTCTCGCTAGCTCCAGGCTCGTGACGTCACAAACTGGACGGTGACGTACAACGATGATGTCACCCAAGTAAGCGGAACGTGCGTAAATAACGCTGTCTTAGACCTTGGAATTGCCGCAGCAGGAATAGCTTTACTAAGAATTGACAGCGATACTCCTGGAATTTGGCAGCGAATTTTGATAAGCTCGACCTACAAAATAGCTTTATTGAAAGAGAGTTTCCATCTACCAATGTGGTACTGAACTAAGGATGGGAAAATGCTGAGATTGCAGTTTTTCTGCTTTGATAGCCGTATCGGAAATATTTGCTGTACGAGAAACTGAAGACCGGACAACATTCAATTCGGCGAACAAACGTGGCAATGCCTAATGTCTAATCTAATCTATAGTCTAATAGTACATACATCTATAACTGAATGGAAAGTGCTTCTAATCGGAAACTCAAGAGTTGACCAGTGAGAGCCTGCCAATTTAAAAAGCCTGAAACTCGTGGAATCAATAGAAGTACTCGAGAGAGAGAGAGGCCTCAGCTCTAGGTCATCCTCAGCTGCTGTCGCATCCGTTTCCGCCGCCGCTAAAACTGCGGATGCTCAGAGCCAACATAGAAAGCCAACAACTCCAAGACCGTCGCCGTGAAGATAGCAGAAATATTGTCAGTAACTACGCGTACAAGACTGTGCGTCGTCTAAAATTGATGTTAAAATGCCTGACATGTCTGTCCAATTCAAACCTTGATGTAGAATTTATTACTCTAATCTGAGATCTAAAAGAGAGCAACTTCAAATGCAGTAGATGTTAGATGAAAGAACTAATAATTTTCAAATAAAATACGAATTGCTCAATGATTGACAAACTCAAAAGAATATAGTGTCATTTAAGAATTTTTTAAATTTCTCTCATTAATGGCAGAGCTATTTAAAAATAATAATTAGACTGAAACGCTTTTGCAAACAAAAATTGGAAAAATTAACTCGAGCGTTTATTATTTCGACGTACGAAACTTACATCCGAGCTTTTTGCGGCTTCCGCTTAGAGTAAGTAAGAATGACGTTCGAAGCAAGAGAAAAGAGAATCCTTTTGTATGCAGTACTTTCATAACAAAAATTGCGTTTTGGTCTGAATAATATGGCAAAGCGCTCATCTAACACTCACTACCCAAGAAAAAGTTTTAAAAAAGATCATAGGCTAGTCTCAAGTCCTTCATGCAATGTAAGTGAAATATGTACTATCATGGAAAAAAACACATTGGTAACCAACATAAGTAAAGAATATGCAGTCACATAAACCATTATTACAATTTCTGTCGCGTGCTAATCCGCAAAAGTGTCGCTGCGTTTGTTCAGCGATCGTTTGACATATCGAGCTCAGAAGTTACCGAAAGGCAGGTGCGGCTGTCGATCAACTGCAGCATTCGCCGATGAACTTCAGAAGACTGAGACTCAAATGTTAATTTTGTAGCGATGAAATCTGGGTGCACGGCCTAATATCATCATGTCAAGCGTGAATGCCAATATAAAATTATAATAAATGTTAATAGTTGAAGCAGAGACGGAACAGAGACGGAACTCGCGCATTGAAGTTAGTGAATTTATTGTTGAAATGAAACTTACATAAAGAGTTTTGTTTTAAGCTCAAAATTAAAATTTTACACCACCAAATTATTGGCAAAGTGCTACAATTAATAAAAAATAAGTAAAAAAATTTTCTATTTAGTACAATCAACCAACTCAAAAATCCTAACTTTTTATGATAGAAGTAAATGTTCCCTCTAAAGAATTATAACATAGTGGATAATCATCAAAAAGCTGCATAACTTTTTTGATTACTAGTCAAAACCACCCGGCTAAATCATTACCATTTTCAAGCTCTTTGGAGGAATTTTTTTACCCGTTTTAAGCTTAGGAGAGTTCAAGACCAAGGCCAAAAATTGCATTAACCTTTAAGCAGAATTGAGAAACAACAAAAAAAAAAGACTCCAGAATAGATCTAGAATAAAAGTACACTCGCTTAAGAACAGGATTTGCTCGGTCCTGGCGAAGCGCAGAGGAGCGAGATGGCAGGCTTGGTAGGAGGGAATTTTCCGCTTCTGAAGAAGATTTATTCGCAGAGCTCAGACTATGTTCCTGATAAGATCTATACTCTGCAAAAATTAGCATAATTACACTCCTCTAACACTCCTTAGATGCTTTAACTCAGACTTTCGACAATTACACCGAGTAATTTTTTTCGTCAATACGTTCGCTAACCTTAGAATAACTGAAGTGAGATCGAGACTTTCAACTACCAAATATTTTATAACTTATGGTAATATATGGATGGTTAACTAAGACTTCAGATTAATAATAATTATATGAATCAGATAGCATTTATAATTACATCACGCTCAAAATGGCCACTTTTCTAAATCACATCGGGTAATAACTGCAATCCAGTCACGAAGGGAATATATCCGTAATGACAACTACATTGCTATCGGAAAGTAAACAACCACACCATGTTGAATACACTACGTTCAGTGAACCGCTGTTTTGCACTGATCTGAGAAAGACCTCTTACAACCACTCCATAAATTTAGTGCTTGCCCAGCCGTGGGTTCTAGAATCGTATTTTGATAAATTCCGTCCTTGTTGTTGATTTCGTTCAATTAAGAGACTTCTAAACTCCAAGGCATTTTATCAGTGAGAGGACTTGAGTTACCTGCTTAAGATTACAATTCATTCCACGTTGCAATAAAGCATTTCAATCCACATTGAGAGGCCTCGACTAAAATGCCCTAAGCTTTCTCCTCAGGAGATTTAGGACATAAGCGTCCGATAGTTACTATCTGAAGCTAATGCCTTCGTCATTTGGAGGAGAAAGCTTTATAGGCGGATCTTCTACGCAACACCCGCACGAGGAAGCTTTAATTATGTTGGCAATGGGCAAAATCCGCTGAGGAATCTTTTTTTTAAATGAGCAAGTACTATTTTTAACGATAAGACGCGACTCTATATTTACAAAATGAATGTTTTATTTTCCTGGAAAGAATGATGTTTGGAACTGGATACGTCCAGCCGCACCTACACTGGCATCTTGAAGCGAAGGGCGTTGACAGGCTTGATGATGCCACAAACACCGCCATCGATCACGAGGCAGTGTGAACATTGCTACAGTATGACGAAGAATGGAAACTTTTAGATCCATTTCTGTTTCTGTACGGTTAAAATTTCAATGAATACTTGGGAGAAAGTTGCTCAGTAGATTGGTATCAAGAGTGTAAAATTTAATTCCATGGACTTGAAAAGTGCCTTTTCCATCGTTAAATTAAACTAGGGAACAGAAATACTTATGTATGTGCTAAATAATTCGTTAATAAAGTAGTGACAAATTATTTGTATTAGAAAGTGAATGTTCAAGGACAAAAATATTCATATATTGGAAAATAATTTCCTACTCACCATGCTTATTTTCAGATCACTGGTCTTGGAAGCTTGAAACTCTTGAACAGTACTTAAAAAACCCTTGAAAATAACAAATAAAACAAATTCATAGATGACAATGAATTAGTGCATAAGTTGACCAATTGTTTTCGTTACCAGGAATTACAGTGTGATTTTAAAAAAATGAAAAGCATGAATTATTTACGGTTTTAGAGAGTACCTAACCACTCTTAAATTTTTAAAAATTAAAATAACTTGTCTCTCACAAGTAATACAGATTCATAGGGAATGAGCATTTTCTATTATCTCCATTCAGTTTCAGTGGAGTTACATTTTTTTAAATATAATTACAGAAACAAATGCATCCAAAATAAAAGGATGGAAAGGAAACAGTCGACGCAATATCAAAGACAAGCCACCTACTGCCCCAAATCGATGTGCCCGGACGGGGCACCGGCTGTGCCAGACAGCCCGGCTCCGCAAAGGCACCAGACGGAAGCCCCAGTCGGTCCCGGGCCGTCTGTGTCACATGGGGGAGATCCGCTCACAACGCGCCGATTGATTTTCATGTTGGTTGTGTTGGGTTGTGTTGCGTTGTGTTGTGTTGTTTTGCGTTGTGTTGTGTTGTGTTGTTGTAGTGTCAGACTTACCCAATGCGCGTCCGCGTTACTTGGTGTCGAATTTGACGATGTGTCCTAGACACAGAGGTGGTTTGGCAGATGAAAGAACTTGTTTGCTGGCTGCTGACAAAGGTTCATTTCAGATTACGAGCGCTGAGCACTTAAGCTATAGAGATAAGGTGAGTGTAAACGCGCATAAACTGATTGCGGAAATGTTCCGTTCATTTTTATGAGTTATTTTCTCGTTTATTGGTTGATTTTGTTGGCTTTTCTTAGAGAATGAAACATGCAACCTCATTTTTAAGATGATTTAACAATTTTACAGGACTGCTCGCTCTTTAAAGAATTAGAATTGTCCTGCTTTGAGAACAGCAAGTATATTAATGTATCAGTTATATCAAGTGCAGTCATCATGAGATGGAAAATATGAAAATATCACTCTCTGGTATAAGAGTTTTGATAGTATTCATACTGAGTGGGATATTTTTGGTATTTTTTAATACTTCTAAAATAAATTCATTTAATCAGAAAAACGGATCCCCAAAAAATATTTGGACTACATTTTTCGTCTGTAAAATTAAATGGCTGAATAAATTCCTGAATATTACACAGTCTTATTTCCATCTAGGAGTCCTGGGCAGATTATGACAAAAAAAAAATTATGAAAAACTTGACCTTGGACTGCCCAATATTGTTGCTCTCCTAAGGAGGAGAAGAAACGGGGGACTGGGAGATAAAGGGTGTTTTTTCTCTCATGTCTATTTCACAGATCTTTTCTTCGAGAGAAAGTTGTGAGCAAACAGCAATGATGCTCAGAGGAAATAGAGCGCGTAATTGGGAAAGGCTGCGTGAAGTTGGGGATTGGCGCTACTGTGTACTAGGATGTTGGATTCAGTGCAATTAATAGGCGTGTTGACGTAAGAGCAATTCAGTGATGATGTGTGCGGCTTAACAAATTAGACTAAATTATAATTACTTCACGCCTCCCTCGTTATATACGAAAAAGAAACTGTACCTCTTTCGAGAGAGTACACCAGCTTATGGGTTTGGTATAGAATATTTCAAACAGGAAGTACTATTGAATGTGGAATATTGAAGTCACGAATAAATTTGTCATCAACGATAAGTAAAATTAAATGAATGAAAGTTTGAACTATCTACAGGCAACGAATAAATAAATATAAATTCATCGACTCATTTCTAATAATCAGCTGAAATGAGTTAATATTTGTAACACTAAACAGGGGTTGCAAGTTTGGCTTCTTTTGACTCTGAATACGACGATACTATGAATTTGAAACATAACCAACTAATACTCGCATATTTGTTCCATTCTGGGTGATACAGCCGTATGAGGCAGCAGCAAATAGTTGGGCTTATGTCAGGGAATGTTTTCCTGGAACTTTATAATTTTATAGCAATAAAAAATGTATTAAATGTACTAAAACGCAAACTTAGCAAAGAGAATTGTTGCCTCAAACAAAGCAAGTGGAAATTGGAACCGAGATCAACTTTCTGGTACCAGCTATCAAATGTGAGGTAGCACAAATAAGGGGTTATATGTACGACACTGACAATGGTGTTGCTTCTTTGCAAATCACGAGTTATATCACGACATGCTGTGGAAGCTGTGAATAATAAGATCTATCTCAAAATAATTCTTGTCAATTTACGAGTACAAGACATTGTGGATTTGTTGGAAGATGAATGACGACAAGGCGTTTTATAGGCAAGAAATGCACTCAATTGTGACCATATTTGTTGTTCAGAACTCCTTGGTGTTGATGACATATGTATTAAATGTATTGCAAACAAACTGTTCAACTTCTCTCATTTTTTTTCTTTCACAAGGGATATGTGTGAAGCGGCTTGCTGTTAGCGTGTTGTTGAACCGCAAGTTTGTTGAGGGATTCAGTAACAAAAAACATCTGTACGGTGTGATATGCGTCGATCCTGAGATCACAATGTGCTGGCATTTGAGCTCCTCAGTGAAACGCAACGTGAGTGTAGGCTTTATTATCGTTATCGTGTTCTCTCAACTCTATAGACGACATTGTAGTGGGGAAACAACAAATCAGGGAATGTATAATAAAGGGAGTCTATTTAATTTCTTCGACCAAATGACAAGAAATGTTAATAAAAATATTAAATTTGAAATTAATAGCAATTACATTTGAATTTAATACAGAACGGGGCGTGTCTTGGAGTTTACATCCAAGTTAAAATGCAAGATTTAAATAGAGTGATTTTGTTGTTAGACACGAACTTACTTTAGCGATAGATTCTGTTTGCAGACACACTGTGAATTAATTATTTTTTTCCCAAAATGAGTATTATCTGATACATTTTATACCAACGAAACTACAAAATGCTGAACAATACGGCAAAATATGGATTGAAACAACGAAATTTCACAGGATTAATATATCCTCCGCCACCCTCCCCCTGTTCCAGCTGAGTTTCCGTGTTCCTGTGGAGCAAGCGGTGTTCTACAGTTGGTCGCATGAGTTAAATTCAAAGCCACACGCCCTGCAACAGCCATGACTTGTTTTGCCTGATTAGCATTAAGCAGCAACACTCACCAGGGCCGTGGTTGTTCCGCTGATCTCGAGCTGTGCGGGTTTCGCCGTGACGACTGCAGACACCGCCACCAACACCACAGCTCCTAACAAATGACTTCTTCTCAATTCCATTTTGTCGCGTAGTGAAGTTTTTGCGGACAAAAACAACGTTTATTGGTAATTATCAGGTCGTGACTGGGAGCAAGCGCAGGTCAGTGAGCACCCAGATCAAGCGTAGAAAACAATGCCGGTCGTTGTAGCAGGTATTGCTCTGATCAAGGCCGCACGTCAACTAGGTATAAAATAAAGCTGCAGTTAAATGTCTCGATTCTAGGAGCGTGACGCGCGCTTTTCACACACGCTACAACCACACAATACACTGTCGAGACACAGTCTGCCCTTGCAACCTTGTTCGCCCCACGTATATATACCAGCGGCTGCTGCTGCAACATGCCGCAGCTGGACGCAAAGCATGAATGCACCTCTGTTTGTGTTGGTGGAGTCCGGCCTGAGAGTGGCATTTAAATTTAAAAATCGTTGCGTGCGAGACTGGGATATTTAAATTATAATTGCTCGCAAGCAAAGGAAGATTTGAAGATGGGTTGAAAATTAAGAAAACTAAATATGAGCTCTAGCAAATCCGATTCCTGGAGGGTTATTTGTTTTCAGGTTATTCTTTCATATTAATTTCCAATTTTTGGGGGTACGGATTTATTTAAATATGCGTTAGCCGATCAAATGGACCCGATTAATCTATTAATTTGGTTTCCATTCATAAGAAACCGCGCAGAATTGAAGTGAATTGTACGTATGAGATGATGACGCACAGCAGCGGCGAGCGCTCGACGCAGCGGCGCTTCCGCTGGCAGTGTTGCCTGCAGCCTGTAGCGGAAAGTCCGCCGTATTTCAGTTACGAAAGTCGCCTGAGACTCTTGTAGCTGAGAATACAAGTCAACGACAAGATATTATTCAATACTGCCGTTATTGTGAATTACTGATAAAATTTATAATTTACAGGGATTCATGATTATAAAGGTTGGTTGTAGAAATAGTAAACTTTGAGTTTTCTGGTATGTAAGGAAACTAAGTGGACATTTTAATTGAATACCAATCGCAGAATGTGTCAGTCGATGCTTTAAAAATACTACACTTTATACAAACATAAAGGATTTCGAACAGTCATTATAACAGCATTTCAAACTCGTGTTTTGATGAAAAAAATTATGGATCTAATTCGTAAAAGAAAAAGGTTATCATTTGGAGTAATATAATTTCTTACGAGGCCAACCTTGACTAATCTAAATGATAAGTACAGAATGTAAATAATTGCCCGCATTTATTTATTATACTCTACGAGTGGAATAGCCCCTCCACCTAAACTTTTTTCTTCAATCGATTGTGAAACGTGAAAATTTTTGCAAAAGGAACCTGAAACACGATTATGAATATTTTTAAGCCGGAAATTTTTTTCGACAAATTTGAATCCCATCCATGTTTAATGACAAGTCCGTGCAGCTGCACCCCAGAAGCTTGATAGCCAAAGTTTACTCTTTGAAGAGATTTCAGCAGGTATTGAAAGGATTTCGCAGAAATATTCCCTGGTGAAGCAATCGTTAACTTTCAAAATCAGTTAGCCTTCACCCTTGGAATATGGATCGGAAGAAGGAAAGCCATTTGAGCGTGGGGAAAGCAATGCAAAACTTGGTTTTTCCTGGAGGTGGAAACGCCGAAGAAAAGCAGTGTCGCGTCACGGGAAGTAATGCTGTAGCAAGAAAACGGTATTCCTTGTACAACCGAAAAGAACTCGAAACTCTATTCCTGTCGCAGAGGAAGTGATGCAATATTTTGGTTCTTAGAAACAAGTTCGATTCTCATTCTATAATTTAGCATCGTTGGGCTATTTGAGCCAAGAATAGTTTTCAACCAAGAAGATGAGAGAAACTTCCCCACTCGGGATATTCGGGTTTCTGCATGAAAGTCAACGGCTTTCAATTACCCTTAAGTATGACGGGGTTTAAGGCATCATCAGAGCTTGACGTATACGTACGAAATCAGAAATTGTTGTCGACAACGTACGGTATCGAAACAAAGCCGTTCGGCAATATTTGGTGACGTTGTCGACAGTAATCAATAGTTGGTAAGACACCTGACAACGGTGTGAAACATTTCGTGTGAAACGTTAAGGCACGCACCTCTTTTCAAGTTCACTTTACCCTAAGTCAATGAATACTGCTGTTAACCAACTAACACTCACAGTTACATTCACTAAAAAATAGGAAAGACAGAAAGAAAATAAAATCAGTTTATTTCCAATAAAGATCATACGAAAACCATCATCGATTTTTAAAATATCTTGACGACATAAAGATTCTTAGTTGAAATAAACACATAGGTATCGTAACACCCTTGTCAATAGTGGAAACAAATGATTGCGAAAATAGCATGAAAAATTAATTCCCTTTGTTGCGTATTCTAGGTTTGATAAAGCATGTAAATACAAGTTTAAAAACATAATACCAGTGACGATGCATTGTTGAAAACACTCTTAGTAATGCGCACTTACATTGAAAGTAAAGCTTAGAGACGCTCGATATCAGGAATCAATGTTCCGAATAAAAGGTGTGAATTTAAATAACTCTGCGTTTAAGATTATGAGGTCGATATTCGGAAGCATCTTTTCGCTCCTACGTATCCTCTAGAATGCAAATTAACGAGCTAGGAGAAAATGATATATTTAGCCTCAGCACAAATCTATGATATTTCCTACGCTAATACATAGATTTGTATTTGTATCCTACGCTACGCTAATACTCTAGCACAAAAGAGTTCACCTGAGTCAGAGACGTAGAAAGGATTGTTGTACAATACTAACCGAAACATTAAAAACATAATTGGAGAAGTGCGTGCAATCAACTACCCATTTAAAGCTGTCATAATATATTTACAAGCTTAAAAAAGACAAATTACCACTCAAGGCTAACAAGAACATTTTGAGACATGAATAAGAAAAGAAAACACTAATATCCTAAAGTTCATATATATTTGATGAATTACATCGCGTTTTAAAATATCTCAATATAAAGGTACTAAATGTAGTTGAAAAACATATATAGGTGCCATGACAACCCATGTCAATGAAAATTTGTTCAAAAGACTGAGAGACAAACATAAAAATGGATTCCATACCATGTTGTTTTAATTTTAATATTGTTTGTACATGGACATAATAAAAGAAATATAAAAAACTCAGTGGGAAGGAAATGCTTTTGTTGAATGTGTTTGTAAATAATATACATTCAGAACTAATGAGTCGGAATGACAGAAATTTAAAAATACCTTTTCGTGTGAACATAACAAAATGGAATTAAGTTAACTGCCTCAAAGAACTATTTCAAATCACACGACAAATGTATGATATTTCTTATATAAATACTTGAAAATAATAAAAGTAAGTGACGTGCTAGGTAACGTGACGAATTGAAAGTTAACCTAAAATACAGTATTCATAAAACAAATGCAAGTCGCTAGATTATCAATTTTTCCGTAACTGCTGAGCGTACAGTATACACAGGGTATCTAAAAAAAGTTCTTACTCTTCGAATAACAAGAAAAACATTATTTATGAAGGTAGAGTTAAATTAAATGGCTTCGAATACAGAAAACAAATTTATTTGAAAAATAATGATTGCAAATGTTGAAATTGATGACCATATTTGTCCAGACAACGCTGATAACGCGCACCGAGGTATTCGCAAACGTCACAAAACAGGTCGTTAGGCGGTTTTGCGACTTTAGTTCTGAATCGTCTTTCCACTTCAATTGCGTTTTTGATCATTCAATAACATTTCCAGATCAACTTCTCCTCTTCTAACCTATGTTGATTTCTTCCCTTGCTGTGATGAATTAGAAATACCTGCAATTCTAAAAAGCCAGCAGGTTAACGATAGGTAAAGTGTGAATATATTTATTTGAGACACCCTTTGATATGTACGTAGATACTACCATACAAGCTATCACATCGCATTCGCCCACGAAAAAATTTAGCGTAATGTAGTAAATATTTCGAAATGAAGAGTAATGAGTGAATGAAATTCGTAACTACTTTTTCAGTATGTACTGTAGTTTCCAATTATTATTGAAACGCAAAATGACGTGCTATTTTGGTCTTCAATTCTTTAATTGTTCGAGGGACTTTGATACTCTGCGGAAGTTTGTTTTACAGTAAAGCACCTTATATTGACAGAACTTTCTGCCCAATATCAGATGAACGGTAGTGGACTAAGAGGCTATTCTCTAATTCGACTCTTGGTTGGTTACAGTGGGAGGGGGTGGAATTGCACAATACCTGCATTGCTCTGAGGGAGATATACAGAGGAAAATTCGAAATGGGCTTTACGAGTGAGGAAACTTCATTGAATAGAAGTCAAACCAAATTTATTTAGGAGAGGAGTTGCGTGATCACTCTTCTCGAGTTTACCTTTGCATACCACTTTGCCGGTGAAATTCATGCGTTTTTGTAACTCTATTTGAAGATATTGCGGTACGTCTCCCCATACTAGGCTTCAATAGTCCATACGAAATAGCACTAAAGATAGTATAGCCAAAAATCTAGATTTTTCGTCGAGCACACTTTTTATGCGATAAAAAAAACATTAAAATCCCGTAAATTTTGTGGCAAGTTTCCTCAACGTGAGACTTGAAGGGCATGTTTTGATCGAACCAAATGCCAAATTCATAACTTTTTCTACTGGCTAAATTTCATCATACTAAACCTAGGAACGATAAAAAGTCACGGTACATCTTGGATGAGATTATGAACAATTTATACATGACACAACTAATTTTCTATGGCTAGCTGAAAATTTTCTAGATTAGTGGCATAGATATACAAGAAATACTTTTATTACTGATGACATAAATAGCCAAAGTTGAATTTAAAGGGGAATATTGTTACTTTTCATGCATGCGGTGTGGCTTAGGAGAGATTATTAGCGATTCTTATAGGATACAAGTAATTTTATACTTTTCATTAGGTAGTTGGCAGGCTTTATTTTCTAATCGTCAAACTTAACATAGACATGTGAAGTCATTTTAGTAATTGAGCAAAATTACGAGCTAACGGGTGTTGACAGGTCGAGATAAAAGAGAACACAGGGATGGTTGTTTTATATGTTTTTATTCTCAACTAATGCTGATTAAAGTACACTTGACGACCATTGTATGTAAAAGTGTTCTCTTCAAATCCAAGCAAAACACTTGATAATTCCAGTAATGGGGTGAACGTTTACATGATAAGTTCAAAGTATTTTTCTTAGAAGCCTCTGATGAGCAAGAAATACCCATATTATTGATGGTATAAAGGAGTAGTCAGATGAAATGAAGGTAAATTTGTTCACCATTTTCACCACAACAATAAGCCTGCCAATGAGTTGGTTTCATCACGTGGAATCATAATTACTATAATGTTAAAATAAAATTATAATTTACTCCAGGATACGGAACCGTTAATAAATAATTGAATTTCTTGAATGTTACATCAATCTAAGCGGAGGAAATATCTTTCTCGTGACAGAATCTAAACGTCAGACAAAAGAGACAAGAAATACAGTATACACTGTTAACCAAAGCTGTATCAGATCTCTAGGGAATTTTGTATTTCCGGAGTTGAATTTCCTGCATTTGTATCACTAGAGGAACTTCGCACAGTCGGAGGACTACAAGAACTCCCTTGTTTCGACTGGGAACAAAAAATGAGACCATTTCCTCACCGCTTGACTGCGTATTAAGGAATGTTGCAATGCTTTCACGACCCGCTGCCATGAAGTGCTCCTGTAATTAAGATTCGTCTCTTTCCCCACCCTCAGTTTTTGCGAAAGGACAACTCGTGCAATTTTTAAGTTTGACTGACTACCAACCATGCGAAACGAGGAGAAATCACTAAATAAACGTACCAGTTTTGGTCAACCCAGTGGAGGGTTTGAAACTGATGTTACGTACTAATTTGGTGCGTGTCGGCGAATAGCTAGGCCGATAAAGCGAGGAGCTCCATACATTTATACAACAAAATACTGGGTTTGAAAGGTAACTCGTTCTCTACTACCATACTTACACGAGGAAACAACCTATTATCTGGATTTGCAATAATTTTATATCATTCACATTAGCAGGACTGAGAACTTTTTTTTCACAACTTGCAGCAGAAAATCTGTTATGCATTGCGCTGTGTCATCTTAAAACTTGCTGCCCCTAAATTTTACAGGGATCAAATATGTGATCATGTGGTTAGTTGTCTGCTATGGTTTAACATGTTCGGAGCAAACTAACAGAGGATAAGAGACCAGAGTTCAAATCTTAAGAAGTAATTTATTATATTTGTATCACATTGTAGTCAAAGACCGATAAGTTCATGACCATGAATACTTTAAAGCGAAATCATAACAGAGAGCACCCAATTTGAGACTGAAAGTTCCGTAGTCTTTTCATGATATATTCCTTCATTTAAATGAGACCCTAATCACCTGGCTTCGTGCAAAACGCTTCGAAAAAATTTTTCTCCACATTAAATGTATTTTAAGATGTAGGTACTCGAGTGGCTTAGCAAATACTTGATGCAAGCTTTGGAAAAAGAAAACACATTTTCGTCTTAAATGAGACTGATTTCCTTAAAGCATTTTCGTATGTACTCAATTCACCTCATTAACCCCTGAGTCACTCAGTAAATTGTGAGCTTTCTTTGTTGACAAATAATAAAAGCGCGTCTTCCATCTTAGTCACTCTAGTGATTCATGTCGGACTTAAAACATTCCTCATTCCTCGTAAAGAGTGTACAGTTCACGCCATTGATTTGAGAAAAGTAGAACACCGAGAAGTACTCCAAAAAGAATCTTAGTTAATGTTTCAATCTATGGCAGAAATTAGGAAGTCCAGCAGGGCAGGGCTGCTCTCAACAAGGTGCGAACTTACGATGCACTTCCGCTGCGCTTTAAGCCAACGAGTGCCATCTCCTTGAATGAAGTCTTGAACAATGACGTCATTACCGGATTTGTAGTAACTAAGGAACGCGGGTGCCAACTGCAATGAAGCTGACTTCCAGGACTCCTGTTGAAAAGCCGTGTTCTGCTGATCACTGCGATAAAAGCATTCAAAAGCTGAGCTATATTAGTTTTAAATCATTTGATTTCCCAGTGAACTTCACATACGGAATACTGTGACTTTACCGCTGAAAGGCGCTGGAGTGAAGAATTAGTTGCATGGCAACATTTAGCATCTACCCGATCCCTGGAACTCGACCAGACCCGCCTCTGCGTCAGAAAGCAGGATGCATCATTTACTGGTGAGGAGTTCATCGGTACGGCGGATTTAACTGTAAATAGCAAATGTTTAATGGATTGTTCAATTCATGACGATGCATAGACACGAATTGTAATAAATGACACAGTTTCTGTGACAAAGTCGTTTCCAGGGCTTACTATTCTTATTTCCGAATTGCAACACTTGCCTACCCTCACACTAATTACAAATGTCAGAAGCCACTGTCTAGCTTGTACTCACATACACAGTATGTTTGTATATCATCGAGCAATGAGGATAGTAAAAGGTCTGAGGAATAGCATTCATGTTCCTTAGACCTAAGCGTGCCAAAAACTTAACATAATTTACAAAATACCCCCGTCAGGTCATTCGATGGCGAATTGTCGAGCGGTTTTGCAAGCAGGATGGTCTTTGCTCAAGTGGCCGGTAATAACAGTTGTACTCAAAATCATACAACAGGGACAAAATCAGCAGGGACAAAATGCACAAAATCATACAGCAGGGATAAAAAATGTAAAAAAATATTTTAAAAAGTTTCATTACTCTTAACACGAGATAACAAATCTTTTTGATTTAATTTGGTGAATATTTAGGATTTTTTGTGAGCTCACATAGGCCTAACAACAGCCTATTTGCGCTTCAGAAAGTCGTGCATTAACGTAACGTTAGGCGTTGGTTCGATATACCGTCATCGTTAGTGAATTTTTATTTCTAATTCTCGTTCTGAGGTACATTTATGCGCCCTCACAACTTCTCCAAGCACGACCACCGGTGTTCCTCAAGGTCCTGAAGTTATTGTACACCACGGGGTAAAGTGTATAAATAAATTACATTGAACGTCATTGGGAAAGAACCGGGGTCTGATAAGCCACTGCACTGCCCTTACTTCATTTTTATAGAACGAAGTCTTCGACTCTTGAGATATGCAGCAAGGTGCATTGCTTTGTTGGAAAGTTACTTCACCTAAAATAATTTTGCTAAAATGATCTCCAACGACAGTTGTAAAGCCCGGTCTCATATGCTTTGTAAAGCCATGATTTTATTCTGCCGTCACAAAGGAACATAACTTTGTCCCTGAAAGCGACATACAGTACCAAAACATTACACCGACATTTTTACATTTTACAGTTGAAGCAATAAATTCAAGACCGAAAGCTTTCTCCACTCTTCGACGAATGAGGACTGCTCCAGGATTTCCAAAAATTGGGAGATAATGAACATTTTTATATCATAACTTTCAGTTCAAGAAATATGCTCTTTGGAAGCCCTTGAAGTTGTGCATCTTTTTCGACCTTGCCCAACTAGATTTTCTGAAGATTTTTTTCACTGTTTGCACACAGCTCTCCAAGCATTCTACTTTTTTGCATTTGCATCTTCAGAGAGCCCTCCTTTGATCAATACAGTGATTTGGTGCCTATCAGTTACACGACTTCGTTCTTTCGATGATATTTTTAACAACAACAAAAATCCAAACAATAACCTCTTCGATTCATACTAAGAATGACAGAAAAATGGGAACCAAAGTTTACATTTAAAATTAATGAAATAGTCAATAATACTAAAGAACGCAAGAACATGTGAAATTAATTTTGGCCGCAGCAGTAAAAATTTGAGCTATATTCACGTTCAGTACAAGAATTTGAAGAACAATCGGAGATGCTTTTTTTAAAATTAAATTTGAGCATATTCTTTTCCGTACCAAACCAAATAATTTGTTTGAATCTTTGATGATTTTTAAGAATTTCTCAGTAATGACGCCAAAATTAGCTCTGGAATCACCATGATTGTACGATGCGCCAAGAAGCTGAAGTCGTTATTTGATGCCTGTGTTAGGGCACACGATATCTGCACCAGGAGAGAGATATTATTGGATCCAAAATTTTCATGTCATTGTTACGGTATAGCAGACAATACAAGCGGTTCTGTAAACTTGGCTATGCCAAGTGCCTTGTTTTCTTACCTAAATTCACTCATTCGATGTGAAAGATAAATTTTTTAGGCAACATGAAGCAGAGTGTAGCGTAGCCAAGTCGACAGAAGTGCTCACGTCGCCTACTGTACCGCTACAACGATGTTGATGTGAATTAACCAGTGCATCCAGATGTGCTCGTAAAATCAGTGTGCCAGCATATTTATGCTCAATAATTGATTTGAAATTACCTTTTGAATTCAATTTTTGACAGCGCTGGGTAATACATATTGCTTCACGTATTTCCTGTGGAGAACAACGTTGCAGGACATGCATTTAACATTTGGTTAACTGTATTTTTTTCTTATTATTGTCAACTACCGCAGTGGCGCTCAAATAGGCATGAGAGAGGCACTTTCTATTCATTGATTCATACTATCAAAGTAAAAGCTAAGCCTTTGTGAAAATTCTCCAGAAATCCTCTTAAGCAGAATGGTAAAACGAGACCGCTAAGCGACGTTTCCTTTGCAATAAAAGGATTGTCCTTCCATCTGTCTGTTACGAATTTCCGATTCCCAGTATTGGAAAGCAACAATCTTCTTTTTTCCCACGTAAACCAGTGGCACTATCAACTCTTTATGCCTTGGTGGCGGACGGTGCACGGCAACAACGAGGAAACGATGTGCGCCGTGGCACCAGCAGAGGCAGCCAAAGGATGTTCCTCTGACGCGCACAATTGTGTGACGCATAGCGAGTTCGGGGAATGCGCGTAGTCAGGATGCCTACAATAGCTGTCATGTCTCCTGGCCGACGGCTGGGGCATGCGAAGCTTCATCGTGGACAGCATACGTTCTTGCCGTCTAGCTTCCGATGCGTTTGCGCCAAAATATCTATACGCACATCGTCGGCCAAGCCTCTTTGAAATTAAAACACAGAGATACATCGCTCTTTGTTGGTTGCGATAGAATGCTTGATGCTGCAAGAATTTACAATGACGATTTTGAACCATTGAGGACATGCAATAAAATATCTGATTTTGACGATTTGGGACCAATAATTTGAAACGTTAGGGCTTTAATATCATAAATTACAGCATACGTATTTAAACTTACTTGCCACAGCGATGGCAAGCTTACTTGTTTTCAAGCGAAGTTTATACGGAACCCAATGATCGTGCGTAATAGTCTTTGAATACGTTGAATGATTCCACACCTAAATAAAGGACATCTAGCCCTTTGTACCTTTGTATAATATCTAACTCAATTCTTACAAGGTATTCAAAAGAAATATTGAGTCTCATTTCTTATCAGAATACTATTCGTGCAAGATCACCAAGTCAAATCCTGCCTCCTACATGTCTGGTCCTAATAATGTAATTTGCCATGGGTAATATCGCTGATTTTCTGTCGTGAAATCGTTATCGAATATACTGTTAAATATAGACCATAAGACCTATATTGTAATGAAATATCAATATCGAGTTCATTATCTCGTTGATCAGTCTAATGCGAAACTAGGTTAATTAAGTGAATTATGTTAAATATTATTGTACACCTTAGAATAATGTGATGGTAGGATCCCCTAGAAGTCGCTGAACTTATTCGGGCCCACAGGTAGCTATGCTCAAATTTAACCATTGTATTAGACTTAAGAAACATTCTACCTCTGTATTATCTTCGGTAAATAAATTGTTTAAAATTGTTTAAATTGTTTAAACTTTTTTTGTTACAATAACAGCTTCATTTTTCACGAACATACGTTTCTAATTTAGTAGTTTCATGAGCTCTTAATCACCTCTTACTAATATTAGTAGAATTGCACTAAAGTATACGTCTAATTTATTAGCACTGGACTAACTGAGTAGCTCATTAGTAATAGTTAAAAAAAATCACTACTACAAGAAACCAGTTAACACGATAAGACAAATTGCAACAACATACCAGTGATATGCACTCATGTTGAAAGTTATATAGGAAATTAACTCAGCGAAGGTAGTGTGTCAGGAAATTGGCCGCTGATCTACTCTACTTCGGCCAGATCAGTGCGAACGCCGTGATGTAAGTTGACCTGCTGAGTGCTGCACCCTTGCCGTGAGGGACGTAACGTACAGTAGTGCTGAGTCATTGTGGTCAGCGTAGGGTGGTGCGACGCATCCAGTGCCGCTCTTTGCGTGCATTCGAGTTCTTTTTTTTTCAGCGTTACTGCAGGCGGAGTATAAATGTCCGATTGCATATGGACAAATTCGACAGAACAAATTACAGTATGTGAGTTGCAGCAGACCTAAAGCAAGGAATAGAGTTCAGTGCGAATGTGTTTCATTGGAATCAAATACTCTTATTCTTAAAATAGAGAAAATAGAGAAAATCAAAATAGAGAAAATTCCTTATGAGAAAATCAGATGTTTGAAGAGTTAAATGTTTCAGCAGTTCTTTCGTAGAGAAACGTAGAAATATCACTGCTTATCTTCAATTTCCTGTGCGCTATTCTATGGAGCAAAAAATAAGCAACGGCCAAAACCTTTGCGATTTAGATCGTGGTCGAGCTTCTTCCTGATGATGAACTGATCAAATTCAGTTAAATTTTCCCTCCCTACGTATACCAGAGTGCAGAGTAATTGTGTTTACCTCCTTGTAATATGCCATCTTTTTAATTTCATTTAAATGCTTTCTAATGCTTAAATCCGCTGAATTATTAGGTCAGTTACTTCAACGTACGCTATAGTATAAGATTCGAATACGTGATTGGTTTTCTTTTACGTATATCGCTGTATAATATCACCCTAGATTATATTAAAAGGCATCGACAAATTCCGACATAATCATATGGGCGAGAAAAGAAGATTATTTTTCAAATTGAACAGACTTCTATGGCAATAAAGGGCAAATCAAATTAAACGGATATCTATGGCAATATTAGGCTAATTTTAGAGCAAATTCCTAACACTGTCTGAGCGACATTAAATGCCACACATTCATCTTATTGGGAAATTATCTGGTAACTTATCTATTTACTATTCCGTATCGCCTAAAGCCCCCTAGCTCTTAGCGACAAGGGCTCACAAATACTGTGATATTTTTATGGTGGTTGATAATGCAGATGGGTTCAAAGTTCCAATGAAGCTAAATTGAACGCAGCATAAACTTATGAGTTAAATATTGAATTCAAAAATGCAAGTAATATTATTTTCATGTTGAATTTGAGTAAGTTATCCTGGAAGACTTTTTCAGCGTTTGAGTATTAAGAGGCGTTTAATAAGATTTGCCTGAATTAAAAAAGGAGATCCTATACATCCAAAAATCAAATAAGGAGATCCTAAAGGAGCTGTGGCTAAATCAGGAGATCCTTGATGAAAGGTAATCACATGGCAAATTTAATAGGAAACTGGACACCTTTACCGTAATTTTAGATAGTTTGAGCATACAAAAGTCCTCAAAACGTAAGCTCCTTTGGTTAACGTCTTAAAACAAATGACACGAAATTAGTTCCCATGCATTGTCCAAATAGTGACCTACGATCACTTGAGCGTAAACGATTCTGCGGTAACCGTTGAAAATTATACCAACAATAATTTGACTATGCAACATGATTTGAATTGGTCTTTCTGACATACAGAATTAGTCTTCCAGGAGGACACTTGACTGAAAATCAAAAACTATGAAGTTTACTCACTATAACTATTGTTTTCTCACTAACTAACGCACTAATTGTAGGTCCTCACTTAATTTTGTTTAAATTAAAGCCTCTCAAAATTAGTAAATGTTTAAGAAATACCACAGATCCGAACACAGCACGCAATCCAGCGACAATGAAACCTGACGGTACACGCTATAGCCAAACATACTCAATGGCTGATGCCCGAAGCACAAATATAAATCTAAACTTTTGACTCTTTAGCTTATAAGTACTTCAACTTTTAACTTCAAATTTTAAATTCAAACAATAAAAATGCTAAAATTCAACAAATAAAACGCGAAAACTGAAATTTTAGTCAAACTTGAAGAGCTAGAGTTACCTAATAAGACCCTAACTGTTCGCATTGAAACTGTTCACATGAAGGAGCTAGGTTGATATAGACCACGGATATAGACTGAGAGAAGTAGTGGCGTTAATAAAGCAATACAGTATACAACCTTTCTCTCATTCGTGTTTTATGCCCAGTAGAAATTATTGCAAATTCATTGAGATTAAATAAAAAGTTAAACATAGTTTATCGTTTCCAGACAATTGCTCTCCTTTTCTTTGCAATAATTACGGTGCACATATTCATTACCGATGACAATATATCGATTTGAATAAAGCAAATTAGAAATTAAAATCATTAATCGCTAGCTTACGGTTTTTAGTTTAATCTATTATGTAAATCCCTAACATGCATCTTAAACGAGCACGGAAAAAAGAACTGTATTTAAAATTATTCAGAAAGTGTTCAAGGTTGAATTGAAATTTTAAATTACATATGATTATTTCTCAATTTACGTCACTCTAACTTTAAGTACACCTGTTACGTCAGAAATATTTTCGTACAATCCATGTCAAGGTAATCTCCACTACGCGTTATCGGTTGATATTGACCTCAATCTTCTATTGGAAATGGAAAGTATACAAACCCATATGTGCGTTACGTTACCGGATACTAAGCGAACTATTTGAACTGTGAACACATTTGACTGCGCTTTAAAATAATTTATTATAATGATGAGAACAACCTATAAGTTTCGCTTTAACTTTTTCATTTCAAACACAACTTGAGGTAAGGAAGAACGAGAATGAGTATACTCGTGCATCAATCAAATTTTTATTCAACATTTGGGCTGCTGCAGTGTATCTAATTCCTTAAGCTCTGAAGACGTTCGGTTTTATTTTCTGGCGATGAAGGAAGTGAACTTCTTAAAAGTTGCTTCCGTGAATTTTAGTCATTTCAGCGTCTGCATTGTATTGAATAGACTGTTCTATTTAAAGTCAATGTAAAATTGATCTAAGGTTCTAGCGGCCTGAGACATTCGTGCCCGTCCACACACAGATCGAAATTCTGAATAGACTCTGGAAGTGGAAAGAATCGTTGTTTTCGGTATAATTTTAAGAACATCTTACAGATGAGTGGGAATTTTGGGTTATTTAATACTATAATGGAGCTAAATTAGCTGCACTTCCACATAACACCATGCAAAAACAGAAAATTTCCCTCTATTTCAACACTTATTGGTTCAGTTAGCAGTGTTTTCATCGTTGTATAATATCGTAAAGATTGTGTTGAGACATGCGACTGAAGTTCTTCTTTGCGACATACTCGTAATTAGCAGATTCTAACAAAAAGAAGCTGATACGACCGTCACACAAAGCAGTCAATTTGAAGTATGAGCCCAGAGCTAGCGATACCTTGGCGGCTAAAATCATGGAGCCTTCGGCGAAAATGTTTGACTGCAGGAAGTGATCGAACTCGACTCAACGATAACAACTCTGTCATCTCATATCAGATGATACGGAGGGTACGATCGTTATAGCAGAGTGCGCGTGTGCTCATTTTCCTGAATTTTCATACTTTACCCATGCTATGTTGGATGGAAATACAAGGAGTAGACCATTTACACGTAAACACGAATTTATGTTACCAGATATTTCTTTTGCTCTTGCGTTGTTTTTACTCTTAAACTGTAATCAATTTTGGATTTCAATTGAACACTTTTTCAAGACTCGCCGTGAAGTCAGTGCTTAACCTACGATTCTATATCAGATATTGTGCCACTTGCGAGCTTTATTGTGAGATAAATACTTAAGTATTTACTATCTAGTCAGCTACTTGGTTAGTTAGTTAATACACGTTCATTACGTTTGTTTCGCGTTGGTGCGGTTGGTAGGTTAGGTCGTGGGTAGCTGACTTTAAAAACCGACATGACTGCTTGAATACACAATTATCTCTTCATAGAAGTTTAAAAAAAAATTGCACGTTAATATTCTAGCTTGTGCGCTAAAATCTGTGATAACAAGTTTTAATGAAATAATATTAAGTAGACCCCATGTACACCGATACCTAAATGAACAAAACATTTAAATGGAACATGCATGTACTCCCATGTATTCAACGAGTTGAATTATTATCTATAACAAAGAAAACATAACTCAGGATGAAGATTACGGAGATTTGAAACTCACCATAATGCCTTCACTTGCATCTTCCGACTATCAGTATTGGGAATTATAATGGAAACGTTAATGTTAAGGTTAAGGCCGATGCACGTAAACTTTAAAATTAAGTTTTGAACTAAGATCAGCTAAATTTGTGTAATTCAGAACCACTCTACATATCTTCGGTTTTCTACCTTGATATAAATAATTTGTAAACATAATTAAGGAAACGCACTAGATCAAGTTGACTGAAAATAATATGCGATTTGTGTTCACCCATATAGTGCATGTATGGTTTTGTAACTGTGACTTATTTGTAATTTTGTCAGAAACGCTTGTGATGGGACTCACACAATACATAGTTAATTAGAAAGTATAGCCTAACGAAAATAAAGACTGTCATGCACAAGTGTGCTGGTTTATCACTTTTATTACTTGTTATAAGTTCGACTGAAGGACTTGTTATCACCAGTGTTAACGTGACTGACAAATGATGATGCTAATACTGAAGAGTGTTGATGATATCCCAGGTCTCGGCTTTATTTCAACAAATTTTTATTTCTCTTCATAGTGGATCCAGGACTGATCAAGACTTTATTTCCTCACTTGAATTCTACTTCCCCACTTAAATGCATAAACTTTCAGGAACATACCGAGGCTTTTAGGATCCTTAGATGAAATTTGCCAGTTTATTTTTTATCCAATTCCAATTTCAATGATTTATCAACTTTACCGAATAAAGTGAAGTAAAATTTTTGTCTAACTTATAATTTCTGCTTCTATCTGGCAAATGCAATTTTTTAGTTCAATGTTGTCATGGGAAACGAATGCGCTCCAAAGTTGGAATACTGAATCTGATCATATTTTTTAATTGATCGAAATCCATTCAGTGACCATGCTCTTTAATCTAACTCTCAAAAAATTCTTTAAATGCAGGTACATAATCACCGGAGTTAGCCTAGAAAGGATTCGTTTCTTCACAGTAAATTTCCCTAGAAAAAGTTTCCGGACGGGAGTGGTAGAGCCATCTGAGCGTCTGTTCCCACGCGCCGCTCTCACAGCCCCGGCGGGACTCGCCTGAACGTACCCATGTCGGCTTGTCCACTGATGTTAAAAGCCGTAAAATATAACGACAAATTGTGAGTAACTCTGAAATGCATAAGAGTTCATAACTGTGTCACACACCCATGCAGGATATAACTGAAAAAAAATTAGAATGTCACTCACTAGAAATGTTCGAATGTATGAGGCATCATTGTTTTTAACTCCACTGGAGGGTGCGCATTGTGTTTATAATATTTTGTGGATTTTGCATCAATCCTTTACCTCATCTTATGTGTCTTGTGCGTATAAATTGTGATCCAATGCTTGAAGTTGAGAAGCAGATTTTAAAATGTTATTTTCACACAGAAACGACTTAGTTCTCTCATCAGGCTTTGTAAGGTACAGTACAGAAACGTGAAGTAATAAACTGGTAGAAAGTTGAATCATACTAAAAGACTTTTCGAGACATCGAGGCCGTAGATCTCTAATAAAATCGTAAAGTTTGTTTTTTAAGTTAATACGGAATTTATCCAGTACCCGCACTTCTTGAAATTATTCATTTTTGAAAGAAAGTAACCATTATTAGCTGGCAATTTGCGCAAAGCACTTATTTATTTCAAGAAAAGTGCTGATGATGAGGTTACTTAGTTCTGCACACGTAAAACTAAAAGCACATAGTATTCAACATTAGATGTTGTTGAAAGAACATTAATCAACAAATAATATTCAATCATCATCATTCACTAACAGAACTTCATTTTAGCTAAAACATTTGAGATTTCCTACACCATCAACCATGCCATATGTTACAGAACCGCCTAGCATCTCAAAATATGGAGGTTATGGAATTTTCGCACAGTCTGTAATGATTATACTAATTTATTCTGATGTTCACCATCAACCATGCCATGTGTTACGGTGCTACCCACAGGCTCAAAAGAAATAGGATATGAAATTTTTGCACAATCTGTGTTGCCAGTATTCATTTATTCTCGTGTACACCAGCAACCGGATTGGAAATGGGACATTGCGTATGCCAATGCGCCTTTTCATGGGATGACTTACGCCTAAGTCAATAGACTCAATACTCGTGGTAATCCTGCAAGTGTGGATCCTTTGTTTCCGTTCCAATTCGAGCGCGAACGTCCGGGCCAAGGTTACCATCCTTTGATTTCCTAGTTCGATTCTATCATGTGTTTGCCTAACACAGTTTCAAATACGAAAAAAAAGTTTAACTCTAACATGGAGCATATTTTGGGTTCTCAAACAGAAAGCTGGTTTAATAAAATTAATTAAAGTATCTAATAGAAATGCAAAAGGACCCAGCAAATATTTGTGAATCACCGAGATCTGCACCTCTATGTTTTTTATAGAAGAGACATACTTCCTTAAGAAACGCTTAATGCTTGACCGGAAAATGTTGAGAGAAAGCACCTGACACAAGTCCGCCGGATGACCAACCAGCAAGATGACACCAAACTCACAATATTTACTCCTGCTGTTGTGACTGCTCTAGAACGTGTTCGCGTAGATTAACCAGAAACGCTTTGGCGATTCCGGAGTGAATCATGGACTACTGGAGAAGTACGGATTCATTCAAGGCTTCACACTGGCTTCTAACTGCTATGTTGATAAATCAGGGCCTTGCATCCGACGGATATGGAGGTAATTAGGGCTGAGTCATCCTGAGGAAAGCTAAGTGATAGGAGACGATGACCCTGATGGCGCCGTGTGCCCACAATTTCATGTCATCTTGAATCTCTTTGTCGCGAACAAGGTTTGTCAAGTCTGTATACATATTTAAACAATTTATTTACCACAGGTGATACAGAGATAGAATAGACATTGGAGAGATAATAGATACAGATATTTGTGACTCCGGTTCCGATCATTCTGACGTTACCGAGAATCTATGACTATCGTCCTGTGTGGCTGCAGCATTACATGAATATATCAATGGTCAATCAATAACTTCTTAATGTTTGACTAATAACTCCCTCTTCAGTATTTTTTATTCATAGAGGAATTTTGTTAAAATCGTACTTCTCGTATCCGATTCTAAGTTCGTCCTGATTTGAATAACTGCCAGAGGCTACAGCCCTAAAGAATTCCATTACTATAGTAATACAAGAATGGATTTTACTGAATTAAGCCTCGGTGAATAAATAATTAAAAGTGTATAATAATGGAGTGATTCCATTGATCAAAAAACTAATGGGTAGCTATGGATGTATCAATTGTCAGGCGATTCATTGGGACCACAATGGGTTAGTTATATTATCTTTAATACGTTAAAGGCTAATATACTGTCATGTCCAAATGCCTCTGTTTTTTAGCGTGTAAAATTTTTCGTATCATTGGAAAATTAATTCGACGTAATCTCTATTTGACGCTAACGTCTGCAGTTGAGCCGAGGCACAAGCTAACAACTGAAAATTGGTTTGAATTGGTTTTAGATAGTTTATCGAAAACTTCTGCGCCTAAGTCTGTAAAGAAAGCGTTAAAATCAGTGTCTCCTGTTGTCACCCCTGCGGTCTAAATTTTTATATGGGCTGGGCCTGCTGGCCAACTTCACATTGATTTCTCGCGTTCGGTTTGAATTTTTTGTTATTTATGTTCCTTGTGAGAGCATGTATGCTTTTCTTCTAAGATTTTTCTCTATATTTTACATTCTTCAATGAAAAAATGTAGTTTTCTGATAAAGTTGCGAACAAATCAGATTAGTCTTAATTCATCAGTAATTTGAAGAAATAGTTAATGAAATAGTTAGAAACTATACCTTGATCGAAAGGGTTTTGGTAATTCAATTTTTGTTATACTTGAAGTTGATGGCTACAGCGGCCTAGTGCTTGAAAGAGAGCTCCTTTTACAAGGCGGAGCATCGGTTTGATTTTACGCAGTGTCTGCCTGTTGATTCATTGATTCATCGCGTCAGGAAAAGAGAGAGCTGCGCCATAAAAAAATAAAAGAAAACCAGTTTATTGCCAATAAAGTTGATACATGAAAATAATGTCTTAACATTAAGGTCCTTCATTGATATAAAAACACGAGTATCGGGATACCCATTTAAATTTTTGTAGCAAATGATTTTGGAAAAAGCATGAAAAAACGGATTCTCTTAGTTTTGTTAGGACATAATTACATTCTTGACGCAGGAGTCGTAAAAAGGTACAAACTCGACCGGGGTTACACTTCATTGCGTCGTCTGTGTTAGTCATCAGGCATTTGAAAAACCAGTGTACAATATTGTATATCTCGTGCGGTATTTGATTGAAGCAGTTTTCTTTACTCCAGCAGTATCTCAAAATGGCACTTCGGTAAACCTTCAGTAGGTAGAGGCAACGATTCGCTAAAGATACCAAGTAATTATTATTCGCGAATAGTGTACCAAAAAGGATCTGCCGTTAACTTGGAATAGAAATCACGTTTTTCCATACACGTTTTTTATTACATGTAGGTAAAGCGTTGAGGTTGTACATTTGGGGAGTAAATCTTTCAAAATGCTACACGAAAAATCCTGCAGGTGTCGCGCGTATCGAAACAACAAACTTATCAGCTGATACCAACGTGATAGGGAATCACTGAAGTAGACGTAGAATATGAAATGATACCGTAGGTGTATATCCGAAATTAAGCAAATGAAATGCAGATAAAGCTGTACTACAATAGTTTGTCTTTAGAATGCCTTTTTAATTATTATTTTTTTTAAATGTCAATTTACGTAGTTTTTATTTGCGGCGTAATAGCCTACATAGTTGAGTAGTTGTTGGGAGTCAATCATTACGTACGTACGAATTGGTGCTACCGCGAACAATTTAAAAATGTATGACATTAATGGTCTCCGATGGAAAAAAACTGGCTATGATAATTGATTTGTATATGTGTAGTTCTGCGTATAATGTTATGCCAGCACAGTTTTTATATTATTTAATTATTTAATCCATGAACGCGTTTCTTGCCGTTACACATATTATCTCTATATAAAAGGCTATTAGGTAAAAGTGCCGCAGTTTCAGATATCACTTGCTGAGTTACGTATGGTAGTCTAAAGTGTCCTCAAAATCCTCGAGTTGCCGTGTAAGGGTATGACTTGCCGAGATCATAATTTGTGAGGGGAAAATTCCCAAGGTACTGTAACCTTAATTCGGTCAATGTGAAGTTTCATGCAATCACGGAAATTGATAATGATATTCCAAACAATCACTAAAGGAACCCATTCAAGAACGTTTTTCAAGAACGACATTCTGCTCGCTGATGCGTTATTTTCGAATTATTGAACTTTGAAGTTTGCCGTCGCGCGCCCAAGGAAGCGAGCGTAATTTAATTAAAAACGGAAGCTAACCCCCTATTACAAACGTAAAAAGGTTGGGTCGTGAGGGGTAGCCACAGTTCTTTTAGTGAAAAGTATAAATAAAGCTTCTAAACCACCCATTAGGGTGACGACCGCAATCTTGTTTACATCGGGTCTAACATGGCGACCACCATGGGCGCCGCCATCTTGGACCCGATGTCAACAAGATTGCGGTCGTCACCCTAATGGGTGGGTTAGAAGCTTTATTTATAATTTTCACTAGAAGAACTGTGCCTCCCCCTCACGACCCAACCTCTTTACGTTTGTAATAGCTTCCGTTATTAAATAAATTACGTTTCACGCGCTCGCTTCCTTTGGCGCCAAGGCCAACTTCAAAGCTCAATTATTCAAAAATAACGCATCAGCGAGCAGAATGTCATTCTTGTAAAACGTTCTGAAATGTGTTCCTTTAGTGATTCCTGGGATCGGCATTATTATTTTCCGTGATTGCATGAAACTTCACATTGACCCTTAATTCTACTTTTTTGCTTCTTTGATAGTACCCAGAGACTAATCTTGGAATAATTTGAAATGAGTTGAATTAGGCCTACCGGAATATATTTGTGTATGTTGAAACCTATAAGAGTACCTTATTTTATTTTAATTTCACTCTTGCTGAATCATCTGCAAATTGCATTAATTTCTAGAGAAATCATAAGTGTAAAGCATTTCAGCATAATAATTCAGGCAATAAAAATTCATTTATGCAACCCAACACAACCTCTGTAATTTTATGTCAGTTTTAAAATATTGAAGTCAAAATTTTATCATATCAATAAGTCAGTTGTACTTTTTAGTCTTATTTTTGGTCAATGTCAGGTTTAATGCAATCACGGAAATTAATAATTTTATTCCAAAGAATCACTTAAGGAACCCATTTAAGAATTTTACAAGAATGATATTCTGCTCACTGATGCGTTATTTTTGAATTATTCAACTTTGAAGTAAAAAAAAAGGAAGTGAGCCTGCAAAGCGGAATTCAACTAATAACAGAAGCTAACACCTTGTTACAAACGTAAAGAGGTTGGGTCGTGAGGGGGAGCCACAGTTTTTCTAGTGAAAATTATAATTAAAGGTTTCTTGTGTTGTCCGTTTACATCATCTCCAATGGTGGCCACCCTGTACCCAAGATGGCGGCCGCCATTTTGGGTACCGGGTGGCCGTCTTTGGAGATGATATGAACGGACGTCACTAAAAACCTTTATTTATAATTTTCACTAGAAGAATTATGGCTTCCCCTCATGACCCAACCTTTTTACGTTTGTAATAGGACGTTAGCTTCCGTTAATAATTAAATTGCGCTTGGCTTCCCTGGCGCACGAAAGCCAACTTCAAAGTTGAATAATTAAAAAATAACGCATCAGCAAGCAGAATGTCATTCATGTAAAACGTTCTTAAATATGTTTATTGATTCTTGAGAACCAAATTATTAATTTCCGTGATCGCATTAAACCTGACATTGACCTTATTTTTATGACTCTTATTTGAAAGTATGTATTAAAACTTTAGCACACTAATGAATTGATCAAAATAGTATAAATCAAACGACAAATATATAGAAATATCAAAATTAATTTAAAATTTGGTCAATTTATGAATAATTTGTGAAGGATGTCCATTGGTTCCCAGATCTCAGGCCATAGCACATAAGGCATTTTATGTGCGGATGCAAGGTTTTCTTCTATTTCATCAACTACTTGCATTGTGTTACATTTCTTATAAACTCACTTCATTATTTAAATATATTTCTTGGTGTATATAAGCAGAAGTTAATTATATGCTAAGTATTCTTTATCACCTACATATTTACTGTTGCTAGAGCGGCTGTTATCATTGCCTTGAGGTCTCAACATACAGTATTAGTGCACTGTACTATTTATGTGCATGAATGTAAGGGTGTTAATACATTACTGTATGCAATATGCTTGAAGTTATCACCATAGTTGCATCAAAACTAGATCACCTGTTTTTTCATCACACAGTACATAGTATCATTGCACATCACACAGTATCATTGCATGCATCATTCGCATTGGCTCTGCCACATTTCTTATTGTCACGCATTCACTGTTTAGGAAATTTTATGGTTAATGTTGAGGACTGTTTGGGAATCAATTATGCACGTTTTGAATCCTTAACATAGTATAGGAAATAAACATGTTTTCTTCTATGCACTTTCCGTCGTAAATGATTATTTTACAAATTATAGTGGTAGGTTTGGTTTCGTCTTTGATGACGATCGGGCTGGAAGCGATACGGCATTGCAGTGATGCCGTCCGATGTGCTGCTTTAATTACTTCCCGCTTCAAACACTTGAGTTGCGGTAACTAATTCACCGCTATAGCCCGTAAAATACTTATTTACGACGGACAGTGCATAGAAGAAAACTTGCTTATTTCAATCTAATTAACACGTTGACGCTCGACGACGTCTATAGACATCATGCGTGTTTTGTCCAAATGCACACCCCCACCATTTTAAATTTATAGTCGGAAAAGATACCGAATATTTTGTGTCAGTTTATATATTTAATAAACGAGTCTATTGACAGTAAAAAATGGCGTGACGTCTATAGACGTCGTGGCGCTTTTGGTACCCGCAGTGGCCCAAACTACTCACGACGTCTCTTCCCGTCATGCAAAAATGAAACGCATTATATCATATGAACTTTCTTTATTCAGTTCAAAACTATAACACAACATTATTTCATGAATGCAAGTGCAATTACAAGAAAATGAAATGTATTTGACTGTTTGGATTTAATTTGAAACAGAAATAAAAAATATTTTGATAATTCCTTTGACTAGTTCCTTGACAACTTTGATGCAAATAAAAAAATAATAGACTACGAAAGGAATGAAAAATAAATTCATCTACTGAATGAAAAACTACTGTATCACATAAAACAAGAAAAAGTACAGGTGCATGACCTGAGGTCTAGCCGTGAGCATGCTTGCTTAGGTACGCTAATGCCCATGGTAAAGAGCAAAACATGGTACTGGACATAAAGGTGGTGTACCATCACAATCTTTACATCTGTATCGTGTCTCTCCTCTTTTTTTCTTGTGTGCACACTCTGCAACGTAGACATCGAGGAACATTTCCTTTCAATGAAGGAATGTTTTCCAAACAGTGAAATTCATCAATTCTTTCATATTCCGAGGGCGTGTTTGCAGGAGCAGATGTTTTCGTTGGCTGTTCCACTCTGAGATCCACAGATGCCAGTGCTCCTATAAGAGCATCTCTGAACTTTAGAATTTGCAGATTTTTTTGTTTTGACACCTTCTTGAAGAGCACATAAGAATTCATTACAGCAATATCAAGAAGATGGAAGAAAACCTTCTTGTACCATTTTATGGTCTTCCTTGGAGTACTGCAGTAAGAGAGAAGTTGGTCTGAACGATCGACTCCACCCATGTTTGCGTTGTACGTGAAGCTGCTGCTGCTATTTGTGAAGTGAAGCTGCTGCTACTACAGTGCTGTATTTGTTCATTAGTAAGTGAAGCTTTACATTTACTCATGGTAAAGGCAAACTAATAATTGTGTGATTTCTCAAAAATATTCTGAAAAAAAAGGAAAATTTGAAAACTATATAGATTAGAAAGTATGTTATATCCATAAAAAGCAATTGAAGGTCTCTAATTACATGCATAATACATCAGAAGTAACACAACGGTTCAAAGTCACACACCCGATCACTCACACGGCCGGCGAAATACTGAAACGAGCTGTTAACCAGTGTCGTATATCTGTCTCGGAAAAATGACGCAATATGGAAACAGAGGAAGTCCAAAACACTCATACACCCACTCAAAATTGGTACAAATGGTGCATCTTTCCCGCAACCCTATGTAGAAACACACTGCATTGACGTCTCCTCAAGTCCAGGGGTTATTGTGCCAGGTCTAGTTACGACGTCTATAGACGTCTGTGCTAATTGGACCAAACTGAAAAACTGAGGCAAGCGTCAAAGTGTTAACTATGTTTTGGCACCCAAAAATTAAATATTAATTCCCAAACAATCCTCAACATTAACCAATTTTATATAACAATGCTTAAGGAGATCGTCCCACTTTTTCAACTTTTTTGTCCGATGCGTTTTAAAATTGGCCGGTTTATGTATCTTGTAAAAGTAAACCTTTTTAACTCGTGTCATTTTTTCGATTTAGGCCTTAGTTTTCTTTTTTTTTTCAAGAAAAATTAGTTTTTTGGTATATGTTATGGATATTTCAAAACGGGACTCGTCATCGAGTTTTGATGCTAAAACAAAACCAAAGACAGTTTTAGAATCCATGAAACATTTCTAACAAACTCTCACGGGCTTTTTTTCATATTGAAATTTTTTCTATTTTTTTCAAATTTTTTGAAATTTCTAAAAACAACAGTAATTTTTTGGGCTTAGAGCTATATATTTTTTAGAAAAATTTGAATTTGAAGAAATGCCCGTGAGAGTTTTTTAGGAATGTTTCATGGATTCTAAAACTGTCTTTAGTTTTGTTCTAGCATCAAAACTTGAGGACTAGTCCCATTTTGAATGTTGAAAGTTGAAAGTGTTGGGTATAAGCAAAAAACAAAATTTTTTGTTGAAGTGTTATATAATGAACAATTTATGTTATTGAATGCAGTTTTATTTTTATTTCAATAATTTCCATACATAACTTCATATTCACAGAGTGAAATGTGATTTCCAAAAACAAAAAGAAAATTTTTTTATATTTTTCTTTCAAAAATATGAATTTCTTTATTTTCAGTCCGATTCATATGAAATTTGACTATGATATGTAACCTTTGAAAACAAACACAATTTACTGTATCAATTTTTTTGATTTAGGCCTTATTTTTTGAAAAAACTTGACATATTGGTTTTTAGGTATTGATATTTCACTGGTATTGATATTTCAAAATGGGACTCGTCATCGAGTTTTGATGCTAGAACAAAAACAATGACAGTTTTAGAATCATTGGAACATTTCTAACAAACTCACCTGGGCTTTTTTTCCATTTTCCATTTGTTCTTGTTTTATATGGGGTTGAATTGGGCTCAAAATTGAAGATTTTGGTTCCCTTATCTCCCCTTGGGGGGGGGGGGGGATCTATTGTCTGTAGCACCATAAAATTTTAGGACTGAATAGTCCACCACCTAAGGGTCCTTTTCCAACGAAAAACATAAAAAATGACCACCTGAGCAGCAGGGGCCTGGGACGATCTCCTTAATGCTTTTAACATTTATTCGATCTTGTCTTACAGTGATCCTTTGTTTATTGCGGTTGGTCGGTTCCAAGACTGGCCATGGTAACTGAATTTCCGCGAAGTAGGGACGGCATATATACTGTATATGTTAACACTTTGACGCTTGCCTCAGTTTTCCAGTTTGGTCCAATTAGCACAGACGTCTATAGACGTCGTAACTAGACCTGGCACAATAACCCCTGGACTTGAGGAGACGTCAATGCAGTGTGTTTCTACATAGGGTTACGGGAGAGATGCACCATTTGTACCAATTTTGAGGGGGTGTATGAGTGTTTTGGACTTGCTCTGTTTTCATATTGCGTCATCTTTCCGAGACAGATGTACGACACTGGTTGACAGCTCGTTTCAGTATTTCGCTGGCCGTGTGAATGATTGGGTATGTGACTTTGAATCATTGTGTTACCTCTGATGTATTATTTATGTAATTAGATGCCTTCAATTTTTTTTTATGGATATCACATACTTTCTAATCTATAAAGTTTTCATATTTTTCCTTTTCTTCAGAATATTTTTGAGAAATCACACAATTATTATTTTGCCTTTACCATCTTGCCAAGACAAGAGAGAAATTCTTATGCTCAGCACCAGCATCATCGCAGAATGGTGAATTGCACCTCAAATCTTGGACGTAGTAAACTGAAGCCCATTTGTGTTCAAGATTACAACGCAAACATGGGTGGAGTCGATCGTTCAGACCAATTTCTCTCTTACTGCAGTACTCCAAGGAAGACCATAAAATGTTACAAGAAGGTTTTCTTCCATCTCCTTGATATTGCTGTGATGAATTCTTACGTGCTCTTCAAGAAGGTGTCTAAACAAAAAATCTGCAAATTCTAAAGTTCAGAGATGGTCTTATAGGAGCACTGGCATCTGTGGATCTCGGAGTGGAACAGCCAACGAAAACATCTGATCCTTCAAACACGCCCTTGGAATATGAAAGAATTGATGAATTTCACTGTTTGGAAAACATTCCTTCATTGAAAGGAAATGTTCCTCGATATCTACCTTGCAGAGTGTGCACACAAGAAAAGAAGAGGAGAGAGACACGATACAGATGTAAAGATTGTGATGGTAAACCACCTTTATGTCCGGTACCATGTTTTGCTCTTTACCATGGGCATTGGAGTACCTAAGTAAGCATGCATACGGCTAGACCTCAGGTCATGCACCTGTACTTTTTCTTGTTTTATATGATACAGTAGTTTTTCATTCAGTAGATGAATTTATTATTCATTCCTTTTGTAGTCTATTATTTTTTTATTTTCATCAAAGTTGTCAAGAAACTAGTCAAAGGAATTATCAAAATATTTTTCATTTCTGTCTCAAATTAAATCCAAACAGTCAAACACATTTTATTTTCTTGTAATTGCACTTGCATTCATGAAACAATGTTGTGTTATAGTTTTAAACTGAATAAAGAAAGTTTATACGATATAATGCGTTTCATTTTTGCATGACGGGAAGAGACGTCGTGAGTAGTTTGTGCCACTGCGGGTACCAAAAGCGCCACGACGTCTAGAGACGTCATTCCATTTTTTAATGTCAATAGACTCGTTTATTAAATATAAAAACTGACACAAAAATATGTGGTATCTTTTCCGACTATAAATTTAGAATGGTGGGGTGTGCATTTGGACAAAACTCGCATGACGTCTATGGACGTCGTCGAGCGTCAATGTGTTGAACATTTATTTGAAATTTTGAAACCCCTGTATTGTTGACAACCCACCCTTTATGGTACAATATTAAATTAATAACAGATTGCTGTTAAGCAAAAGCACTTGAGAAATGATGAAGATGAAGCTGAAGCTGATGATGACTTTTACTATGCCGCTGATGATGGTATTTTATGCAAAAACTCTACCAATTAACTCCCCTATACAGATTTCAGAAACCCGCAAAGTTGTGAATCTACAATTGTCAAACTGAGAAGTAGCAAGGGAACACTATATTTCTCATTTCCACTATTTGGCTGAAAATTGAAAAAAATTATAAATTTATTTTTTATGCCTATTTTCTTGTGAATCTTAATATATCATTGGCTTGTGTGTACGTCTGGTTCATCGAGAGTTGGAAAAAGATTATAAAATTATGAAAAATAAAAAATTTATTGGAAAATAGCTGTCGTGAGAACTTGCAGTTTTTACCTTTTGAAATAGATTTCCCACAGTTCTGATGATACATAAAAAGTAAATATATCAATCAATGGGGCTTAAAAAGAAGCTAAAAATTGGCTGAATAAATTTTAAAAATTTGATTTAAGTTGAAAATTTTGTCAGGCATAGACAAAAAAGGGGAAAAGGTAATTTTTTAGGGAATCAAATAGCTATAATTCAACAAATCAAAATATCAAAAACAATCTCTCCCAACCTATAGATAAAGTTACTAGGCATATATGTGAATGGGTTAATGAATTATCAGTAATCTTTTTTCATTGATATTTAGATATTTCATATCATCTCTGCAGAGAAATAGTCTGCATTTTCAAGTTTGCTCATAGTATCAATACAAGAAGCCCAAGCTTTATGGCATCTTGTCTGCTGAAAATAAACTCTAATCAACTCACATATATTTATTATTTGGTAGTATTAAGTTGCACCTTATAGTACAGTTTATTTGGTTTCATTATTATTAACACATCCTTCAGAAGCATAAGGATAAGCTTAAGGGTTAGGTCTGTTGAGTTTCTTTTTCCTGCAAATTGGAACTGATGTCCCCAAAGGGGTTTTCTATAAGGTTACCTCAGCTATAAATTAGCCTTTTAGGCTTCAATAATACATGTCTTTTTGTTTCTGTCTGTTTTAATGCTTTATTTGCTATCTCTTCTTTCTCTTTTCTTCCTCTTTTATCTCCTCAGGGGGATACACTTATTTTGTGTATGGGAATTAGCACTCCCACGGGGAAAACGTGTGAGGGCCCAAGCTAAGAGTTAGGTAGACTTTTTTTTGTAAAAATGAAATATTTTTCTTATGTTACCACTTTGACTGCAACGTGCGCCACCGGTGGTACAAGGAAGTAATTTTCATAATGCTGTTGACCAACCAAAAGTTGCAAATTCCATTTTCATAAATACTTAATCAAAGCTAAACAAAGGCACGATCCAGTTCATGTTTGTTTTTTTTTCAAAATAGTTTACTACAATTAACTTTAAGTTTGAGTTTGGCACTGAACTTAATATTTAGTAGTCACAGTCAAAGTGTTAAGGACCACCTTTTTTTGGTTCACTGCTGTCCTGTTTTTCAGCACCTACTGTCAGGGATGGAAAAAACCCAGGGTTTTTTAAAAAAACCCAACCCACCTGGGTTTTTTTGGGTTAAATTGGGTTTTATGGGTTTTATTGTTTTTTTTGGGCTTTATTGTTTTTTTTGTAATACCTGTTTTGTAAAAGAGTTATTCACACAACTCCCGTTGCCCCTATTTCAGATTTATATACATACACTTATTGAGTAAATATTGTTATTTGATTACTTTATTTCCAACATTATATTACATTATTATATGAATTATTACATTATACGAACAATACATGAATTAGGTTTGTCCATCACAATTACCATTTACCAATTACCATATGCATAGAGACATAGCTCTGCAGTCTGTAAAGATATAAGATGTCCAAAGAGAATTGCTATGCTCGTCAATTCATAGTAGGTTGTTTTAGCAGCAGACATGCGCAAGTCATGTGAAAGGGAAGCACCATGCAGATCATAAGTAACCACCACAAGCAGCTTGAAGCAAGACAGCTGCACATCACTTAACAGTCATGCTGTTAACAACTTAACATGTGTATTGTGTGAGCTGGAGTGCTTAGCTGCGCAAGTCAAGTCAGTCAACCACACTGTTACATGTTACAACATGTAGTGACATGCCAATTTTTTTTTTAAATTTGCCAAAAAATTCACTTTTCGCAGTACAGGATAGCAACAAACACTAAAATGATTGGAAGTAAATGCTCTAACCGATTCCATCGTCAAATTTGTTCCAGTGCAGCTTGAATGCTCCCCATAGGCCAGTAGTTTCTTTACTTTCTCACCCCATGATGGCTGCGGTTGTCTTGCCCCATCTGACTATAATTGTTAGACTTATTTCAATTTAAACAATTTATTTACCACAGGTGATACAGAGGTAGAATGTTTCTTAAGTCTAATACAATGGTCAAATTTGAGTATAGCTACCTGTGGGCCCGAATAAGTTCAGCGACTTCTAGGGCATCCTACCATTACATTATTCTAGGGTGTACAATAATGTTTAACCTAATTCACTTAGCCTAGTTTCACATTAGACTGATCAACAAGATAATGAACTCAATATTGATGTTTCATTTTACAACATTTAAGGCAAAGCTCTCACAGGAGACTGATATTGAAGAGTGGTTGGCTGAGTACTATCCGGAGTTCATCGGTGCGCTTTACTCCTATAAATTGAAGGACTCCAACATCTTCCCAAAACACATGTTCAATGAGAATATCACCAAGACAATGACTTCTTGTTGATGGTGGGATATTCAAGACATGAAACAGCAGAAAATGCATAAAAGAACACTGGCAGAGGGTTGCTGCAAGTTTATAAGCAATCTTCATTCTTGCCCCGCAAGTTCAGGATCCATTGAGAGAATTTTCTCAACATTTGGAATTGTGTGAAATAAATTAAAAAATAGATTAGGATCAGAACGCGCACAGAAATTGTCTCAGTATATCGCCACCTCACGAATGATCATGATGTGGATGACAACGATGAAATGGCAGTGGATGTAGAAAGAGAAACACAGTAGTATTGTAGTAGCAGTCTAGTCTAGAGGACAGTAAAAATTCAGATGTCTCTATATCAAGTTGTCAAACTGCATTTTTTTCTAAATTTTTGTTTTTTTTACTTTGGAATTGGAATTCAGTAAAATATATTAGTCCCTCAAGTTTTTTTGTGATTAAGGATTTTCTAATTTGATTTGTGTAGGGTTGGTGTTTTGTTTTTCAATGTTTTCTTGTCATAGTCATGCACATGACTTAGACACTTATTTTGACTAGATAAATATTTAGCTCATTTTGATTCTATAAGCGTGAAAGTAGTAGCAGTAGTTGTAACACAGGTTTGCTAGCGCTTCAGTTATTCAAACTATATCGCACCGAAGGTCACATAATTTAATCAATATTGAGCTTTTCCGATTTACCTCGTAGGGTGGACTTCAACATTATTTGAACATCAAAAATTATATGATCATGATTTAATTGCATCACAAGATTGCAACTGTCTCCCCATTGAAAAATTGTGTACATGCTATAGTACATTCGAACACACTGGGCAGCCAAACCCCGTTGGGGGTTTCAGCTGCCCACCCATTTTTGGCCGGACGCCTTACCCACGCTGAAACCCCCCAAGGTACCAACGTAGTGCGCCCTGCCATATTGCAGTTTCTTCATCTACAAGCTTTCAATACGATGTTGCGCATAAGCTTGAAAGCTTGAAAACAAGTAAAATTTACTTAATAATAAAACCCAAAAAAGCCCACTATTTAGTGGGTTTTTTAGTGTGGGTTTTTTTGGGCTTTTTTTGGGCTTTTTTGGGTGGGTTTTTTATGTGCCAACCCTGCCTACTGTCATCTTCTTCAACTTTTATCTTGTTTCATAAACTTCTTTCTCAACTTACCGTTTCTATGCCCCTTCTCCATAGATTCCACGTTCCCTTAGCTCCATCCTAATTGGTGCCTTCCTCCTTCCTCTCTTTGGAAGAGTTTTATTTTTTTTAGTGGTTAGGCAGGCTGAAACTCATATTGAATCCAATCTTCTTCTTTAATAAATAGCTGTTTCTGTTTGGAAAGTAACCTTTGTGGGAACAGACCTTTGGTATAGATTACCCGTTTTCTCCAGTCCATACTTAATGGTCACTTGGCCTTCTTCAGATTTGTTTTGTTGTAGGGAGGGAGTCTTGAACTAACTAATGAAATAAAATTGCCTCTAAAATATGTATTGCTTCTGTTTTCAGATTTAATTGTAAGTTAGTTGCCAATAGAGTTGAATAATTTTAGACAAGTATCTAGCAATCTTTTTGTGGTTTCATTTTACAAACATTTATATATTGTGTTGACCAAGTATTTTCTATTGAATACACAATGCCTCAAGATGGGCACCTGAGTGACCAGAGTGCATCATCCAGGACATTGAAAGAAGATGAAGAGGATGGGAAAGAGCTGGAAGCTGCACATGTCTATTTGTTATTGAAGAAAGACCTTCGCATATCTCGGAATGTGCGAGCTGAGTGGTACCTGGAACACCTTAATACTGTCATAAGAGTTCCTCGATGGACATCCATTGTAAGTGTTAGTTTATGGTTAATTTTGGAATGATCTCCAAATTAATGAGGGGTTTTTTAATTCCATGTTATTTCTTTGTATTTTGTTACAACCATTATTGCCATAAAATTGATGCATATAAGTAACTAAGTTATTCATGTGACATTTTGACTTCAGGAAATTTTTGGAGATTATGTGTAGTTCTTTCACATAAATTTGTGCTGACTTCCTTTGAAAATATTTTATGAATTGTTCAAATTTTCAATGTTTTGATTTCACATTAAACTGACATATTTTTTTCTCTATGTAGCACGAACTCACCAAGGAACTTGAAGTCGTGTCAGTTGAGCCTTTCGACCCCCCTGCAGATTTTGACAATGACACTGCTCATGAATACAGGTGTGTGATTTGGGCTTCATGATTTCTGTTATGTTTTTTATTTAAAAGTCCTTTCTCAGAATATCCCTCATGGCAAAATATTTTACTAAAATTTTAGTGTAAACCTGTTTTAAAATTATGTGTTCAGTTTATACCTCAATTACTACTTAGTAAATTTCTTTCAAGGTAAGTATTTTATCATGTGATACAGAACACCAATCCATATTACCATTCTAATGATGCAGAGGTGTGGCTGTTCTTATGCTATCTGTGCAATGTCTCAGTTTTTGTTTTCTAATTTCTCAAGAGTTTTAGTGATACTTAGCTAAATCAGCCCTTTTGGGGGTTATATGAATAGAAAAGATAAGTAGAAGGTGGAATAGGGAGAACCATTATGCTGATAAAAACTTGCATCTCATTCATTTCTTCCCTCTACATTAAGAAGCCAAAGAAATTATAGGTCACAATTATAAAGATGATGTGCCCATTTGTATCCTATGATGATTTTAATAATTGATAAAAGTTGTTGGAGCTAATGTAACCAGACAAGTTACTTCAAATTCCAAATTTACTCTCCCAAATTTTGAATTTAGATCTGACCTGCTCAAAGATTGTGTGCTCCTTGAACACTTCAACATAGTTCTCTAATGAATAGCCAGCAAGAAATTCCCTGCATTGAGGCTGAAAATGAAATTTATTTTAAAAAATAAATTTTATTTGAGAATACTTTAAGGTAAGGCATATTAAATTTCCAATCAATCTCTTCAATATATCGGAAGCTGCAGGCAAAGTTAATATCAGCATATAAATCCACTTGATCAAGTGAAGTTTTTTCTATATCTGTCATGAAATTATTGTTCTTCTCTGATGGTGAAAACAAATGTGAGATGTTTATAATTGACTTTGACGACAAAACTGTTGAAATTTTAACTGAAAGATTTAATTTAGTGAGTATAAGAACTGTCATAGGAACTGAAAAATTACCATGATATACCTGCACTGATCTTCCAAGCTCCATATGTACCTTCAGTATTGTTGATTTTAATTTGATACTTCAGTACTGACTTATAGCAAGAGCTTGATATTGTGTTTTATGTTTGTCTATCGTATGCTATCGGGACTGGCACTGCCAGGGCGGGGGGCACTCTTAAGTTACCTCAGCTATTGATGAACCTTGAGAAATTTTTTTCACCCACTTCACTTCTTTCAATTTTCATGCCTTCTTTGTCTTTTCTCCCTTTCCTTTCCAACTTGTTTCTATGCATAGGGTGTCATGTCTGGGAACACATTGTGTGCAGATTCCACATTTTCCTCTGTTATTACTAATTTGTCTCTTCTCATTCCTCTCTTGAGATTGCTTTCATTGGAGCTAGGGAGTCTGGAACTAACAAATACAGTAGTACTTCTAAAGTCAATCCCCTAGAAGGTCAAACAAATCAGAAGTAGACCAAATCAAGGGATTTTTGGCCCAGAAGCCGAACAAGCATTTGGAAGTCGAACCAGTCCAAGTGGATGCGTGTTCTTGCTCACCAAGATTGTCATTATTTTTTACAGATTCCGCATCACGCGGCGGACTGCAGTGCACTGTCTGTCCCGCAAGTACAGACTGGTGTACGGTCTGGACCTCTCACCGTCGATGTGCCGCGTCATCCTCGGCAACGATGGGCGGGCACACGTGCTGCTGGACAAGGTGCACACTGCCCTGGCTGATGCCATCAGGGGTGTGCTGCAACCCTTCTTTGTGCCAGGTTATATTCTTCAGTCAATGTTTGCACTCTATTATCCGTTTGAGCTTTTAGATAGTATTCAATGTGTTATATTTTTTCAATATTAAATAAAAATCATAGTTTGACAAACTAATCTGTGATCTTCTGAAGCTGTGTCGTTTTAACTTGGTATATGTTGAGAAGTCATAGTAGAGTAAAGAGATGGTCACTAGGATTTTTACAGGTAAATGAGAGGCATGAGTGGATGGATACTACTTACCAACTCTGTTTCAGTGCGTGTCAGTCTTACAAAGTGGTGTTAAGGTACTTAATATGGCAAAAAAATGTTGCCTAACTGTGAGACTGTTTCTTTTCTTATTCTTTCTGATGAGAGTTTGGTAAAAATTGCTCATAGTTTATGGATTGCCAGCCCCTTAGTGTTATTGAAAGTGCTTCCTTAATATTTGATTTTGGAAAATTGCTCATCTTCACTCATTATACTTTTATTTTAGTGTCATGTGATTCTGGCTGCCCTTTAATTTTGCTGATTTGCACCCCCAGTCCACTAACTTCATACATACATCATACATATATGTATGTGTGTGTAAATTTTCTGAATCTTCGCCCATTTCTTGAGGTATGAAGTAGTGAATTAATTACATCCTATAATTCATTATCTAGCATTCTTCGGAGTAAGCATGTTTATTAGCTATTTTGTTGTGGTCAGTTTGCAAATATGTTTCAAGACCTAAAATCATGACAACTTCATTTGTACATCTAATACAGTAATTCCAGGTAGTTGAAAATATTTCAGAACAAATGTGCGTGGAGTCTTTGTTTGTTTGTATATGATCATTGGATGTTATGCAGGCTCAGAGATGATGTTCTACCCTGTGGTGTACGTGACGGTGCTCGCCCACACCAACCTGTTCCGGTGCGACTGGCAGCTGGTGCTCGTTCAGGGCTGGTACCTCATGCGCCACAACCTCGACCTCTTCCTCAGGCATCTCAAGGAGCGTCTCGACACTCTCAACATGCACTTGGCTGAGGTCTCTTCTTCAGTCTTTGACACTATGGCCGCAACGTGCGCCATCGGTGGCCACGGAGGAGTTTTTCATAATGCTGTTGACCAACCAGTAGTCACAAATTCAATTTTCTTAAATAGTGAATTAAAGCTAAATCAGGGCATGTTCTAGATAATGATTGCTATTTTCAAAATTACTGATTACAATTAACTTTAAATTTGAATTGAATATTGAACTTCATTTGTATCAATTACGATCACAGTGTGTTAAGTTGTTGGCTACAGCTGGACAGTTGGCTCAGCACCAGAGTTAGTCTAGTGCTTTACTGAAATTCAAGTCCTGCAAGTTTATACTAATATTACAAATTTGTGCTAAAAGTGTCGTATGTGCAAAAAATTGATTTATTTGGATTGCAATAGAGTTTATCCTGTCAAGACTGTAATGCAATTTTAAGTGAAGGTTTTCTCACTCAATGAAGTGCGTATATAGAAAGAAGAAATGCAAAGACTTCCCAAGTTTAGCCCGAGCTTCTCCCTCAGGAGGATACAATTACTCTATCTATAGAAGTTAGAGCTCCCAGGGGAAAATGTGAGGCTCCAAGCTGAGAGTTGAGTAGGCCTTCTCTTCTGTTGGAATAAAATCTGTTGTTTGTTTTGTTGAGGAACATCTCATTTCAGTTCACTGTTGTTCTATCATTCAGCACTTATTACTTTCTTTTTGAAGTTAAATTTTATTTCATGAATTTTCTTTGAAATTTACCTTTTCTATGCGCAAGGGATCTTGTGTGGGAGCCACCTTGTGCACAGTTTCCGCGTTTCCTCAACTCTGTACTCAGTCGTGCCTTCACCCTCTCTCTCTTAGGAGTATTTTTTTTGTGATTAGGGAGGGTTAAACTAACTTATAATCAATCTATAATCTAGCCCAAGCATCCATTTATACATTATTTTCTGCCACTCTATTGCTAACAACATAATATCTTGTGTGTAAACTGCCAGAGGGCCTAACTTCTTCCACTATTATTCCAATCAACCTAACTTCCAATGCTTTAACATTTAGATTTGTACAGGAAACAATGACAGCATTTTTGTCATCTACTGATTCTTTAAATTGTACGTTACATTTCTAAATATCTATAAATTCCATTTAATTTGCTCACTTCCTCCACCTTAACTCAACAGACTACAGTGTCACTACTTCAAATATTGTAACTATACCTGTAATTAACTGACACTTTTGTTTATTTTACATTTATGTTTTATTTTTGATGAACTACTCCTAAATGTTAAAAAGACGATATTCTTTGTCATGAACTTTGAAGTGTATGTTATTCTCTCAACAGACGATCATAAAGCTGAATCTGAAGCAGCCTCCACTGGAAGCTTCATCTCCGCACACCCGACCTCCTCTTCCACCTTACGACCGCTGGTCTGTGGACGGGGATTCCTCATTGGATGCTGACCTGGACGTGAGTCTGGACCAGAGCTACGACCCCACTGCAAGTCACTCTCTGTTGTCTCGTGGCAGTCGCCTCGACCAGCCCAGCAGTGGGAGCTTCACAAGCAGCACACTGAGCAACTTCCCCAGCTACGTGACGCGCACCTCCAGCCCTGTGCGTCGCATGAAGCCTCCCTCATGCACGCATTCACATTGCGAGTCTCAGGTTAACTACACCAGATACCTCGACGCTCTGTCTCGGCACAGCCCCTTGCGGTTGGACCCCTCAGGTTTGAGAAGAAGTCCTGCAAGAGGGCGGACGCGTCAGCTCTCTGAAGGAGGTGGCAGTGTCAGCAGTGAAGATGCCTCTAAAAGACTTCCTCAGCCAGTCATCTCTTCTGAACTCAGTCTCGTGAACCTATTGAGATACTGCGTGGTGGCTCTCCAGCTGCTCCCTGAAAGAAGCATATCTGGTTAGTTCATTATGCATGCAACCACAATACTTGGTTTTTTATTTTTGAACTCCTCACACTTTCGCGTGAAGTGAGATGAAGTGTTGGTGTAAGATAGTTGCTGCTATTGATGGGATTTTATTTGATAGTCTCCCTGTAACAGGCTTTTTCCTGTTACTGATGTTTGTGTGGGTAATATTTGATTCCTTATGATAGTGTTTTGTGTTTGTACATTATTTTTGAATTTCTGTGTACTGTTTAAGGTACTGTATTTTGAACCTTAGTGTTTTATCTGAACAAGTAAGGCATGAATAAAAGAATTTTTTCTACGGCAATTTGTGTGTTGCTAAATAGTAAATTTTTGATTTTTTGTCGACATTCGAGGCAAATTTGACTTTTTTGTTGTTTATTATTGAATTCTTCTTTTCAGGGATCGTGGTGATAACCGACGGCGTTTGCTGCATGTCCAATGTATCCCTCTTCGATGCATTTCTGAACCACATGAGAAACTCTACGATATCCATCAGCTTTCTACACCTTACCTCTAAACCCACCCCAATTCTAGAACCACCATCAGCTTCTCCGTATTCTACTCCTTCCGTATCCCCCACACTTAAGAAAGTGTACCAATTTCCTGACCCTGAGGTTCCCTTCCACAGCACTGCTGAGGCTTCATTTCTTGAAGGCAGAAAGAAGTCAAATCCTTCTTTGGCTCAACTGGCGCGTGTTGCTTTGCAGCGCCTTGCGTCGTATCCAGCTGTGCCGGAACGGCGCATGGTGGAAGACGATCTCAACCCTCGCGATGCTGGTTCAGCAGTCATCTTGAATCGCCATCAGATGCTGCGTATGAGAGAAGAGTCCTTGTGGCGGCAGTCTACCGTGTTGCTGTCCAGGAAATGCCCACAAAGTAATGAACTACCTGCGGAAGAAATAGCAGACCCATCGGACAAAGAAGAAGCCTTGGATTACTTTGCTAGCGAAGATGGCTCCGTTGAGGAAAGTGTTGACCTCACTGAAAACTGGAGAACTTCTTGGAGTGGAAAGATACTGTGGCATGGAGAAAAGTCTCTTCAAAAAACCGAAAGATCTTTTCCTGACGAGCCTGGACTATACCTGGAAAGCCCTTGTGATTCTTATTTAATTGAAGATAGTTTTCAAAGGGATTATTATGTTGACACTGCATTTGAAGAAGAAGTGTTTGGGTGCGCGGCCATGCATCAGGAAGGTGATGAAAGCTTTTCTGAAACTCAAGTTCCCCAATCAAGTTTAGCTGAAATAGAACTCTTGAAAGGCGCCATCTCCGAAGCCTGTCGGTTACGGAGGAAGAAGAAACACAATGAAAGGGGAAACGCTTTCCAAGACGAGCCTGCCAGGCCAGATGATCATCGTCATGCAGGGCGCAGTGGATTGTTCTCTTTAGAGCGTTTTGATGCCACAAACCGCTACTCTAACTTCACCCTTGGTTCAGCAGAGGGTCACTACCCCGCTGCAAGCGAGTTCCCTGCACCGCGCATGCAGCACCTGGTGTCTTCCATCACCGACTCCTTGCCTTCCCAAATGCGCCCCAACCCACACCTCCGCCCCGGGTTCCTTGACAACGGCACCCAGCTGTCGTCTGCTCTGGGGGCCTCGTCCAACCAACCCACCATCCCGTGGGGCGGATGGGACCACCGTGGCAAGTCCAAGCTCGGCGGCGAAGAGGAGGATGATGATGATGACCCATGGATGGACCCTGGCAATGATCATTTTGGCCTGGTGTCATACACTGACCTCCTCAAGTTCTTGGCTTCTGCAACGGGCGGCGCTTACATGGATGCCGTGCCTCAGATTGTGAGTTGTTTGTGTTCTTTCTTGAGAAAGAATGCAAGTCCTTCCTTTAGAACACAAATTCTGGTTTGGAACACGTTGGTTACGAACTCAACCTATTGATGGACGTTTTATTTTGTGTGCTTAGATATCCTTTGATTTAGATATCCTATGGGAAGCATTCTATTTCTGGGCCTATGTCGACAATGTCCAATTTTTGGGGCAGGTCATAACTTTTTATTAGATGATAAATTTTAATAAAACTTGCAACTGATGTTCAGGAAGAGATAAGCTCGTAGTGATAAGTTCGTAGTGATATATGATTCTTACTTAGCACACGTGACTTCATACATTAATGGGTTAACCTTTTTTAGGGAAACGAGTCGAATGGCTCATTCTCAGGTCATCCTCAAACCCTGTGTAGTCCAATGAAGTATTCTCAATGAGCATTTTCGCCAGAAGGCTTCACTAGATGACAAATTTTAGCTTCAGCATGTGAATAAAATGGCTTTGAAAGTTTAGAGTTACGTGCGTATGTCCGATTGCATTTGTTTGCAGTTGCGCTACAGAAGTGCGGACTCAACTGAGTGCTAGAGGTGCTCAAGGGAGTTATTTACAAGAATATACGCCTTGGTTGGATAATAATTTGTCTTTTGTTTACTGTCACTTTCACTGCAGCCGTCAAGTGCACTCGTTATGTTTATATCATCATAAGTAAAAGTTACAAGCTTATATTGCAGCTGTTGGAAAAGTTGTTTCCGAGCCCATAAGTAGTTCTGTGTCATTCTCAGTGATAGTTAGTAACCTAAGTCGTTTGATTTTAACCTAAGCATTCTTGCTGCCATATTGCTTTTTGCCAATCATTGCAGTTTAGCATAACCAGGCACCGCTGTATGTTACATTAAAGGGAAAAATTGCTTTACAAATGTAATAAATGCACTGCTGACATTTGCTGAACTGCACGTACCTGCCACAGACAGAAGAGTACGACTACACGATGAGCCTGTACCACAAGACGTTCCTGTGCTGGGACTTTCAGCAGCTGGGGCTCCTGGACGCGTGGGGCGTGCACCGGCCCAGCCCCACCTCCAGCTCTCGGTCAGTGTCGGTCCTGGTCATATACCAGTGTCTGTCCTGGTCAGTCCTGGTCATACCAGTGTCTGTCCTGGTCAGTCCAGTGTCTGTCCTGGTCAGTCCAGTGTCGGTCCTGGTCAGTCCAGTGTCGGTCCTGGTCAGTCCAGTGTCGGTCCTGGTCAGTCCAGTGTCGGTCCTGGTCAGTCCAGTGTCGGTCCTGGTCAGTCCAGTGTCAGTCCTGCAGTGTCTGTCCTGGTCAGTCCAGTGTCTGGCCTGGTCAGCCCAGTGTCTGGCCTGGTCAGTCCAGTGTCTGGCCTGGTCAGTCCAGTGTCACTCCTGGCTCTCTCTCAGCATGGCGGCTCTTATGCACTACTGGCCAGTGTGTCTGAGCCACTCCAAACTAGTTGCAGCAGCGAGCGGTCGTTTGATTCACTTTATTTATTTCATAGATGACCAAATTGGTCTTTTGATTCACTTTATTTATTACATTACCTAATGTGCACTATTTTGTGCCTCGTAAGTAAAAGTTTTTTCAAAATTAGTTTGAGGTCGGTGAAGTTGATTTAGTAAAGAGAGGGTTAACAGTAACGTGTCTTCAACCTTCGTTGTGGGAGCCTCGAATATAGATGTTTCTCTTTTATTATGACTATCCCCGGTCATGAATGAAAAAGGGAGTACATTCACGTTTTTTCAAACAGTTGCATCATCTTTGTATGGTAATTTTTTTATTTTACTTTCATCCCTTTTATTTATTACAGTATTGTCAAAACCTGCTTTCTGTTGCTGATGCTTCTTTACTTAACGATTCTCCAGTCGAACCTTGCTAGACATTGTATCTGTATAAGACATCAAAATCAACTACTTGAAGTTCATCTATTACCAAAACAGTAATGAATGGATGTAGCAACACGAATCAAACCAGTTCATTAGTTGAACTTGAATGAGATAATTTAACATTTTCCAAGGCAAACTTTAAGCAACACTTAGTAAACAAGTTAATTGGACATATTAACTTCTGGGTGGTTATCCTACAGGAACACTTTGTGAATGAGCAAATTTGTGATGTTGCAGGGCAAACATGCTGGAGCAGCGCGTCAGCACGTGCGTGCGCGAGCGCACGGAGCGCCTGGAGTGCACGGCGCGCACGCTGCTCAGCTGCAGGCTGCGGGAGGGCTTCAGAGTGCGGGCCGTGGACGAGCAGCAGGGCCGAGACGCCGTCGCGCTCACGCTGCCCTGGAAGCACGGCGTGCTCTTCCACTACACCGTCAGCTCTTCCAAAACCCGCCCCTCTGCTAAAGACACAAAAGCTTTTGGAAACAACTCAAAAGCTTCCCTCAAGGACTCCAACAAACTTGAAGCGTCCAAATCCCGCGTATCTTCGAAAGACATGCAAGTGAGAATTGAGCTACACGTTGAAGCTCCGTATGAGTTCCTCGTAGATCTGGAGAAGCTGGACCAGTGGAAGGGCCGTGTGCCGTACCGAGCGCAGCAAGAGATGCTCGGGTCGGAATATCGCTACCAGCTGGTCACCAAGTACAGGTCTGCCATGAGGGAGCTCAAGGAGACGGACGAGCTGCTCGTGAGGCTCCACAATTTTGCGTGCAACTCGCTGCACTACACCGTGCCTCAGCACAGCACTCGTGGGCTGCCCTTCTTCTACTACAAACCCAATGTTGGCCTTGTGCCTCTAAAGTGAGTCCATTGGTCATTATTCCATGATGGTTTATATTTTTTTTGAGTGTTATAATAAACGTTTTTGTTTTTGGATTCATGTTTGCCACAACTGAGGATTATACGACCTATTGCCCTTCTTTTAACACTTTGACTGCAACGTGTGCCACTGGGGGTACACGGAGGTAATTTTCATAATGCTGCTGTAGAACCAGTAGTCACAAACCCAATTTTCATGAATATTTAATCAAAGCTAAATGAAGACACGATCCCATTTTTGTGTGGCATTTTCCAAATAGCTTACTACAACTGACTTTCAATTTGAGTTTAATGTTGAACTTAATATTTAGTTGCTGCAGTCAAAGTGTTAAACTAGATGCAAATTCAGCATTATCTAAGTGCACTTACGAACTATCGCGTGTGTTCAAGCCACTTCAGTTAGACATAGGTATTTTTTTAGCCTGATGAAATTTCAGTTCGAGTATGTGTAACAAAATAATACGTCATTTTAATTTTTGGACTTGTACAGAGTGGTTCACATCGCAACAGTTGGCAATCCACACTTTTAAGGTCTTTAAACCCTCATTTAAATAGATACTTCCTTAGATACTCCCGCGTTGTTGCGATGTACTACGTTGGCATAGATCTTATAGTTGTGAAGTGTTCAATTAGTTGAGAATAAGGTCATAGTTATGTCTTCAACTTCTCTTTCATTAAGTTCTTTTGGCCCAGAACTGAGTGGTGCTGTGCAAGAAATGAGTGTAATTAGCCAGCTTTGAGAGAATTGGCCACTTTGCCCTTCTCTTAGAGCTTTGTCTTGATTTTTGATGTGAGGTATCGAGCTGAAGATTAGGTAAGCGTTACTTTTTGATGAAAAAGAATTGGTTTTAATTTTGTTAAATTGTTATAGGTCATGTTTTTTAATTCTCTGCTGTCCTTTTCTCAGCACTTCTGACTTTCTTCTTCAACTTTGATCTGGCTTCATAAGCTTTCTTCTTAACTTGTTTCTATGATCAGGGTATATTGTGTGAGAACACACCTTCTTCATTGATTCCCCGTTTTCTTAACTCCATACTAAATGATGCCTTAATCTTTCTTCTTGTTAGAACTCTTTGTTGGGGGTTAGGGAGGCATGATTAATTTAAATGATCTAATGTAAAATTGAGTGATGCGGCCCAAAAGATCAGGTGTTGTTTTGAGGCCATTCTGTCTTCTTTTAGGGCTTGAGCCCTAATTTTTATCACAAGTTGTATTTGTGCTTCTGTGCACGCAGGAGGGATTGTAGCAATATGAACTCTCTTGAAACATGAGATCATCTCACTACATGTCTGATCCTCATGATCACACTTGCTCTAGATCACCCCCACACCAAGTCACACCATGGGTCACTCCAACTACTGATCACCCCATGTATCCCTCCAGCTGCTATTCACCCCATGTATCCCTCCAGCTGCTATTCACCCCATGTATCCTTCCAGCTGCTATTCACCCCATGTATCCCTCCAGCTGCTATTCACCCCATGTATCCCTCCAGCTGCTATTCACCCCATGTATCCCTCCAGCTGCTATTCACCCCATGCGTGACTACAGCCACTAATCACCCCCCCATGCATCACCTTGACACTAATCACCCCCCATGCATTTCTTCGGCCACTAATTGTCCCCCATGCATTACTTCGGCCACTAATTGTCCCCCATGCATTACTTTGGCCACTAATTGTCCCCCATGCATCACCTCGGCCATTAATCGTCCCCCATGCATTACTTCGGCCATTAATCACCCCCCATGCATCACCTCGCCACTAATCACCCCCCCACGCATTACTTCGGCCACTAATCACCCCCCATGCATTGACTCAAACCACTAATCCCATATGTACTCGTCTAGTAACCACCCCATGCGTAACCTGTTACTAATCACCCCATGCATGGCCCTACGAGTAACTATCCCATGCTTGGCGCTACTAGCGACCACCCCAAAGCGCCCTGGGGTTTTCAATTGTCTGGAGGCCCACTAATGGCATGAGGTGATATAAGCATGGCGTTTCGTGCAGCGAGAGCGGCGTGAGCAGCAGCGTGTACGAGTTCTGGCGCCCTCTCTGCCTGCTGGAGGTGGGGGCCTGGCACAAGTGGCTCCACACGCACCGCATCGGCCTCGTGCTCGAGCACGACGCTCCGCTGCCCCGCACTCTGCACAGCTACACCAACAACAGGTGTTGTGGGTTGGGTTTTTTGTGATGCTGTGTTGCGTACACCATCAGGTGTGTGTTGTGTGTAGGAGGTGGTTGTGTTTTGTGTTGCTTACACCAACAGGTAAGTATTTTGTGTTGTGTGTAGGAAGTATTTGTGTTGTGTGTAGGAAGTATTTGTGTTGTGTGTAGGAAGTATTTGTGTTGTGTGTAGGAAGTATTTGTGTTGTGTGTAGGAAGTATTTGTGTTGTGTGTAGGAAGTATTTGTGTTGTGTGTAGGAAGTATTTGTGTTGTGTGTAGGAGGTATTTTGTGTTGTGTGTAGGAGGTATTTTGTGTTGTGTGCAGGAGGTATTTTGTGTTGTGTGTAGGAGGTATTTGTGTTGTGTGTAGGAGGTATTTGTGTTGTGTGTAGGAAATATTTGTGTTGTGTGTAGGAGGTATGTGTTGTGTGTAGGAGGTAATTGTGTTGTGTGTAGGAAGTATTTGTGTTGTGTGTAGGAAGTATTTGTGTTGTGTGTAGGAGGAATTTGTGTTGTGTGTAGGAGGTATTTTGTGTTGTGTGTAGGAGGTATTTTGTGTTGTGTGTAGGAGGTATTTGTGTTGTGTGTAGGAGGTATTTGTGTTGTGTGTAGGAGGTATTTGTGTTGTGTGTAGGAAGTATGTGTGTTGTGTGTAGGAGGTATTTGTGTTGTGTGTAGGAAGTATTTGTGTTCTGTGTAGGAAGTATTTGTGTTGTGTGTAGGAAGTATTTGTGTTGTGTGTAGGAAGTATTTGTGTTGTGTGTAGGAAGTATTTGTGTTGTGTGTAGGAAGTATTTGTGTTGTATGTAGGAAGTATTTGTGTTGTGTGTAGGAAGTATTTGTGTTGTGTGTAGGAGGTATTTGTGGTGTTGTATGTTGCTAGTGTTGAGTGCAAAAACAGGTGTCGCGTGTTGCGAGGTTGATCACTGCGGACAATCTCAACTGTAGCATCTGTTGACTGGTCTAGCAAGTGTCCTTACATTACACTTCATGATGGCTTAGTTTCAAATACTCGTATTTTGCGCAAGTAGGTGTAATAATTTGTTTCTGATTTTTTGTAGAACAGAGATCTAAAGCATCAAAGCTTTTAACTGTTCTAGTTTAGTAAGCTGTGATGTACTACTTTTCTTCACCTAGATCAACTTCAGAAATTTGTTCTAGTCCAAATTGAAACACTTAAAGAAGTGGCGAACTTGGCTAAGTAAGACTTAGATGTAACTCGCCGGGGGTTTGTTGAGTGCAGGTTTGGGCTGGTGCAGTGCCGGCTGGCGGAGCTGACGCTGGGCACCTTGCTGGCCAAGTGGTGCCACCTCGTGCTGCTCGAGGGCCAGACCTACGTCAAGTTCCTGTACAAGTGAGTCACCCCGCGCTGATCTGCACCAAAATGTGTTAATTGATCGCACTTTTTGAGCAAAGCACATCCTGGAGAGTTGTGCAACCGCACTAAGGTCCTGAGTCTCTCGTTTTAAGGTTTCCTCATGGATGTGGTTGCTCTCTGATGTTCGTTAGGAAAATTTGCACAAAATATCAAAAATTATTTTTGTTTATATTCTTCAAGGAAGTAGTAGATGTCGAGAGATTTACAATATTGGGGCCATGTTAATATCTTTTGCAGCCATAACTAGTGATGCAAAAAAAAACGGTTTTATTTGATTGCGTTTTTTTGCAAAAAAAACGTGTTTTTATGTGTTTTTATGTGTTTTTATGTGTTTTTTTTTTGTTTTTTTTTGTTTTTTTTTTGCATTTCTAAATTTTTTTAAGTATATGTCTGGTTTTTTTTGACACCTAAAATATATTAATATCCATGTTTTTTAGTCATTTTATTGTTATAAAAACATCAATATGAAACCATACAGTAAAAGTGGTGGCAGATAACCCACAATTACCTAGAGGCATCTAAGAGGAACAGCAGGAGCCACAGAACTTATATTGATGGAGTCAAAATTCAGAGCTTACTATCTCTACTATGTCTGATTATATTTTTATGTGACCAAAAAATCAGACTTTGCAGAGATAATAAGCTCTGAATTTTGACTCCATCAATATAAGTTCTGTGGTAAGTTCTGTGGCTCCTGCTGTACCTCTTAGACTCCTCTAGGTAATTGTGGGTTATCTGCCACCACTTTTACTGTATGATTTTTTTTATGTTGTCATTACAAAAACATGACTAAAAACCATAGATAGTAATATATTTTAGGTGACCAAAAAAATATGCTGTTTTTTTAAAAACATGTTTTTTTACAAAAAATTCTGACTAATAAAAATGAATATTAATATATTTTCTAGTACCAAATTAACCATGCTGTTTTTTTTACAAAGAATCATGACTGAAAAACAATATATTTTATGTGACCTAAAAAGCCCCATGCAGTTTTAAAAAAAAGCATGTTTGTTGCTAAAAAATGACTGAAAAAACATGAATAATATATTTATGAGACCAAAAAAATGTTTTTGTACTAAAAAATCATAACTAAAAAAACATGAATAAATTTATGATGCCTAAAAAACCCGTCTGTTTTTTAAAAAATATGTTTTTTTACAAACAATGATGTATAAGAAAACCTGGATATGAATATATTTTATGCGACCAAAAAACAATGCTGTTTTATTTTATGTATTTTTCATAAAAAATTGTGTCTTAAAATCATGGATATTAACATATTTTATGTTACCAATAAAATCATTGTTTTTTTTAAAACATTTTTTTTTATTAAAAAGTTATTATTATTCATTTTTTGGTCACAACTTCTTTGTAAAAAAAACCCCCCTCAGGGGGATACAATTATTGTTTCTATGGGAACTAGCGCTCCCAGGGGGACAATGTGAGGGCCCAAGCTGAGAGTTAGGTAGGCCTCCTTTTTGTTGAAATAAAATGTTTTTGTTATGTTGAGGATCACCTTTTTTCGGTTCACTGCTGTCCTGTTTTTCAGCACCTACTACTGTCTTCTTCAACTTTGATCTTGTTTCATAATCTTCCTTGCTCTCTTTGGATCGCATTTGTTGCTGGGTAGGGAGGCTAAAACTAATGACTAATTTTATCTGTAAAAAAAACATGGATATTAATTTATTTTATGTGACCAAAAAACCATGCTTTTTGAAGAAAAGATTTTTATAAAAAACATGAGTGTTATTAAATTTTATCTGACCAAAAAAACATGACATTTTAAAAACCATGTTTTTTTCACAAAAAATCATCAGAATCCATGTTTTTTAGTCATGATTTTTTTTGTAAAGAAAACATGATTTAAAAAAAAACCACCATGGCTTTTTTTTGGCACATAAAATATATTAATATCCACATTTTTTAATCATGATTTTTCTGTAAAAAAGAAGGTTTTCAAAAAAACAGCATGGTTGTTTATGGTAAAATAAAGTATAGCAATATCCGTGTTTTTTAATCATGATTTTTTTGTAACAAAAACATTCAAAAAACAGCATGGATTTTTTGGTCACATAAGATATATTAATATCCATTAGAACCGTACCAGGTCTTGAAATAAAATATCCACAAAGAATCTATTCACTCTATAAAACCTTTCGGAGACTAGCTCCGTCCTCAGTAAGTCATTCAGTCAAATGTTTTTCAAAGGAACAGTGAAAATTCATTGTCCATTTCACCAAATTTTACTGAATGACTGAGGATGGAGCTGGTCTCTGAAAGGTTTTATGGAGTGAATAGATTCTTTGTAGATATTTTATTCTAAGACCTAGTACAGTTCTAATAAACATGATTTCAATATTAACAGCATTTTTTGTTTATAAGTTTCTAAAGACAATTCGATTAAAGAAAAATAACTTTCCTGATATTTACATCCGTGTTTTTTTAGTCATGATTTTTTTTAAATGTTTTAAAAAAACAATTTTTTTGGTTCCATAAAATATAATAGCCTTTTTTTTTAGTCAAGATTTTTCTGTTAAAAAACAATGTTTTAAAAAAAACAGCATTGGATTTTTAAGGTCACATAAATATATTAATATCCATGTTTTTCATTCATAATTTTTATATAAATAAATGTTTTTTTAAAAACAGCATGGTTTTTTAGTCACATCTCTATCGATGACCATAAGTAAAGATATATTAAAACACACCATTTTAGGAGTTGAAGGTCATTCACATGTATTGTAAAATAAATGAAATATCAAAGCATGAAACCGCAGAAAATGAAAAATTTCATAAAACCATAGAAAACCATCAATTAAGGAGTATGCTGTTTTATTTTGTAATTTGACATGAAAACAAATTATGTAATGTGGTTCTTTTTCTTGCTGAGTTATCAGACAAAATATTTAAAAAAAACCAAAATGTTCACGCTTTTTTTGGCCACGGTTTTTTTTCGTAAAAAAAACGTGTATTTTTTTTAAAAAACGGCATGGTTTTTTTTGAGTCACATCTCTAGCCATAACTATCAAATTTCATTCTGGAGAAATTCATTGGGTTTTCTGGAAAGTTTATGACGATTTTCATTTTTTCATCTTTTGACTTATTTTTTAACATTATTAAGTCTGGAATATAGGATTTGACTATACCTCCATTTAGGGCATAGTTTAAGCTATCTTTTCGTAGGAGGTTTGAGATCCTATGATCGGATAATTGTATAACTCTTTAAAACAGAAGAAAAAATTTCATTTACTGCGCCTGATGCTTTTCTATTTTCACCAAAGAAAAAATGCCATATGAGCAATCAAAGAAATATGCGCAGTTTTTGATGATGATTCATCATCCAAAGAATTGTACGGAAGTGGTTCGCGAGGATTAGAGTTGGAGATTGTAATCTTATTGATATAGAGCGATCAGGCAGACCATTCTTTACAGATGATGGCCAAGTCAAGTAATTAATTGAGAATAATCCCCATTGCACAACCCGAGAATTGGCAGTAAATGTCAACTTGCCAAAATCAACCATTCATGAGCACCTGCTGAAACTTGGGTTTGCGAATCACTTGAATGAGTCGGGTTTTTCTTCCGCTCTTTCTTGCCTTATGGCCTTAAAGTTCATTTAATCCGCGTCAATCATGAAGTATCTGATGAGTTTTATTGAAGATAAATCTGCCAACACTATGTAATTCGGGTTATTTTCTGCCCGCTCTCGATATGATTTCTGTTATTTGAGTTCTCCGATGGTTTTGAATAAAACATGAATCATTTAAGGAGAATTAATGACGATAGCTAGCTGCCACCACGAGGCTTAGATAGCCTCGACTAAAATTAGATATGAAAGGAACGTGCGTATTTCTTGGTAGCAATGGCGGCGGTAGGCGCGTGTTTCTGGCGCTAGTTTATGAGAGAGATGAGAGGTAAGGGACGACGACTGACGATTTAATCATTTATTAGGTCAATGCTAGCCGGTTGAACACATTCACGAGTTGAGATTGACATCAAGATCTAGCGGTAATTAACCTGATCCGCGAGTACTTTACCAAGACTTTACAATCGGCTTGTTCCAACAACACGCTAAACGGGAGCAAGTCTTCGACACTTATCACGGACAGTTTAACCGGTATTTGAACACAACTCGACTCTTCCAATGAACGTCTGCATACGTTTCGACAACAATCCACAGAAAACGATCCAAGGTGAACGTCTCACAAACGCTCGACAACAATCCAAGGGACACGATCCAAAGGTGAACGTCGCGCATACGCTTCGCCACAATCACAGTATTGAAAATACACTAATGGAAACGCCGCTCTTAAGTTCTGAACTGCAATTACGGGAGCCTCTACTGCCCGAACTCCGCTCGACGTGTTTTATTTACTTTTCTCTACCCGTCTCTCGTACCTCCCGACTCGAGCCCTTGACTGCTCACTCCAACGACCGGCGACCGAATCTCCTTTCTCTGAGCCCGCTCTCCCCTGGTCTCGCGCCTCCTTCCCAAAAGGGGGGGTAGGTTTTGTGGGGAGAAGGGATGCAGGGGTGAGCTCTCGTGGGGGCCCCGCTTTCTCCGACCATGACGTATTCAGCCCTTATTGCCCTCCCGCTCTGCCCGTCGTCCCGCGACCGGAGCTGGCCGTCGTTTTATATATTTCCAATAACTTATAGTGCCCTTGACCAATCTACGTGGTCGCGCTCTACGAGTCCTGCGTCGTCTTTATGACGGAGTGACCGCCGCAGCCCAAGCACATCCAATTATTAAATTTACTATGGCAGTGTTTCGTAATGAGAACGTCTCTCTTATATCTTTCCCAAGACCATAGCACGAAAGCCGGCAATAAATTTACGACCCGTGTCATTTAAGATCCAGTCTTAACATTAAATATATTCTTTTCGCTCGGCAATGCTAACGGCAAAGATGGGATGAATCTGACTTCATGCCCTGACTTTATACACACTACAATGTTTGGGTACCTCATTATTTGAGTGAGAAGAACCTTTTGGATTGCATTTCCGTCTGTGATTTAACTCAATAAACGGAATGAAAATGCATCATTTTAAAGTGCATTGTGACAAGGAATGAGAAAGGGATTGTTTACCGAGATGTTCAGAGAAAACAATCCTGGAGTATACGACAGGAGCCTCCCTTAGGTTCCCTAAAAGCGGGTCTTCAGTCTTCACCCTAAGAATGGTTTGCTTTGTTTCTGATGGGATTGGAAAGGAATTCTGTACTACAAGCTTAAATACTGCTCACAATTTGACAAGTTAAAAGTTGCAATTCAAGAAAAACGTTCAGAATTCACCAACAAGAAAGGTGTTGTTTTCCATCAGAGTACTATGCAAGACCCCGCGTTTCTTTGGAAACCGTATAAAAATGGCTGCAGCTTGGCACGGATGCGTTACCCCACCTTTTGTATTCATCAGATATTGCACCTTTTCATTTATACATACTTATTCAGGTTTTTGCAGAATAGTTGTAATGGTAAAAATTTCAATTTCTTGGCTGACTTAAAGTGATGCTGTTATGAGTTCTTTGCCCGGAAACTACCGCAATCTGGGAAAAGGGTACTTTCAAATTGAAGGAAAGATGAAGACGTATTGTGCAACGTAATGTTTCATATTTGGTTGATAAAAAATGTAATGGCTTATATATATTGACTTTTTCCTTTCCTCCCAAAAACGGTGCAAACTTTCAGGATAATACAATAGGTGTAAAAGCTGGGTCTCTGGCTTATGGTAGCCGTATTTGTTTGGTAGGTATTAGGTAACCGTTCTGAGCAAGTTTTTATTTAGGAAAGAGGCAACAATTTTAAAATTTTGGCTGGAAATAGAGCTGTTAAAAAATCTGGTCGGGGTGGTACACAACTCTTCTGTGCCTTCTCAACTGTGTAGCAAGTGCATTTCTGGTGACCATTCTTGTGCTGAACTCTGTCTAGAGAATGAAACTATATTCTTCTATAGAATAAAAATAACAAAACGTATATTTTTATTGATCGCGTTCTATCTTTACATTTATTGTGATTTGCTTTCAGAATTAGATTGGAAAATAATTGGTATTTTGGATTTGGACTGTGTCATCACATTTGCAGTTCTAAAACTGCACCTGGCAGGAATGAAGTAATTGGTGTTATTTTCAAAGTAAAATTTTATCAAAAATCATGGGAAAGTAAAAATGATGAGAAAATAGATAAATTTTATCCGTTTTAGAATAAATCAAATAAATCTTTTGACATGTTCTCTTCATATTCTGGTTACGGGCCTTATAACGAGACTGTAGTATTGTGAGCAGTTTAATTTTTTCTTATGCCAATGAACAACGTAGTTAACCCTTTAACGCCCAAGTGGACTGAACGGTTCTCTTTCAAAAATAACAATAATATATTGTATTTCTTATTCAATTTGCTCACTAATGTGTTCTTTGAACTTCACTGCCGAGTGGCAGTTCTTTCCCTATCTTGATAACAGTGACTACCTAATGCCAGTGTTGGTTTAGTGATAGTGGTTGTGATATATGTAATATGAGTATAAAAATGTGGGCGTTAAAGGGTTAAGTGGTGGTATCTGTGCTGCATCGAACATTATCAAACGTCATCATTTTAGACGGGTCGTGTATACTAATTAATTTCTTAAAGACTTCCTTGTTGCCGCTTTTGTTTAAAAGTGTCTCAGTGACACTCGTTTTGATTGCAGCAGCTGTTGCAGAAAAGAGTTTCTGTACAACTCCTTGAATTCTATTTCTGATTCATTTCGTGTTCAGGAAAGACTTTGAGTCAGCAAAGGAAGCCTCAGACGACAGCAGTTTGAGCAGCACGCTCCGGTCCCCCCACACGGGCGTCTCTCCAGCGAGAGAGGGACGAGGGGTCATCCCGAGATCCCTGACGGTGTGCCACCACATGTCTCGCAGCCACGACTCCGCTCTTTCTGATCCCAATGACTTCGCCATGGCTTCTAAAAACTCTGAGGATATCTCAACCTCTAGGCAATTTTTGGACGACTTTGGCGAGAGCTTTATGAAGCACCACACGACGCCTACAAGCAAGACTGAGGGAGGAGATTCTGCCGCGTTTAGCAGCATGTCCAACCGCGACAGTGGCTTGGATACTCCCAATGTGGGCAGCAGTGGCGACTCCAGTCTCCGCTCTGCGTCCAACTTCCCGCTCTCAAGCTCCTCTGTTTCTGGCCGTAAGATTTGTTCGATCTTTATAGGTGTTGAAATTTTGTTTGAAAGCATTTTTGATGTTGGAATGTTTTCTGTTGGTTGTTTATATGTGGTAAAGATTTGATTTGGAAATGTCACGAGGACTTTCGACTGAATTTCATTTGTGAAATTCTTCATTTGGTAGCTAAGAGTGATGCAGTCACTTTATCTGTAGGACTTAGCACTCCTATGGACAAATTTTGAGGTCGCCACCTGGAAGCTAGGTAAGCCATCCGTTTGTTTGAATAGAATAAGTTTTTTGTTGTGTTATGGATCATTTTTTTAATCCTTGCTGTCCTGTTTTTCAGCATTTACTACTTGCTCCTACAACTATTATCTTGTTTCATTAACTTACTTCACAACTTACTGTATCTGGGGTGGGAATACACCTGGTCGTTTGTTCCATAAACTTCATACTAAATAGGGCCTTCCTATTTGTTTTAACACCTTTATTTCGGTTGTGAGGCTTAAACTAACTTATCTTGTGTAATTAAAGGTAAGAAAGATCGAAGGAAAGGCGTGACGAGCCGGAGTGAGAGTGCAGGGGAGGCAGAGGTGCCTCTCTCGTTCATCCTGGTGCGCATCAGCCCTGCCAAGCCGCCCTGCATCACCGTCAGGCTCGCCTTCCTGGGGGGCACGCCTGGTGCCCTCAGGCAGAAGGTGGGGCCGCTCGAGTTGGTAGTTCTGCTATTCTTCTCTATCATTGCTCTAGTCTCTCGTTTCGCTGTTTTTGTTAGGTGTATTTGCTCCAGGCTGTAGTTTTGTCATGAATTTCTGTCATTGCTCAGGTCTCCCGTTTTGATGTTTTTGGTAGACAGATCTATTTGTGCCAGGCTCTAGCTTTGCTATCAATTTCTATCATCGCTCAAATCTCCCGTTTTACTCTTTTTGTTAGGCAGGTTTATTTGCGCCAGGCTTTAGTTTTGCCATGAATTTCTATCATTGCTCAAGTCTCCCGTTTTGCTCTTTTTGTTAGGCAGTTTTATTTGCGCCAGGCTGTAGTTTTGTCATAAATTTCTGTCATTGCTCGGGTCTCCTGTTTCACTGTGTCAGGCAGATGGTCTGTTTGCTGTAGGCGGTGGTTTTGTCACTTATTTGTGTCACTGTTCGAGTATCCTGTGTCACTGTTTTTGTTAGGTGGGTCTATTAGCTACAGGCTGTAGCTTTGTTATCAATTTCTGTCATCACTCGGGTCTCCAGTTTCACTGTTTGTGTCAGGCAGAAGGTCTGTTTGCTCGAAATTGCAGTTTTGTCATTTATTTGCAAATGTAAGTCATGGAATTGATCCTTTTCACCTTTCATTACAAATATGAGCCAGCATGAAGATACAAATAATCTAAACGGAATCATAACTCGGGATTTCATCTTGTATATGTGGGAACGGCATCACGCTGTGCGTGGTATGGAAGATTTCTTGTTTAGTAAAATCTTTTGCTTATCTGCAGGAAACATATATTTTGAATTAGATTTAAATGCTTAACGTACTATAAGTGAATGCATATTTTAGAGTACCAAATTTTTCAAGTGTGAAATTTTATTAGGTGCTAAATATATGTATACAATGGATTAAAAATATGGAATAAGAAACTAACTATTTTCCATTGTATTTATGATTTAGGTGCTAAATATTTAGGCTTACGATGTAGTAAGTTTTATGTAGCTCGTGATGCATATGTTGCTTACGCTTGTGTGCTTATGCCCCTCAGGGGGATACAACGATTGTATCTATGGAATTAGCCCTCCCAGGGGAACCATGTGTGGGCCCGAGCTAAAGGTTAGGTAGGCTTCCTTTTTGTTGTAATAAAATAGGTTTTTGTTTTGTTATGGACCATCTTTTTTCGGTTCACTGCTGTCCGGTTTTTTAGCACCTACTACTTTCTTCTTCAACTTTTTTCTTGTTTCATGAACTTTTTTCCTAGCTTACTGTTTCTGTGCACCTTGTGCATAGATTCCACGTTCCCTCAACTCCATACTAAATGGTGCCTTCCTTTTTCCTCTCTTGGAACATCTTTGTCATGGTTAAGGGAGGCTAAAACTTTCTTATATAATAATAATAATAATAATAATAATAATAATAATTGTGTGCTTATGCTGTGTGTGCCTGTGATGCTGTGCATGTGCCTGTGATGCTGTGTGCGCGTGTGCCCGTGACGATGTGCTGCATACAGCTGCAAGCGGGTGTAAGCGGTGTATATGCGGGTGTAAGCGGTGTATATGCGGGTGTAAGCGGTGTGTATGCGGGTGTAAGCGGTGTGTATGCGGGTGTAGGTGGTGTGTATGCGGGTGTAGGTGGTGTGTATGCGGGTGTAGGCGGTGTGTATGCGGGTGTAGGCGGTGTGTATGCGGGTGTAGGCGGTGTGTATGCGGGTGTAGGCGGTGTGTATGCGGGTGTAGGCGGTGTGTATGCGGGTGTAGGCGGTGTGTATGCGGGTGTAGGTGGTGTGTATGCGGGTGTAGGCGGTGTGTATGCGGGTGTAGGGGGTGTGTATGCGGGTGTAGGTGGTGTGTATGCGGGTGTAGGTGGTGTGTGTGCGGTGTGTGCTGGCGTTGACAAGTGCCCCGCCCCAGCTGGTGGAGGAGCTGCGCGGGCTGGTGAGCCGCCTGACGCTGCCGCTCCGGCCCCGACACGGCCGCAAGTGGCTGCAGAGGCGAGGCCCCTCCAGCACCTTCTCCAGCGCCGCCCCCTGCCCCCCGGACTTGTTCACCGCCTCGGCGTCGCCTCCTGACGCCTTCAGCGCCGTGCTCGGCCCCCAGGCTGCCGGAGGGCACGACGCTGCCGCTCCTGGTGGGGGCGTGGGGCGCTTCAGTGTGTCGCGGACTGGCGCCAGAGACGCGCCTGATGCCGTGTCTGCTGATGGCGCTCGCGTCCGGGCAGGTCATGAGCCCACGTCTGCTGCTGCCGCCTCCTTTGCTGCTAAGGTTTGTGGTGTTCAGCCATGCTTGCTTCATTTACAAGTCAAGCGGTGTTATTTGCTTGCTCTATAGTGGGGTGCTTGCTGGCTGGTATTTATGATAGTCACACTTTTACTGTTCGTTGTGTAGGTTATAGTTTATTTAGGATGAAATGTGTGGGAAATGCCAACGTTGTGCATTTTTTGAGTGAGTTTAGGTTGAGTTATGACGTGGTTTGGAACGCCGTAAAAGAGATGCTACGCTTTTGATCTGGCGTTGTGCAGTGTAACAATTTCGGTGGGAAATGGTCAACGCTGTGTATTTTTGAGTGGTTTGAGGTAGAGTTATGACGCAGTTTGGAATCTTTGATCCTGGTATTGGGTGGTGTTACGGATGAGTAATCTAACGCTACTGAAAAGGCACTCCCTGATGCGGGCACGAATGCAGCATCAGTTCCACGCATGGGATAGGGACGCGATGTTAGCTTATACCGCCAAGTCTTGAGTAATGGAATCTCTCTCTAAAACTAGATCTTCAGTAAATTATTATTTCCATTTTATATTTGGGAATAAATTGTGGTTGAATGTTATCAGCCTTCAAGTAGTGCGTGGTGTTTTGTGAACATTTTTTATTCGTCAAAGACCTGCTCGTTGTGGGATTTCAGTGTTGCAGTGCGATGTTTTACTTTCATGACCTCGTTTTGAAGTAAGTACGGGCGTCTGAATGGAATGATATCGTACTTTTACTTTTATTATGCGTTTTGGGCTTGTTATGCTCCAATTCAAAGCCAAAACTTACGTACTCTGTGCATTTTATTATTATTTACGCTCATTGTTCAGTAATCTACTATATGTAGATGTATGGTATGCAAGCTTGGACTATTTTTCAAGTTTTAACTGTGGTTCAATGTTTTTCATTAACTTTTGAATGTTGAACAAAACTTTTAAGATAAAGCTTCAGTTGATTTACTGTAGATATAGAGTAACTAGGTCAATTTAGAGTCGCGCGTGTGGTCAACACTGTTGCTTCATACTGTAACGTGATGATCAGAAGTGATGCTTAGCGAGTTCCAGTATTTAGTGAACATCCCACTGCTTCAATTTGCTGCTCTCTGATGTCTGTTTTTTGTGGGAGTTTATTTAGGGCTTGTGGGCCGTGTAGCAGGTCCTTTCTACCATAACTTATTAGGTAGCTGTTCCTTTATGCCATAACTTGCTCAGTGTGTATGGATTAGGTAGCTGTTCCTTAATGCCATAACTTGCTTTGCAGTTATGGACCGTGCGGCTGTCCCCTAATACCACGACTTACTTAGTGTGTTTGAACACGGTAGCTGTTACTTAATGCCAAAACTTGCTTTGAAGTTATGGACCGTGTAGCTGTCCCCTCATACCATGACTTACTTAGCGTGTTTGAACACAATAGTTGTTTCTTAATGCCATAACTTGCTTTGCAGTCCAGCGCCGTATGTATCTGTTCTTCAGTGCCTTATTTTACAGATCTTGTTTATCATTTACAGACAGTGTAGCTATTCCTTCGTTCGCTTAGTTTAACTATTTACTAATGCATATATATTTTAACTGCATAGGTAATGTTTAAAATTGACAAAACTGCAGACGTTAGTGTGGGGTTACTCATGAAACAAACTACTAGTTGTTGCTTGTAATACACTTGATAGTAATGAAGCTATAGAGCAGTAGTACTGTTTATTGATCTTAGTTGAGTGAATGTTTCTGTTTTTCTTCCTCAGTTAGCGGAGGATGAGGTAGGTGGCCCGTGCGCCGCGGCTTGTTCATGGTGTGCTTCTGATTTGGCTCTTCTGCATTTGTGTTCTTCATAACAGTTGGTCTTACTCATTTGTTGTGTCTTCAATTTGCCTCATGCGTTTGTGGCCTCGTTCCTTCACTTCAGCGTTTGTATAATTTATACCCCCTTCTTTTGTATTCTTCTTTCTTCATCAGCAACTGTGTCCTCTTTGCTCTTAGCATTTGTGTCCTCCTTTCCTCTCCTTTACTCTAGCGTTTGTATCATTAATATCTCCTACTTTTGTATTCTTCTTACTTCATCAGTAATTGTGTCCTTCTTTTCCAATCAGCGTTTGTGTTGTTACTTTCTTTACTTCAGCATTTGTGTCCTCCTCACCCTCACTTCAGCATTTGTGTCCTCCTCACCCTCACTGCAGCATTTGTGTCCTCCTCGCCCTTACTTCAGCATTTGTGTCCTCCTCACCCTCACTGCAGCATTTGTGTCTTCCTCGCCCTCACTTCAGCATTTGTGTCCTCCTCACCCTCACTTCAGCATTTGTGTCCTCCTCACCCTCACTTCAGCATTTGTGTCCTCCTCACCCTCACTGCAGCATTTGTGTCCTCCTCACCCTCACTGCAGCATTTGTGTCTTCCTCGCCCTCACTTCAGCATTTGTGTCCTCCTCACCCTCACTTCAGCATTTGTGTCCTCCTCACCCTCACTGCAGCATTTGTGTCCTCCTCGCCCTCACTTCAGCATTTGTGTCCTCCTCACCCTCACTTCAGCATTTGTGTCCTCCTCACCCTCACTTCAGCATTTGTGTCCTCCTCACCCTCACTTCAGCATTTGTGTCCTCCTCACCCTCACTTCAGCATTTGTGTCCTCCTCGCCCTCACTTCAGCATTTGTGTCCTCCTCGCCCTCACTTCAGCATTTGTGTCCTCCTCACCCTCACTTCAGCATTTGTGTCCTCGCCCTCACTTCAGCATTTGTGTCCTCCTCACCCTCACTTCAGCATTTGTGTCCTCGCCCTCACTTCAGCATTTGTGTCCTCCTCACCCTCACTTCAGCACTTGTGTCCTCCTCACCCTCACTTCAGCACTTGTGTCCTCCTCACCCTCACTTCAGCATTTGTGTCCTCCTCACCCTCACTTCAGCATTTGTGTCCTCCTCACCCTCACTTCAGCATTTGTGTCCTCCTCGCCCTCACTTCAGCATTTGTGTCCTCCTCGCCCTCACTTCAGCATTTGTGTCCTCCTCACCCTCACTTCAGCATTTGTGTCCTCCTCGCCCTCACTTCAGCATTTGTGTCCTCCTCACCCTCACTTCAGCATTTGTGTCCTCCTCACCCTCACTTTAGCATTTGTGTCCTCCTCGCCCTCACTTCAGCATTTGTGTCTTCCTCACCCTCACTTTAGCATTTGTGTCCTCCTCGCCCTCACTTCAGCATTTGTGTCCTCCTCGCCCTCACTTTAGCATTTGTGTCCTCCTCGCCCTCACTTCAGCATTTGTGTCTTCCTCACCCTCACTTTAGCATTTGTGTCCTCCTCGCCCTCACTTCAGCATTTGTGTCTTCCTCACCCTCACTTTAGCATTTGTGTCCTCCTCGCCCTCACTTCAGCATTTGTGTCCTCCTCACCCTCACTTCAGCATTTGTGTCCTCCTCACCCTCACTTCAGCATTTGTGTCCTCCTCACCCTCACTTCAGCATTTGTGTCCTCCTCACCCTCACTTCAGCATTTGTGTCCTCCTCACCCTCACTTCAGCATTTGTGTCCTCCTCACCCTCACTTTAGCATTTGTGTCCTCCTCGCCCTCACTTTAGCATTTGTGTCCTCCTCGCCCTCACTTTAGCATTTGTGTCCTCCTCGCCCTCACTTCAGCATTTGTGTCCTCCTCACCCTCACTTCAGCATTTGTGTCCTCCTCACCCTCACTTCAGCATTTGTGTCCTCCTCACCCTCACTTTAGCATTTGTGTCCTCCTCGCCCTCACTTCAGCATTTGTGTCCTCCTCGCCCTCACTTCAGCATTTGTGTCCTCACCCTCTCTTCAGCATTTGTGTCCTCCTCACCCTCACTTCAGCATTTGTGTCCTCCTCGCCCTCACTTCAGCATTTGTGTCCTCCTCACCCTTACTTCAGCATTTGTGTCCTCCTACCCCCTCACTTCAGCATTTGTGTCCTCCTCGCCCTCACTTCAGCATTTGTGTCCTCCTCACCCTTACTTCAGCATTTGTGTCCTCCTACCCCCTTACTTCAGCATTTGTGTCCTCCTACCCCCTCACTTCAGCATTTGTGTCCTCCTCGCCCTTACTTCAGCATTTGTGTCCTCCTCGCCCTCACTTCAGCATTTATGTCCTCCTCGCCCTCACTTCAGCATTTGTGTCCTCCTCGCCCTCATTTCAGCATTTGTGTCCTCCTCACCCTCACTTCAGCATTTGTGTCCTCCTCGCCCTCACTTCAGCATTTGTGTCTTTGGTAGCCCCCTACTTCCGGATTTTTTCCCTCAATTCAGTATTTGCGTCTTTGATTACCCCTTTTCCTGCATCAGTGCCCTCTGTGTAAGTCTTGAGTAGGGCGGCCTGTGGCTCGCAAATGAATGAAACATTTCGCATTTTCCTCACCTCTGGTCCTCTTCATAACTCCGAGTGACCTCACACATCAGTGGGTGGACCCGATATGCCAGTGGGGACACTCGGATCTCTTCAATGCAATTTGGTGTTGCATTTCCGTTTCATTAGTTTCGATTTAATGTGCATTTACGCTTTGGTTCTAGTTGCTATTACTTGTGGTTCTATTTTAAGTTATGCATTGAACCAAATTAGCCGATTTTACCTTGAAATACTTGTAATATGCCTGGAAAAATTGCTACTATTATTTTCAATCTCTTTTGTTCTTTACTTGAATTTTTCTGATTTTGCTTGAATTTACTGTGATTCTTCTTGAATTATTCCTGATTTTCTTTGTATTGCTCCTGATTCCCTTTTGGGTGCCCATGATTTCCTTGTGTTACTCCCAATTTCCTTTGTATTGCTGTTGATTTTCTTACATTGCTCTAGACTTCCTTTATATTGCTCCTGATTTCCTTTTGGGTGACCATGATTTCCTTTAAATCGACCATGGGCTTCCTTGTATTTCCTCTTGGTTTGTTTTGTATTGCTCTTGAACCTTGACCTGCTCTTGATTTACCTTAAACTGCTCTTTAGTTACCGTGCCCTTAATTTACCTTAAATCGTTCCTGTTTTGCCCTGCATTACGCCATATTTACCTTGCATAACCTCAGATTTGCCTTGCGTAACATATTTACCTGGCATTACCCCAGATTTATCTTGCATTACCCCACATATGCTTTGAAGTACAATTGAGTTCCTGTGCCTTATCTCGGATTTGTCTTAGCTTATCTAATTTTTCCTTTGGCTCTCTTTTGGATGTGCTAGAATGCAGTTTTGCTACGACGATGGGGTTTTCAGCTGATCTGCGATGTCTTGTGCTCGAGCTAGACAAAGCAATTGTCTTGCTGAGCATGGCTTTCAAAGAAAACGGTGCTCACTGTTGAACACAACTGTGTTACTGCTCTGTAATTTCAATGAGCTCATGGAAATTTTCTTTTTATAGAAAATATCACTGACTTTGTGGTGATGTTCAGCATAACATTCCTTCAAATGACGAAGAGAATGGTGCTCACTTTTGAACAGAAAGCTGTTGCTGTTCTGTGAAGAATTTCAGTGAGATCTCAGAAATTTTGCATAGGGGAAAGCTCAGTAACTTTGTAGAGTTATTGAAATACACACCTATTGCATATCGTGCATGTAAGCGCATGGGTGGAGCGACCAGACGACTCGTGACGTGTTCTGGCACCCCACACCATGACAGAGGGCAACGCTCGAGGCACAGTTGTGCTGGCGTCGATGTACGCTCGAGCTCGTTGTAGTGTAGTCAAATGAATGGTTAATGTGAAAGCGTGCTTGTGTGCGTTTTGAGCATGTTGAGTTGGTGAAACAGTTCTATTACTGTAATATTAAAAGAAAAATCATTTCGTGTTGCTTAAAATCACTTTTCCGCAATCTAGAAGTTAGTTATCAATTCTCAGTGGCAACAGTACCATTTTGCTGAAAAATTGCAAGTTGTTCATGATTCTTGAAAATGTTTACTGCATTTAGTGTGGCTGTTTTCAATGAATTAGCAACCTGTTTTGACGTAAAACTCGTTCTTTTTTTATCTTGGATAACTTTTGAGTTTTCAGCGATTTTTTTCTTTACCTTGTTCCTCTTGAGGGTAGCTTGTAGACTCCTCCCTCAAGAGGATGCAACTATTGTATCTACGGGAATTGGCGCTCGCAAGGAGAAGATGTGAGGTCCTGTTGAATAGGTCTTCCTTTTGTTCTAATAGAACAGGTTTTCTGCTATTTTACAAACTATCTTTTCAGTTCCCTATTGCTCTCTCAGCACCTATTACTTTTTGCCAACTTATCTCAGGTTTCATAAACTTCTTTCAATCTTGCTGCTTCTGTGCTCCAAGTAAAGGGACATTCCTTGGGCATGGAGTCCTCGTTCCTTTAATTTCATTGTAATGGGTTCTTTTCTCCTCTTTTGTCTCTTGGTAACACTATTTTTTGTGGTTAGGAAGGCTTAAATTAACTTATAAAAATGTAATCTAATTTCTTGTAGTAGAGAGTCTTCCTTAAACAAAAATTTATTTCACTCGAACGTTTGTGAAATTTCTTGATGTGTATAAATTCTAGTGCTTGTAATGTTTTACCGCTGAAACCTTGTAAACCGAAGTAGGTGTAGCTTACGAGTTGGTAGTGGACAGTAAAGTGAATCTTCAAAAGAATTTAATCAGAATGAAAAGCAATTTGTCATGATTTATTAAATATTGGTGCTTGCAAGCTTGTATATTCAAATTATTACAGTGGAATTTTAAAAGGGGGTAATGTTTCTGAAATATGCGCACCTCAATGTGGATTTAAATGATCTCATCATTTGAATTCTAATGGGTACTTCTAAATAACTTTTTTCAGTGCTGTTTAGTGAGTATTCTGAGGATATAAAGTAATAGTGAGGGAAGTGAGTGAGCGTTTTGCTGTGCGAGATCCGTTGTCAGAGTTACTGTACAAGGTACATAAGAGAGAAGCTTCAATGTTTCAATCCCCCTTTTTCATGCCTTCTGACTTTTTTTCTTCAACTTTTATCTCGTTTCAGAACCTTCCATCTCAACTTACTGTTTCTATCTTGTGTGGAAACATGCCTCGTGCGTAGATTCCGAACTCCCTGAACTCCATACTATATGGCATCTTCATCTCTCCTCTTTTTGGAACACCTTTGTTAGGGTTGTGGATGCTAGAACTAACTTACAATCTCATCTTGACCCTCCCCCAGGTGGGGGTGGACGAGGCGAGCATGGGGGAGCAGCCGTCCCCTGTACCCCTGCCGTGCTGCGTCATCACACACAAGCAGATTGACAAAATCCTCATCTGGTGAGCTGAACTTGTCTTGTTCCAGAGGTGCTGAACTGTGCGCCTGAGTTGTGCTTCTTTTGTGACTGTGCGCCTGTGTTGTGCTTCTTTTGTGACTGTGCGCCTGAGTTGTGCTTCTTTTGGGGCTGTGCGCCTGTGTTGTGCTTCTTTTGGGGCTGTGCGCCTGAGTTGTGCTTCTTTTGGGGCTGTGCGCCTGTGTTGTGCTTCTTTTGTGACTGTGCGCCTGAGTTGTGCTTCTTTTGGGGCTGTGCGCCTGTGTTGTGCTTCTTTTGGGGCTGTGCGCCTGAGTTGTGCTTCTTTTGGGGCTGTGCGCCTGAGTTGTGCTTCTTTTGGGGCTGTGCGCCTGAGTTGTGCTTCTTTTGGGGCTGTGCGCCTGAGTTGTGCTTCTTTTGGGGCTGTGCGCCTGAGTTGTGCTTCTTTTGGGGCTGTGCGCCTGAGTTGTGCTTCTTTTGGGGCTGTGCGCCTGAGTTGTGCTTCTTTTGGGGCTGTGCGCCTGAGTTGTGCTTCTTTTGGGGCTGTGCGCCTGAGTTGTGCTTCTTTTGGGGCTGTGCGCCTGAGTTGTGCTTCTTTTGGGGCTGTGCGCCTGAGTTGTGCTTCTTTTCGGGCTGTGCGCCTGAGTTGTGCTTCTTTTGGGGCAGACAGGCTGTACTGTGCACCCAAGTTGTGGTTCTTTTGTATCATCTCTATTTATTCTTGTAGTGTGCAGAAAATCAAATTAAAATTCTTGGTGTGCAAAAATTGCAAGCCAAATTGAATTTGTGATATGCATGAATGTTCCTATCAAGTATATTGTCAATTTTCTCCAGTCGTCATCTGAAAATGTTTTTCTAATTTATTTTTACTTAGTATGTACAGCTGCTGCTTTGAATAACATGCCCGCATTTATTACATTTACGTTGTCAGTGCTAGTGACTGGTATTTGCTGCTGAGAAAACTGGACTGAATTTGATCTACCACGTTTCTTGAGGGCATTTGCTTGCATTGATGTCCTTTACTCACAACATAGTCACCCTACGTGATACCATTAGAAGTACCGCTGTTGTTCAGGCAAGGTTTTGTCCCTGTGTGATGACCATTATGTCTCAAGAATTGTTCTCATATACATAAAAGCAGCAACGCTGAGGGTCTCACTATGGCAAGTTTTCTTCGAATTTGTGTTACGCAGAATGAAAATAGAAGTATTTTCTAATAATTATTGTTTTGCTAAGCTAAAATCTTACATTCGATTTGAAGTTCAAATTGCTCTGATATACTGTATTTTAGATAGCTCGCATTCATCAATTCTCAAAGACCCCTATGTGTTGAGATCAGAATGGTGGAGTTGAACAATGAAATCATACGTGTCTCCAGGTACCAGAGCATGCCCAGGAAAATGCTGCAGGTGATGCCAGCCGAGGCGGAGCTGCACATGAGCCATCCCCTTTCCTTCAACTTCAAGCAGGTGTCTGTGAACAACCAGGCGCTGCTGAGCAGGTACCTGCACCACAGACGCTGGATCTGGTCCATTGTCCCGCCAAAAGAGGACATGTCTGCCAACGTAAGCGACACGACAGCTGTGCCTGCCAACAAGCCTGCAGTCACACGCGTCGTGTACGGCCAGAGCAGCAATATTGCACCGAGCAGCTCCAGCGCTGGGAAATCATTTTATACCGGCAGGAGCAGTGTTTCCTCCAGTGTGACCCTAGCAGCTCGAGGGGAGCTTGAAGAAGAGCAGCTCACTGTGCCTCCTCCTGATATCAAAACGCTGTCCAGAATCCTCCACTCTCTGACAAGGTAAGGGCTACCTGGTGCTGCTGGGTCAGAGAAGGGATGAACTTGTTTATAGAGAAGCGGCTCGTCTGGGTTTCTCGTGTCTGAGCCGTTTTCTTTCTTTTTGAAGTAACTGTGCCGGAAAATATGTTTCAATGATGGTATATGATTAGTCATGATGTGACAACGAAAGTATACTGCATCATTTGTTAGAGCAAATTACACCTGTGGTATTCATGGATCAAAGTTTATGACTGGTTGAAGCGCATTGAAGTTGCGTATATCATCTAACTCATCTTATGTTATACTTCAGATTTAAACCTCAGCTTAGCTTGAGGTTTTGTTTTAAGGTATTAGTGAATTTCAATCAGTATTGTTGCAGTGCTTATGAGGATTTATAATGACCTTTTGTCCTCCCAGGAGGATGCAACTATTGTATATATGGTAATTAGCTCTCCCAAGAGGCCAATGTGAGGTTCCAAGCTGAGAGTTAGATAGGCCTTCTTTTAGTTGAAAAACTTTTGTTTAGTTGAGGAAATCTTCTTTCGGTTCACTGCTGTGCTGTTTTTAAACGCCTACTCCTTTCTTCTCCAACTTCTATCTTGTTTCATAAACTTCCTTCCAAACTTTCTGTTCCTATGCGCAGGGGATCTTATGTGTGGGAACACACCTTGTGCATAGTTTCTCCGTTCCTTTAACTCCACACTGAATGGGGTCTTTATCCTTCCTCTTTTTGGAGCACCTTTTTTGTTGTTAGAGAGGCCCAAACTAACTTTAAATCTAATTTGAGTCCATATGTTGGGCAGGATTCGCCTAAACGAGGGCTTCAAAATAGCGTTTTCTCACAATGGCATGATCACCATGGTCAGGGAAGTCATGATGAAGGTAAGTTTTCTAATTGTTCTTCTTTGATCATACTTCTATTATAAATTGTACCTTACGTCACTGTTCCTTGAGGAATTGAAATTCCGCAGTGGTATCTGTCGTAACACATTGTAAAACAGCAGCGCTCATGGTGGTTTTTACAGTGTAAGGATTTTTGTGTCATTTTGTACGTCTCTCTCGGTATTAGACGGAAAACTTCCATTGGTTAATCGCTGGTGTTGCTCAACTGTGTTCATTTCCCTCTTGTACTTTTTCCATGTTTTTGCGTTTGAATGCTGGTAGTTGCCTTTCCTGCACAGCACATTATGCGTGATATTACTTATTATGGTAATGTTTATTTGCTATAATATATGAGAATAATTTTATTTTGATACTCAAAATGAATACAACAGTAAATGGGAATTGAACACGGACTGCTGTTAAGTTAAGAAAAATAGCTCTACTAACTGTCTCCAGTGGGAAGGCTGTCGTCATAGCTGTAGTTCACTAGAGGCGAGTCTTGTCAAGTGCTAGCTTATGAACATTGCAAAGAAAAAAAATGCAAAGTAAATTTTAAATCGAACGGTTAATTTAAAATCCACGAATGCCTGATTGAAAATTACTTTCTCTCTTTAGAATATGTCAACTACCAGCGCTTTCGTTGTCTGTCGCTGTGACAGGTTCACCATTCTTCGCCATGTTAATGGTATTAAAATAAAGTTCTGTACATATTACTGATCATTTTCTAAAGACAAGAGCTTATCAAGATATAGAGTGCAATGGTTCCACGTCCCGATTACATTCTCACACTCTAACAATTAAAATGAATCAATGTCAAAGACAAGAAGTTTACATTTCTTTAATGTGGCTTTTATTTTTCTTCATTTCAGTCTTATCATTAATACGACAGTGACATCAAAATATTAAAATTCATGTCTTCGTACAATGTTTTCTCAGTGCGATAGTTGACCACCAGTTGAGAATTTAAGAAGCTATTTCTGAGGCTAAGAATTTTAACAACTTACTCTATTTTGGAGAGATGGGGCATTGTATAAGACACTGAATCATTTGCAGCTGAGCCTGGACGCGGAAGACTACAACAGCGACGTTGAGAGTGACAGATTCCCGTGCGTGCTGCAGTACGTGCTGTTCCCCCCGCACTTCCCTGCAGCAGAACTCGGGTCAGTGCACTGGCATTGTTCAAACCTATACGCCGACCATCTTTTCTGAAGCACGTTTCAAATTACCCTTATCCTTCTCACACATACTCTAGATGGATGCTTCGTTGAATAGTCCAAACCCCATTGGAGCTTCAGTTGAACATATATAGTAGTCCGTCTTTTCTGAAGTATATTAAAAATAGCTCATAATAATTAAACTAGCCGCTCGAGGACTCTTAGACTCTAGACGAAGACTCTAGACAATTAGACTCTAGAATTAGACTTTTAATTAGACTCTAGGATCTAGATGCTTTGTTGAAATTTCAAACCCCATTGTTGCCCCGTTTAAACCTATTGCATCTAACACCATTTCTGAAGTACGTTTAGAAATAACTCGTAACTTTCTTATTTATGCTTTATATTCTTTGTTGAAAACTTCAAACCCCATTGGAGTGATGATTCAAGAAAAATTGTCTCACTCCTGAAAAAATAGCTCAGTCGTTATAGGGTTGAGTGGGGGCACTTCTCTCTGCATTCATGTTATTTGGCCTCGGAGGAACCTCAAAAGGAGACGACAGTACTATGTCTTGTTATAAAAAACGACGTACTTCTATCGGATGGAGGTGGTCAGCTGCAAGCGCACTTTTATTTTCATTACCTTAAAGCTAATCATCATGGATGAACGGCGAAGCCTTCACCAATGCACCAATGATCGAATCCTGCTCTCTCGCGGCGAATGGGTTGCTTGAGCATCCAATTCAACTTTGCCAAGTGGCTGGTGTCAAAGTCCTTCGATTTGACGTCTGTGTTCGGCTTCTGCAATCAGATACCTTTTAGGATACTCAGGTCCTAAATACTACACGTGGGTCCCAAGTATAATATTCCGGCACATGGTACTGTATCCGAGCAACAAGTATCATGCTATGGCATCGCGTGTCACACTAGCACCAGGGACCACTCTCTAGTATCATGTATCACAATCTGGCCCCAGGTTCCTAGCTCCATGTACCACTTGAGGTACCATTTGCCATTATCAGGTATCAGGTACTTCACTCAAGGCCCAGGTACTACCTGCTGATGCATGTCACCACCACCCGCAGGTTGTCCGACAGCGACTACAGCTCAGACGAGGAGGGCGGCAAGTCTGATGACGATCCCGACGTGCTTATTGACCGCTCTGCTAGAAGTTAGTTCTTATTCTCTCTTCTCCATTGTCTTCATAGTGCCAGGAGTTAGCTCTATTTGGTAATTTTACTTTGTGTTGCATGTTGACGGTCTTTCTTGATATTCTAAATAATATCGGATGTTAGCCGTACTTAGTGGTGTTACTTGACAGTGCTTGTTGACGGTCTTTTTTGGTATTCTAAATAATATCTATATACTTAATTCAGTAACTCAAAATTTGTCCGAGTCCGTTTAGAAAATTGGCTGAGTCTATATGGTCAAGTGAGGTATTAAATTGAAGCCACTGGTGTCTATATTTGCAGAAAACTATTTATTTATTTTATTTATTTTTTTTCTTTATTTTTTTATTTTTTTTATTTTTAGGCAAGTCGGACAACCCGATACTCGGGTTGAACCGGTATACTAGTATTTGATGATTGCCTCACGTGGGGGGTTATATTTGATATTGCTTTTTGACGGTTTCGTGATATTCTCGATATTACTAGATGATAGACCTATGCACATGTCAATCGCTTAATACTCAAGGAATAAAATACTAACATCAAAAGATATTTTGTTCTTGGTGAATTGAAATTAGTGCATGACGAGCGGGCTCAAAAGTAGTGTAATTCCGCAGACGTGAGCAGCAAAGCGGCCACCGCAGCAGCAGCAGGAGGAGAAGATGGTGGCGATGCTGCCGGCGCTGAGGAAGTTGCACCAGAGCCACCGCTGCTGCAGCTGGTGACAGAGTGCTGGGTGGAGCCCCAGAACGGTCTGGTGGCGCCCTTCGTGATGCCCCCTCACTGCCCCTCCGTCGCCCACACGCCTCTCTGCCACACGCCCCACCTCGTCGGCCTGCCTTACTACCAGCTTCCTCAGGCCGTGAGTAGAGCAGTTCTTGCACTTAGTTTCTTCAGTGAGTAGCGCAGTTCTTGCACTTAGTTTCTTCAGTGACTAGCGCAGTTCTTTGGTTGGTGTGAAGCTCTTTGACGCTTTGACTGCCCTCAGGCCGTGGGCAGCGCAGTTCTTGGGCTTAGTTTCTTCAACACTTTGACTGCGGTGGGTTGGACTTCAATTCAATCTCCAATTCAAATTAAAGTCAAATATAGAAATCGATTTTAGAAATGAGAAACTTTTAATGGATCATGCTTTCATTCAATTTTGGTATTTAAAAAACTTAGTTTCTGACAACTGGTCGGTCAGCAGCGTTGTGTAAATCCTCTGTGACCACCGGTGGCTAACGCCGTAGTCAAAGTGTTACTGCACGCTAGAAGTGTATGTGTTTATTGATGTTCTAAAAGTGGTGGGCAAACTTTTCAGGACTAGGATCGCATCAGCGGGCTACGAAGAGTAATTAGTGCCACACGTTTAAAAATGGCTGTTTTGAGGTACACAGCATTTATACAGTATGGTTAATGAAAACTAATTCAGGTCGCACTCAAGCAATTTAATGGCAAAAATGGTTGCATGCGATCCCGGGGCTGCAGTTTGCCTACCACTGGTCTAATGGGACGTGAGTGTTTGTATGCTAGTTGTACTGTGATGTCGAAGATGCAGGTGCAGTGATCTTAATGGCAGAGTTCACATCTGTATTCATTTAATTAAAATACCTCCTGATGAAATACCTCGCGAACTAAGGGGTGTAGTGGAGTAGATGGATGGAAATATTATTTTACTCATGTGGAAGACTGGATATTCTTTTTAGGGTTCGGCTGCGATCTAGAATTGGTGCAACAGTAACAGTTGTGCACACAGTCTTCTGTTTCATGGGCTTCAATAAGTTATTTTTACATTTTCTCTGCATAAAACTTGCATCGTTGTTTTTGTGACCCATAATTACTTGCATAGTTAGGGCGCATCGTGTGGGCGCTTGACATAGCAATATCGATGAAAAAATTAAATTCATATCTCAAATGGAGGAGACTTCTGTTGTTAATTGGGCAGCGGAATGTGTATATTTGAAAATGTTACCATGCATCCCACTCTGGATATAAAAGCAGGTAAGTGTTCAGGAGGCATTGTTTGTGATAGATTGAATGAAAACGATGCTATCATCATTGTTACTTAAAAATTGACGACTCGCCCTGTACTTTCGTGTGATCACCTTCCGGTTGCGTGTTCCTCCGCTGGCACTCAGGTGAGTCTTCCTCGCTGCAGCTCGTCTGTGTCGCTGAGCCGCCATTACGGCTTATTTATTGTCACGTAGTTGTTCAGTGACGTCATGCTTCCTCTGCTCGGAGCTTCCATGATATCCGTCAGTCGAATTATTAACGGTTGTGTTTTCAGTGAAGGTCACGATTGATATATTCAGAGTTCGTGTCGGATGAATTTACCTCGCGTTTAATAAGCAGGTGATTTTTATTCAGCTGAAATTTTTTGAGTTAGCTCTATCTGTCGTGCGGTTTGCTCGCGATGCTTCGCGTGAGTCACGTTTTCTTATCGTTTTATCTGGTCATAAATTTTTTGCCCGTTAATGTTGAAGCATTTGTACTTCTGCTGCGCCTAACATATTCGTTAATTTAGATTCCGCGTTGATTTTTAATCTGGACAAATTTGTTTACTCCGCCGCCAGTATTTTGTTGCTCCGCCGCCAGTATTTTGTTGCTCCGCCGCCAGTATTTTGTTGCTCCGCCGCCAGTATTTTGTTGCTCCGCCGCCAGTATTTTGTTGCTCCGCCGCCAACATTTTGTTGCTCCGCCGCCAACATTTTGTTGCTCCGCCGCCAGCACTTTGTTGCTCCGCCGCCAACATTTTGTTGCTCCGCCGCCAGCATTTTGTTGCTCCGCCGCCAGTATTTTGTTGCTCCGCCGCCAGTATTTTGTTGCTCCGCCGCCAGTATTTTGTTGCTCCGCCGCCAGTATTTTGTTGCTCCGCCGCCAGTATTTTGTTGCTCCGCCGCCAACATTTTGTTGCTCCGCCGCCAACATTTTGTTGCTCCGCCGCCAGTATTTTGTTGCTCCGCCGCCAGTATTTTGTTGCTCCGCCGCCAGTATTTTGTTGCTCCGCCGCCAGTATTTTGTTGCTCCGCCGCCAGTATTTTGTTGCTCCGCCGCCAGTATTTTGTTGCTCCGCCGCCAACATTTTGTTGCTCCGCCGCCAACATTTTGTTGCTCCGCCGCCAGCATTTTGTTGCTCCGCCGCCAGCATTTTGTTGCTCCGCCGCCAACATTTTGTTGCTCCGCCGCCAGCATTTTGTTGCTCCGCCGCCAGTATTTTGTTGCTCCGCCGCCAGTATTTTGTTGCTCCGCCGCCAGTATTTTGTTGCTCCGCCGCCAGTATTTTGTTGCTCCGCCGCCAACATTTTGTTGCTCCGCCGCCAACATTTTGTTGCTCCGCCGCCAACATTTTGTTGCTCCGCCGCCAGCATTTTGTTGCTCCGCCGCCAGCACTTTGTTGCTCCGCCGCCAGCACTTTGTTGCTCCGCCGCCAGCACTTTGTTGCTCCGCCGCCAGCATTTTGTTGCTCCGCCGCCAGCATTTTGTTGCTCCGCCGCCAGTATTTTGTTGCTCCGCCGCCAGCACTTTGTTGCTCCGCCGCCAGCACTTTGTTGCTCCGCCGCCAGCAATTTGTTGCTCCGCCGCCAGCATTTTGTTGCTCCGCCGCCAGCATTTTGTTGCTCCGCCGCCAGCACTTTGTTGCTCCGCCGCCAGCATTTTGTTGCTCCGCCGCCAGCACTTTGTTGCTCCGCCGCCAGCACTTTGTTGCTCCGCCGCCAGCACTTTGTTGCTCCGCCGCCAGCAATTTGTTGCTCCGCCGCCAGCATTTTGTTGCTCCGCCGCCAGCACTTTGTTGCTCCGCCGCCAGCATTTTGTTGCTCCGCCGCCAGCACTTTGTTGCTCCGCCGCCAGCACTTTGTTGCTCCGCCGCCAGTATTTTGTTGCTCCGCCGCCAGCATTTTGTTGCTCCGCCGCCAGCAATTTGTTGCTCCGCCGCCAGCATTTTGTTGCTCCGCCGCCAGTATTTTGTTGCTCCGCCGCCAGTATTTTGTTGCTCCGCCGCCAGTATTTTGTTGCTCCGCCGCCAGCAATTTGTTGCTCCGCCGCCAGCATTTTGTTGCTCCGCCGCCAGCACTTTGTTGCTCCGCCGCCAGTATTTTGTTGCTCCGCCGCCAGCATTTTGTTGCTCCGCCGCCAGCACTTTGTTGCTCCGCCGCCAGCATTTTGTTGCTCCGCCGCCAGCATTTTGTTGCTCCGCCGCCAGCATTTTGTTGCTCCGCCGCCAGTATTTTGTTGCTCCGCCGCCAGCATTTTGTTGCTCCGCCGCCAGCACTTTGTTGCTCCGCCGCCAGCACTTTGTTGCTCCGCCGCCAGCACTTTGTTGCTCCGCCGCCAGCACTTTGTTGCTCCGCCGCCAGTATTTTGTTGCTCCGCCGCCAGCATTTTGTTGCTCCGCCGCCAGCACTTTGTTGCTCCGCCGCCAGCACTTTGTTGCTCCGCCGCCAGCACTTTGTTGCTCCGCCGCCAGCACTTTGTTGCTCCGCCGCCAGCATTTTGTTGCTCCGCCGCCAGCATTTTGTTGCTCCGCCGCCAGCATTTTGTTGCTCCGCCGCCAGCATTTTGTTGCTCCGCCGCCAGCATTTTGTTGCTCCGCCGCCAGCACTTTGTTGCTCCGCCGCCAGCATTTTGTTGCTCCGCCGCCAGCATTTTGTTGCTCCGCCGCCAGCATTTTGTTGCACCGCCGCCAGCACTTTGTTGCTCCGCCGCCAGCATTTTGTTGCTCCGCCGCCAGTATTTTGTTGCTCCGCCGCCAGCATTTTGTTGCTCCGCCGTGAGCATTTTGTTGCTCCGCCGCCAGCATTTTGTTGCTCCGCCGCCAGCATTTTGTTGCTCCGCCGCCAGCATTTTGTTGCTCCGCCGCCAGCATTTTGTTGCTCCGCCGCCAGCATTTTGTTGCTCCGCCGCCAGTATTTTGTTGCTCCGCCGCCAGTATTTTGTTGCTCCGCCGCCAGTATTTTGTTGCTCCGCCGCCAGCATTTTGTTGCTCCGCCGCCAGCATTTTGTTGCTCCGCCGCCAGCATTTTGTTGCTCCGCCGCCAGCATTTTGTTGCTCCGCCGCCAGCATTTTGTTGCTCCGCCGCCAGCATTTTGTTGCTCCGCCGCCAGTATTTTGTTGCTCCGCCGCCAGCATTTGGTTGCTCCGCCGCCAGCATTTTGTTGCTCCGCCGCCAGCACTTTGTTGCTCCGCCGCCAGCATTTTGTTGCTCCGCCGCCAGCATTTTGTTGCGCCGCCGCCAGCACTTTGTTGCTCCGCCGCCAGCATTTTGTTGCTCCGCCGCCAGCATTTTGTTGCGCCGCCGCCAGCATTTTGTTGCTCCGCCGCCAGCATTTTGTTGCTCCGCCGCCAGCATTTTGTTGCGCCGCCGCCAGCATTTTGTTGCTCCGCCGCCAGTATTTTGTTGCTCCGCCGCCAGTATTTTGTTGCTCCGCCGCCAGCATTTTGTTGCTCCGCCGCCAGCATTTTGTTGCTCCGCCGCCAGCATTTTGTTGCTCCGCCGCCAGCATTTTGTTGCTCCGCCGCCAGCATTTTGTTGCTCCGCCGCCAGCATTTTGTTGCTCCGCCGCCAGCATTTTGTTGCTCCGCCGCCAGCATTTTGTTGCTCCGCCGCCAGCATTTTGTTGCTCCGCCGCCAGCATTTTGTTGCTCCGCCGCCAGCATTTTGTTGCTCCGCCGCCAGTATTTTGTTGCTCCGCCGCCAGCATTTTGTTGCTCCGCCGCCAGCATTTTGTTGCTCCGCCGCCAGCATTTTGTTGCTCCGCCGCCAGCATTTTGTTGCTCCGCCGCCAGCATTTGTTGTCGGCGGACATTCCTTGATTTTGCTCAATTGATCCCATAACTTCGTTACAAATAATTATCTAATTCTAAACTACTTGTTTTTTTCTGGAAATACGAGTCTCTTTGTTGAGTCTACGCGTACTGAATCTCAATGTTAGCATATGCTGTGGCTCGTGCTAGTTCACGCTGTGGCTCGTGCTAGTTCACGCTGGGGCTCGTGCTAGTTCACGCTGTGACTCGTGCTAGTTCACGCTGGGGCTCGTGCTAGTTCACGCTGGGGCTCGTGCTAGTTCACGCTGGGGCTCGTGCTAGTTCCCGAGTGTGGAATGCTAACGCTGCGCAAGCATGAAGTCACGTGATTTACACACGTTATATCTGCGTTTGATGTTCACTCTCCACATGACTACCACATTGGTTTCCATGTTTATAGGTGATTTTCATGCTTGTGATTTAGCTTGGAGAAATCTGTTCTTAGTTTAAAAGTATAGAAAGGAAAGGGTTTCGCTGAATTTCCATCCGGAGATGCTGTTTAACGATGTGGGTACATGGAATGAAGGCCTTATCAAATTACTTACGTCGTTATAGCGTAAAGTACGACATTGAAGGGATTCTTCTGTCGACGTGGCGACGCTGCGTGCTGGTTTTCTTGCTGAAATTCTCAAATTTTGTTTGTAGAAGCTCAAAGTTGACAACTTTGAAGGGATGTAATGTCACGTAGCATAAATAGACAGTAGAACCTTCACGGCTGAGAGTAACGTTACACCGATGTAAATTACCTGAAAATCATTCCAGTCGTTTAAAGAAGGGAGATAGTTAAAATACGTGACTGTGTTTGAAGAAGACAGATTTAAAGGTAAAAATTTCAAATGCGCATGGAATAATGAATGATGTATGGACGGATGTTAAAATCAGTTCCGCTGGGTCTTACTTCCATCGCTTCAGTATATTTCTCTTCATTCCTCCCCTCATAATCTTCCGTCTTTTCAATGTACGTATGTTTCTTGTTAATTTTAAAATTGACTTAAAAACATCTCCAGAATAAAGTAGAACATTTAGACACTCCTCAGTATTTTTATTTCAATTCATTTTTATTTTTCAGTGTTTCCATTTCCCAGTATTTTATTATACATTATTCCCTGCGGACGATATGAGTTGGTTCATCTTAGCTGAATTTCGCAAGCCTCAAGTCCTGCTTGTGAAAAAAATTAAATATTTTTACGTAATGCGGTGTGCATTTCATCCTTTAAACTTCACTCATTTTCAAGTGGAGCCAACCGGGCAGGTTCTTAATTAACGTCAGTCAAGAAATCGACCTTAAAAATATAAGAGAATAATTTACATGAGGCGCTTCTCGGCCGCCGGTGGTGTGAGCGAAGCGATAAGCCAAGTCCCATCCATCATCTTCTTGGTTGAAGTAAATATCTTCATCAGTGCTGCACGTATTTCTTATCAATTCTTGAAGAGCTTTTTTAGTGGTATTTTCGAGCGCATCGTTAAATCGTGGGAGAACCTTGGGAATGATACGCTCTAAATGACTATTCGTGCGATGAGCCATCTCATTTGTGTGAAAAATTTGTATTTCTATTGCTGACGCGACAAAATTTCAACTTTCGTATAGTAATTCTTGTGTAGAAATGGGAATAAGATCACACACTACGATTTGTAGGACCTGGAGTTAAGTTCACTTAGTGGTGTCTTTTTTATTTAGTTCTGTCACTGCTTATTACTCACCCCAGTGTGGCAAACACTTGAAATTTTTCCACGAACCTTTCATGAAATGGTCACACGCTCTTTCGAGGTCATGAGCCTAGCTTGCGCGGTCACTCTAGCTTGTCATTTTTTTTTATTACGGTGGAGAATCTGAGGCTTTCAAGGTATACAGTCTGACCTGATAACAGACTCGTGGAATAATCTCCTACTTGAGATACCTGCCTTACACATCCGTCACGCAGGATAGGTGTCAATCTTTTTCGTTTTATTAAACCTTCGTCTTTGCGAGTCCGACGAAAATGCGTGATAGCGAGTTTATCTTGTTAGAAAGCTAAGTGCATTGTTTATTACCCGCGGTGGTGGATATTCCTCGATTCTTCAATGCTTAAATTTTGATGTCCGTCTTCAAGGACGAGGGATTTTGCTTAGTTGGCTGGCAGTTCAAGTCAACAAGTCGTTCAGAATCAAGATCAGGTGAATTCAACGTTCATGAGTCTCATTACAGTGCTCCGTCCCTCATCCAAGTATAACCAGCAACTGGCACATCTGAAGTCACGCTTCAAGCTGTTGCGCTTCCATGGGAAACAAGCTAGAGGACATTCTAATTTTGCGGTTCTGTGCGATTTATCATGCTTGTGGTAATGCATTCGCTTCCAATATTTGTAATTGTAACTTTCAGACAATCGCGGGTAGTTGGTTGTTGAAGAGATGGATTTATGTAGTTTGGAATCGGCCCGCGCTGCGTTTTGCAAGTTTCTTAACCGCAACGCGGCGGCGGGGCTGCAGCTGGTATTCATGTAGCGGAGGAGTAATGTATCACCAGTCTGAGCCAAATTGTCATTCTGTAAACGTATATGAAGCTATTTTTCAATGATAGCCTTACTTGATTAGTTAGCTTACTCGTTGCATTGGTGCCGTTTCGCTTAGCGTACTCGATGCATCAGTTATATTGACGGTTTTACTCTTTGTATTTGCATTGTGCTCGGTTGTCGGTGCACTGTTGCAGCAAATTTGCTCAAGCGATTAAATATATTCGCTGCTGCGCCTGTTTAGGTTATTCACTCTTCTTTTACATGTGTGAGATGTGGCCTTTCGAAATTTTTTATTTTGCCTTATAATTCAGGATTCTTTTTATCAGGTTTTTATCTACGTCTAGTTACAAAATTTTTACTTCTAAATTTCTCGGCCGAAATGCGAGACCGTTGAATTTGAAGTTCACTGTCGAATGAATTTAGCCACCCAGGCGGACGTTGTTCTAGGCGGCAGAAATCATGAATGCCCGGGCGAATAAGGTAGGCTGAGTTGCTGCTCCCGCTACTCGCTGAGTTAAACGCGACCTCACGCCGAGAGCAGAGACACGAGCCTGGCAGCTGGTACTCATAACGCGCGATGGGTTTTGTTTCTCTTGCTCACGACGAATTTCAATTCCATTTTAAATACGAATTTTCATTTAGTGGGTCGAGTAGCCGGCTTTCTGTTGGTATTTATATGCTGATGTTATGTTGGTAAAATTTTATTTCCATCAAGTCAAACATTTGTAATGCTTTCTTATGTGGCATTTGGTATGAGTGCTCCTGAAGATGAAACTCAAATCAAGAACCCAAATTTTTACATCAAGCTTATGGTGGTACAAGGATTTGTAACATCTACGTAACTTTACTGAATAGCATTTGAAGCCAGCTACTTGGTATTTTGGCAGCGATGAGAAAGAATACTCCTCAAGTAAATTATTTACTCAGATTTGTGAAAATATGAGGTGTCAAACTGAAGATTAGGTAGGCCTTCCTTCTGTTAAAATATAATAGGTTTTTGTTTCATTACGGACCATCATGTTTTGGTTCACTGCTTTCCTTTTTTCAGCACCTATTTCTTTCTTCTTCAATTCTTATTACATATCATGAACTTCTTTCAATGTTGTTTTTATGCGCAGGGTGTGAAGGTCATGCCTTGTGCGTAAATATCCCGTTCCCTCAACTCTTGACTAAACGGCGCTTTCCTCCTTCCACTCTTAAGAACATCGTTGTTATGGTCAGGGAGACTTAGACTAACTGATCTAATCTAATCTACTGTTTGTATGCTCAGGGTGTGAAGTCACGCCTTGTGCACAGATTTTCCGTTTCCTTAATTCCGTACTAAATGGTGCCTTCCCCCTTCTCTTGAACACACCTTTGTTATGCTTGCTAATTCATCGTCTGATCTCAGATTTTTGTGAGACTAACACGATGGACACTTCAGAATTTGAGCTCTCATTTTTCAGACTATAAGAATGTTTTTCAGTAACTGGAATTATTGTGTGATCTTTTTGAGCTTCGCTCTTTTGCTCTTCCAAAGCTGAAACTTTTTGTGTCCAGGTGGATTCATTTTCTGTTTCACTAATGAGGCCGTAACATTCATGGTAGAAACATTGCTCTTATGATCATTCTTCGAGTGGTAATGAAAGTAATCATAAGACAAAATAGTTGAGGATATTGTGTTGGATTCGAAAAGTCTTCCAGTATTTTTTCCCCCAAGACTTCTGCATCAACTTAAGGCTTTATTCGTTTCTAGTTTACACTCAAAATTTTTCCATATAGACTGAAGTGAAATGTGAGAGCCTGGTCACCTGGTATTTACTGTCAATCTAGTGATGGTTGATATCGTTCCATGTAGTTCTGCCGTGGAAAATTCTACTCTCGAAACGTAAGTGTTAAAACTTTTGTTTACCGTAAGATGTGCGACTACTTATCTGTTAAGAAGATAAGAGAGTGGCTTCTATTGTAAACAACATGAGCTGGTAGCTCGCACTTTTCCACTCAGATCACGTGTTACTAATATTTCTCCCATTTTAGAGCTACCCCAAGTAACCATCTTCTGTCATTTTCCGTTTACTCGACTCTAATCTTTCTTTCGTTCCATGTGTTTTCATTAATATTGACGATGAATTAATCTTACCTCATTTTCTTGGCTTCAAGTTTCATTGGAGCAAATGGTACTTACCTCGTTCTCTTAGTCTTAACCCTACCAGACCGGAGGCCCTGGACCTAACTCTTAAACGTCAAACCACACTAAGTCAATTAAACGCGTGGGGGCAGACATTTGCAATGGCCAATCGTGAGGTTTGAGCACGATTGGTTGGTTGTTCTTAGTTGTGATTCGTTTTTTTTTCTCGTAATAGGCCAAGTAATGATAATCAGATGCAGCGGAAGTTTTAGAAGTTATCGAAAAATCGGTGCAGCGGTCTGGTTGGGTCGAATTATATTTCACTGAATTTACGTTACCTTGTTTTTTGGGCTTCAAGTTTTTTTTAGATCAAAATGTTACCGAATTCTTTTGGGCTTGACATTTCATTACCTCGATTTGTTGTTACTCAATTCATTTGACGCAAATTTCATTTGCCTAAATTGTTTTTACCTCGTAGTACTGGCTTGAAGTTTGACTTGACTGGTTAGGTTTCCCTGCAGGGTCTGCGCTACGCAAAAAACAGCTGCGCCGCAGTGGAAGTTCTGAACTGCCTATGACGCATGATGCTCGTATAGAAGTGTTTTTGTGTTGAATTTGTCATCCTCGTAGGAAATTTCATCAGCTTCCCGCTTCTTGATCTACCCAGGGGGATATAATTATTATATCAATGGGAATTGACTCTCCCTGGGAGAAAATGAGGTCCTGAGCTGAGAGCTACATAGGTTGTCTGTTTGATGAAATAAAATAGTTTTTTTACGGACAGTTTTTTTCTGATCGCTGCTGTCCAGTTTTCCAGCACCTCTGACTTTTTTTAACTTCTACCTGGTTTCATAGTCTTATCTCTTGACTCGCTGTTTCTATGCGCTGGGGATCTGGAGTGGTAATGCACCTTGTGCATAGATTCCGCGTTCCCTTCTTAACTTCATACTTGATGGCGACTTAATCCTTCCTCTCCTCTAACGTTTTTGTTGTGGTTAGGAAAGCTTAAATTAACGTTTAATTTAATCTTATTTTCTGAAATGCTGTTGCTTGAGATTCGATCCTAAATTGGATTTCAACAATTTTGAAAACTTCAGTCGAGAAAAAATGAAATTGCGTTGGTTTCGCAGTGTGAATTTAGCGTTATTGTATTACAGACATGTTCCTCAGGAGGCATGGCTGAGGCAATAAGTTTAGGTTAATTTGTTCCGTCCATCCTATGCTATGTGGGCTGGCGCCCATAAAGGAAATACTGTTGGTTATTCTTAGCTGTTGATAGGCATTCAGGACTAATATCATTCGTGTCCACTTTTTTTCAATTTTCATACCCACTTTACTTCATTCAATTTACATACCCACTTTACTTCATTCAATTTTCACACTCACTTTACTTCATTCAATTTTCACACTCACTTTACTTCATTCAATTTTTACACGCACTTTACTCCATTCAATATTTACACTCACTTTACTTCGTTCAATTGTCATACCTTCTCCTCTGTCTCTTGTGTTTTTTCCCTCTTCCTTCTTTACGTATTTTTATGCGCAGGATATCCTGTGTGGTAACACACCTTGTCTATGGGTGGCCACGTTTCCTTGGTCTATACTAAATGGCCTCGTTTCTTTCCTCGTTGAAAATATCTTTGCCAAGGAAAGATCGCCTTAAATTAACTGCTATTCTGCTGTCAAAAAATAAGAGCGCTCATCAATTAGCTACTTCTTGGTTGGCACTCAGTCTCCATGAAGCTAGTCAGTTTCCCATTATCAGGAGCAGAATTATCGAGAGTGGAAATGGTTTCTTTGTGTGGCTGGGGCCTATCTTAATTGGCACTAGATAATGAGGAGGCTTGCCTATCTAATTTGATCGTCAGCATCATCGACCAAAATTACTCGTGTCATGATAACTCCTGTTTGCTTTCCATCCACAATGCACTTGTTATGGCCCTTCTTCTTCTTCACTTGGTTATACCTCCTGGACCACTTCCTTACATGGTGCACTAGGTTGGTTCTTCTTCACTTGGTTGTACCTCCTGGACCACTTCCTTACATAGTGCACTAGGTTGGTTCTTCTTCACTTGGTTGTACCTCCTGGACCACTTCCTTGCATGGTGCACTAGGTTGGTTCTTCTTCACTTTGCTGTACCTCCTGGACCACTTCCTTACATGGTGCACTAGGTTGGTTCTTCTTCACTTGGTTGTACCTCCTGGACTACTTCCTTGCATGGTGCACTAGGTTGGTTCTTCTTCACTTTGCTGTACCTCCTGGACCACTTTCTTACATGGTGCACTGGCTTGGTTCTTCTTCACTTGGTTGTACCTCCTGGACCACTTCCTTACATGGTGCACTAGGTTGGTTCTTCTTCACTTGGTTATACCTCCTGGACCACTTCCTTACATGGTGCACTAGGTTGGTTCTTCTTCACTTGGTTGTACCTCCTGGACCACTTCCTTACATGGTGCACTAGGTTGGTTCTTCTTCACTTTGCTGTACCTCCTGGACCACTTTCTTACATGGTGCACTGGCTTGGTTCTTCTTCACTTGGTTGTACCTCCTGGACCACTTCCTAACATGGTGCACTGGCTTGGTTCTTCTTCACTTGGTTGTACCTCCTGGACCACTTCCTTACGTGGTGCCCTGGTTTGGTTCTTCTTCACTTGGTTGTACCTCCTGGACCACTTCCTTACGTGGTGCCCTGGCTTGGTTCTTCTTCACTTGGTTGTACCTACTGGACCACTTCCTAACATGGTGCACTGGCTTGGTTCTTCTTCACTTGGTTGTACCTCCTGGACCACTTCCTTACGTGGTGCCCTGGCTTGGTTCTTCTACACTTGGTTGTACCTCCTGGACCACTTCCTTACGTGGTGCACTGGCTTGGTTCTTCTTCACTTGGTTGTACCTCCTGGACCACTTCCTTACGTGGTGCACTGGCTTGGTTCTTCTTCACTTGGTTGTACCTCCTGGACCACTTCCTTACGTGGTGCACTGGCTTGGTTCTTCTTCACTTGATTATACCTTGTTGACCTTTTCTCGATGCACTTGCGATTTTTCTTCACTTGGTTGTACCTCCTCGAAAATTCTTCTAATAGTCTTGTTAGATTTTTTCGTGGCGCTTCACTTAATTTTCTGTTGCATTCGACGCGATTATGCACCTTAGATTTTGTGTGAGGTTTGTCCTTGTGTTTAATGTAGCCCTTATAGCGTTCATCTTCTGGCAGCTTTGGACTGCAATCAATTCTTCAATAATTCTTCCATTTCTGGTGATAAGCTCGCTATCTACTGAGCGACGCCTTGGAGAAACCGTGGTCATGTGCTCCATAAAACCAATCAACGTACCTTCTCATAACGCACGAGTAGTTTAATGTTCACACCCTGTTCGGCCAGGTCCAATTTCGTATAAAATACTACCGCGTTGTGTGAGGGTGAATGAGGTTGTTTGTTGCACGCATAACTTCAAGTTAACTGGCGAAATCACAGTTTTAATCGAACTTTAATGTTCAGTAAACTTCAAATCAACCATTGTTTATGCAGTGTACTTGCTGAAGAGAACTTAAAGCTGATTTTAAACTGAAGAAAAGAATCACTGCTTGTTTTCTCTGTGACGTAAAAACAGAAAGTTGCGCTTGTGCCGAGAAGGTTCTTGGTTCAATTCCTCGTGTAAAGAGCTTAAAATCCATTTTAATTGCCTATAAACAGTTGTAATGCACCTGAAGTGCTTACAAATAGTTAAAATATAAACGGTATAAAAAGTAATCGGTATAAAAACTTGAAGAAAGATCCTCATTCTTTCGCATTAGTTTGAACGTAACGAGGGTGGTAGGGAATCGCTCTGGGTATCGCCATTGGTGAATGCAAAAGCGGAGATAATTGTTTGAGTGGTGTCTGTTGAGCGGCGGCTGAAGTGGGGGGCGCAGGGGCGGCGAGGGGAGCGCATCTCCGCGGCGTGGCTCTCGAGGCCTGCGCTATCTGGTGATAGCGGCGCTCTATCTGCCTGCTGGTGCTGCGCTCTGGTCCGTACCTACCTCTCCCTCTTTCTCTTGGGTGTTCTCGTCCCTCTCCCTCTCTCTCTTGGGTGTTCTCGTCCCTCTCTCTCTCTCTCTCTCTCCCTCCCCTCAGGGGGATACAACTATTGTTTTATGAGAATTACAGCTGCGAGGGGAAAATGTGCGAGGGCCCGAGCTGAGAGTTAGGTAGGCCTTCTTTTTGTTAAAATAAATATTTTTTGTTATGTTGAGATCCATCTTTTTTCGGTTCACTGCTGTCCTGTTTTTCACCACTTACTACTTTTTCTTCTTCAACAACAAGTTTATTCTTTAACTCACTGTTTTTATGTACTTTGTGCATAGATTCCGCGTTCCCTCGAGTACGTAGTAAATGATGCTTTCCTTCCTCCTGTCTTTAGGATGCCTTTGGTGTGATTTGACGTAAACTAACTAATCTGAACTAATCTTCTGAGGTTTCAAGTACAACTTGCGGGGTGCTTATTCTTCAGGTTGTGCGAGTCGAATTATCATTTCTCTTCTATGGTAACTTCGAGGGTGTTAAATATTCAGGTGAACCATTGCTGTTATCAGGATATGTTCTACGGGTTTCGGAGGTAATACGGTTTTTGTATTACCTCCGAATTTTTTTGTGCGACAGGCCATTCTGTGTGCGTACCTGTTTCACTGGCTGCAGTGCCCGCTCATGTGACTGGCTGCAGTAGCCGCTCGTGTGACTGGCTGCAGTAGCCGCTCGTGTGACTGGCTGCAGTAGCCGCTCGTGTGACTGGCTGCAGTAGCCGCTCGTGTGACTGGCTGCAGTAGCCGCTCGTGTGACTGGCTGCAGTAGCCGCTCGTGTGACTGGCTGCAGTAGCCGCTCGTGTGACTGGCTGCAGTAGCCGCTCGTGTGACTGGCTGCAGTAGCCGCTCGTGTGACTGGCTGCAGTAGCCGCTCGTGTGACTGGCTGCAGTGTCCGCTCGTGTGACTGGCTGCAGTAGCCGCTCGTGTGACTGGCTGCAGTAGCCGCTCGTGTGACTGGCTGCAGTAGCCGCTCGTGTGACTGGCTGCAGTAGCCGCTCGTGTGACTGGCTGCAGTAGCCGCTCGTGTGACTGGCTGCAGTAGCCGCTCGTGTGACTGGCTGCAGTAGCCGCTCGTGTGACTGGCTGCAGTAGCCGCTCGTGTGACTGGCTGCAGTAGCCGCTCGTGTGACTGGCTGCAGTAGCCGCTCGTGTGACTGGCTGCAGTAGCCGCTCGTGTGACTGGCTGCAGTAGCCGCTCGTGTGACTGGCTGCAGTAGCCGCTCGTGTGACTGGCTGCAGTAGCCGCTCGTGTGACTGGCTGCAGTAGCCGCTCGTGTGACAGGCTGCAGTAGCCGCTCGTGTGACTGGCTGCAGTAGCCGCTCGTGTGACTGGCTGCAGTAGCCGCTCGTGTGACTGGCTGCAGTAGCCGCTCGTGTGACTGGCTGCAGTAGCCGCTCGTGTGACTGGCTGCAGTAGCCGCTCGTGTGACTGGCTGCAGTAGCCGCTCGTGTGACTGGCTGCAGTGCCCGCTCGTGTGACTGGCTGCAGTAGCCGCTCGTGTGACTGGCTGCAGTAGCCGCTCGTGTGACTGGCTGCAGTAGCCGCTCGTGTGACTGGCTGCAGTAGCCGCTCGTGTGACTGGCTGCAGTAGCCGCTCGTGTGACTGGCTGCAGTAGCCGCTCGTGTGACTGGCTGCAGTGTCCGCTCGTGTGACTGGCTGCAGTGTCCGCTCGTGTGACTGGCTGCATTAGCCGCTCGTGTGACTGGCTGCATTAGCCGCTCGTGTGACTGGCTGCAGTGCCCGCTCGTGTGACTGGCTGCAGTGCCCGCTCGTGTGACTGGCTGCAGTAGCCGCTCGTGTGACTGGCTGCAGTAGCCGATCGTGTGACTGGCTGCAGTAGCCGCACATGTGACCTGATATTTGACCTCAATTGGTAGGTTATTTTTAGTTTGTGACGCATTTTTTTCAAATGCTAGTCAAAGTACCGAAAATTATGTAAAGCGGTATAGCGGCAGATTCGAAAATTACCGAAAAGCCTGTAAGACGGTCTGGTACGGTTAGGAAGGCATCACACTTATCCAAACACTGGCCGATAATTCTTGTGGCGTGTCTAACGAAGGTCCTAATAGTCTTACCCCGAGGCGCCCTTTTGATAACAGCATATGCCTGTCTTGACATCCTGTTCAGTAGGGGTGACGATTGTGTTCTGGTTCTGTTGAAACTAAACCCCTTAATGCCGTAATCACTGTGGCCCAATGTTTAACCTTAACCCTTCAGTACCAAAATCATTCAACTCATTTTTACCATTTTGGGCTGTGGTCATTGTGAGTGGTTAACCCTTAAAAGCACTGGAATTATTTTTCTCATTTTGCTATTTTTATTACTATGGTCACGGTGGCTTGTGATTAACCCTATAGTACCGTCCTAATTACTTGGACACTGGCAGCAAGGTGTCACAGTGAAGGGGTGTTTACTGCCTCTCGGGAGTAAACTTCAAAAAACAAGTAAGGGTACAAATTTTACAAGGAATAAAATTCATTTGAAAATTTTTGGAAAAAGGACCGTATGAATTTCATGGGCGTTTAAGAGTTGAGAGCGCGCGCTTATTTTGATTGTGAGTGGTCATATATGTTTAATCCCGGTTTGAGTCCGTTTATTCCATAATTGAAATAGAAAGAAAGTACATTTAGCCACACGACCCATGAGCATAAAATGAGCACCCTGAGTAGCCGTCATTGCGTGCTGACATTAAGTGCGAGACAGCTCGAATTGTGTAGCGTAAGGTGTGCTAAGTTGATTCTATTAAAGCGTTAATTTCCCACACAGCGCCTATATATCACGTGAGTCAGTGTGAGGTACGGAGGAGCCTGACCTTCAATCATCGGAGAATATTACTTTCTTTCCAAACACGTTGACTGCTGTGGGTTAAACTGAAGTTCAATATTCAGCTCAGATTAAAGTTAATTTTATCGATCAATTTTATATACGGTAAACATCAAATAATATCGTGCCTTCATTTAGTATTCGTTGAGTATTTATGAAAATTGAGTTTGTGACTGCTGGTTGGCCAACAGCATTATTAAAATTCCTTCAGTGACCACTGGTGGTCGCATCGCAGTCAAAGTGTTAACGCGTTCACCGCGATGGACTAAACTCAAGTTCATTATTCAACTCAAAGTTGTAATTGTTGTAAGTAATTAAGAAAATAACTAATATTAACGGAATCGTGCTATCATTTATCTTCAAGTACTTATTAAAATTTTGAGTTTGTGACTGCTGGTCGCTCAGCAGCGTTACGAAAATTCCCTTAATGTAAATCGGCGGCAGAGATCACGGCCAGCGTGTTTGCTGAGCCAGTTCTTCCGTGGGAGACGCGCCCGTGTTATCTGATCCTGCTTACGAGTTCCCTGATTCAATTTTAGCTGAGTAGCGTTTGCGTATTTTTAAAATGCCATCCCATTTTTCATAATGGGATGATATTGTAAAGGCAAAGTGGTTGAGAATTTTTGAAATAAAAATATGATGAACTTTGGTGATCGAGTGTATTTCACTTCTGTTTCCCAGAGTTTAACTGTTGTAATAATTAATTGTTTAGAAAATCATTAGCGTTGTTCCCCAAAATGTAGCCGGTGTAATTATTGAAATTTCTTTTTCCTATCACGACCGGTAATTATCCGTAAATTTGACTTGAGATTCTTTACTAGAATGAGGTACGCGTTGTAGTAGGTTCAGTAAAGGTAGCAATTTTTTTACGATGTGTGTTGCCGGATAACTTCTCACAAAAATTTGATACTAGTATCGTGCGACTAAAAACTTTCAATTCAGAAATACCTTGAAAGTGATCAGGCCACTGAAAAGCGTGCATTAATTTGCTTCTGTGGCTGACCTGGATAATGCTTAAAATAATTCTCAGCTTTGACGTGGTGCATTAATAAACGTTTTGTGTTTCGCTAGTATAACGCAGCTTTTCCTTATTTTCGTATCTTATCGTTCGACTTGATATCAACCTACTGAGCTATTTCCTCCCTTGACCCATTATCTATTTGTGTGCTGTAAAAGAATAAACGTCATTAATATTTTCCATATTCAGGATGCTGATAGTAAAGTTTCCATACCCACAACTTCCCGTACCGAATGAATTCCATTCAGTGAGTTATGAGCGACTTGCATTTTCGCTTAAATCTTGCGGGATTTTCGTTACGGAACTTCTTTTTCCCTGTCTTGGATAATATTGAGAATTGTACATAAATTCTTCATTGACGCATGATAATCTCGAATATCTTATCCAATTCATAATTAATTTCAATTTTGATCGAAACATTCATATTGGTTGAAAAACAAAACATCGAATGAAATTCCTTCAATGTTTTTGAAGCTAAGATGTTGATATGAGTTAGCCATATCCATTTCTTGTTTCTTATTCGAATGTAACTGGTTAAATTAAATAATTTGGGCAAGACCATTCAAAATTCCCTGTAGTTCCACCTGTGGTATCTCTCCACCTGCGGTCCCCTCTGTGCATCAAAGGCAGAACTTTAAAATTTGGATGAGAAGATTCCTTCAAGTCCTTTTTGTTGGTTTTAGGCGTTGTGTGAGTGGGGATTGTTTAGTACTGTAAAGCAAGATAGCAATTTACGTCAAGGGAAAAACTTCCAGCGATAAAAGTTCATCATGGTAACAGTAAGGCTAATTTTAACTTGATACTCTATTGCCTCCAAGGGGGCATATGATAAGCAATAGACTTAGGTTAGTTTTTTGCCTAGCATATCTTATGGGACCGGGTGGCCACCCCGGTGGGGATGCTGATAGGTGACCTCGGGTACACATGACATGTTTTTGGGGCTTCCATTTATCGGTCTCAATTTGCTTCGTTCCGTATTCATGCTTTCTTCGCTATCTCTTTGTGTCCTTCCTTCCTCTTCATTCCCAACTTGCTGTTTCTATGCGTTGGGTATCCTGTGTGGGAACGCACCTTGTACATCGATTCTGTGTTTCATTAAATGTGCCCCCTCAGGGGGATACAATTATTGTATCTATGGGAATTAGCGCTCCCAGGGGGACAATGTGAGGGCCCGAGCTGAAGGTTAGGTAGGCTTTCTTTTTTGTTAAAATAGTATAGGTTTTTGTTATATTACGGACCATCTCTTTTCGGTTCACTGCTGTCCTGTTTTTTCAGCACCTACTACTTTCTTCTTCAACTCTGATCTTGTTTCATGAACTTCTTTCTCATCTTACTGTTTCTATGACCTTTCTGCATAGATTCCCCATTCTCTCATCGCCATACTAAATGGTGCCTTCCTCCTTCATCTCTTCGATACGCTCTTTTTTTGTAGCGGTTAGGGAGGCTTAAAATAACTTATAATCTATATAATCTATAATCATTAACTGTGCACTAAATCGTGCCTTCATCCTTTCTCTCATTGAAACACATTTGTTGTAGTTGGGGAAGGTCCAACTAACTTATATAGTTAAATGGTTATGTATGTGAATGGGCATCGAATTTAGAAACTTATTCAAATCCTTGTGCTTGTGCTCTCCCTAAGACTATCCTAATAGCTGCAGTTTTGTCTTTCAATAATGCTCTGTTTTATTATTGAGATAAATTTGAAAGGATATTACATTTTAAGCAAAATGTGTTCGGATTTTTTTTCTCGGGTATGTGTTCGCCAAGTGGCTTTTGTGTGGCCTTTAAGTAGACAAATGGAAAAACGACCCTATTATTTATAGCTGATGGAAAATTTAAACTTAGGATTTAGTAGTTGATTAGAGGCTCGTACAAAGCTACGGTTAACGTTGCGTGCCTTTAGTGCTAAATAGGACAAATCCTCCCCTCAGCGGGGTACAAATATTTTTATGTGGGAATTAGGGTTCTCTGGAGGGAAATGTGAGGTCCCAGAACTAAAAGTTGAATAACCCTTATTTTTACCGCAAAAAATATGCATAAACATTTTTGTTTTGTTGAGGACCACTCTTTTTCGCTTCACTGCCGTTCTGTTTTTCAGCACTTCTGATTTTTTAAAATTTTCAACTCGTTTCCTAAGCTTTCTACTCAGCTTACTGTTTATTTGCACATGGTATCCTGTGTGGGAAAACCCCTTGTGCATAGATTACGCGTACCCTTCACTCCATACTAACTAGTGCTTTCATCCCTGCTCTCTTTGTACGCGTACCCTTCACTCCATGCTAACTAGTGCTTTCATCCCTGCTCTCTTTGTACGCGTACCCTTCACTCCATGCTAACTAGTGCTTTCATCCCTGCTCTCTTTGTACGCGTACCCTTCACTCCATACTAACTAGTGCTTTCATCCCTGCTCTCTTTGTACGCGTACCCTTCACTCCATACTAACTAGTGCTTTCATCCCTGCTCTCTTTGTACGCGTACCCTTCACTCCATGCTAACTAGTGCTTTCATCCCTGCTCTCTTTGTACGCGTACCCTTCACTCCATGCTAACTAGTGCTTTCATCCCTGCTCTCTTTGTACGCGTACCCTTCACTCCATACTAACTAGTGCTTTCATCCCTGCTCTCTTTGTACGCGTACCCTTCACTCCATGCTAACTAGTGCTTTCATCCCTGCTCTCTTTGTACGCGTACCCTTCACTCCATGCTAACTAGTGCTTTCATTCCTGCTCTCTTTGTACGCGTACCCTTCACTCCATGCTAACTAGTGCTTTCATCCCTGCTCTCTTTGTACGCGTACCCTTCACTCCATGCTAACTAGTGCTTTCATCCCTGCTCTCTTTGTACGCGTACCCTTCACTCCATGCTAACTAGTGCTTTCATTCCTGCTCTCTTTGTACGCGTACCCTTCACTCCATGCTAACTAGTGCTTTTATCCCTGCTCTCTTTGTACGCGTACCCTTCACTCCATGCTAACTAGTGCTTTCATTCCTGCTCTCTTTGTACGCGTACCCTTCACTCCATGCTAACTAGTGCTTTCATTCCTGCTCTCTTTGTACGCGTACCCTTCACTCCATGCTAACTAGTGCTTTCATCCCTGCTCTCTTTGTACGCGTACCCTTCACTCCATGCTAACTAGTGCTTTTATCCCTGCTCTCTTTGTACGCGTACCCTTCACTCCATGCTAACTAGTGCTTTTATCCCTGCTCTCTTTGTACGCGTACCCTTCACTCCATGCTAACTAGTGCTTTTATCCCTGCTCTCTTTGTACGCGTACCCTTCACTCCATGCTAACTAGTGCTTTCATCCCTGCTCTCTTTGTACGCGTACCCTTCACTCCATGCTAACTAGTGCTTTCATCCCTGCTCTCTTTGTACGCGTACCCTTCACTCCATGCTAACTAGTGCTTTCATTCCTGCTCTCTTTGTACGCGTACCCTTCACTCCATGCTAACTAGTGCTTTCATTCCTGCTCTCTTTGTACGCGTACCCTTCACTCCATGCTAACTAGTGCTTTCATCCCTGCTCTCTTTGTACGCGTACCCTTCACTCCATGCTAACTAGTGCTTTCATTCCTGCTCTCTTTGTACGCGTACCCTTCACTCCATGCTAACTAGTGCTTTCATTCCTGCTCTCTTTGTACGCGTACCCTTCACTCCATGCTAACTAGTGCTTTCATTCCTGCTCTCTTTGTACGCGTACCCTTCACTCCATGCTAACTAGTGCTTTCATTCCTGCTCTCTTTGTACGCGTACCCTTCACTCCATGCTAACTAGTGCTTTCATTCCTGCTCTCTTTGTACGCGTACCCTTCACTCCATGCTAACTAGTGCTTTCATTCCTGCTCTCTTTGTACGCGTACCCTTCACTCCATGCTAACTAGTGCTTTCATCCCTGCTCTCTTTGTACGCGTACCCTTCACTCCATGCTAACTAGTGCTTTCATTTCTGCTCTCTTTGTACGCGTACCCTTCACTCCATGCTAACTAGTGCTTTTATCCCTGCTCTCTTTGTACGCGTACCCTTCACTCCATGCTAACTAGTACTTTTATCCCTGCTCTCTTTGTACGCGTACCCTTCACTCCATGCTAACTAGTGCTTTCATCCCTGCTCTCTTTGTACGCGTACCCTTCACTCCATGCTAACTAGTGCTTTCATTCCTGCTCTCTTTGTACGCGTACCCTTCACTCCATGCTAACTAGTGCTTTCATCCCTGCTCTCTTTGTACGCGTACCCTTCACTCCATGCTAACTAGTGCTTTCATTCCTGCTCTCTTTGTACGCGTACCCTTCACTCCATGCTAACTAGTGCTTTCATTCCTGCTCTCTTTGTACGCGTACCCTTCACTCCATGCTAACTAGTGCTTTCATTCCTGCTCTCTTTGTACGCGTACCCTTCACTCCATGCTAACTAGTGCTTTTATCCCTGCTCTCTTTGTACGCGTACCCTTCACTCCATGCTAACTAGTGCTTTTATCCCTGCTCTCTTTGTACGCGTACCCTTCACTCCATGCTAACTAGTGCTTTCATCCCTGCTCTCTTTGTACGCGTACTCTTCACTCCATGCTAACTAGTGCTTTCATTCCTGCTCTCTTTGTACGCGTACCCTTCACTCCATACTAACTAGTGCTTTCATCCCTGCTCTCTTTGTACGCGTACCCTTCACTCCATGCTAACTAGTGCTTTTATCCCTGCTCTCTTTGTACGCGTACCCTTCACTCCATGCTAACTAGTGCTTTCATCCCTGCTCTCTTTGTACGCGTACCCTTCACTCCATGCTAACTAGTGCTTTCATCCCTGCTCTCTTTGTACGCGTACCCTTCACTCCATGCTAACTAGTGCTTTCATTCCTGCTCTCTTTGTACGCGTACCCTTCACTCCATGCTAACTAGTGCTTTCATTCCTGCTCTCTTTGTACGCGTACCCTTCACTCCATGCTAACTAGTGCTTTCATTCCTGCTCTCTTTGTACGCGTACCCTTCACTCCATGCTAACTAGTGCTTTCATCCCTGCTCTCTTTGTACGCGTACCCTTCACTCCATGCTAACTAGTGCTTTCATCCCTGCTCTCTTTGTACGCGTACCCTTCACTCCATGCTAACTAGTGCTTTTATCCCTGCTCTCTTTGTACGCGTACCCTTCACTCCATACTAACTAGTGCTTTCATCCCTGCTCTCTTTGTACGCGTACCCTTCACTCCATGCTAACTAGTGCTTTTATCCCTGCTCTCTTTGTACGCGTACCCTTCACTCCATGCTAACTAGTGCTTTCATCCCTGCTCTCTTTGTACGCGTACCCTTCACTCCATGCTAACTAGTGCTTTTATCCCTGCTCTCTTTGTACGCGTACCCTTCACTCCATGCTAACTAGTGCTTTCATCCCTGCTCTCTTTGTACGCGTACCCTTCACTCCATGCTAACTAGTGCTTTTATCCCTGCTCTCTTTGTACGCGTACCCTTCACTCCATGCTAACTAGTGCTTTCATTCCTGCTCTCTTTGTACGCGTACCCTTCACTCCATGCTAACTAGTGCTTTCATCCCTGCTCTCTTTGTACGCGTACCCTTCACTCCATGCTAACTAGTGCTTTTATCCCTGCTCTCTTTGTACGCGAACCCTTCACTCCATGCTAACTAGTGCTTTCATCCCTGCTCTCTTTGTACGCGTACCCTTCACTCCATGCTAACTAGTGCTTTCATTCCTGCTCTCTTTGTACGCGTACCCTTCACTCCATGCTAACTAGTGCTTTCATCCCTGCTCTCTTTGTACGCGTACCCTTCACTCCATGCTAACGTGCTTTTATCCCTGCTCTCTTTGTACGCGTACCCTTCACTCCATGCTAACTAGTGCTTTTATCCCTGCTCTCTTTGTACGCGTACCCTTCACTCCATGCTAACTAGTGCTTTCATCCCTGCTCTCTTTGTACGCGTACCCTTCACTCCATGCTAACTAGTGCTTTCATCCCTGCTCTCTTTGTACGCGTACCCTTCACTCCATGCTAACTAGTGCTTTCATCCCTGCTCTCTTTGTACGCGTACCCTTCACTCCATGCTAACTAGTGCTTTCATCCCTGCTCTCTTTGTACGCGTACCCTTCACTCCATGCTAACTAGTGCTTTCATCCCTGCTCTCTTTGTACGCGTACCCTTCACTCCATGCTAACTAGTGCTTTCATCCCTGCTCTCTTTGTACGCGTACCCTTCACTCCATGCTAACTAGTGCTTTCATCCCTGCTCTCTTTGTACGCGTACCCTTCACTCCATACTAACTAGTGCTTTCATCCCTGCTCTCTTTGTACGCGTACCCTTCACTCCATACTAACTAGTGCTTTCATCCCTGCTCTCTTTGTACGCGTACCCTTCACTCCATGCTAACTAGTGCTTTCATCCCTGCTCTCTTTGTACGCGTACCCTTCACTCCATGCTAACTAGTGCTTTCATCCCTGCTCTCTTTGGAACGCCTTCGTTGTGGTGAGGGAGGTCGAAAGTAACTTACCATCAGTTTGTTTTCTACTCACGAAAAATAGTAAAGTATATATGGGAAACATTTACGGTAACACATTTTGATTCGCGAATACCTTTAGCAAATGTGAACAGCTGCTCAGCTTTTGGGTATAGTGTGGGTTAAAGTGAACACTACGAACAGGAGAAATTTTTGTTCCAATGAAACTCGTGTTGTCGCACGTTGTAAGTAGTGTGATGCTGCGTTTCTTTCAATTTATGACGACCTACTCTCAGCATACTAAATTAGACTTCCAGTCTAATATATTAGTTCTTGTATGCGTATTGGAGAAGAGTTTCGAGACTTTCCTTTCAAAAAAATTCATGTTGTCGGACGTTGCTACCTGTGATGTACGAGCATTCAATATATTCAAGATGAGCTTCCTCCGTGGGCCTCTATCCCCAGTCGAATTAAGTTCTTGTTGGTGTATCTGAGGAAAGTTCCGTGATCTTTGCAGTACACGTCAGCATCGTTTAGGAACTATTAAGTCGAGTATGTTAACACTTTGAACCGCCACTTCACTTGTATTCGAACACGCTAACTGGTCAGTTTTAACTGAACCTAGCGCCTCAGACGACGAGTTCTCCGTGTGACCCAGAGGAACTTCTCTCATCTCCTCGATAGGAGCACTCGAGTTGTAAGTTGCGTCATTTCGACCGGGGATGTGTCTGATTCTTGAACTGGTGCTCTGCTTTGTGGTGTATTGGCACTGATGCCGCTAACTTATGCTATCGTTGGTTCGAATAATAACTAATTTTTGTTTTGAGAAGAAATTGTACAGAGTAATAAAATTATTTGAAAGCATTCAAAACGTCGTGAGCTGAAACTTTAGATTAATCAGAATGTCAATGGCTGCGGCTGACTGCAATGAATGAGTTTTGAGCACAGTTTATACTTCGTATGAATACAAGAAAATCATCCCGTAATCATTGGAAATCTATTCAAATTTGAAGTGTTTGGATAGAAAATATTTTCAAAACGATATGCGTTTACTGAAGCACACTGGAAAAAAAGAAAGAAAGAAGTAAGAAAAACAGGATGTTTTCTATAAAAATGATGCAAAAAACATTAGTTTTTAAAATTTCTGAACATAAAGGTCCTTAGTTGATAAATAACATTGGTATCATGATACCTGTATCAATTTTCGAACAAATGATGGGGAGAATACCTTGAAAATGAACTCCATTTGTCAAGTTATTCTAGGTTTGATAATGAATGCAAAGAATACTATGAAAGTGCCTTTTAATTTTACGGTAGAGAATTACGTGAAAAAGAGAGAAGTGTTTATGTGGAAAAGTAGGTTCACGGTTGTAGAATAGGATAGGATAATTATGCCAAAGAGAAGGTGTTCGTAGAAGACATGTTGGTGGTAATGACGTTACAAAGAGGTTGTAATTATGCAACACTCGTGGTTATTAAGTAAGAGAGAGGTGGTAATTATGAGCCATAGAGGTGGTAATTGAATAGAAGAATTAACAGTGTTGCGCAAGGTGTATGACTGCATGTACCCGCTGGCTGTGTGGTACCTCGGTCCTGATAACGCGCTCGCCTCCACTGATAGCTTCCCTGATAGCTCGGATGCCTTTCTTTTGATAGCAGCCTCTGTGGCTCAGACGCCCCTGCCTCCTCTGCCCCTCTATGCCCTCTGCCCCTCTATACCCCTCCTTTGCCTCTCTATACCACTCCATGTCCCTCTATGCCCCTCCTCTGCTTCTCTATACCCCTCATGTTATGACTCTATGCCCCTGCTCTGCCTCTCTATGCCCATCCTCTGCTCCTCTATGCCCCTCTTATGCCCCTCCTCTATGCCCCTCCTCTATGCCCCTCCTCTATGCCCCTCCTCTATGCCCCTCCTCTATGCCCCTCCTCTATGCCCCTCCTCCATACCCCTCCTCCATACCCCTCCTCCATACCCCTCCTCTATACCCCTCCTCTATACCCCTCCTCTATACTCCTCCTCTATACCCCTCCTCTATACCCCTCCTCTATACCCCTCCTCTATACCCCTCCTCTATACCCCTCCTCTATGCCCCTCCTCTATGCCTCTCCTCTATGCCTCTCCTCTATGCCTCTCCTCTATGCCTCTCCTCTATGCCTCTCCTCTATGCCTCTCCTCTATGCCTCTCCTCTATGCCTCTTCTCTATGCCTCTTCTCTATATCCCTCCTCTGCCCCTCTATATCCCTCCTCTGCCCCTCTATATCCCTCCTCTGCCCCTCTATATCCCTCCTCTGCCCCTCTATATCCCTCCTCTGCCCCTCTATATCCCTCCTCTGCCCCTCTATATCCCTATCCCTCCTCTGCCCCTCTATATCCCTCCTCTGCCCCTCTATATCCCTCCTCTGCCCCTCTATATCCCTCCTCTGCCCCTCTATACCCCTCCTCTATGCCTGTTCTCTACTCCTTTTCTGTATCTCTATACATCTATATTCTCCTCCTCTTTCCCCTCAATTGGACTGCCGATCTTCTGTCCTTCGACGATCGCACTGCTCCTCTATACACTCCTCTTCTGTTTTTCGATCGCACTGCTTCTCTATACAATCTTCTTCTGTTTTTCGATCGCACTGCTTCTCTATACAATCTTCTTCTGTTT